>CM060377.1:65429333-66629333 GCA_030545235.1 Helianthus tuberosus | reverse complement strand
TGTGAAATGTGTGTATACTTAGTTTTATATATAATATTAAAATCTTTATGCATTAAAAACTTATTTCTTATACTTTTGTGAATATAGGAGTTGTACTTTGGATGTAAATGACTAAATTATCCTTGTAGTTAACTGACTTGGTGGATGATGTTAGAATTTTGGACTCAAATAGTTAATAAAAGTGACTGTAGGGACCCAAGTCATTAAACATTTTGATTTTGAGCGTAATTTTCTCTTTAAATTATGTTCTCTTTTTTATTTTATCTACGTAATCTTTTTTATTTATATTATATGTAATCTTTGTTTTATTATTGTCAATTATTATACAGGTATTTTAAAAAAATTAAATAGACATTTTATATTATTTAAATAATGAAAATAATAACAAAAACTGGGTGGCACGTGTCGAATAACGCCCACTCTTCTACACCCCGTCTAACATCCCCTTTTGCACCACGCCTCGTTTCTGACGTGTACTGACGTGTCGTCCACATGTCGAATAACGTTCACTTTTCAAGCCCCTCCACACCGTATAGTCTTAATACCACACGGTGTTGGTGTGGATTTGTGGTGTTTAAGCCACTCCACGCCGCACACACACACCACACCGTACACGGCTTTGTTACCGGCGTTGATGTGGAGGCGGCATGTTTTCCATCGGCGTGGAGCTTCCCTCTGCGTTGACATGGCACGTTGTGATAGGCGATGAGATGTATCCGTTGGTGGTGTAACGGTCAAGTTAATTTTTTTTTACTTTCCAAAATTATTTACCATCTTCTATATAAATCACCCCATTTCTACCGTCTTTTATAAACTCTCTCAAATTCTCACAACACTCTTTAATAAATTCTTATAAAATGTTTAAAAATGGCAACATTCCGTGGACTGAATAAGAAGATATCGCGTTATGCGAGTCATGGGTCGAAGCGCTTAGCCACTACACGCAGTGTAATCGCTCGATTGGTCCATTTTGGGGGAGAATTTTCCAACACTTTTACGTCTGTAGGGATGACACCACTCGAACCATGGACGCGTTTTCTTCTTGTTTTATGACTATCCGTTTGGATAGTGAAAGATTCGAGACGGTACACACCATGGTAGAAAATGCGGGTGGTGACCTTCGGAGGACAACATCATACAAGTCACCGTCATCAACTTAGGCACGACTACAACCGCGAATTCAAACACGTTTTGGTGTGTCAGATAATAAGATTTTTTATTTAATAATGTTAAATTTTTAGGATTTATTTTAATTATGTAATTTTTTTTATTTTATTCCATGTGTTTTTTTTTAATTTTAAATTATGTAATGTTTAATTATTAATGTTATTTGTCCAATTACTATTTGGGTTTTTTTTAAATTAAACAGCTTTTATATAATTTTTAAATATAATTTAACAATAAAAACGGTGCCTTATGTCGAATAATGCCACACTTCCACGCCTCGTCCCACACCTCCTTTTTTGCACCACGACCCATTTCTGACACGGGCTTACGTGTCGTCCACATGTCGCATAATGCCCCATTTTCAAGCTCCTCCACACCGAATAGTCTAAGACTACAAAGAGTGTGTACCACCCGGCTATTTTAAGCTTGTATATGTCGCAGCCCCCGACCCCTGCCCCGAGAACAGGTGCCGCGAGATTAGATCAAGTGGTATCGGTGTTTATTAATTTGGCAGCGGAAATGAGACATCAGGACCGTAGTTAGGAAATAGTATCAGAGTTTAAACACTAAACTTTTATAAATAATAAATGGGACAAAACCCAAGTTTCGTTTACAAATACACTTATAGGGATAAAACCCTAATTATTGAAAACATAAACTCCTTTTTATTTAGGTAACTTTTATAGCCACTTCTTTAAGCCTTCAGTGCTCTCCAGGTGGCTTCTATTAGCTTCACATTAAGTTACCTCAAACATATTTTAAAAAGGTTTTATCAGCAAGAAATACTGGCGAGTGTATCCTAGTTTAATCAAAACAAGTGTTTATAACTTTCAGTATTAAGATTTACAATGTTTATATCTATCCAATTATTCAATACATCATTGCTACTGGGCAACCTTTGTCCCCCGTGCTTGCGGTCATGCTACTATTCGCAATAGTAACGAGTGTCAAGCAATGTATACAAAACCCCACATACTGATGATAATTGAAGAATCACAAAAACTTAATCACTGTAAGTATCTTGATAAACATTTAGGGTTTTGTAAAATATTTGAGACAGTGACTCACAAAAAGGGTTTACAAAAAGAGAATATACTCACGTTGTTAACTTAGATAATATTATAGCTTCCTTGTGATTCTCCTGGTTATTATCTATTAAAATTTAAACAATGCACACGTGTTAGTAAGATAAGCCATTTCACATTAGCCATACTACCGAGACAGAACTCCAACGAACTGAGTCAGGCAGAGCCTTGACATGCGTTAAGGAGCCCTAAATCAATCGGGTAGGGTAACAAATACGTGATCGGGGGTTATAATACTTACAACGAGGCAGAGCTTCGCTTTTTAGGGGTATTATTCCCTATAATTATTGCCCACTAGAGAATTGTGAGAGAAAAGAAAGTTGAACGGTGAAGAATAAGGCCTGAGGCCCCTTTTATAGGTCTAGTGGATGGTGGCTCGCGCCCCGCGACCCACAACTGTTTCTCCTTCGCGGCCCGCGAACAGGGTAGGGTAGGCTCTTGTCGCAACCCCCGCCCCCTATCTGTCCTGGGAACGGGCGGCCGCGAACAATAGTGTTGGTGGTATCGGTGTTTATTAATTTGGCAGCGGAAATTTCATCAGGATCGTAGTTAGGAAATATTTTATCAGAGTGAAACACCACATTTTATATATATTAATATATTGGGATAAAACCCAAGTTTTTATTACAAACTGATTTATAGGGATAAATCCCATTTTTATTGAAATAAAACGCCTTCTTTATTTAGGTAACTTTTATAGCCACTTTTCCAAGCCTTCAGTGCTGTCCAGCTGGCGTCTAATTGGCTTTCACATTTTGTTACCTGAAAAGCGTTTAAAAATATTTTGTCAGTGGGAAATACTGGTGAGTGAATCCCAGTTTAATCAAGAAAAGTTTTATTAATTTAAACAGTATTGAGAGCGATTACAATGTTTACATCTACCCAATTACTCATTCAGTACTGTCAATCCTGACTGGTAGGTCATATTACACATTGGCTAACTCTTTGTCCAATGGTAACGTGTCTCACATTTTGTATACAAAACCCCAACATACTGGCAGTAATTGTAGAATTACAAAGATTCAATCACTGCTAAATTGTATTGTGAAAGAGTTAAGGTTTTGTCAAAACTGTTTACAAAAAGGAGATTACTCACATTGATGTCTTAGATTTTCTGTAAGGGTTTCCTGAGAATTATCTATAATTTATACAAATTCACACGTGTTAGTATAATAACCCATTTTAACATTAGTAATACCCTCCCCGAGACGGCATTCCAACGACTACGTCGGGCAGAACCACGACAGCCGTTACGGAACCCTAGATCAATCGAGCAGAGTATCTAATACGTATCCAGGGGTTATGATACTTACAACGGAGCAGAACTTCGTTAATTAGGGGGATATAATACCCGAGTATTACTTATACTACGTAGAAATTCGTTGAGAAAGAAAAGATTTGAGCGACGGAAAACGAAAACCCGATGCCCTCTTATATAGGGCCTGAAATCAAGTTTCTCGCGGCCCGCGTAAGGTTAGACTAAGGCCTTCGCGGCCCGTGTAGTAGGGGATCTAGGCGTAGGTGATCCGGGTCACGAATAGGTTCAACACGCGTTTGACACGTGTCAACACCAGGTGCGATCTGGCCTTATAGCTGTCGCGGCCCGCGTAAGGTGTAGCTAAGGGCTACGCGGCTCGCGAGCGCCTCATTTTTCTTGTTTTTATTTTATTTTTATAAAAATAAAGGCATTCAGGGTCCGTTTTTGCGTACGGGGTGTATTTTAAGACATATAGGGGTATTTAAATATATATATTAGGGTGTCAGAAAAAAATTCAAGAGGGTTGTTATATCCTCCCCACCTTGTTTTAGAACTTGTCCTCGAGGTCTACTGGAACAAGTGTGGATATTTCCTTTGCATATCTGATTCAAGCTCCCATGTGTATTATGGTCCTCTTTTGGAGTCCCATTTCACTTTGACTAGAACTAATCTCTTGTGCTTGAGGTTCTTGGCTTTCCTATCTTCAATCTGTAGAGGCTTTTCCACAAATTTTAACTGCTCATTTACCTCTATATCTTTAAGAGGTACTATTAGTGATTCATCAGCTAACCATTTCTTGAGATTAGATACATGAAAGACATCATGTATTCCTGCCATTTCATCTGGCAGTTGTAGTTGTTAGGTGATGTAGGGTAAAATACACATATTTGTCCCGTGTAAAGTGTATAATTTATGTATAGTTTTTATTTGTTTTTATCTAGTTTTAGTGTTTTATTATATTATTTTGTGTTTTGCCAGGTCGTCCTGGTGCAAATGGAGCAAAAACGAGTAATATGGAAATGACCAGCCAGTTGGGCAGAGTAGAATGCAAGTGCCCGAAAGAAATTTCGTCGCTATTTTTTGTGAGTGGGCCGAGCCCGCTATCTCTATATTATATGAGATAAGAAGCTGCCATCATCTTCATTGAACTAGGCCATTGGGCTCTTGTTTGGAGAACCATACACCACATGAGGCCGGCCAACTTCTTATTTTCATTTATGTGAATATCGCATGGGCCCAAGGAACAATATAATCAACTATAGATGACTTGAACGAGTAGAAAAAAAGGGATTTTACATTGGGCCGCGAGTATGGGAAATTCGTGCACCGACTTGTTTATTCAACGGCTAGTAGGGTTTTTGAACTTATATAATCATCACATTCGTCAACAGCCGATATCTGCGAACTTTGGAGTTTCTTGGAGCAATTTAGCAGCTGTTTGAAGCATACGGAAGTGTTCGGTTGCTAGGAATCATTCGGGTAACACTTTGGAGTGCTCGGGAGTGAAGATTACGGGTTTAATCTTCCTGTTTCTTTGTTTTTCTTGTGTTTCTAATTGTTATACGATGAATTCAGATCTGTTTGAGATTGTTATTATGTTACTGATCATGTTTAGCGGCTAAATCTTTCGTAACTACCTAAGCTAATGACTATTGTTTAATAAATTTTGGGTTTTTATTCGATTTTAATGTGGTTCTTGGGTTTTCTTGAAAAGTAAACGATTATGATATTTTGATTTGGTGTATATGCATGTTTGGTGTTGTTTGATCATTGTTTATTGCTTCGTATGATTCTTGGTGACAGTCTATATCACATAATAGAGTCATACTAGGGTTTTAGATTTTGGTGAGTGTCTATATCACGAAATAAATCTTTAATTCTTTAGTGTGAAATCACGTGAAATAACCTTAGAAGTAATATTCGGTAATCTTATAAAATCAAGTGTTCTACTAATCTTGTCGCTGTAAGGCTCGAGGTTATTAATAGGTCTTGGTTTGGTATATAGCTAGGATTAGGTTTTGTAAGAAATCAGTCTTAGTTCCCTAACCATTCTCTTGTCTATTAAACCAAGTTAGAAACCATAGTTTCCTTAGACTTTCGCGTTGTAAGGTAGATTGTCATATTAAGCCACTTTTCAAGAAGTTAGAGGACTGTAAGGAAATCTAACAACCGGTAGTCGTAACAGCCTAGGTAGTGCCATAAGTTTCACCTCGAGAAGGGTTGAGGGGCTTAGTTGGTGTCTTAATAGGTTTAGTATCAAAAGATCCCGGTTCCATACCACATTAGCTTCGAATAGAAATCCACTCCAAGTTAAACTTGCGACTAGCCTAGGTAGTCTTCATCGCCACTGGTTTAAGTCTTTGTCCAAGTTCGTATTTAGTTATTTTAATTAATTTAGTTAATCTTTATTTGCGTTTGTAGGATTTTTTAGTAAACCCCCCCATCAAATAAACAATTAGTTAAGTCGTGTCAGTCCTAGTCTAAATAGAGTCTTAGCATAATTTAATTGAGTCTCGTGGATTCGATATCCGGACTCACTTAGCTTTACTAGAGTCGATCGGTTCGCTTGCCGGTTAGTAGTTTTGTCGAGTTTAGAGAGTCTAGAGTATTACTTTGAGTCTAGATTTAGGTTAATTTTAGTTGTTTTATTAAACTACTTCAAGCACATCAAGTTTTTGGCGCCGTTGCATGGGACTCTTTGGCGATTGCGTTAATTACTTTGTTTGGACTTGTTTGACATATTACGTGCTATTTGTTCGTTTGTTTGAGTCATAGGAGTCTAATTATAAAATCTAAAAGTCAAAAATATTTATTTTAGTTTGTTGAGTTATTTGTTAGAGTCTTCTTACTTGTTTGTATTCGGTTTTTGCAGTTGATGCCACATACGCGTTCGCAGGGACCTCCGCCAAATCCGCTTACGATCAAGGCTTCCATCTCATTTTCTGCACACGAGGTAAGTTCTTCTAGCTCTTCTTCGTCTTTTCATTCCACCTCAGCTTTCGACTTCACACCGAAGCCTTCACCCCACAATTCCCCACCACCCACCTGTCCTCAAAGTCCTACACCCGCTATTCAAATGGCGAACCGCACCGTTTACTAGTAGGCTACCATTGGTATCACCGGCGCTACTTCACCCATCACCCTTCCCGACATTACGAATGAGAGGTCTTGGCAGATTCCATCCTATATCATGACAGCCATCACTAATTCTTGCCAGTTCCATGGTCGCGACGACGAGGATGCACCTGCTCACATAAACTGCCTCACTCACCTTTGCAGCACTTTCGCCATCGAGAGTGTGAACCTCGATGCTCGATATCTTCAGGTCTTTCCATTCTCGCTCGCAGGTCGCGCAGCCACCTGGCTCGACTCTCAGCCAGCAGGCACTTACACCACTTGGGCTGGTCTTCACGATGCCATCTTAGCCAAGTACTTCCTACCAGCCAAGGCATCCCGCCTTCGTGATCAGATTCACTCCTTCCGCATGGAGCCTGATGAGCCTTACCACTTGGCTTGGGAGCGTTTTCAGACCTTGCTCTCTCGTTGTTCTCAGCATGGTTTGTCGGATTGGGCTCTTGTTGAAAAGTTCTACAATGGTCTCACCCCTGAAATCAAGGCTCGTTTCAATACATCAGCTGGTGGACAGCTTATGGGTAAAAAGACAGTTAATGAGTGTAATGATTTGTTTGAGAGTTTCTCCCATTCTGATATGGATTACAGCACTACCAGCATGACTTCCATTCCTGTTACCTCCTCGGCCACTCGAGGGGTAAACCAAGTTGGCTTGGATTCATCGGTAGTTGCTGCGTTAGAGGGTGTCAAAAGAGAGTTGAATGAGATTAAGAAGAAAGTTGATAGGTGTGAGGTTTGTAGAGGAGGGCATGACACGTTAGATTGTCCCACACTTACACTTGAGCAGGTCGAGTTCATAGCCAATAGGGGTCCCACGAATCCGTTCAATAATTCTAATTATAACTCCAATTGGCGCAGTGGTGGCAATAATAGTGGTTTTCTCTCTTCTGGTAATCCCCCTGGGTTTCCATCTGGTCAGTATCAAAATAGGGGGCCTGGTCTATACACGAGTAGCGGTGCAGGTCAGGGAGGTCAGTTTAGTGGTTCAGGTTCGAGTGGGCAGTTTGCTAGTGGCGGGTCAAATCAAGAGGGTCAAGGTAGTGGTAAAGGTTTAGAGGGTAGTTTGAGTAGGATGGAAGAGACGTTCTCTTAGATGATGGCGCGAGATCAGAGGACATAGAAGTCCTTATCTGATTTAGGAAATTTCGTTAAAAATCAAGAGCAAATTAATAAAAGTCACGATCTTCAGTTCAAAAGTCAGCAATCCACACTTTTAGACCTTCAAAGAACAGTAGGTGGTATAGCTAAACAGTTACAAGAGCACCCACCTGGCCAGTTCTCAGGAAATACCTACCCAAACCCATCGAAGCATTCAGCTAAAGCTATTACGACCCGTAGTGAAAAGAGTTTGGGGGAGGTCGTGCGAGAGAGTGTTAAGGACGAGAAAGATGATGAAGTTGATGAAGAGATCGAGATGGAGTCTCCCGGTAAGGTGCACATGAGGCTAGACCCAGCAAGTACCGCACACGCCGAGGAGTTTCCAGTAGTGAAGAATGTGGAAAAGCAGCCGACGAGGATTCGACCGTCACCAGTAGTTGATCATTCTCGTATCCCATATCCTGCCCGCCTTAAGCATCAGAAATACGCTAAGGAGTATGGGAAATATCTTGAGATGTTCAAGCAGTTGAAAATCAATCTTCCGTTTATCGAGGCTTTGCAATCCATGCCTAAGTATGCTAAATTTCTTAAAGATCTTTTGAAGTGTAAGGAGAGAATTGGTGAGCTTTTGAATATTCCTTTGACAGGTGGTTGTTCCGCGATAGTCTTGAATAAGCTACCAGAGAAGTTAACCGATCCTGGTACATTCACTATTCCATGCCTTTTTGGGGGAGCCGTTACCCGTGCCCATGATCTAGCTGATTTAAGAGCCAGCATCAATCTGATGCCATTTTCGTTGTATGAGAAGCTCGGGTTAGGAGATCTTACACCCACGCGCATGTCATTGTCCTTGGCTGATCGTTCAATCAAGTATCCCCGTGGGATAGTCGAGAATTTGTTGGTGAAAGTGGATAAATTCGTGTTTCCTGTGGATTTCGTCGTTCTTGATATGGAGGCCGATGAGAGAGTTCCCATTATTCTGGGCTGTCCATTCCTTAGAACCGCAAAGGCGATCATCGACGTCTTTGACGGTAAGATTTCTCTTCGTGCGGGTGACAAGATTGTCACATTCGAGATCGATAGAGTGATGCAGCATCCTGGATGTGGAGATGAAGATAGCGGGCCGTGTCATTCCGTTAACTTTTTAAATTCTTTCATACCTTGTGTCGAAACGTGTCTCGAGTACATCAATGGGGCCGATTTAGTAGGCGAGGGAGTTGTTGACGAGCCCGATGAAGAAGAGGTTGAGGAGGAGCAGTTTGATGAGAGCGATGAGTTGTGGGTTCCAAAGATGTTGGAACTTAATGAGATTAGCGATGAGAGTACTCCAGTAGACATTCCACCGCCTTTAGAACTTAAGGTTCTTCCATCACATCTTGAGTACGCATTTCTATGAGAGAAGCCGAACATGCCTGTCATCATATCTTTAAAGTTAACAGAGGATGAGAAAGTGAGTTTGATTGAGGTGCTGAGGAAGCATAGTGAGGCGATTGCATGGAGGATGTCTGATATCAAGGGGATTAGCCCCACTTTTTGCACGCATCGTATTCTGATGGAGGAGGTTTACAAGCCGGTGGTGCAGCCGCAGCGTCGTCTTAATCCTAATATGCAGGAGGTGGTGAGAAAGGAGGTTATGAAGCTGTTGGAGTCTGGTTTGATATATCCTATTTCTGATTCAGCTTGGGTGAGCCCTACGCAGGTCGTCCCGAAGAAAGGGGGGATGACAGTGGTTCTAAATGAGAAAAATTAGCTTATACCTTCACGTACAGTCACGGGTTTGCGTGTGTGCATTGACTATCGAAAGTTGAATGACGCCACTCGTAAAGATCACTTTCCGCTCCCATTTATTGATCAGATGCTTGAACGTCTCACGGGTCAGCAGTTCTATTGCTTTCTCGACGGGTTTTCGGGTTATTTCCAGATCCCCATCGCACCGGAGGATCAGGAAAAAACCACTTTTACATGTCCATACGACACGTATGCGTACCGACGCATGCCGTTTGGTCTATGTAATGCTCCAGCTAAATTCCAGCGATGTATGATTGCGATTTTCCAAGATATGGTAGAGAGTTCGATGGAGGTGTTTATGGATGATTTCTCAGTGTATGGAAATTCTTTCGATCATTGCTTAGTTAATCTTGAGAGGATGTTGAGGAGGTGTGTCGAAACGAAGCTGATGTTGAATTGGGAGAAGTGTCACTTCATGGTGATTGAGGGTATTATGTTGGGACACAAGATTTCGCGGGCTGGTATTGAAGTGGATAGAGCGAAGATAGATACGATCAGTCGGATTCCGCCGCCGACTAGTGTTAAGTCGATTCGTAGTTTTCTCTGTCATGCGGGGTTTTATCGGCGCTTTATTAAGGATTTTTCTAAAATCAAACGCCCCATGACGTGATTGTTAGAAAAGGACGTTCCTTTTGTCTTTGACAAGGAATGTCTTAAAGCGTTTGAGTTTCTTAAGGAGAAACTCGTGAGTGCACCGATTCTTGTATCACCCGACTGGAGCTTGCCATTCGAGCTCATGTGCGATGCTAGCGATTATGCAGTCGGTGCGGTGTTAGGGCAGAGACGGGAGAATCACTTTCACCCGATTTTCTACGCAAGTAAAACATTGAATGACACCCAAGAAAATTACACCACTACAGAGAAGGAACTGTTAGCAGTCGTCTTTGCATTCGACAAGTTCCGTTTCGTACCTTGTTCTTTAAAAAACCGTTGTGTTTACCGACCATTCCGCCTTGCGTTACCTGTTTCAGAAGAAAGACGCTAAGCCCCATCTAATTAGATGGATTCTGCTTCTTTCTAAGTTTGATATAGAAATTAAAGATAAAAAGGGAGCAGAGAACGTTGCGGCAGACCACCTTTCGCGTTTGGAGGATCCGAGTAGGGAAGAGCTTCGTGGGGAGGCGATAGAAGACAGATTCCCTCACGAATCTATTGATTATGTTGAGGCTGAGACTGAGGGTTTACCGTGGTTCAGTGATTTAGCTAACTACTTGGCCGAAGGGTATGTGATGGATGGTATGAATCGTCAATAGAAGAAGAAGCTCGTAAATGATGCACAGAGATACATATGGGATGATCCCTACCTCTTCAAGATAGGAGGTGATCAGATTTTGAGGAGATATGTGAGTAGAGAGGATGGTTTGGACATCATTCGGCATGTTCATGAGGGTTTGACAGGAGGACATCATGGTCCGCATGTGACTGCGCAGAAGGTTTTCGATTGTGGGTTTTATTGGCCGACTGTAGTGAAAGATGCGGTTGAGTTTGTGAGAAAGTGTGATCGTTGCCAACGGACCGGAAACATCTCATCTAAGGATGAGATGCCCCAGAATCCTATTCAAGTGTTGGAAGTTTTCGACGTTTGGGGCATTGATTTCATGGGACCGTTTCCATCTTCGAGTGGGAATCGGTACATCCTCGTTGCAATCGACTACGTTTCGAAGTGGGTGGAAGCTCAAGCTTTGCCTACGAACGATGCACGAGTGGTGGTGAGATTCTTGAAGAAGTTGTTTACGCATTTCGGTACTCCTAAGGCGATTATTAGTGATCGCGGGACGCACTTTTGCAATTCCGTAATGGAAAAGACGTTGGAGAGATATTGTCACACCCCTTTCTGCGGCGGAAGCACGAGGTGTGATCATGAAAGGTTCTCATTGCATACGAAGAGTAAACATACTACATGCTCAAAAATACCTTCAAATATTACATTACTGAAAACATATGTCAAGTGTTTACAACACGAGATAACATATTGTCTTAAAAGTCACAACTTTATTTAAAGATAAACAAAGCGACATCCACGAGCATGAGTAAGACCACGCGCACATCCATCCTAGTTACCTGAAATACATGTGAGTTTTGGAAAAACGTCAACATAAAGTTGGTGTGAATTCATGCAATTTTTGTATTTCACGTTTTTATACTTTGTATGAAAACATAATTTGTATTTTGTATAAATCAAGTCTTTTGTGTACACCACGTACTCATGTATAAATCAAATATTTCTGTATGTATCAAGTGTTAATGGGTTGCAAAGCCATTAACATGTGACACGACATAGGAAGTCACCAAACCATAGGCATTTTTCTGTAGTCGATTTACGACTGAGACACAAAAACACTGCTTGGTAAAAGAGTGGCCAAGAGTGGGGCTGCCCAGAACCCATTAGATCTAACCTTTTGTTCTGCGGTCTAAGTATGTACACGATTAATGGTGCTTATGGTACCCTATTCGTGACACGATTTCTCGTATCATTCTTGTATCCATCATACCATTTGTAAACATTGTAATATTTGTAACATGTATTTCACCCCCGAAGGTATAAAACTGAAAACAGTTAAAAGAAAAGGGGGAGCATGAACTCACAACTTTGCGTTCCTGTGCGTCGTAAACTTCACCGGATTTGCTTACTTAACGTCGTAACCTATACGCGTTTTCTTAACGTTAGTCACTAGACTTGTATCGCATAAGTACAGTCACTCTCTTTTGTATTTGTATTGTTGTGTTAAAAATATTTCATATTTTTAACTACGTATCTTACTTATATTATTTCCTCTAAAATAAATATAAGTCTTTTGTGTTTTGCACTTCGCACCCGAATTATGTATCTTGTATTTTGTATGTGTATTTTTATGTTTATACTCCTCACGAGTATTTAGTGTATTTTTATGTTTATACTCCTCACGAGTATTTAGTGTATTTTTAAGTCTTAATACACTAGTACGTATAACACATACTATATACACTTAGCACATAAGTTGGTGATCAAATAATATATATTTTTCTCTCAAAAATATACATACTTATATCCATTTTTATTCTTGAAGAAATCCTCATTTCTTATCACCAAAAATTAGGGAAACCTTGGTAATGCTTTTAAACACATTTTTAGGGAATAAGTTTATCAAAAACTTATATTTTTCTAAGTGTCAAATTTTATAAAAATTTTGACAGAGTTTCCCCTAAAAATGGAGGTTTCCCATGTTTTCAAAACATGTGTTTATTTTCTTTTAAATCGTCAACAATCTCCTCATTCAACAATAAACAATATGCAACTAGTTAAAATAGATATAATCGCAGAAATACATGAACTTGTGGTTTTTCCAAAATAGGTAGTATCCTTCCATTATTTTTAGTGGATCTTTGTATAGATCAACTTTGTTTCTTGAAAGTCTCGCTTTTAAAGAAGTTACATCTTTACAACTTCCGGTCAACATTTACAAAAATAGTTATTTTGTCGAAACTTTGTGTTACACAAGTGTTTACATACTCGTGTGTTTGCTAAAATCATTCTTTTTCATGTAAGACTCGGCTTTAGAAAATATGATTTCTTGGACACTTGGTCCTTTGAAAGTACCGCTTGTAGATCCGTAGATCTACTAGTTTTGAACACTATTTCACAAGTTAAATCGCTTTTACACAAGTTCATGATTCGTGTGTGGTAGAGTTTCATCTTCTAACCCTTGTTATACTTAAACAAGCTTTATGTCATAATCCAAGATCATGACTAAAACGGGTTAAATGATGATCCGAGCTACCACAACATAGATCGGGTCCAAATAATCACACAATTCAAATACTACATGATTTACACAACATATGTGCTTTTAACCACCATTTTTAGTGCTTTTAGTAGACTTTTAAGCTTCAACTTGTATGTTTACGAGTTTTAATCGTTACAAATCATATTAACCACTTTAAAATAGTTTGAGAAGGTGATTTAAGCAACATACCACTAGCTCGAGGCTAGGGGAGAATCTAAGCGCAAAAAGGGTGGATAAAAGCAAAGTAGAGAGGTCCTTCGCCTTCCGTTTGCTCCAAGGTTCCTTATATGCGATCCTTAGCACTTGTAGTTACTTGAAATTGCTTGGTCAAAATCGAAATGATGGATGGATGGTGTAGGGGGTTTGGCCGTGAGCTTTCTAGAGAGAGAGGGAGTTTTGTTGGGTGATATGTTAACTGAATGATATGAGGGGTTTAGTCCACTACTTATGGACATTACCTAGGGTTATAAACCAATAGATCATATGCCTTCTTGATACTAAGCACACTTAATATAATATTCAACAAATAGGACAAGTGTGTCCCCCACATGGGGACGGTTTCTAAAGAGGGGGGGGGGGTCTTGGTCCGATTCCAACTAATTAGTTGGATATTAGTTAGGTTAAGTAAGTTAGTTAAGTGCTTAACCTGGTTAGTGGTGTGTCATGCGTGTTATGACGGGTGTTAGGGTATTCAGGGACCCTAACTGGCTCAGAAAAAGATAAGTAATGTTATTGGCAATATTTTTATGTTCCGGGTAAAGTCCGGTTGTTCGGTTACATACCGATTCGTTAAAGTGCTAAATTGCACTTTTTAGTGTTTAATAAGTATCTTTTTATAACACTATCGATTCCCAACACTTAGGGAAATATTCTGGATAATAAAACGACATTTCTGCATAATATTTATATGTCTAAATGCTGAATTATTGCTGAATTATATAAATTCTGCACTTAAAGTGCGTTTCGGGTGCTTTTTAGTGCTTATTTTTGCTTTCGTATTGCATATATATTAACCCTTGCATGTACTCTTGGGTTTTAATGCATTCTTGTTGTCGGACCTACACCTAGGCTCCAATTTTATTGCCTGGCTGCTTTCTGCAGTTCCGTTGACACAGTGTGTCTTACCGGTGAGTTTACTAGTATTTCTGACGCAACGCTCTCGTTTATGCATAAAGCAATATTTTGTAGTATACAACGTGCATGAATTCACTTGTTTGGTATGTAATCAGATATTGCTGACAATTAAGCACTAATTGCAGTCATTAAGCAATAATTAATGTGTACGGAAATTACCGGTTTGGGCCAGTTGTCACAGATATAGAGTTACGCACCGCTTGTCTACCACGTATCATCCGCAAACGAGCGGTCAAGTGGAGAACGCAAATCGAGGAGTTAAGAGGATTTTGGAGAAGACGGTAGGAAAAAGCCGAAACGATTGGTCGGACAAGTTAGACGATGCGTTATGGGCGTTCCGTACCGCCTATAAGACGCCATTAGGTACTACGCCGTTTATGATAGTTTATGGGAAAGCATACCATTTACCGGTAGAATTAGAGCATCGGGCTCTTTGGGCGCTTAAAACGGTGAATTTAGATTTAACTGAGGCCGCTAGGAAAAGATTTTTCCAAATTCATGAATTGGAAGCTTTACGTGATGCCGCTTGCGATCGATCGTGGAGTATTAAGGAGAAGTCGAAAGCTTTGCATGATAGGAGGTTGCGAAAGTTGAAGGAATTCTGAGCGGGTGATAAAGTTCTTATATTTAACTCGAGGTTGAAATTAATTGCCAGAAAGTTGAAGTCGCGATGGTCCGGACCGTATGTCGTGAAGGAGGTTTTTCCGTACGGTACCGTGGAGTTGTTTAATGAAGATACGACGAACTCATGGAAAGTGAACAGACATCGGTTGAAGCATTATCTAGGGGGTCCCATCGACACCGCCGAAGAGGAAGACGTTCCTCTTACGGACCCGCCTAGCACCACCGCGTAATTTCTTGAGTGAAAACTCAAGTGTAGAGTTTGTACATTGAGTCCGTTTTCGCGTTGTGTCATTAGCATTGTGGTTTAGTCTTATTTGCGTCGTTTTTGTGTTTTTCCGTATTTTGCGTCCGTAGTTGTGTCGTGAAGATTTTTGCAGGTAACATCACCTTACCGTGAGCGAGATCGACAAGGGAGTGGCATTCCAGGTACGTTTTAACTTAAAATCGACAAAATACGCACTGGGGGTAATTTGGGAATGTGTAAAATTGATTTTTTTTATCAAAACTGCTGTTGCTGCACATTTTTTAGCTACTGTTTGTTGTCTACGCGGGGCGCGTAGGCCCTAACATTAGTTCAGGCAGCCCGCGTAAGCATGATTTGTCGGCAGCAGCAGCTTAAAACCCCCAAATTCAAATTTGAAACCATATCTCCTTTCTTCTCTTTCACCGGCGACTCACAAGAAACCCCCACCACCTCCGATTCCTTTCAATACCACCATTATCTCCACCGTTTTACCTTGATCAACCCTCAATAACCACCATTTCTCCACCACAGTAATTCGAATCCGCCACACCCCACACCATATCACCACCTATTACCTTAAAAATTACCCAAGAATCACCATTAATCAATCAAAAGCTCACTGATTTCACATTAACTCGAAGTGGGGGTCCAATTTTCACGGCTGTTTTTTATAATCTCTGTTTACGTCGTACAAGGTATGTCTCCTGCAAACTTCACTTACAGTTAAGTCTTATAATTTGTATAGTTCAGGTTCAAGTCCAGTTTGTGTTAGTCGAGTCGGGTCAATAGTGAGTCGTCATTTAGTTGATTATTGATTGTCAAGTTGTTTATGGCTTCGGGTGGCTTGTTTGGGCTATGGATTGATCGAAGTGTCGGATTTTCTAAATTGATAAATAGTCGAATAAAAGAAACATGATGGTTTTTCAGGTTATTGTCGGGATGGGTAGCTATTAAAAGTCCATATCTTTGCGGCTGGTATTTGTTTGGTTGTCAATACTATGCTGTTCTGGACAGAAGTTAAGTGTGGGGATCGGGTGGCTTACGTCTAAAATATTGTTTACATAGGTTACATGGGCTGGTAGGGGATGGTTTGCTTGAGTTTTGCGGCTGATTGGTTTGGTTTGGGCTTAGTGAAAGTCAAGTGTGGGGATACGGGTATCAAGTTTTGACATAAAAAGATGATTTTTCACTAAAATTTTGACCCGTTTCCGCTGCTTCCGCACTTTGGCTTTTTGTTATTGTCGGCACTTGGGATTACTCGTGGGCGAGTAAAGTGCCGGGAGGAGGTAGGAGTATAAGTTATTTGTGCTTTGCGTCTAAGTTTAGGTCAAGTCGAGTTTTGCGTCTTTAGGGTCCTTTTTGTCGTTTTAAGTGTTTTTCGAGTCTTGTTAGTGTCATTTAGTGTCGATTTGCATCATATTTGGGCACTTGATTATCAAACCGCTTCGTTCGTACTCAATCTCCATTCGGGCGAAGTTCGGTTTGTAATTTGAATTGCTTTGCATAAAGTCACTTGTTTTCGAACGACGGCCGTATAACGGCCGCAAACGAAATGCTATACGGCCGTCGTTTGAATGTATATTATATATTTTTATAAAAAAAAATTAAAATTTAAAAATCATAAAAAATAAAAAAAATTATAAAAATTCATAAAAAAAATCAGAAAATTCTTAAAAATTCCAAAAAAAAATAAGAAAAATAGTTTGTTTAAGTTTGTTGAGCAGGTGAGGCACGAGAATGCGGCAGGTTAGAGACGTGTTAAGGATGGGATGAAGGTTATTATGGATCACTTCCAGTTGCAGCAGCCGCCATCTTGGACGACGGATTTAGAGGAGCAGGGGGATGGAAGTGGCGAGGATGTCGAGGAGTAGGTCGATGGATCGAGGATATGCAGCACTGACAGCTTATATCTTTTGTTTATTTTTCTTTTATGATGTTTTTATCCTCGCATTTTGGTATGTACTGATATTTAAACAGGTTGGATGGGTTTTTTTGGGGTTGGTTGATACATTGATGGATAGTTTGTGGAACTGACGCTATGATGGTATATATTATGTTCTATTTGGTATATTTGATTGTTAGGTTGAGTTTGTTGCCGCTTCCGTTCGCGTGTCCGAGTTAAGTACAGTTTGCTGAGCGCGTTTGGATTGGAGGGCATATGTGGTATCGACTGGCAAATTGACAGTCTCACATATTTATTCAGCTAAGTCGTTCCACTTGTATACTTTGTATATTTATTTATTTTACGTATTTCTTTTTGTTTTTAGGTTTTAGGAGTCGTGTTTTCATTCTTGCATTAGGGACAATGCAACATTTAAGTGTGGGGATGGGACACTTGGGTCTTAGTCGTTAGTTTTGCTTATTTGAGTTATAAAAAGTCGAAAAATACAAAAAATTAAAAAATTTCAAAAATTCAAAAAAAAATTAAAAAATTAGAAAATGTCTTTTGGAATAAAGAAGTTTGCAAAAATGAAAATGGAAAATGATAGAAAAGTCGGATTTTTGTTCGGGTTCAAATAATAATAATATGAGATAATATAAATGAGCTTGTGTCTAGTTTGGGATGTGCGGGCAGGCTCGATTCGGTTCTGGGTTCCTTTGATCTTAAAATTACCTAATTGTTGGTCTACTAGTGAGTTCTCATCTAGGGAAAGTGGGGAAATTGAAACCGCCGATAATAGTATAAGGGATGCCGTTATAAGTTAAGATCGTTAAAGTTTCTTGTCATTATCTCGTTGAAAAAGGAAAGTAGCGCATGCCTATGTAATCTTGGTTGGGGATAGCGACTCTACAACCAGAATACCTCTAGGATGTGTGAAATTAAAAAAAAGAGCTAGAAACTGAATGAAAGTAGCGCATTTCTATGTAGTCTGGGTTGGGGATAGTGACTTTACAACCGGATTACCGCTAGGGTGTGTGAAATCGAACTTGCAAATAAAAAGTACCGAAGCCTAAGTAATCCGAGTTGGGGATAGCGACTCTACAGCCGGAATGCCTCTGGGTTAGGGAAAGCAACGTCTACGCTCGAAAAAAGAAAAAAATGAAAAAGTGATGAAAAAAAATGGAAAGAAAAGGAAAAAAATAAGAATAGATTTGATTCTAAACTCTCTTGATCTTGGAGCAAAAACGGGTTTAATCTTCCTGTTTCTTTGTTTTTCTTGTGTTTCTAATTGTTATACGATGAATTCAGATATGTTTGAGATTGTTATTATGTTACTGATCATGTTTAGCGGCTAAATCTTTCGTAACTACCTAAGCTAATGACTATAGTTTAATAAAGTTTAGGTTTTTATTCGATTTTAATGTGGTTCTTGGGTTTCTTGAAAAGTAAACGATTATGATATTTTGATTTGGTGTATATGCATGCTTGGTGTTGTTTGATCATTGTTTATTGCTTCGTATGATTCTTGGTGACGGTCTATATCACATAATAGAGTCATACTAGGGTTTTAAATTTTGGTGAGTGTCTATATCACGGAATAAATCTTTAAATCTTTAGGGTGAAATCACGTGAAATAACCTTAGAAGTAATATTCGGTAATCTTATAAAATCAAGTGTTCTACTAATCTTGTCGCTGTAAGGCTCGAGGTTATTAATAGGTCTTGGTTTGGTATATAGCTAGGATTAGGTTTTGTAAGAAATCGGTCTTGGTTCCCTAACCATTCTCTTGTCTATTAAACCAAGTTAGAAACCATAGTTGCCTTAGACTTTCGTGCTGTAAGGTAGATTGTCATATTAAGACACTTTTCAAGAAGTTAGATGACTGTAAGGAAATCTAACTGTAACATCCCGAAAATATAAAACTTTATATTAGAGCTATAAAGTATAAATAAACAAGAATTTATTTAACTAGGAAATTATAACTTAGTTAACTAGAAGTCTAGAAATAACTCCTATTAGGGTTAGAATGAGCAAACTATATGTTAAACAAAAGTGGAGGGGCTCATGTAGTCAAAATTGAAACCTGTATTATCTAATTTAATTAAAAACAAAAACCAAACACTCCATTTAGGAGGTCTGGTCGATCAGAACAAGAGAAGGGGCGACCCCCACTCTCAAAACCCTAGAAATCACAAAATCCACAAATTCAAGGCATAAATCAAGTCCAAATCGATTTCTAAGCACGAATTGGTGATCACCTCACTGAAGGGATCACAAGGTATGTGAAATGGAAAGTCAAATGTGATAAACGGTCTCACTGATGATGTGTCAGTAGGTTTTTACACATTTAGTAGATTGTGACGAGATATAAACCTAAATTTCAAACTTGCTTATATCGTGGGGAAACATCTCTCGGATATATGGGTAACCCCCGAAATCTTGTTTGAAAGGTCCCTCTTTCTGAGATACTAGGTCTTTATACTCAGTGATATCTGGGGCATTATCCCGGGACTTCTGATTTTGCGGAAGCAATGGCCTAGTCCCCGGAGAATACTTTCTGCTTGCTTGAAATATAGCACCACCCTCAGCTAAAAAATGATGAAACATTGAATAATGCTAATCATGGCTGTTGTAATTCAAAAGATCCTCTAAAGGGGACACACCTAAAAGTCAACTAGGCTCTCTGCTGAACGGAAGTTCTGACCTGAGCTATCACGGTTGCATAATTTATTCCCCTTACAGATATCATCTGTGGTATACTCACCTGTAAGACTGAATATTGGGATCTGGATACGGGAGTATATTCTGAGGTGGGAGACGCGATTGAGTTTAAGTACTTAAGACATTAATTTCATATCTCGAAGCAGTTGAACTTTGTGTGAAAATTTAAGTGGACCAGTATACTGACAATCTAAGTGAATCGTTTAGAACTTAAAATGAAATGAAGCTTAACGGTGTTGGTGATTTGTCTCAAAAACTGATATGATCCTCTTGCACGAACTCACAAAAATATTGTTTGTAAATATTTCATTTTCTGCATTTCTATTTCAGTCAAAAATCCAAAAAGATTTTAGTGTGTTTTAGCATAAAGTTTGAAAAATTTAAAAAGATTTTCGACAACTGGTGTTGGAGAGCTGATTTTCAAAATTCCGAATGCTAAACATGATGAACAAATGGTTTGGATGAAAGTGTTTGAAGAATGTTGAAATGAAATGAAAAAATGTTTTGAAATATAAATGTTATTCCTGCAAGTGGTAAATTAGTCTTGAAAATCTTATCTACAAAATGGTTATCAGAAATTTTATTTTTGGGTAGAGTTTTTGCAGGTTAGCCAGGTTCTGAAACCTGAGAGTGATGAAGTGCCAGGTTACGATCTAAGAATCTGTGGAAAGTGAATTCCAGACTACGATCCCAGCAGATTGAGAGGGGGAGTCTGAAGACATCAAGACTCGTAAACATTTGAGAGAGAGGAGTTTGTTGATGTTAAAGATAGAGAATGAGGATTCTTGCAATGACAAATACTTCAGAGAAAGATCAAAGACTGATAAAGACTGAAGATGCAAAGACTCGACACTTAAGACTCGTCAACATCTGAGGGGGAGTCTGTTGGTGCATACATCTGTCGTCTTCGTCTTGTATCGAGTCTCGGTTCGGTGCGGAGCTAATCAAGACATGATGTCATGATGACATCATCTAGGTGACATCATCAATGACATCATATTACAAATACACGTGAGATTGCATGAAAATTACAAATCAGATTTATGAATTATGAAGATCTCGCTTGAAGACAAAAGTCTTTTATTGATAATTTCGCTTCAAAGGTTTCGCTTGAAGTCTTCATGTTTACTTCAAGCGAAATCAAGCTCATTATATATAGGCCATTTGTCATTTCAGTTGTAATTTTTCCAGAGATTCTTCCGGTGAGCCACGAAGTGCTGCCGAAGTGTTGTTAGGTCTGTAATCGCATTCGTTATCAATACAACAACAGTTTAAAGTGAAATCTTGCTGAATTGACCTCGGTTTCTTAGTTTCCGCCTCTGAAACCGAGATAAACTCTTCTGAACGACTCGTTCGGGTCCGCAAACGATCCTACAATTGGTATCAGAGCTCAGGAGGAAGAGTTCATACCAATTCAGCCACTATTTCTGATTTTCTACACCTTCTTTCAAAATTAATCAACTTTTTACGGATAAAATCAGTTCAAATTCTCACATATTGTGCAAAAACATGTTTTAACAAAGCCTTGAAAGTTTCAGAACGTATTTCGATCATTTACTCGTTCAATCAGACCTAAATCAGTTCGTTATTGCTGATGTCATAGATTTCGCTTGAGATTTGTGTTAGATTTCGCTTGAGAGTTCACATTTCATCGTAGATTCCGCTTGAATTTATGTAAATCCTGTTTGATTTCGCTTCAAGATATATTGAAATTTCGCTTGAAAGGTTGAATTACATGATTTCGCTTCAAGTTGATGATAATCTGTTGATTTTCGCTTCAAGTTGATGATAATATGTTGATTTCGCTTGAGAACATCATTTGATTTTTGCTTGAATAGTTGAAGCGAAATTGATCTGATTGCATTTCGCTTGAAAATATGTTGACATCTGATTGAAACCTGCAGTTCACTTGAAATATTATGATGTCTTAACTGAATTGTGCTGTTCATCGAAACTTGCTGTTCATTAAAAACCAATTGTCTGCTTAAGTCAGCTTATCTGATTGTGAATATATCGGTTTATATAGTGCATCGATTTCTTTCAGATTCGGTTCATTAAATGTATACATGTGCATACCTGTGCTTGTTGTCTAATATTTTACGTTGATTGATGACAGATTACATGTGAACTTTGTGTACTTGTGAACACGTCGATTTATGTGTAGCATGTGAGTTGATAAGTATTAGGTCACATTCTGTCGGTTCTTGATTAAATCAAATTGCATGTAATTCATATTCGATATATGTGTAAGTTGTCAGTCTTTACATGTGATAAGATAATTGTTGTCGGCTGCATGTGAGTCTTGAATGGAAATTTGAGAATATCTTGTGTTTTCAGAATTATTAATCATTAAATAGAATTGTTGACTTAGTGGTTTAATTCGTAATAAAAAAGGGGTTATTTCGTTGATGCATGTGATAGTTTGAATATGAGTATTATATTGTTGTCGGTATAATTGTATGTGTTCAAGAAACTTGAGTAGTCAGGTCACAAGGTTTGAAGGTTAGTCGGTTTACACGGATTGATCAAGATTGTTTGAACAGTCAGTTTGTTTAGTGTGGTCAAGTTGCGTGATAATTGTTCAGTTCGTATGGTTTGGAGTTCAAAAGATTTCGAAGGGTCAGGTCAATTGAATTCGAACCGGGTCATTCTGTCCGCACAGTTGGTCAACATTCAGTCCGCACAGAAAATTCACAAGTTCGAGTACCAGTTTTATTCAGTTAATTGATAAACGGTTAAACTGATTGTGGTTTGTTTGTTTTGTTGTTAGGTAATCGACAGGTATTTTACAAGGTGATACAAC
This sequence comes from Helianthus tuberosus, assembly GCA_030545235.1. Taxonomy (NCBI): domain Eukaryota; kingdom Viridiplantae; phylum Streptophyta; class Magnoliopsida; order Asterales; family Asteraceae; genus Helianthus; species Helianthus tuberosus. The sequence continues at coordinate 66,606,633 of CM060377.1, read as the reverse complement.
TCATTTGAAAATTCGAAACATGGAGAACGAGTTTTACAATGCTTTTGCTAGTCCAGTTACAGTCACTCAGAGTGCTTTGCATGAAAATGAAACCGGGACGTCTCAGAAACCACCAAAACTCATGGATATTGATGATTACAATGGATGGTCCGAACGGTTTGGAAATTGGGTTGAGGCGTATCACTTGGATGCGTGGGAACACACTGAAGAGCCGTATGTTAAGCCCACAAAGAACGATGTTGTGAATGGTACTCCGTTAACACTTAGAGAAATGAGTACTGTAGATAAAAAGAAATATCGAGATGAGAAATTGATGGTGAGTCTGCTTCAGCAAGCGATAAAAGAAGATATTTTGATACTGCTTCAACATGATGGAACTGCATATTCGATATGGACAGAGTTGGAAGCAAAGTTTACTGGAAGTGACGATATGCTCAGGAATAAGATGTCTCTCATGAAAAAGGAATTTGACTTATTTCGGGGATTGAAAAATGAGAGTGTCAAGCAATTAATTGATAGATATTGTAACTTGGTGAGAAATATGACGAAACTTGGTGTTAAGAAAGATACTGATGAATTGGTTGAAAAACTTGCAGATGCGCTACCATATGAAACATGGGGAACATTTCTGATGATGCTGCGGTCAAACAAAACAGATTATAAGAAAATGACACTGGGAGATTTTATCAAGCATCTGGAAGCTCAGGAGATGGAGCAGAGGAAGATTGCTAGGATGAAGAATTACGATGGAGAACAAGATATCAGTTTGTATTACAAAGGTGGTGTCAACGAAAAGTCAAATTATTCTCCAAAAATTGAAACTGCTTACAGTGTGAATGATTCTTCTGAAAAGAAATCATCCCAGGGATCAAGCAGCACTAGATTTTCATCATTCGATCCAAACATTTCTGCAACAAAGAATGGAAGAAAACTTCAATGCAATATTGTATTAAATCTTGAAAGTGATCAAGATTATTCTGAAGAAGTTGCAAAAAATCAAATGTCTTTGTTGGGAATGGTGTTAGAGTCCTATAGTAGTTTTGTGGCCGGAAAGATCGGTAATCCAATGCTCACGAAAGAGGATTACGATCAAATCGATGCTGAGGAAATGGAATTGATGGATATTAAATGGTGCATGGCCAGTGTAATGAGAAGAGCTGAGAAGTTTAAACAAATCACGGGAAGAAATGATTTTCTTGATGCAAGTGTTTCAAATTTAGGCTTTGATAAGTCCAAAGTTACATGTTTTCGTTGCAGGGAAAAGGGACATTTCAAGAGAGAATGCAAAAATCGTGAAGCTACTGGAGCTCAGAATCCTTTTGGAAACAACGATTATCACAAAAAGGCGATTTATCATCAAATCACACCACCAGCACTGCATCAGGCACAAACTGCACATGGAATGATGCAGATTAAAGACTCAAAGAAAGCTTGTCTGGGAAATGATGGTGGATTCAGTTGGGATAAATATGTTCCAATAAACAGTAAAGTGTGTTTGGCAGAATAAGATGATGAAAAACTGGCTGAAGGTTTCAATTGGAACAATTTTTGTCCAGATCAAGAATTTATGGCCAAAGAGATGTCTAAAGACACTTCAAATGTTAATGTTTTCTTTGCTAATGCTTATGATTTGAAATGTGCAGAAAGATGCAGAAAAGTCATGGAAGCAGCTGAAGAAAGACGAAGGAAGAACAAAGAAGAGGAAGAAGAAGAAGAGAGATTGAAGAACGAAGCGAAAGCTGAGAAAAGAAGAAGAGCTGAGTTTTTACAATCAAGCAGAAGTGTCAAAGAAGTTCCAGAATATGAAGTGAAGATTGATGAAGAACGAGTTGAAGTTTCTGAAAAGTGCATGAACTGTGATTCGTTAATCAAACAAAACAATGAGTTATTGCACAATATTCACAAGTTGAAAGAATCGTATGACACAATGAACAGAGAAATTAACAAATATACTGATTCGAGTGGTGAACAAGCAATGGCGATGAATACTTTGAAAGTAGCATATCTTAGACAGCTGGATGATGCTAATTTTTATATCAAGAAATGTGCTGATTTAGAGTTGGAGCTGGCAACACAGAAGATAGAGACTGAGAAAGTTAAAAAGTTATTAAACAGTTACTCATGTTCTTCTTTTGTTGTTGACAGGATTTATCCAGTAGTGGAGAATTTGAAGACATTTGAAGAAATGAAAATGTCTGAAGAAAAGAAATCTGTGACAAAAGATGAAGTGAAGACTTCTGGTAAGAAATCAAGTGTGGTCTACACTAGATGTCCGCCCCCGGTCGAAAATGGATTTTTACCTCGAAATCCAAATTCCGAAAGAGTCAAAAAGGCAATAAACTTACAATGGGAGTCTGGGCCGTCGGATAACTTGCCAGAAAATATTGATGTCACGTACACGTCGTCCGATACTGATCATGAGTCAAAATTGATAAAAAGTGTGGTCGATCAGGTGTTAGACAAAGATGACATAGAGGAGTCAAAACCAGAGTCCAAATCCAAGTCAAAGTCTGAGTCCGATACATCAAAGTCAACAGTCACAAAGGACAAACGGGTTTATGATAAAGAGTTTTTGATATTAAAATCTAATTTGAATGATGAATCATTTAAAGTGGCATATACTTTAAAAGATTCTGACAAATTATATTCTGATGAAGATTTTCCATTAAGAGGTGTAAAAACTGAGATGATCAAAAAGGTTTTCAAACTAACAGAAATCAATATTTTTGAATTAAAAGATGTAAATCTTATTGATAAACCTACAAAATACACCTCAAGAGTTCAACAAAGATTAAACAAGAAAAAGGGTTACAGTTCTGGTTCTGGTTTTCAAAAGAAGCCAAACCAAAGCCGTAATTTCAAAAGGAATGGTCTAGGTTTTATACCACCGAAAAATTATAAAAATGAGGAAATTTATAAATCAAAAACTGATTTTGTTTCAGGAACAAGTCAAGAGAAAGAACAAAAGAGTTCATTCTGGAAGGAGACAAATCAAGGATTCTTTGCCAAGAAGCAAGTAGAGCTGAAGAAAAATGTTGTTCCAAAGAAGATTGAAAAGAGAACCTGTTTTCAGTGTAAAACTGTTGGTCATGTTGCTAGGGACTGTCCGAAGACATTCAAACCAAAACAGGAAATTTCTGGTAAACTAAAAGAGAAAGTGATCGAGAAAACTGAACTAACAACCAAAAAGTTTACAAGCTTTGAAAATTCAATCTTTGAAATTGGTGAATGTTCAAAGAATGTGGTTAAAAGAAAAGAAAATCTGATAAATCAAAAATGGGTTGTTAAGGGTTCAAGAAACAGTTCTGGTGATGAATCTGATTCCACAAAATCAGAGGAGCCACATGTTGAGAAAAAGGTTGAGAAATCAGTTCCAACTATGAACAATGAAAATTTTCCATCTTTACAAGCTGAAAATTACATGAAGAAAGTTGGAAAAGTTGAAATTTCAAATCAATTTTATTCTGATAAAAAGAAATTTGATGTTGACAAGGCTTTTAACCCCATTGTAAAAAATATTGTTGGAAAAATGATTGATCGAAAAGTCAAAGGGGTTAAAGAGTTCTACGAGATGAAGAGGGGAGGTAAGAAACCGAGTAATGATGACTTGGTGACACCCAAGGAAGGTCAGGCTTGGGTGGATATATTTTTCAAAGAGTAAAAACCTGACATGCCGGAGATCCCAAGTTGGTAATCGTGGATCATGAATCGGCATCATTCTTATGTTGTTTGTTTGAAAATTGAAAATTTTTGAGAATTTTTGCAGGAATTGCCGGAACTCCCAGGTTTGTAAGCGAGGAGTAGGAATCGGCACCTTGAGAATTCAACTAACAGATGATGTTTGGTTGAAAATGTTTGATTGGATTGATCTTAAAAGTGGTAAATCAGGGACATTAAGTTGTATCTGATTTTCTACAAGTGGTTGAAAAACAATGTGATGATTTAATCCCCAATTTTACAAGTGATAAAATCAACAAAACTTATTTTCCGGAAAAACCATTTGATTAAAACAAACTTAAGTGTTTTGAAATCGATGGGAAAATAGTTTGTTGTGAGGGGGAGTTCTGATTGTTTATGCCAAGTGGATGGCGAATTGAGGCAATTCGATATCAGTTGTCATGTTTCTGTACAGTTTGTGTTCAAATTTCCTAAAATGTGTTTGCATTTTAGGGGGAGTAAGAAATTTTAGAAAATCCAAAAACATTTGAAAATTTGAAAAAATCAAAAACATGATAAAATGAAAAATGAGTTTTGTTGTATAAAAGAGGAAATGATAGTACATCAGTGGACTATCACAGCATGCTAAAGAAATGGAAAGTCAAATGTGATAAACGGTCTCACTGATGATGTGTCAGTAGGTTTTTACACATTTAGTAGATTGTGACGAGATATAAACCTAAATTTCAAACTTGCTTATATCGTGGGGAAACATCTCTCGGATATATGGGTAACCCCCGAAATCTTGTTTGAAAGGTCCCTCTTTCTGAGATACTAGGTCTTTATACTCAGTGATATCTGGGGTATTATCCCGGGACTTCTGATTTTGCGGAAGCAATGGCCTAGTCCCCGGAGAATACTTTCTGCTTGCTTGAAATATAGCACCACCCTCAGCTAAAAAATGATGAAACATTGAATAATGCTAATCATGGCTGTTGTAATTCAAAAGATCCTCTAAAGGGGACACACCTAAAAGTCAACTAGGCTCTCTGCTGAACGGAAGTTCTGACCTGAGCTATCACGGTTGCATAATTTATTCCCCTTACAGATATCATCTGTGGTATACTCACCTGTAAGACTGAATATTGGGATCTGGATACGGGAGTATATTCTGAGGTGGGAGACGCGATTGAGTTTAAGTACTTAAGACATTAATTTCATATCTCGAAGCAGTTGAACTTTGTGTGAAAATTTAAGTGGACCAGTATACTGACAATCTAAGTGAATCGTTTAGAACTTAAAATGAAATGAAGCTTAACGGTGTTGGTGATTTGTCTCAAAAACTGATATGATCCTCTTGCACGAACTCACAAAAATATTGTTTGTAAATATTTCATTTTCTGCATTTCTATTTCAGTCAAAAATCCAAAAAGATTTTAGTGTGTTTTAGCATAAAGTTTGAAAAATTTAAAAAGATTTTCGACAACTGGTGTTGGAGAGCTGATTTTCAAAATTCCGAATGCTAAACATGATGAACAAATGGTTTGGATGAAAGTGTTTGAAGAATGTTGAAATGAAATGAAAAAATGTTTTGAAATATAAATGTTATTCCTGCAAGTGGTAAATTAGTCTTGAAAATCTTATCTACAAAATGGTTATCAGAAATTTTATTTTTGGGTAGAGTTTTTGCAGGTTAGCCAGGTTCTGAAACCTGAGAGTGATGAAGTGCCAGGTTACGATCTAAGAATCTGTGGAAAGTGAATTCCAGACTACGATCCCAGCAGATTGAGAGGGGGAGTCTGAAGACATCAAGACTCGTAAACATTTGAGAGAGAGGAGTTTGTTGATGTTAAAGATAGAGAATGAGGATTCTTGCAATGACAAATACTTCAGAGAAAGATCAAAGACTGATAAAGACTGAAGATGCAAAGACTCGACACTTAAGACTCGTCAACATCTGAGGGGGAGTCTGTTGGTGCATACATCTGTCGTCTTCGTCTTGTATCGAGTATCGGTTCGGTGCGGAGCTAATCAAGACATGATGTCATGATGACATCATCTAGGTGACATCATCAATGACATCATATTACAAATACACGTGAGATTGCATGAAAATTACAAATCAGATTTATGAATTATGAAGATCTCGCTTGAAGACAAAAGTCTTTTATTGATAATTTCGCTTCAAAGGTTTCGCTTGAAGTCTTCATGTTTACTTCAAGCGAAATCAAGCTCATTATATATAGGCCATTTGTCATTTCAGTTGTAATTTTTCCAGAGATTCTTCCGGTGAGCCACGAAGTGCTGCCGAAGTGTTGTTAGGTCTGTAATCGCATTCGTTATCAATACAACAACAGTTTAAAGTGAAATCTTGCTGAATTGACCTCGGTTTCTTAGTTTCCGCCTCTGAAACCGAGATAAACTCTTCTGAACGACTCGTTCGGGTCCGCAAACGATCCTACAGATAGCCAAACGGGTCAAAATAAAGATTTGGAATTTGGTTTGGATTATCAATAAAGTGATGGTCTTCACTAGATAGCCAACGGGTCAAAATAAAGGTTTTAAAGGAATCACGTGAGTAGAAACTTGAAAATCTCATATCTCGTTAGGTGATGAATGGTACCACACCAATGAATTGGATATGATATTTTAAGTCTACGAACCCGGGATATCGGGTCAAATAATAGAAGTCAATAGAATGTGTCGTTGGAAACGGAATGCTTGAATTCCGTGAAAACAAGTGTTTAGTTCTAAGAGAACGCAAAGCCATCATATGGCGCGAATACTCCAAGGTTATAAGCCCGGGGAAATGGAGTAACTATGTCTAAAGAGTCTTTAGGATTGAAATATGGAACTAAGCACTTTTGCTAATGGGTTGGATAATTGAAACAAGAAAATTGTGAGCCGAATGCTGGTATCTCGGTTTCCGTGATTTGAAATTTATGTGGTTAGATCCGTAATTTTATTACGGACTCATAGGAAAAAGAATCGGTTAAATCGGACTAATGAGTAAAAAGTTATGATCTTTTAAAGTTGGAAAATAGTTAAAGGACAAAGATGCAGAGCCCACCGTAACTTACGGTTCCACCGTAATTTACGGTGGAAACCAGAAATGTTACGGTGTGTTACCCCTGTGTTACGGCAGAACCAAAGTTATTCAGGGTCTACCGTAACTTACGGTAGACACCGTAAGTTACGGTGAAACCCAGAAAAACTTGTATTTTATTTAACATTATTCCATATCAGAATTCGTTTATATGTATTATAGTAATGTCAAAACTAATGTTTTTAGTGTTTGACCCTAGGTATGGATGGGTTCCTTCCGGTTGGTGATCAAGTACGTTGTCAAGAACCGAACACGCATTTTGAAGCTTCCGCACTAAACTTAACTTTGTCTAGACTTTAATCATGTTGTAAATGTTTTTGTCAACCATGTTTGGAATCCTTTAAACTAGTTGTAGTTGACTAGCAAGGGTTAACTTTAAACTCGTTATGCATTATCTTGGATGTGTATGGTTTTAAGCATGAAATGTTTTTGTAAACTCTGATTTTTATAAAGTTCATATGAATATTATTTAAATATTGTTCAATATATTAAGGGTGTTACAAGTTGGTAATTAGAGCCCAAGGTTGTTAACAAGTGTTCGGTTCAAGCTTGATCAAACATCCGGTAAGAGTTAAATTGTTCTAAAATAGAATTACTAAGTATAAAAAGGGAAATAATTAATAGAAATGCATGGGAAGAGCGTGTTAACACACTCAAACCCGGAAAATGCATTAAATAAGAACGGTGAAAACAAGTTATGAACTTGAGTGAACCGAGATAAATAAACCATATGTCATAGACGAAATGTTTAACGCTTAATGTAAACATTTCAGTTAAAGATGGCGGATAAAGGTAATGATGATGTGGTGCCAAGAGTCACCGAGCAAACGAGAGAAGTGATTGCTGAGGAGGTAGGAAAAGCAATCGAAAACAGTTTGTCGGGATTCATCGACAAAATCCAAAACACGGTATTATCAGTGGTGGAAGAAAGAATCAAGAAATTGAAGGATAATACCAATTTAGCAAAGGAGAAGTCGGGAGGACGAAAATCTTGTTCTTATAAAGAGTTCATGGCGTGCAAACCACCCATTTACAATGGGGAGGTTGACCCGATAATATGTCAGCGGTGGCTAAGCGATATGGATGGGGTATTCGAAAGGACTCATTGTGATCCAGATGACTACGTAGCCTATGGCACGGGTCAGTTAAGGGGTCAAGCAAAAGACTGGTGGGATAACAAGAAGAAAGAAAATGGAAGCGAAGCGGCTAAAGCTATGACATGAGACGAGTTTAAGACGTCGTTTCTTAAACATCACAGTCCCAAGGCAGTCATTAACAAGATCAAGGAAGAATTCATGCAGCTTCGACACAAGGGTGAATCTATTGATAAAATCACGGGAATGTTCATGGATAAGATGAAGTTTTGTGATGAACTGATAATGAATGAGGAGCAGAAAATATATTATTATTATAATATGTTAAGCGCCGAGTATAGGGAGTTTATGACTCCTTCAAAGTATGAGACTCTCACCGAGATTATAAACGTTGCTCGGGAACGGGAGATAGAGTTGAAGAAACAGATTGAAAGAGGTGAAAGAAGGGCACAAATAGTCAATCCAAGCCCAACGAAAAAGGCGCGCACAACAGAATCCTCTAAGAAACAAGAAGGGAAAAGCGGGCCATCGAACTGCAAGATATGCGGGAAGGGGCACAAAGGTGAGTGCCAGTTCAAGGACAAACCGTGTCCTATATGTGGGAAGACGGGGCACACGGGGCACACGACTGCATTGTGCCCGGGGAAGGTGTCGGTGTGTTACAAATGCTACCAACCGGGTCACAAGAAATCTGAGTGCCCGGAGTTGGTTGGAAAGAAGGATGACAAGAATACACACACTGAGACATCAAGAGCAAAGGCGAGATCTTTCCGGTTAACAGCAATGGAGGCAAAAGCAGAACCCGATGTGGTCTCAGGTATATTTGCCATAAACTCAATCCCTGCACATGTGTTATTTGATACGGGTGCGAAAAAATCTTTTGTTTCACATGGATTTATTCGACATCCTTCTTTTGTACTAACAAAATTGCCTATTCCATTAGAAGTAGAAGTAGGTGATAACAAAAGTTTCATTGTGTGTGATGTATGTCGAGATTGTAAGATAAACATTGACGATGAAGAATATTCAATAGACTTGATTCCTATGTCGATGGGGGAATTCCAAGTAGTAGTCGGGATGGATTGGCTATCCCGATACCATGCGAGAATCGTATGTTTCCGCAAGGAGATAAAACTAACATCTCCAAGTGGAAAATCTGTTACCATATACGGTGAAAAGAGTGGTAATCCTGTTATGTGTTCAATGCTAAAAGCTCGCCAGCTCATGAAGCACGGTTGTAGAGCATTCATGATATACGCAAACGAACCTGATAAAGAGACACCAACGATTGAAGATGTACCAGTGATACGCGAATACGCTGATGTATTTCCGGACGATTTACCGGGAGTACCGCCAGCACGGGAGGTAGAGTTCGGAATTGAATTGATTCCGGGCGCAAAACCTGTGGCTAAGGCGCCGTATCGGCTCGCGCCATCAAAATTGCAAGAATTGATGTCCCAAATCCAAGATTTACTTGACAAAGGATTTATTCGGCCAAGTGTGTCTCCATGGGGCGCACCAGTATTATTTGTGAAGAAGAAGGATGGGAGCATGCGTATGTGCATTGATTATCGGGAGATGAACAAACTCATGGTAAAGAATCGATATCCACTTCCAAGAATTGATGATCTATTTGACCAACTACAAGGAGCAAGTTGGTTCTCCAAAATTGACCTTAGATCGGGGTATCATCAGTTGAAAGTCAAAGAGGAGGATGTACCGAAAACAGCTTTCCGCACACGGTACGGACATTACGAGTTCCCCGTGATGTCCTTCGGGTTAACTAATGCACCCGCGACTTTCATGGACCTTATGAACCGGGTTTGCAAACCCATGTTAGACAAGTCAGTGATAGTGTTCATTGATGACATCTTGATATATTCAAAGAGTGAAGTAGAACACGCAAGTCATTTGCGTGAAGTGTTGGAGACGCTCAGAAGAGAGAAATTATATGCGAAATTCTCGAAGTGTGCCTTCTGGCTACGGGAGGTGCAATTTCTGGGGCACATCATTAGTGCAAATGGGGTGTTAGTAGACCCATCGAAAATAGAAGCTGTGGCAAGATGGAATCCACCGAAAAATCCTTCAGAAATTAGAAGCTTCTTGGGGCTTGCGGGTTATTATCGGAGGTTCATGCAAGATTTCTCCAAAATAGCCATGCCATTAACCAAATTAACCCGTAAGGATGAAAAGTTTATTAGGGGTGAAGATCAGGAAAGGGAATTTCAAACGCTCAAAGAGAAACTGACCCATGCACCGGTATTGTCATTACCAGATGGGACGGAAGATATGGTTGTTTACTCGGATGCGTCGCATTCGGGACTTGGCTGCGTTTTGATGCAAAGAGGCAAGGTTATAGCCTATGCCTCGAGGCAGCTAAAGACTCATGAAAAGAAATACCTTACACACGACCTCGAGTTGGCAGCAGTGGTGTTTGCCTTAAAAATATGGAGGCATTACTTGTATGGAGTAAAATGCACTATTTTTACCGACCAAAAGAGCTTGAAGTATTTCTTCGATCAGAAGGAATTAAATATGAGGCAGAGGCGGTGGTTAGGAACCGTCAAAGACTTTGATTGTGAAATACATTACCACCCCGGGAAGGCTAATGTAGTGGCAGACGCGTTGAGCCGAAAGACAGATTATACGCCTATTCGGGTACGATCGATGCAACTAATTGTGACATCGGGTTTGCTTGAACAAATTCGGAAATCTCAAATTGAAGCAATAAAGGAAGAAAATGTGAAGAAGGAGAGAATAGTCGGTCAGTTAAAAGACTTGACAGATGGTAACCAAGGGTTGAAAACTCAATTCGATAGGATATGGGTTCCAAACTCATGTGGGGCCAAGGCACTTCTACTTGACGAGGCCCATAAATCTCGTTATTCGATACATCCGGGGGCGACCAAGATGTATAACGATTTAAAACAAAATTATTGGTGGCCAGGAATGAAAAGAGACATCGTGAAATATGTAGAGAAATGTCTGACCTGCTTGCAAGTCAAAGCGGAGCACCAAAAGCCATACGGTAAGTTACAACCATTGGACATCCCAGTTTGGAAATGGGAACAAATCACCATGGATTTGTTGACCAAATTACCCAAAACCAACCGCGGGTTTGATGCTATATGGGTAGTTGTGGATAGATTAACAAAAAGTGCTCACTTCATTCCGATTCGTGAGACTTATACATCCGAGAAGATGTCGGAGGTGTACACCAATGAAATCATAGCACGTCATGGGGTACCGATATCCATTGTGTCAGACAGAGATACTAGGTTCACTTCGAATTTTTGGCGCGATTTCCAAGAACAAATGGGGACTAAACTGTTCATTAGCACTGCTTACCATCCACAAACGGATGGGCAAAGTGAAAGAACAATACAAACGTTGGAGGATATGCTACGGGCTTGCATTATTGATTTCGGGGGTAGTTGGGATGTCTATCTACCCTTGGTCGAATTTTCATATAACAATAGCTATCAATCGAGCATTAAAATGGCCCCGTATGAGATGTTATATGGTTGAAAGTGTCGAACCCCGGTGTTTTGGGGGAGAAGTGGGTCCACGAGGATTAGCACCTACTGATATAATCCGAACTACGAATGAGAAGATCGACATGGTCCGAACTCACCTAAAAGCGGCGCAGGATTGACAAAAGGCGTACGCGGATAAACGAAAGAAGGCGATTGAGTTTCAAGTGGGCGATAAGGTAATGCTGAAAGTATCGCCGTGGAAAGGAATAATACGGTTCAGAAAAAGAGGGAAATTGAGTCCAAGATTTATCGGACCATTTAGAATCACCAAACGGGTTGGCAAAGTAGAATATCGTCTTGAATTACCCGAGGAGTTGAGTGGAATTCATAGCACATTCCACGTGTCTCATCTCCGAAAATGCTTAGCAGATGAAACGGCTCGTATCCACTACGATGACATCGAGGTGGATAACAGCCTCAACTATGCTGTAAAGCCAATTGCAATTTTAGATCGTAAAGAGAAGAGTTTGAGGAACAAAGTGATTAACCAAGTGAAGGTTAAATGGGAACATAGGAGGGGTGCGGATACCACATGGGAATCCGAAGAAGAGATGCAACGGCTCTACCCCATACTTTTTGGTACGTAAATTCGGTTTCGGGGACGAAACCCTTCTAAGGGGGGTGGACTTGTAACATCCCAAAAATATAAAACTTTATATTAGAGCTATAAAGTATAAATAAACAAGAATCTATTTAACTAGGAAATTATAACCTAGTTAAGTAGAAGTCTAGAAATAACTCCTATTAGGGTTAGAATGAGCAAACTATATGTTAAACAAAAGTGGAGGGGCTCATGTTGTCAAAATTGAAACCTGTATTATCTAATTTAATTAAAAACAAAAACCAAACACTCCATTTAGGAGGTCTGGTCGATCAGAACAAGAGAAGGGGCGACCCCCACTCTCAAAACCCTAGAAATCACAAAATCCACAAATTCAAGGCATAAATCAAGTCCAAATCGATTTCTAAGCACGAATTGGTGATCACCTCACTGAAGGGATCACAAGGTATGTGAAATTCTAGTGTTTTGTTTCATCTCAAGTTCTAGGGTAATTGTGAAAAATCAGAATTTAGCTTAATTGTGTATTGCATGTGTGTAATTAGAAGATATATGGTGTTTAGGGATGAACCCTAGGTGAAATCTTGTTAAAAGATTTCATGGTAATCATAGAGTTTATAACCACCATTGTAGGTGGCTAATGAACTTGAAGAGAGCTTGATAAGTCCTAAAAATATGATCTTGTTCTAATGTAAATCTGAATTTAAGAATAAATTCAGAAATATTGATGTCAAGACTTGTGTAGAATTGACTAATTAAAGTAGTTTGGATGATAATTACTAGTCATGAAATTAGTTTAGATCATGTAGAAATCTGACCCGCTAGGTGTTTGATAAAACGCCTAAGCGAGGGTTAAAATGTTAAAGGTTGGTAAAAACGCAGATTTGCATATGTTTATGAACTAATGCGTTAAAGCTTATGAAAGAGTTCTAATATTGTTATGAATTGAACTCTCTAGGCAAGGAATCCGGAACGTCAAGTGGACACGCCGGAGGTGATACTCGCGGAAAAGGTGTGCTTTAAAGGTGCGTGACTTCAGTCTCGTTACATTATGTAAATGTTTCGTTTTTTTTTTTTGTGTAATAATGATGTTGTAGTGTAAAGGACGCGTTTGATGTGTCGTTAAAGTGGCGAAGTTCACTAGACCATCAAACGGGTCAAAATAAAGTTTTGGAATTGGGTTTGGCTTGTCAATAAAGTGATGGTCTTCACTAGATAGCCAAACGGGTCAAAATAAAGATTTGGAATTTGGTTTGGTTTATCAATAAAGTGATGGTCTTCACTAGATAGCCAACGGGTCAAAATAAAGATTTTAAAGGAATCACGTGAGTAGAAACTTGAAAATCTCATATCTCGTTAGGTGATAAATGGTACCACACCAATGAATTGGATATGATATTTTAAGTCTACGAACTCGGGATATCGGGTCAAATAATAGAAGTCAATAGAATGTGTCGTTGGAAACGGAATGCTTGAATTCCGTGAAAACAAGTGTTTAGTTCTAAGAGAACGCAAAGCCATCATATGGCATGAATACTCCAAGGTTATAAGCCCGGGGAAATGGAGTAACTATGTCTAAAGAGTCTTTAGGATTGAAATATGGAACTAAGCACTTTTGCTAATGGGTTGGATAATTGAAACAAGGAAATTGTGAGCCGAATGCTGGTATCTCGGTTTCCGTGATGTGAAATTTATGTGGTTAGATCCGTTATTTATTACGGACTCATAGGAAAAAGAATCGGTTAAATCGGACTAATGAGTAAAAAGTTATGATCTTTTAAAGTTGGAAAATAGTTAAAGGACAAAGATGCAGAGCCCACCGTAACTTACGGTTCTACCGTAATTTACGGTGGAAACCAGAAATGTTACGGTGTGTTACCCCTGTGTTACGACAGAACCAGAGTTATTCAGGGTCTACCATAACTTACGGTAGACACCGTAAGTTACGGTGGAACCCATAAAAACTTGTATTTTATTTAACATTATTCCATATCAGAATTCGTTTATATGTATTATACTAATGTCAAAACTAATGTTTTTAGTGTTTGACCCTAGGTATGGATGGGTTCCTTCCGGATGGTGATCAAGTACATTGTCAAGAACCGAACACGCATTTTGAAGCTTTCGCACTAAACGTAACTTTGTCTAGACTTTAATCATGTTGTAAATGTTTTTGTCAACCATGTTTGAAATCCTTTAAACTAGTTGTAGTTGACTAGCAAGGGTTAACTTTAAACTCGTTATGCATTATCTTGGATGTGTATGGTTTTAAACATGAAATGTTTTTGTAAACTCTGATTTTTATAAAGTTCATATGAATATTATTTAAATTTTGTTCAATATATTAAGGGTGTTACACTAACAACCGGTAGTCATAACAGCCTAGGTAGTGCCATAAGTTTCACCTCGAGAAGGGTTGAGGGGCTTAGTTGGTGTCTTAATAGGTTTAGTATCAAAAGATCCCGGTTCCATACCACATTAGCTTCGAATAGAAATCCGCTCCAAGTTAAACTTGCGACTAGCCTAGGTAGTCTTCATCGCCACTGGTTTATGTCTTTGTCCAAGTTCGTATTTAGTTATTTTAATTAATTTAGTTAATCTTTATTTGCGTTTTTAGGATTTTTTTTGTAACCCCCCCCCCCCCCCCCCATCAAATAAACAATTACTTAAGTCGTGTCAGTCCTAGTCTAAATAGAGTCTTAGCGTAATTTAATTGAGCCTCGTGGGTTCGATATCCGGACTTACTTAGCTTTACTAGAGTCGATCGGTTCACTTGCCGGTTAGTAGTTTAGTCGAGTTTAGAGAGTCTAGAATATTAGTTTGAGTCTAGATTTAGGTTAATTTTAGTTGTTTTATTAAACTACTTCAAGCACATCAATAGGCTACAGGTCCTATTCTTCTAATAATCACAAAAGGTCCAACATCCCTGGGACTTAGCTTTCCCCTCTTGATGAATCTTACCACTCCTTTCCAAGGAGAGACTTTTAATAATACCTTATCTCCTACTTGAAATTCCAATGGTTTCCGCCTGTTGTCAGCATAGCTTTTTTGTCGATCACGTGCTGCTTTCAGCCGTTCCTTGACTTGAATGATCTTATCGGTTGTCTCCTGTACTATCTCAGGTCCAGATAGTTGCTTTTCCCCAATTTCTGCCCAACAGACTGGGGTTCGGCACTTTCGTCCATAAAGTGCTTCGAATGGTGCAGCGTTGATACTTGTGTGGTAACTGTTATTATAAGAAAATTCTATTAACGGTAAGTGATCGTCCCAATTACCTCCGAAATCAATTACACAAGCTCTAAGCATGTCCTCCATTATCTGAATTGTCCTTTCGCTTTGTCCGTCCGTTTGGGGATGATAAGCTGTGCTTAGATTCAACTTGGTTCCCATTGCTTTTTGGAAACTTGTCCAAAAATGAGAGGTAAAACAGCTATCTCTGTCAGAAACAATTGATAAAGGAATTCCATCTAATGAAACTATTTCATTTACATATAAATTGGCTAATTGTTCCATACTGAAAGTTTACTTCATTGGTAGAAAATGAGCTGACTTGGTTTGCCTATCTACAATCACCCAGATTGTATCATTACCTTTCCTTGTTTTAGGTAATTTGGTAACAAAATCCATTGTTATCAATTCCAATTTCCACACTGGCATTTCTAACCGTTGTAATAAACCTGAGGGTTTCTGATGTTCAGCTTTGACTTGTGAACAGGTTAAACACTTAGAAACATAAGCTGCTATATCCCTTTTCATACCTATCCACCAGAAATTATTTCTTAAATCCGGATACATCTTATCACTTCCAGGAAGCATAGTATACTTAGACTTATGGGCTTCTTCTAATATACGATGACGTAGGTTTCTAATTTAGGTATCCACATTCTCTTTTTATGGAATCTCCAAATTCCATCTATTCCTTGTTTTAGTTCCTTGATCATTCCTTTCAATTTTTCAGTATCATCCTTGATTACTGATTCTTGTGCTTTTCAAATCTGCTCATTTAAATCCACTTGTAGATTTAATTTAAGAGAACGTATCCTTTTTGGCTGTTCATGATACTTTCGGCTTAAAGCATCAGCAACTACATTTTCCTTTCCTGCATGATACTGAATATCACAATCATAATCACTAAGCATTTCCATCCAGCGTCTTTGTCTCATATTCAATTCCTTTTGCCTGAAGACATACCTTAAACTCTTATGATCGGTGAAAACAGTAAACTTACTACCATAAAGGTAATGTCTCCAATTCTTAAGGGCAAAAATTATAGCTCCTAATTCTAAATCATGAGTGGAATAATTCTCTTCATGATTCTTAAGTTGTCTGGATACATAAGCTATAACCTTTTGACGTTGCATTAACACACATCCATAACCTAACTTAGAAGCGTCACAATAGACTACAAAGTCTTCAGTTCCTTTTGGTAACGCTAATATGGGTGCATGGGTTAATCTTTGCTTAAGAATTCTAAAGGCTTCTTCTTGTCTTAATCCCCATTCAAACTTAACAGATTTGCAGGTTAACTTAGTTAAGGGAATGGCTATTCTAGAAAAATCTCGAATAAATCGTCTATAATAACCGGCTAGTCCTAAGAAACTTCTAACCTCGGTTGGTGACTCAGGGGTTTTCCATTTGGTAATTGCCTCGATCTTGGTTAGATCCACATGAATTCCTTCATGATCGACTAAATGTCCAAGAAATTGTACTTGGTCTTTCCAAAACTCGCACTTTGAAAATTTAGCATAAAGCTTTTCCTTTCTTAATAAACTTAGAAGTGCGTGTAAATGCTTTGCATGTTCCTCTTTACTCTTTGAGTAAATGAGAATATCATCAATAAAAACGATTATGAATTTATCCAAATATGGCTTACATATTCGGTTCATCATGTCCATAAATGCAGCTGGGGCATTTGTTAAACCAAATGGCATGACAGTAAATTCATAATGGCCATACCTTGTTCTAGATGTGGTCCTAGGAATGTCCTCTTCCTGTACCATTAATTGATGATATCCTGACCTTAAATCTATTTTAGAGAAAAATCGAGCTCCTTGCAATTGGTCAAACAGATCATCGATTCTTGGTAATGGATACCGATTCTTAATCGTGACCTTGTTCAATTCACGGTAATCAATGCACATTCGCATCGACCCGTCTTTCTTTTTGACGAACAGTATCGGTGTTCCCCATGGTGATGAGCTTGGCTGTATGAATCCTTTCTCCAACAATTCGTCTAATTATTTCTTCAGTTCCTGCATTTCTGCGGGTGCCAAACGGTAAGGTGCTTTGGCAATCGGTGCTGTTCCTAGTAGCAGGTGAATTCTGAATTCAACTTCTCTGTCCGGCGATAGTCCTGGTAACTCTTCTGGGAATACATCTGAAAACTGAGATACTACTGGAATATCTTTCAGTTCTTTTCCTTTAGTGTTAGTGATTATATAAATCAAATACACTATAGATCCTTTTCTTATACAACTTGTTGTTTTCATCACAGAAATGAATTTAGTGGATCTAGATGGCTTATCTCCTTTAATTGTGATCTTTTCACATTTTGGTGAATTTACTTGGATTGACTTTTGATCACATAAAATACTGGCTTTATTGGCTATTAAGCAATCCATTCCTAGTACAACATCAAATCCTGCCAGATTCATTGGGTAAAGGTTTGTAATAAACTTTTGATTTAAAATTTCTATTCTTGCTCCCTGCAAGATTTCAGAAATCCTAACAGTTTCTCCATTTGCTGTCTCTACTAGACATTCTTGTGAGAGTTTAGTTAATGAATGATTTAGAAGTTTGCAAAACAAAGTATTAATAAAACTTTGGTTCGCACCAGAGTCAAATAATACTTTAGCAAAAACATCATTAACTAAAAACGTACCGGCTATAACGTCGGGAATCGTCTTGGCTTCATCTGCAGTCAGAACAAAAGCTCTAGCATTTTTAGTGTTCTTGTTGTTCGTAGTTGGAGCTAACTTTGGAAAGTTTGGCTTGATAAGACCTTGTTCTCCGCAATTGTAACATATCCTGTTGTTAGCTTTCTTCCTGCAGTCTTCTTCTTTGTGTCCGGATATTTTGCAAAAATTGCAATATATGGAGCATCTTCCAGAATGCTTCCTTTTGCAATACTTGCAATAAGGTACAGAGGTAGAACCTACATTTTTCCCACAGTTGGTGTTTCCATAACGGAATTCCTGGGTAAGCTTTTGAGATAGGTTCCTCCTTTGATTTTCTTCCCGTGTACGTACTAATTCATCAGTCAAGGTATTTGCTAGTTCTACAGCTTCTTCTATGGTTTGAGGTCTAGCTGCCTTGACTACATGTCTAATTTCCCCGATTAATCCCCAGATGTAACGGGAGAATAATACTGGTTCAGGTGATGCAAGGGTTGGCACTATTCTAGCATATTCAAAGAATGTGGTAGTATAACCCTTACTATCTACCCCGGTCATCCTAAGGTTCAAAAATTTATTCGCTATCTGTTCCTTTTCATTGGGAGGGCATAATTTCCTTTCTACCATATTCTTAAATTCCTCCCATTCCATGTTGTAAACCCTATCACTTCCTCTAGACTAGAGGATAGTGTTCCACCACTCTAGTGCTGAATTCTTAAACAGATTAGAAGCAAACATTATCTTATCTTCTTCTACGCACTTGCTTATTCTTAAGACTACCTTAGTCTTTTCTATCCAGCGTAGGGTTGCAATGGGTCCTTCATTTCCCGAGAATTCTATTGGTTTGCAGGACCAGAATTCTTTGTAAGAACAACCATAAGGCATGGTTCTTCTTCTTTTGGGAATGGGCGCTTGAAGTACAGGTCCATTGTTCACGCTGTGTTCAGGTTCATTTGGTTGCTTACTGCTATGTTTACTTCTATTATCAGCTTCCTTCACAGTTTGGATAATAAATGGCATTGCATCTATTATTCCTTATGCCACAATGTGTTGGATGGCACTATTATCCATTTGGTTTCCATTGTTATTGTTGTTTGGATTCTCATTATTCGGGTTATTGTCATTCTGAATATTATCATTCTGGTTTTCCTGGTTCACTTTGTTGTCCATCTGAATTTTAAACATTTACCACGTATTAATATCACAAAATAATAGTTGATACAACCATTCACACAACACGCATGTTGATCAAAAACGTCGAGCATTGCGACTTACTTTTCTTATAATATAATATGCATCTAATACAAACCAGTACTGGAAATTAAAATTACAATACCAACTGAAATAAAAATTACACTAATAGTAGTAGGCATCCGTAGTTTTTTTTCATACACATACACACATATTTTATTATTATTTTATTATTATTATTATTATTACTATTATTATCATTTCTACCCTCACATTCATGGATATGGATTCATCCAGAAATCCATATTGCGCTCGTCGTACTTCCAGACGAGTCATTCTCCCACCTGTCTCATCCTTTCACTACTCTCTAAGATATCCTTACCAAATGTCCTGAGTTCTTGTACGTTTTCTGCACTCATTGGGGGTGCAGGTTCTAGGACTAGGTTTGGAATATGGGGTGCGGGTTCCTGGTATGGAGGTGTAGGTGCCTGAAATGGGTATGGATTCTCTAAAATCTCCCTAATGTATACATCATTATCGTAATAGGTATCTAGAGGGTCCATGTTGGACCGTGTCGTGACCCTAAACGATCAGTCAAGGCAGTTCATCTTCACGTGTAAAGGCGGAATCAATGCACGCAAAGTAACAACAGCTTATCCTTTCAATTTCTTCTCTTTATTAGCTTTCTAGAATGATTTTGACAGAGTTTCACTACCAAGCTAATGACCTGATTTCGCTCCAATGGTTACCACGAATGAACATATGTAGGGTATTTATACTAAGGCTGATTTCGCTTATGTGTCAGTGACACTGAAGCGAAATCACCTATTGTACATTAAAGCGAAATCACCCAATGTCCCTTGAAGTGAAATCAACATTTAACAATGTACATTGAAGCGAAATTAACCTAAAAACCCTAATCTTGACTTTTAAGATCCAATTTTGACTTTCTTGATTTAAGACTTGATGAAGATGCAGTCAATAGACATTCTGTGCATCAACAGACTCCCCCTTGGATGTTGACGTAATCTTCAGCTCCTGAGTCTTCAGTCTTAGTCTTTTCTTTAACTCTCTGTCGTCTCATTATAAGCACTTTATCTTCACAGGTTTCAGGATCTTGTCCTCCTGACTCTAACTTCTTTCTTCCCTTTGAATGTTGATCCAGACTCCCCCTTTCACAGACTCCCCCTCTCGATATGCTAGAATCTGAGAAATCTGGTTCAATCTTTGACATTTAGCTTCCGTTTGGGAATAATGAAGTTTACAACCTGTTAACCTGCACATCCTCTACCTCAACATAAGTTTAACAAATTTATAACAATTGAATTTAGCAAACTTACTGGTAGAAAACAATTATCACAAACAATCATACTAGTTACATCAAGTTCAAATGAATGACCTTGATTAACTAAACACACAATCTTTCAAAACATTTGTATATGACATTCAAAGTTTTCAACATATTCTCCCAACCCTCTAGTTCATCAAGTTTAGCATTTGGAATTTTGAATATCAGCTCTTCAACATCAGTCGTCGAAAATCTTTTTGAATTTAGATTTTAAAGAAATGCAGTAAACAAATATGTACAAATAATATTTTTGTGAGTTTGTGTAAGAGGATCATATCAGTTTATGACAAGTCACAAGTACCGTTGAGCTTAATTTCACTGTAAGAATTAAACAATTCACTTAGATTGTCGATATACTGATCCACTTAAATTTTCACACAAATTTCAACTGATTCAGGATACGAATTAGGTATTTTAAGAACTTAAACTCATTCATGTGTCCCGCCTCTTGAATATACTCCCGTATCCAGAATCCCAATAATCAGTCTTACAGGTGAGTATACTACAATGATATCTGTATATAAATTAGGTATGCGAGGGCCGAGGGATCTCAGGTCGATACTTCCGTATACGCAGAGAGATATCAACTTCGACTTTACGGTATGTCCCCTTTAGAGGATCTTTTTGCTTACAACAACAGCGACTATCAATTTTATTGTTTCATCGGTATGCTGAGGGTGTAATGCTATGTTTCAAGCATTGCAGCAAGTATTATCCAAGGACTAGGTCAGAACTACCGTTCAGCAGAAGTCCCAGAATAATACCCCAGACATCATTGGGTATAAAGACCTAGTATATCAGATTATGAGACCTTTCAAACGAGATTTCAGGGGTTACCTATATATCCAAGTAGTGTTCCCCACAAAATAAGCAAGTTTGAATTTAGGTTTATATCCCGAAAAAGTTTACTAAGTGTATAAAAACCTACCGACACATCCACGGTGAGATCGTTTAACACATTTAAACTTTCCATTTCTTTAGCGTACTGTAACTGTCTACTGATGTACTATCATTTCCTCTTTTTACGCAAAACTCAAATTTTTGAATTTTAATGTTTTTGGCATTTTCAAATTTTCAAATTTTTTAAAAATTTTTCTCCCCCTAAAATCAAAATATGTTTCAATTTTGATTTTCTGGGAAAATTTGAAAACAAACTATACAAGAAACGTGACAAACTGATATCAAATCACTTCAATTCGCCATCCACTTGGCATAAACAATCAGAACTCCCCCTGACAACAAACTATTTTCCCATTTAGATTTCAAAACACTTAAGTTTGTTTTAATCAAATGGTTTTTCCGGAAAATTAGTTTTATGTGTCATTTCACAAATTTGGGGTTTCATCACATTGTTCTTCTTTAACCATTTTGAAAGATTTAACAATTAAAACCCTTGTCAATAACAAACATTAGTAGAAAATCAAGTACAACTTAATGTCCCTGATTTACCACTTGTAAATCGAAATATCACAGTTACCATCCTGTGAATTTCTCAAGAATGATGCCGATACCTGCTTCACACTTACCAACCTGGAAGCTCCGGCAAGTCAGGAATTCAACCAAAAGATTTTGACACCCAAGCCTGACCAGCCTTAGGTGCATTTTGAGCATTTCTCTTTTCTTCATAAAATTCTTTCACTCCTTTTTCCTTACCATCAACCATCTTGCTAAAAATATGTTTAACATTGCTATTAAACATTTTTCCAGCATCAACACCTTTTGATTTTAGGTTTGCGGCTAGTAATGGTGGAAAATTCTCATCATTCATTAAAGGAACTGTCTCTTCCTTTTTACCTCAACTTGTGGCTCCTCTGATTTTGTGGAATCAGATTCATTGCCCGAACTTGGCTTGTCTGACTTGGATGAGCCAAATTCATCGTCAATGACATTCTTTTTCTTCTTATTCTCTTTTGTCCTCAGATTTGCATCTGAAGAATTCAATTTACTTGGCTTTGCAGTCGAGTGAGTTGATTCATCAGAACTTTTATTCAATCTGTCCTTTGAACCCGAAGACAAAATTTTCTCGAGATACTCTCTCGCCTTCTTCCTTTTCTTTCGCAGTCTGTCTTTCTGCCCCTTTGAAAGTTTAACTTTCTTTTCTTGAATTTTCTGATCCTGCCCCTTTGAACCCGAAGACAAGATTTGCTCTGATACCACTTGTTGGATCGAATACGGACCTAAACGAGTCGCGTAGAAGAGTTTATCTCAGTTTGAACGGCGGAAACAGACAAACCGAGTACAATTCAGCAAGAATTCAATTTAATATGTCGATATTATTGATCTGGACAATGTTTACAACCTGTCGACACTTCGGCAGCACTTCGTGGCTCACCGGAAGACAACACCTCTAACTATCTAAATGATTTCGCTCCAAGGCCTATATATATGGTTGCTGATTTCGCTTATGTGTACACTTGACACATAAGCGATACCATGAAAGACCTTAAAAGCGAAATCAGCATATTACCATATGAGCGAAATTAATACTTTGTCAATATAGAACACGAAAGCTTTCATCATCACATGAAAACTCTTGAATTATACATGCACATGTGACCGACTGACACATTTGAAAACTTTCGCATGCAAATCTGACAATTTCGATTTATTTATCACACAATTCAAAGCACATTCAAACAATTCACACTACTCAATGTTCAAACACGTGAATGAAACGGTGCACTAGATCACATGATTACACTGTTCGATGACCTAAGTTGTCACAAAGTCGAAATCACTCGTGGTCACAAAAGCGAGACCCTGGTTGACACAAAAGCGGAATCACTAAAGTGTCACAAGAACGGAATCACAAGTAAATGACGTCACTTTTTGCACGAATCCATAAAAGCGAGACCTCAAAAATTCAATGTTTTAGGTCGATTCAAGCTTTGAAACTTTCAAGGATTTACTTGTATATGATTACGAACCTACTGTGTAAATTTGAAGCAATTTCGACCGTAAAAATTTTTGTTTTTCGAAAAAGAAAGGTGTAGAAACAGATTTTATCGGCTGAATTGTGTAAAACTCTTCTTCACTAGCTCTGATACCACTTGTTGGACCGTGTCGTGACCCTAAACGATCAGTCAAGGCAGTTCATCTTCACGTGTAAAGGCGGAATCAATGCACGCAAAGTAACAACAGCTTATCCTTTCAATTTCTTCTCTTTATTAGCTTTCTAGAATGATTTTGACAGAGTTTCACTACCAAGCTAATGACCTGATTTCGCTCCAATGGTTACCACGAATGAACATATGTAGGGTATTTATACTAAGGCTGATTTCGCTTATGTGTCAGTGACACTGAAGCGAAATCACCTATTGTACATTAAAGCGAAATCACCCAATGTCCCTTGAAGCGAAATCAACATTTAACAATGTACATTGAAGCGAAATTAACCTAAAAACCCTAATCTTGACTTTTAAGATCCAATTTTGACTTTCTTGATTTAAGACTTGATGAAGATGCAGTCAATAGACATTCTGTGCATCAACAGTCCAAACCTGGGTAGGCTCCTAGGTTCGGCATAGGCATGTCTTCGTATATCGGGTAACGTTGCACATAGTCCCTATTGTCTTCCCACCATGGGTCGTAATTTGGGTCTAAGGGATTTGGTGTTGGTACCCTAGGTATCTCCTCCAGGTTAAAATCATGCATTTCTACTTGATTTTCAGGGTTATTTTCTATTTCCATGGGCTGTAATAGTTGGGGTGCTATCAGTTGCTCAAGGTTAGGGTCGGCTGCAGTGGTTGCTAGGATATGGAAATTGGCTAAACTTCTATTAATCATGTCCTGGGCATGGGCATCAGTTTCTCTTTTGGCTGCTGCTAGTGCTCTCTGGTCTTGTAACTTTTTCATTCGCTTCCTACGCTCATGTGCTCCCCGACTGAACCATCCCCTCTTTTTCTGAGGAAATGGCTCTTCAGACTGAGCCTTAAACACGAATATTCCTTCTTCAGTATCAGCAGAGTACCCCGAGAGGGCAGGCTGAGAAGAGGCATCTTCGCTTCTAGGCGAACCAGACAATTGACGGTACGCGGCAGATGGTCCTTGGTCGCTCATACTGTAAACTAACAAATAGTCAAATAACACATAACAATAAAATACAATTATTCACGTGTTTCCATAATTTATTTCCTAACACTTTAAATAAATTTTGGGTGTCAGCAGAACACTTCTGTGGCTGAATCAGTGGCTTAGCTCTGATGCCACCTTCTGTCGCAACCCCCGCCCCTATCTGTCCTGGGAACGGGCGGCCGCGAACAACAGTGTTGGTGGTATCGGTGTTTATTAATTTGGCAGCGGAAATTTCATCAGTATCGTAGTTAGGAAATATTTTCTCAGAGTGAAACACCACATTTTATATATATTAATATATTGGGATAAAACCCAAGTTTTTATTACAAACTGATTTATAGGGATAAATCCCATTTTTATTGAAATAAAACGCCTACTTTATTTAGGTAACTTTTATAGCCACTTTTCCAAGCCTTCAGTGTTGTCCAACTGGCTTCTAATTGGCTTTCACATTTTGTTACCTGAAACGCGTTTAAAAATATTTTGTCACTGGGAAATACTGGTGAGTGAATCCCAGTTTAATCAAGAAAAGTTTTATTAATTTAAACAGTATTGAGAGCGATTACAATGTTTACATCTACCCAATTACTCATTCAGTACTGTCAATCCTGACTGGTGGACTGGTGGGTCATATTACACATTGGCTAACTCTTTGTCCAATGGTAACGTGTCTCACATTTTGTTTACAAAACCCCAACATACCGGTAGTAATTGTAGAATTACAAAGACTCAATCACTGCTAAATTGTATTGTGAAAAAGTTAAGGTTTGGTAAAAAATGTTTACAAAAAGGAGATTACTCACATTGCTGTCTTAGATTTTCTGTACGGGTTTCCTAAGAATTATCTATAATTTTACATAAATGCACACGTGTTAGTATAATAACCCATTTTAACATTAGTAATACCCTCCCCGAGACGGCATTCCAACGACTACGTCGAGCAGAACCACGACAGCCGTTACGGAACCCTAGATCAATCGGGCAGAGTATCTAATACGTATCCAGGGGTTATGATACTTACAACGGAGCAGAACTTCATTAATTAGGGGGATATAATACCCGAGTATTACTTATACTACGTAGAAATTCGTTGAGAAAGAAAAGATTTGAGCGACGGAAAACGAAAACCCGATGCCCTCTTATATAGGGCCTGAAATCAAGTTTCTCGCGGCCCGCGTAAGGTTAGACTAAGGCCTTTGCGGCCCGCGTAGTAGGGGGGTCTAGGCATAGGTGATCCAGGTCACGAATAGGTTCAACACGTGTTTGACACGTGTCAACACCGGGTGCGATCTGGCCTTATAGCTGTCGCGGCCAGCGTAAGGTTTAGCCAAGGGCTACGCGGCCCGCGAGCGCCTCATTTTTCTTGTTTTTATTTTATTTTTATAAAAATAAAGGTATTCGGGGTCCGTTTTTGCTTACGGGGTGTATTTTAAGACATATAAGGGTATTTAAATATATATTAGGATGTCAGAAAAAAAATTCAAGAGGGTTATTATAGCTCTAGCCTTGGTGAGTCGACTCACTAGACTCAACAAGCAGGTGGACACATGGCGCAAGGCGGTGTCGCCTGGTGTTACTCCGTCGCGGCCCGCGACTCGCAAGCCCAAGAGGGCCGCGCCCCGCGTGAAGCTATATTACTTGTTTTTATTTGTTTTTTTATTAATTTAATTGTTATTCAGGCCCGTTAGTGTTTATTCGGGGTATAATAGGAACGTTTAGAGTGTTTTAAGGGTTTTAGGAGGGTTGTTCTATCCTCCCCACCTTGTTTTAGATCTCATCCTCGAGGTCTACTGGAACAGGTGTGGATATTTCCCTTGCATTTCTGACTCGAGCTCCCAAGTGTATTCTGGTCCTCTCTTGGAATCCCATTTCACTTTGACCAGAACTAATCTCTTGAGTTTATGATTCTTAATCTTTCTATCTTCAATCTGTAGTGGTTTTGCTACAAACTTAAGCTTCTCATTTACCTCTATGTCCTGAAGAGGTATCACTAATGATTCGTCTGCTAAGCACTTCTTGAGGTTACATACATGAAACACATCATGTATTCCTGCCATTTCCTTTGGCAGTTGTAGCTGATAAGCTACTGGTCCTACTCTTTTGATAATTTCAAAAGGTCCAACATACATGGGGCTTAGCTTTCCTCTTTTAACGAATCTGACTACTCCTTTCCATGGAGAAACTTTTAACAATACCTTATCTCCATCTTGAAACTCTAATGGCTTTCGTTTGTTATCTGCATAACTCTTTTGACGATCTCGTGCTGCTTTTAGTCTTTCCTTGACTTGAATAATCTTGTCAGTTGTTTCTTTTACTATCTCTGGCCCAGATAGTTGCTTTTCTCCAATCTCTATCCAACAGACTGGAGTTCCGCACTTTCGTTCATAAAGTGCTTCAAATGGTGCAGCATTGATGCTGGTATGATAGGTGTTATTGTAGGAAAATTCTATTAATGGTAAATAATCGTCCCAATTTCCTCCAAAATCAATTACACAGGCTCTAAGCATATCTTCCATTGTCTGAATTGTCCTTTCGCTTTGTCCGTCCGTTTGAGGATGATAAGCGGTGCTTAGATTCAACCTGGTTCCCATGGCTTTTTGGAAACTTGTCCAAAAATGAGATGTAAAGCGGCTATCTCTATCAGATACAATAGATAATGGAAATCCATGTAATGAAACTATTTCATTTACATATAACTTGGCTAACTATTCCATATTGAAAGTCACCTTCATTGGTAAGAAATTAGCAGATTTGGTCATACCCAGATTGTATCATTACCTTTTCATGTCTTGGGTAATTTGGTAATAAAGTCCATTGTTATCAATTCCCATTTCCATATTGGCATTTCTACTTGCTGCAATAATCCTGAAGGTTTATGATGTTCAGCTTTAACCTGTGAACAAGTTAGACACTTAGCAACGTAGCTTGCTATATCATTTTTCATTCCTATCCACCAGAAATTTTTCCTTAAATCTTGATACATCTTATCATTACCAGGATGTATCGTATACTTAGACTTATGGGCTTCTTCTAAAATGCGGTGGCGTAGGTTTCCTTGTTTAGGTATCCACATTCTTTTCTTATGGAATCTACAAATTCCATATGTTCCTTGTTCTAACTCCTTAATAATTCCTTTTAATCTTTCAGCATCATCCTTGATTGTTGTTTCCTGTATCTCTCTAATTTGCTCATTTAAATCTATCTGCAGATTTAATCTGAGAGAACGTACTCGTTTTGGCTTTTCATGATACTTTCGACTTAAAGCATCAGCTACTACATTAGCTTTTCCTACATGATACCGGATATCACAATCATAATCACTAAGAGTTTCCATCCAACGTCTCTTTCTTATATTTAATTCATTTTGCCCCAAAACATATCTTAAACTAGGGGTGTGCATGGGTCGGTTTGGGTCGGTTTTGACCAAATACCATAACCATAACCGCGATGTTGGTTATTGGATAACCATAACCGATCGGTTATGGTGGTTATGGTTATTCGGTTTTGATGATTATAGCGGGTCGGTTAAGGGTGGTTAACCGTGTATTTAGCTTAGCTAAAAATAGCTTAATTTTTTTAACATGGAATAAATTGTTATTGCATATTTGTATATATTAGTATATTACATAGTATTAAAAAAATACATATAATCTATAATATTAATACCAATTATTATCGAATATTCAAATAAAGTGATATGATACATTCGATAAATTCAAATAAACATTCAACCAAAACTACAAAATGAAATGAAAAACCAATAAATATTAAAAAATCTTCAGTCAAAAACATCAAATATTAAAAATATGGTGAAAAGTCCTAAATCCTACAAAGATTTATTACATGTCGGTTCGGTTTGGTTATGGTGGGTATGGAAAAACCGATAACCATAACCGACCATCTACATTCGGTTTTCAAAAAAACCATTAACCGACCCATAGGTTTTTTATTTGGTTCATTTTTTCGGATTGGTTTTGTCGGTTAATTCGGTTATGGTTTGGTTAATTCGGTTTTTTGCACACCCCTATGTTAAACTCTTATGATACGTGAAGACAACAAACTTACTACCATAAAGATAGTGTCTCCAAATCTTAAAGGCAAAAACTATGACTCCTAACTCTAGATCATGGGTTGTGTAATTTTCTTCATGTTTCTTAAGTTTTCTAGAGGCATAAGCTATAACCTTTTGATTTTGCATCAACACACATCCATAACCTAACTTAGACGCGTCACAGTAGACTACTAAGTCTTCAGTTCCTTCTGGTAACGCGAGTATGGGTGCGTTAGTTAACCTTTGTTTCAGAATCCTAAAGGCTTCCTCCTGTTTTGGTCCGCATTTAAACTTAACTGAAACGCAGGTCTGTTTGGTTAATGGAATGGCTATTCTAGAAATATCTTGAATAAAATATCTATCATATCCTCCCAATCCTAGAAAACTTCTTACTTCTGTTGGTGACTCGGGGACTTTCCATTTGGTAACCGCCTCGATCTTTGTGGGATCCACATGAATTCCTTCATGATTAACCAGATGTTCTAGGAATTGCACTTCTTGTAACCAGAATTCACACTTTGAGAACTTAGCATAAAGGTTTTCGTTTCTCAATAATGTCAGAAGTGTATGCAAATGCTATACATGATCCTCTTTACTCTTAGAGAAAATTAGAATATCATCTATAAAGACAATTATGAATTTATCCAGGTATGGCTTACATATCATGTTCATCATGTCCATAAATGCAGCTGGGGTATTGGTTAAACCAAATGGCATGACTGTAAATTCATAATGACAGTACCTTGTTCTGAAAGCAGTTTTAGGAATGTTCTCTTCCTGTACTTTCAATTGATGATATCCTGAATGTAAGTCGATCTTAGAAAAGAATCGAGCTCATTGAAGTTGATCGAACAGATCATCGATTCTCGGTAGTGGGTACCGATTTTTAATCGTAATCTCTTGTTCAATTCCTGGTAATCAATGCACATACGCATTGACCCGTCTTTCTTTTTTACAAATACTACTGGTGCTCCCCACGGTGATGAACTAGGTTGTATGAAACCTTTTCCGAGTAGTTCGTCTAACTGTTTCTTCAGTTCCTGCAGCTCCATTGGTGCTAATCGGTATGGTGCTTTGGTAATTGGTGCCGTTCCTGGTATGAGGTGAATCCTAAATTCAACCTCTCTATCTGACGGTAATCCATGTAACTCTTCTGGAAAAACGTCTGAGAATGTAGATACTACAGGAATCTCTTTTAATTCTTTTCCTTTAGTGGGAATGATTATGGAAATCATATACACTATTGCTCCTTTCCTTGCATAGCTTGCAGTTTTCATCACAGGGATGAATTTTGTTGACCTGGTTGGCTTGTCTCCTTCAATTGTGATCTTTTCACCCTTTGGTGTACTTACTTGTAATGACTTTTGATCATATAAAATACTGGCATGATTGGCTACCAACCAATCCATTCCTAGTACAATATCGAATCCAGCTAGATTCATAGGGTAAAGGTTAGCAGAAAAATTATGGTTTAGAATTTCTATCCTTGCTCCCTGCAGGATTTCACTTATCTTAATGGAATCTCCATTTACCGTCTCTACCAGACAATCTTGTTGAAGTTTAGTTAATGGTTGGTTGAGAAATTTGTAGAAAGAAGTAATATTAAAACTTTGGTTTGCACCAGAGTCAAATAATACATTGGAAAAATTATCATTAAATAAAAACGTACCGGCAATCACATCCGGAATCATCTTAGCTTCTTCGGCTGTCAGAACGAATGCTCTGGCATTCTTCTTGGGTCCTTCAGTTGCCATAGCTTTGCTGGTTATCGCTAGAGCTAGTTTTGGACAGTTTGGTTTAATATGACCAGCTTCTCCACAATTGAAGCATAACATATTTCTAGCTTTTGTTCGACATTCTTCTTCCTTATGCTCGACTTTCTTGCATAAATTACAATACCTTGCACATTTTTCGTAATGCTTCGTTTTACAATACTTGCAGTAAGGTGCAGAGTAAGAACCTGTATCTCTCCCACGGTTTGAATTACCGTAGCGAAATTCTTGGGTAAGCTTTTGAGCTAGGTTCTTTCTATGGTTTTCTTCTTGTGTGTGTACCAATTCATTAGTCAAGGTATTGGCCAGTTCTACTTCTTCTATGGTTTGTAGCCTAGCTGCCTTGACTACGTGTCTGATTTCACTAATTAATCCCCAAATGTAACGGGAGATTAATACTGGTTCTGGTGAGGCTATGGTTGGTACTATCCTAGCATATTCAAAGAATATGGTAGTGTAACCCTTGCAGTCTATTCCAGTCATTTTAAGTTTTAAGAACTTATTGGCAATGTGTTCTTTTTCATGAGGAGGACATAATTTTCTTTCGACTAACTCCGTAAAGTTAGTCCATTCCATATTGTAAACTCTGTCACTTCCTCTAGACTGGAGAATGGTATTCCACCACTCTAGGGCTGCATTCTTAAAAAGATTAGAAGCAAACACAATTGTATCTTCATCTGCACATTTGCTTATTTTTATGACTGCTTCTGTCTTTCCTATCCAACGTAAGGCTGTAATGGCTCCTTCATTGCCTAAGAATTCTATTGGCTTGCAGGTCAGGAATTCTTTATAAGAACAACCATATGAAATGGTTCTTTTTTTGGGATTGGAGGATGGATAAGTGGTCCGTGATTTTCGTTCACGCTGTGACTTGGTTCAGTGGGTTAACGTTTACTTCCAGTTATAGATTTATTATTTTCTGCTTCTTTAACAGTCTTGATAATATATGGCATAGCTTCTATAATTATTCATTGTGCTACTATGTGTTCAATGACACTGTTATTCACTTGGTTTCCATTATTATCATTATCCTGGTTTTCCTGATTTACTTTGTTGTCCATCTGAATTATAAACATTTATCGGGTATTAAAATCACAGAATGAAATTTAATACAAACAATCATGTAAACAGATTGATCAAAAATGTCGAAATTGCGACTTCACTCTTTTTATATATCTAGATATATGCATCGGTTACAAATTACAACTGAAATTTAACCACGCTAGTAATTATGCATCGATGGGTATTTTAGTCTATCTAGTTTAGTTGATAAGATCTTTTTCAATACAACATTACACACACACACACACACACATATATATATATATAATACTAGGTGTCGTTTGCCCAATACTGCATCTCTCGCTCGTCATACTTCCAAACGAGTTTCTCTCCTATCTGACGAATCTTATTTCCTTCTTCGACTAATTCTTTGCCATATGAGCGAAGTTCCTGCACATTTTCTTCACTTGTGGTATGGGTTCTCCGTATGGGTATGGGTTGTTTAACACACACTGATTATACCTATCGTCGTTCCAAAACGGGTCTAAAGGGTTCAGGTCGGTATACTGTGCTATGGGGTTGGGTACTGGTTCTTCATGAGGATATAATTCCTGATATGACCTATTGTCATCTGTCCTTGGATCATATTCTAAAGGGATTGGTGTTGGGATTCTAGGTATCTCATTGGGGTCAAATGCTGGGATTGGGAATTGGTCTTCCTGGTTTGGTTCTAGCTCCATCGGTTGGTTGGGGAATAATGGTAACGGTTGTGGTTCAGCTATTTGGTTTAGATTAGGGTCTGCTGCGGTAGTTGCTAACATATGAAAACCTGCTAACTGCCTATCAAGTTCCTCTTCCCACAATGGTTTACTAACTGCTTCATTGGTTTGGGCATTCACTTCCCTATACGCTTTTTCTAAAGCTATCAGTTGGTGTAATTTCTTCATCCTTTTCCTTCTCTCATGCGCTCCCCTACTAAACCATCCTCTTTTTTTCTGAGGGAATGGTTCCTCAGATTGTACCTTAAAGATAAAAATGCCTTTCTCAATATCAGCAGAGTACCTTGAGGGGGTTGGCTGAGATGAGGTTCCTTCACTCTTTGGGGAACTAGCTAATTGATGATAAGCGTCAGATGTACATTTCTCACTCATACTGTAAACTAACAAATTGTCAAATACCACAAAATAATAATATACATATTTACACATAATCACATAAGTTATTTCCTAACACAATTGGTAAAAATTTAGGTAGAACACCTAAATGGCTTAAAATAGTGGTTGTAGCTCTGATACCACCTTCTGTCGCAGCTACCGACCCCTACCCCGGGAGCGGGTGCCGCGAGATCAGATCAAGTGGTATCAGTGTTTATTAATTTGGGAGCGGAAATGAGACATCAGGACCGTAGTTAGGAAATAGTATCAGACTTTAAACACCAAACTTTTATAAATAATAAATGGGATAAAAACCAAGTTTCGTTTACAAATACACTTATAGGGATAATACCCTAATTATTGAAAACATAAACTCCTTTTTTGTTTAGGTAACTTTTATAGCCACTTCTTTAAGCCTTCAGTGCTCTCCAGGTGGCTTCTATTAGCTTCACATTAATTTACCTGAAATGCGTTTTATAAAGGTTTTATCAGCAAGAAATACTGGCGAGTGTATCCCAGTTTAATCAAAACAAGTGTTTATAACTTTACAGTATTAAGATTTACAATGTTTACATCTATCCAATTATTCAATACAGCATTGCTACTGGGCAACCTTTGTCCCCCGTGCTTGCGGTCATGCTACTATTTGCAATAGTAACAAGTGTCAAGTAATGCATACAAAACCCCACATACTGATGATATTGTAGAATCACAAAAACTTAATCACTGTAAGTATCTTGATAAACATTTGGGGTTTTGTAAAATATTTGAGACAATGACTCACAAAAAGGGTTTACAAAAAGCGAATGTACTCACATTGTTAACTTAAATAATATTATAGCTTCCTGGTGATTCTCCTGGTTATTATCTATTAAAATTTAAACAATGCACACGTGTTAGTAAGATAACCCAATTCACATTAGCCATACTACCGAGACAGAACTCCAACGAACGGAGTCATGCAGAGCCTTGACATGCGTTACGGAGCCCTAGATCAATCGGGTAGGGTAACAAATACGTGATCGGGGGTTATAATACTTACAACGAGGCAGAGCTTCGCTTTTTAGGGGTATTATTCCCGATAATAATTGCCCACTAGAGAATTGAGAGAGAAAAGAAAGTTGAACGATGAAGAATGAGGCCTAAGGCCCCTTTTATAGGTCTGATCGATGGCGGCTCGCACCCCGCGACCGACAACTGCTTCTCCTTCACGGTCCACGAACAGGGTAGGGTAGGCTCTAGCCTTGGTGAGTCAACTCACTAGACTCAACACGCAGGGGGACATGTGGCGCAAGGCGGTGTCGCCTGGGGTTACTCTGTCGAGGTCCGCGACTCGCAAGCCCAAGGGGGTCACGCCCTGCGAGAAGCTATATTACTTGTTTTTATTTGTTTAATTAATATAAATGTTATTCAGATTTGTTAATGTTTATTCGGGGTATAATAGGAACGTGTAGAGTGTTTTAAGGGTTTTAGGAGGGTTGTTATAGTACCGTACTAGTGTAACACGTGTTATGAATAAATAAAGGAAATACTTTATTAAATATGGTGTTAATATATGGTATTTGGAGTGTTAGTAAATCCAAACTTTGTTAAAAATTATGTTGGCAACAATAAGATAAACGCTTATCGCGTAGCAAACAAAATACGAAACGAATGTCGGTGACCGTCTGATTAATGTTAAAATCCTAAAAATATTCTGTTATGATTAAAATTCTATTTTTAATCATATTCGTGAAGAAAAATTAATTAAAACGCTTAAAATCTCTATTTTGCAAATTTAAACGCACACTGCGCAATACCGTGCCTATACTGCAAATCACAGGCAACGAAGCCAGTCTAAGCAAATAAAATATTATTCAACAATATTTTTATGAGTTAATTTTTATAATTTGATAAAATTATTTTTAAGATGCCTTAAAACGCGATTAAACACAAGATAAAATACCCGGTAGTTAGTTAAATACCTGGTTTGGCCTAATATATATATATTATATATGTGTATTTATTTAGTCATAGTGTATGTGTGTGCATGTGTAGGTGGCGGCCCATATGGGTGCCCACTATTTCTTGTTTCTTTCCATTTTGTCAATTGTAAGATATGTAGAACATACATAATCATTCCATTTACAAGTAACCAACATATTACAACTTTCCAACATCAAAAACCCTTCACTTCTTCTCCTCTCTCTCTCTTGTTCGGCTGAAACCCCACCATCACCATCACTTTCAAATTTTTAAACACTTCCATGAAGATTCAAGTCCATTTCAAGTAGCTTTCAAGTTAGTTTGAAGATCCAAAGGTGTTTCCAAAGTGATTTCAAGGAGGAACAAGCAAATCAAAACCCACTTACATTTTGAAAGGTATAAAACTTATTTTCTAATTCATGTTCTTAATTCTTGATGATGATGATGATGATGATGATGATGAAAGAAAGTTTCTCAAACACAAGGATTCTTCATAACACTTGAACTCAAAACAACAAATGGTTTTAAATAAAATAAAAATGGTAGTATATGTGAGGGTGTATGTGGCCGTGAGTTTATGTATGGTGAGTTAGTGATTGTGTTTTGATTTTAAGTTAAAGTTTTGATTAATATGATTCTTGAAAGTTGATTGTGTGTATGATTAAAAAGGTATTATGTAAAAGTTAGTATGATTAAAGTTGAAAGGAAGAAAAATGATTCTTGAATGGATATGTATATGTGCATGTGTCGTATATATGTGTATAAAAGTTTTGTTCATAAGTGTATAAAAGTTATATGCATTAAAGTCTTGATGATTGAATTCATGATTATTTTTAAGTTAGTGTTTTGGAATTATATGGAAGATAATAAATAAATGATGGATAAGATAAAATGGCTAGATGATAATGAGATGATGATTATGTGTTAAGTGCTTGTACATGGATGTTAGTGATAATCAAATGATGATTTGAGAATGAACTTGAAATAAAATGAAATGATATGAGAAAGATGGATAAAATCATATTATAAACATGGTAAAATGATGTTAAATAATGTGTTGTGATAGTGTAAAAGTTATGTCATAAGTTTATTAGCTTTACATGTTGTGCATGAGGCATTAAAAGTAGTAAAATGGGTAAAAATGCATGATTTGTGTGACTTATATGAAATCTGCACTAATATGATTATTAGTTCCCTTTTATTCAGGAAATAACATGTATTGTGTTAAAATATAAAGTCGTGACGAATTGGGATGGTTATAGTAAGGTTGCGTTAAAAACGGTAAAATCAGCTTTAAAGTGATTTTTGCAAAACGGTTTTAAATCAGTATATAAACTGATATTTTTATGATAAATATAAGTACTTTAACTTATATTAAGTATCTTTGGTGTTTGGTTAGTCACACGTGGCTTCCAACGCCCAAAAACATTACCTAAAATACGCATATTTCAACGTACACGAAAACGGGTTGTTCAATGATGAACTTTTTGTCTTACAATGTGATACGTGAATTTGAGTATGTGTAATGTGATATATTAAGTGTTGGCGTGATAGTAAGAGTTTAGACTATGCATGTGCGTTTGTACGATTAAAACGGTAAACTACGTTAAAAGTCATGTATGTGTATAACTTATGTATCGAGCATGAAAATAGTATATAGATTAACTTGATGAGTTATTTTGTATATAAATGCTTTAAAAATGATAAAATGTATAAATTGATGAAATACGATATACGTTGAATATATCCACAGTTATGTAAATATATTACGAAGTGCAAATCATAGATATATTGCATATAATTGGATGTGATAACAGATATAACTTATTGAGGGTCACCATTAAAATTGTTCAAGTCATGAAAATCCTAAAATATATACATATATATATATATATAAATACGTCAATATAATCAAAGCAAAGACTTTTGAGAATATCTCAAAGTTATGTGAAAATTCTAAGTATTTGAGAAACTTAGTTGTTCGTAGACTAATTGATTATTAAATCGTTCTTATTAAAATTAGGACGTGTAGATCAATTTGAGTGATTAAAACACACCCAAAGGTGAGTGTCACTAAACCCCTCTTTTACTGTTTTATACACTGTTTTGGGGGAAGAACACCCCTTTAAAAGAATGATTATATGTTTTTGTATAAAACAAGCCTTTAAATAAATTATTAATATATTTTCATGGAAAACATAATTTGGAAATGAAATGTTATGCTTTTGAGGAAAACATGGTTTTGATTAAATATAAATACGTTTCGGGGAGAAACGGGGAGAATTACGGTTTTTGGGGTAAAACGGTCGTATAGATTTAAAAATTTATTTAAATCTAAGTGTGATGTCCCTACATTCCCACTGGAGTAAGTATCGGAAGTTAGCTTACGTCTTGATAGGGAATGCTAGGAATTTATACACTGCAAAATATTAAATTTGTCTTTCTAGTAGGTATATATACTGTACAATTGATGAGGGTGAAGATATGCAATTATGCCGTATTTTTAATCATTAAATCATGTATGCATGGAATTGTTGATAGATCTATCAGGTTGACAACCCCGTCGTGACCGGTAGCTCCGAGTCATAAAGCGATGGATTTATATCCTTATTTATGTCTAGCTTGATTAAAACTCAATGTACTATATATAGCTCGTAATGTCTTGCTAACTTACGAATCTGAACGACGGAACTGAAATTTAATATGATGTTAATGAAAAATGATCTATATCGGAGGTTTTCAGAAAAAACACTTACAATAGCGGATCCTCGAATTTTTATAAGGAAAATAAAACTTACTTTCTTGACTTTATATGGATGTTTTATCGTTAAAAATCTATAGCAAGAGTGTTTTTCTTTAAACAAATTACTATGAATCTGAATATGTGAACTCACATTCCTTTGTGTTGACACTTGATTTTTACGTGTTCTTCAGGTACATGAGTTCGGCTTAGGGATTTTGGCATGTTTTGTCATATGGTTGTTTGATGCAATGGCTAAATAAATAATGTTTGGACAACTTTTAAAACTACTTTTGGGACCGTGTGTACTAAGATCCATGAGGATCAAACAAAAATGATGTGGTTGTGGTTTGTGTTAAACACTAAACTTTAAACTTATATTTTAAATAAGTTACGTGTCCAATATTTATATTGGATCATCCATAAAGACACTTATGGGTACCAACCTCCATCACCACCACGTTTGTATTTTCGCTACGACGTTTTTGGGGTGTGACAGAGTGGAGGCTTGAAAATGTGGCGTTATGCGACATGTGGACCACACGTAAGCATGTGTCAGAAAAGTGGCATGGTGGAAAAACGAGAGGAGTGGAACGAGGCGTGAAAGAGTGGCGTTATTCGGCACGTGGCACCCGTTTATTATTATTCTTATTATTATTATTATTATTATTATTATTTTATATTTATAAACTATAAAAAATCTATTAAATTTAAAAACTATAATAAATAACATTAATAAAAAAAGATTACATAATTTAAAAATACAAAAGTAAAAGAATACAACCGAAACTAATAAATAAAAAAATGAAACTAAGTACGATAATTGTCCATTATTTCCTGTTTTGCTTTGTCGTAGATTTCTCGTTCTTTCGGTACAAGGTGATCAGTTTTCATAGCGAGGAATTTCAAATCTGTTTGCCTTTCTTTCACCAAGTCCTTCTCGTTTTTCAATTTGACTTTTGGTTCGAAAACCTCTTGAACTTTTTCTTTTGGGCATTTCGTTCTTGTTGGATGCTATGGAACAAAGCCATTTGTTCCTTGATGTCGGCCAAAGCGGGGTTTTGTACCCCACTCGAAGTGTATGATTTTTGCGCCCTCGTTTTCGACTTATCTCTACCAAGTGACTGTTCGGCTTCAACATCATCGTCACTTAAGTTGATCTCATAGTCGGTACGAGCATCCGACTAATTCGTAGAGGAATAGCCTTTAGACGTTTCTGATGACGATTGTCCCGTTAAAACATGCTATATAAAAATATTTAATAATTATATTCTGAAAAATTAATATATATTACCAAATGTCCATTAAATTTATTGTGTCAAAAAATGACCCTTAGTTCAAATATAATTAATTGTATTTATGTTTAGATAAGTTATCCATACTTTTGTAATTTTTTTATAAAAAAAGTTTTTCAATTTTGTAACTATTCTATGAAAAATTTTCAGTACAAAAAGTTTAGATTTATATTTATCCGATAATGTTACGTTTAGTTTATGTTACAAATAGGATAAGTTTATACTATTTATAAACTACTAGGTTATCACCCGGGACTACTTCCCGGGCTCAAGAAATTTTTTTATATTATAATTTTATGAGTAACATCGTATTTAAAATAATACAA
The DNA here is from genome assembly GCA_030545235.1 of Helianthus tuberosus. Classification (NCBI taxonomy): domain Eukaryota; kingdom Viridiplantae; phylum Streptophyta; class Magnoliopsida; order Asterales; family Asteraceae; genus Helianthus; species Helianthus tuberosus. Next base: position 66,567,869 of record CM060377.1, on the reverse strand, counting down.
TGAGTTATCTATAAACGAATTTAAAAGTTTTGGTATAATTAAAGATGGGTTTACAACATATTGTACAATGTTGAAATCGTACTAATGACTTATGATAAATAAAAAAAGACAAATGATAATGTTCAAATATTTTAACCAACAAATAAACACACTCAATACAAAAAATCAATGTTACGCGAAGTTGATATTGATAAACACGATTTTATTAAATATTAAAGGTCCTGATCTATTGCAAGCAAAAGCTTTCCTTGGCTCGTTGACCATTTGAAAATACCCATATTACCCCATGGAACTCCTTCAGATTTTATCAACTCATTCCAACCGACAATATTATACCTGTAACAAACAATAATTATTAAATGTAGATATGAAAAATAATAAACAAATGTATTATATCATAAAAAGATTACAAACTGTAGTATAATATAAAAGATTATAAACTTTGTGGTTTCGAAAAACCCTTCTTCTTTAGATATTTTCAATTCCCATTCAGATCACCAATCATCTTTATAATTATTTTGAAAACCATCAAAAATTCCGATGTGTTCAGGTAGCTACTACAAAATATGAACAAATTGTTAGTAATATTAGAATTTAAATTGTTAAAAAGTTAATAAAAATAGTACGAAAAATATTAATGCAATAGAGTCATTTACCAAGGTATCGACTATACAACTTTTAAAAACATGATACTTTGAATCATTATGTAACACCCCGGCCAGAGGCCGAAAAGCCAAAGGTGTCACGAAACTTGATAGAATGCATTTGAGCACATGGAGATTATATTAAGTTGAAATATAATTTAAGTTCAATTCAATAGATTGCATTCACATCTGAGAATATAAGAGTACATAAACACATACATCATAAATTGTTTCACAAATGATAAGTTCGGATTTAATCTAAGGCAAAAGTCTTGATCAATCCTATGTAAATATTCTTGCAAATCATGTCATCAAACATTGTCACCTGAAACATATGTTAGGGAAAATATTTGGGTCAACAAACCTTTGTGACTCGTCCATCGTTCAACTCGTTCTTGCATTAACAAACCTCCAAAGGGTCAGTTAACAATCATCAGATTCAGTCATTACCCACCTAACCCACACATAACCATGGGTCTGGTCTGATAACGGGATTTGTCGGATCCTATGGTACCATAACCTAATACTGGTCGGCTTGATCAACACTAATGAATGTCATTCGTTATGTAACTACCACCAACAAGTTCATTCACATTATCGAAATCGTTATTAGTTTTGTATAAACCATCGCAATCGTTTTAAAACCATCGTTAAAATATTGAAATTGTTTTGACACATATGAATCATATGTTTCATCCAAAAAATAATGTAAAAAGGGACTATGAACTCACCTTGATTTCGGGTAAGTCCAAATAAGTATGCAAAATGTGAGAGTTCTTGGAATTAAGATTCCACGTCACTCTAATTGATTGAACATGCAACAATATGGAATATGTATCAATAATAATGTTTAATTGGATAATTGGAAATCCTAAATCTATAGGATTCGGTAGTGTTTTGTTTAAATGGTAATTATGTGGTTTGGATAACCTAACAAGAGGACTCGGAAAATGAATATGATGTAAAGGAATTACTTATGAAAAATATTAATTTAACATAAATAATAAAATTGCAAAAATATGTAATTGGTTTAATATAAACATTTGTAATAATAAATCAAATTTAATTATATTTAATCTGAATAATTAAAAATAATATTTTTAATTGTTAAACTTGAATATTACTGACTTAAAATAATTATTATGGCCTTGGAATCATTTTAAATAAATAAAATGAATTAAAATGATTATGATAACAATAAATAAGTTTATATAAGTTTAATTATCTAAATAATTAAACATAATAAAAATTTAGATTCTAAATTTATATAAACTCAAAATAATGCATCTTTTGTCATAAGAATAATTTTGGATCAAAATTATATATTTATATAATTTAATTACATTAAATTAAACTATATAAATAAGTATAAATACTGATTTATTTATATAAATATCAAATTTATATAAAATGTGAGTAATAACATTATTTTTGTAAGGATCGGTATTTAAAATAATTAATCTGAAACTTTCAGATTTTAATTCTTAAAAATCAATTTATTAGGAATTATTTAGTAATAAACTGTTTTAATATTGTAAAAATTAGTTTTATAAATAAATTGACTAACTTCATATTTTTAATAAAACTAACAGTGTCTGGTAGTGTTATAAAAATTATTGAAATGTTACAATTGTTAAAAATATAAAGATTAAAAAAGTTTGCAGACCCCTGGGTTCGAACCCAGGTCTGTATTGAAACAACCACACACACAACCACTGGGCTAGCCTGGTGGTTTGTGTTTATGTTTAGTTTAATTAAATTAAATACAGAAATGAATTTAGTCATCTTCCCCAAATTGAGTCAACAGAAAAGTCAACCCTCGCAATTCATGATCAAAACTGGTTTATAATTTAATTAACTTTGGGGAAACATTGTATAAGCATAAATGAACTAATTGAAACAATAAAAACGAACCGGTATCGACTGGAACAGTGACCCGACTAAATTCCCGCGAAAAAGTGAGTATTCCGGCGAGTTTTCCGACGAGCTCCGAAAGCTTATTAGAGAGGTTTTTAGAGAAATGTGAAGGGTGCAGGAGATTCGTAGGAGTCCAGGGAGTTTAAATAGCACTCAAATTCGACACAAATTAGTGGATTTGATCTACTTTTATTTTTATAAAAATTCTTTTAAAAAGTTTCGATTCACAGTTGTTATAGCACGAATTTGTGTCGTTTGAATGATTGGGATTAGTTGGGATAGGTTGGTTATCATGTTGGTAGCTTTATTGGTCGAAAGAATGGATTAAAAATCGGTTTTGGTGGGTTTTTGGTGAAATCCCGTAAGTTGCGATCTGTATATATATTTCAGCTTTAATTTTAAAGTTAATATAAATATAATACTATCCTAATTAAAACACATGTGAGCTGGTAGACTAGCTGGTTGTTGCGCGTTGTTGTGTGCAGATATGCGCAGGTTCGAGTCCGGGTCAATGCCGGTGTTGAGGTTATTAAAACCCTTTTTAATTTCTGTATTTAATTAATAATAATATTAAAATCCTAATGTGTGTATATATGAATTAAAATCTAAGATATATCAGCTCCTGTATAGGAGGATAAACTGGTTAAGACACTTTGGTTATAATGTGGAGGTCATGAGTTCGAACCCGACAGGGGCCGGTTCTCACCCAGGAGACCCCCCTTTTTAAACCGATTTTTGAGAATTTACACTTTGCCCCCCTCAAGTTTCATTTTCTTACAAAATCGGTCCCTGAACTTTCAAAAAGTTACACTAACAGTCCCTATACTTTCATCAGAAGTACACAATTGGTCCCTGAAGTTTTGAGAATTGACAGAAATGGTCCCTGAAGTAGTCAGTTAGTTAAACTAACCGGGTTAAGTTTTCAAGAAGAATTTATTATATAAGGACTAACTCAGTTAACATATTTCAGTTAAATAGGGTTTTAAAATGGCAGAGTTAGCCCCTAAAGTTTAAGTTTTAGATAATGACCAAATGAACCTTGGACTTTTAAAACTAAAATATATATTAATTTTCTTTATAAATAAGTTTCAAGAATGACCCAAAGGACCCTAAACTTGTAGTTTGCAATAATTGCACTTTTAACCCTTTTACTTATAAAATCTAAAAATGACGTTTTTAATCCTCGAAATTTGTACTTTCAAATAGTGACGGTTTTAACCCTCGGACTTTAAAATCAAAGTTTTAAAGCAAGTTTCAAGGAATGAAAAATAGATCCTTCAAATTGTAGTTTCACAACATGTCATAATAGGCCCTTATAGTTTATGTAGTCTTGTTTAATAGTATAAAACTCAACAAATTTGCAAATTGTTTCATGTGTTTGTATTGGTATAAGCATGTATAAGCACAAAGCAAGTATGTTCAAATAAGTTTCATTCCAAATACGGTATTTGTTACCATGCAAGTCAAAACAAATGCGAGTGTGAAAACCAGGGTGGTTACAGTCTCCCCTACTTTAGAAAATTTTGTCCCGAAATTTATTCGAAAGGGACCGTAGAATATAATTGTAATGACTAGAAAGATAATCAAATCATTGTTTGGTGCTGATAATTTTGAGGAATTTACGAGGATCATTGTATAGAAATTGTTTTGCATGGCACTATGTTATGTTGGATTTGTAATGTAAATATTATGCAAACAAATGTGTGTACAAATAAGCAAATAATGGATAATTACATAACCACATAATGTTTTTATATGCCACCTTACTTAACAAGGCTTACTATGATTCTCATGCGTCGAACCCCGTAATTAAGTGTGCACCCAAAATTACGCGTTTCGTCGCATGGTCCACATAGCACTTCTAGTTAAGTGAGGAAAACAAATAAGATTGAGGTATTGTTTAAATCAAACAAGCATCAATATAACATAACATCAACTGAATCAAAACGTATTTCACATTAGCAATGATAGCATTGTTTGTTTGACAGTCTATTGAACAAATTTACATTTGAAATAAGTCATGTAATGGATCAAATTCAGGATTATAAGGTGGTGGAGGTGGTAGGGGCAGTTGCATATGATCAGTTAATTGTCTCAGCATGCTTTCCAACCATTGATTTCTTTCTGTCAACCATTTTTTTTGTTGAGACAAATTTCAAACTTGATTGTTTAACCTAGTCATTTCGACTCCCAATGAATCTGGATGTAGATTCATTTGAGGCATCGTACTTGGGCCTGCTATATCAGTTGGTGGCAGTTGTTCTACTTCGTTCATCAGTGACTGGAAAGAAGGTGGTAGTAATGGTGCTTGCAAAAAGGGTTCTGATGCTAACTGTTCTTGAGTCATCATGTTTTCATCAAACCAAGTTCCTTGCATCGTTCAATTCTTCAAGAAAAATAACGGTGAGAAGCTTGGTAAGACGTTCGGTGTTAAAGGTTGGGATAAGTTAGTTGTAATATGTTCTTGTATGTATGGCAGCGGTGGTTGCATATCAAACCGATAAAAAGACGGTTGAGGAAACTGCAAAAATGATTGTTATAAATTTTGTGGGAAGGTATTCTCTAAGATAACTGGAGCTCCCTCCGGCTGTGATGGTTGAGTTAGTGTACCAATATGAACAGGGTTTAGCCTCATGGTGTAAGGATTTACAATCCCAGGTGCCTTCGGTGGAGATAATCCTTGGAAAATCTGATCACTTAAGACACCTAATGATTGTGCTATTTTTGTAATGTAAGACCCTCCCATGAGACATCTCAGAGGATTTGATTGTTGACTAGAAAAATATTCAGCAAGCTCATGGGCAATATTACAGGGAACTTGCTCAAAAATACTATACAAATAGAAAAGTTCGATTGTTCTAACCCTTTGTTGATTATGTTTGCGGCCCGTGATAGTGTTGGCTAAAACACGATGCATATATTGATAACAAGGGTCTATGAAGTTTGTAGAATTATTGTGGACACACCATTCTTTTAATAAATGGCATTGCCAATAATCTACCATATCCGCGGATGAACAAGAGCTTGATGCCTCCGTAAAAATGGGTTGTTTGACTTCTTCATCTGTATATATGCCCAGATGAACTGCGAATTTTGTTAACGACATAGTATGAAGTTGCCCACAAAGTTGAAAATGAATGGATTCATTGGTAAAATTTTTATTATATTTGTAATAGAAAGTGGACAAGAACTCATACACCAGTTCATCGTATGATGGTTCTAGGATGTCGAAGAAACGGCGCCAGGGCGTATTAGGTTGTAGTAATCTTGCCAGCAAACCACTGGAATCAAACGTTCCCATTCGTTGCCAATCAATACCGCTAATAGTAAGAACTTCCTGATGCTTGAGTTTTTGATACCTCTCTCGGTTGTGTAAATTAGCAAACTGAAGGAAGGGATGAATTTTTGCTGCATTTGAAGATTCAGCGTATGCTGCTGGGAGATTTGCCATTGGGATATGGGGTTTTGTTGAACTAAGAAAAGTTTGGGTATGTGTTGAGTTATATCAGAAGTTGTAGTTCTTGTGTAGATTAGCTCGTGTAGTGAGTTTCTTATATAGATAAGGAGATTCCAGATTACACCATAGGATCGGTTAGGGCTTCCATGCTACGTTCTGCAGCTAGTTTGAAAATTTGAATCTGACAGGTATGGTCTCGAGAAAATTTTGAAACTTTGAAAAGCAGGGAATCGTATCGTAATAAATTGATAATAGTACAACGTAGGCTGATTAGAACTTGGATTGTTCTGAAACGGAGAAAAGAAAAAAAATCCTTTTGAATTAGGGTAACATGCCTTGAGCCTATAAGCATACTGTAATCTCATCGGTAGTTCCCAGGTAGGCAAACGTGTGTCTCATCGTGGAGGTGATTTCATAATCGGGTAAAGTAGTTTCATAAAATCAATGAGGATCAAAGAAGACACGTAACAAGATGGATATCATTTATTCCACGAATAAACGACATCAATGACAAGCCAAAGTAGTTGGGTTCTTATAACTTGGTGAAGTCATGCTTTAGCCTATAAGTGGACACTCATCCCAAGAATTCCCAGGTAAGCACAACTGGTCTCGCGTCTGATGAGATTTATACGAAGTGCTTGCCTAGACAGAAAACTCAGAATACAGGCATCCACCCTTCCGGATTGCACGAGTTCGTTATTAGAGCCCAAGACTTTGATGAGAATTTAAAAATCAGAAGAGGTTTTGAAAATAATCACCTAAGGATAGGTGATGAGCATTTATAAAATCTAAAGATGAGATCTGTGGTGACGAGGCATTGGTTACAAAAGATAAGAATAGGGATGAAGACAAGGCAAAGATAACGGAAGAGTTACCAATGGAAAGTGTCCTAGGTAAGCTATAGTCTAGGTCAAAAGTAATTTCTAATAACCTAAATCCCTATAACCATGGCTCTGATACCAACCTGTAACACCCCGGCCAGAGGCGGAAAAGCCAAAGGTGTCACGAAACTTGATAGAATGCATTTGAGCACATGGAGATTATATTAAGTTGAAATATAATTTAAGTTCAATTCAATAGATTGCATTCACATCTGAGAATATAAGAGTACATAAACACATACATCATAAATTGTTTCACAAATGATAAGTTCGGATTTAATCTAAGGCAAAAGTCTTGATCAATCCTATGTAAATATTCTTGCAAATCATGTCATCAAACATTGTCACCTGAAACATATGTTAGGGAAAATATTTGGGTCAACAAACGGTTGAGTGAATTCATTGGTTTTGTTAGGAAAAAATAATAATGTGATATGAAAATGAGTTAACACTGTGGCATGCGATATGTCTTTAAGCAAAAGAGTAATACAAGTAGTCACTTGGTGGTACATTCAAACCTTTGTGACTCGTCCATCGTTCAACTCGTTCTTTCATTAACAAACCTCCAAAGGGTCAGTTAATAATCATCAGATTCAGTCATTACCCACCAAACCCACACATAACCATGGGTCTGGTCTGATAACGGGATTTGTCGGATCCTATGGTACCATAACCTAATACTGGTCGGCTTGATCAATGCTAATGAATGTCATTCGTTATGTAACTACCACCAACAGGTTCGTTCACATTATCGAAATCGTTATTAGTTTTGTATAAACCATCGCAATCGTCTTGAAACCATCGTTAAAATATTGAAATCGTTTTGATACATATGAATCATATGTTTCATCCCAAAAATAATGTAAAAAGGGACTATGAACTCACCTTGATTTCGGGTAAGTCCAAATAAGTATGCAAAATGTGACAGTTCTTGGAATTAAGATTCCACGTCACTCTAATTGATTGAACATGCAACAATATGGAATATGTATCAATAATAATGTTTAATTGGATAATTGGAAATCCTAAATCTATAGGATTCGGTAGTGTTTTGTTTAAATGGTAATTTTGTGGTTTGGATAACCTAACAAGAGGACTCGGAAAATGAATATGATGTAAAGGAATTACTTATGAAAAATATTAATTTAACATAAATAATAAAATTGCAAAAATATGTAATTGGTTTAATATAAACATTTGTAATAATAAATCAAATATAATTATATTAAATTTGAATAATTAAAAATAATATTTTTAATTATTAAACTTGAATATTACTGACTTAAAATAATTATTATGGCCTTGGAATCATTTTAAATAAATAAAATGAATTAAAATGATTATGATAACAATAAATAAGTTTATATAAGTTTAATTATGTAAATAATTAAACATAATAAAAATTCAGATTCTAAATTTATATAAACTCAGAATAATGCATCTTTTGTCATAAGAATAATTTTGGATCAAAATTATATAGTTATATAATTTAATTACATTAAATTAAACTATATAAATAAGTATAAATACTGATTTATTTATATAAATATCAAATTTATATAAAATGTGAGCAATAACATTAGTTTTGTAAGGATCAGTATTTAAAATAATTAATCTAAAACTTTCAGATTTTAATTCCTAAAAATCAATTTATTAGGAATTATTTAGTAATAAACTGTTTTAATATTGTAAAAATTAGTTTTATAAATAAATTGACTAACTTCATATTTTTAATAAAAGTAACAGTGTCTGGTAGTGTTATAAAAATTATTGAAATGTTACAATTGTTAAAAATATAAAGATTAAAAAAGTTTGCAGACCCCTGGGTTCGAACCCGGGTCTGCATTGAAACAACCACACACACAACCACTGGGCTAGCCTGGTGGTTTGTGTTTATGTTTAGTATAATTAAATTAAATACAGAAATGAATTTAGTCATCTTCCCCAAATAGAGTCAACAGAAAAGTCAACCCTCGCAATTCATGATCAAAACTGGTTTATAATTTAATTAACTTTGGGGAAACATTGTATAAGCATAAATGAACTAATTGAAACAATAAAAATGAACCGGTATCGGCTGGAACAGTGAACCGACTAAATTCTGGCGAAAAAGTGAGTATTCCGGTGAGTTTTCTGACGAGCTCCGAAAGCTTATTAGAGAGGTTTTTAGAGAAATGTGAAGGGTGCAGGAGATTCGTAGGAGTCCAGGGAGTTTAAATAGCACTCAAATTCAACACAAATTAGTGGATTTGATCTACTTTTATTTTTATAAAAATTCTTTTAAAAAGTTTCGATTCACAATTGTTATAGCACGAATTTGTGTCGTTTGAATGATTGGGATTAGTTGGGATAGGTTGGGTATCATGTGGGTAGCTTTACAGGTCGAAAGAATGGATTAAAAATCGGTTTTGGTGGGTTTTTGGTGAAATCCCGTAAGTTGCGATCTGTATATATATTTCAGCTTTAATTTTAAAGTTAATATAAATATAATACTATCCTAATTAAAACACATGTGAGCTGGTAGACTAGCTGGTTGTTGCGCGTTGTTGTGTGCAGATATGTGCAGGTTCGAGTCCGGGTCAATGCCGGTTTTGAGGTTATTAAAACCCTTTTTTATTTCTGTATTTAATTAATAATAATATTAAAATCCTAATGTGTGTATATATGAATTAAAATCTAAGATATATCAGCTCCTGTATAGGAGGATAAACTGGTTACGAAACTTTTGTTATAATGTGGAGGTCACGAGTTCGAACCCGACAGGGGCCGGTTCTCACCCAGGAGACCCCCCCTTTTTAAACCGATTTTTGAGAATTTACACTTTGCCCCCCTCAAGTTTCATTTTTTTACAAAATCGGTCCCTGAACTTTCAAAAAGTTACACTAACAGTCCCTATACTTTCATCAGAAGTACACAATTGGTCCCTGAAGTTTTGAGAATTGACAGAAATGGTCCCTGAAGTAGCGAGTTAGTTAAACTAACCGGGTTAAGTTTTAAAGAAGAATTTATTATATAAGGACTAACTCAGATAACATATTTCAGTTACATAGGGTTTTAAAATGGCAGAGTTAGCCCCTAAAGTTTAAGTTTTAGATAATGACCAAATGAACCTTGGACTTTTAAAACTAAAATATATATTAATTTTCTTTATAAATAAGTTTCAATAATGACCCAAAGGACCCTAAACTTGTAGTTTGCAATAATTGCACTTTTAACCCTTTTACTTATAAAATCTAAAAATGACGTTTTTAATCCTCGAAATTTGTACTTTCAAATAGTGACGGTTTTAACCCTCGGACTTTAAAATCAAAGTTTTAAAGCAAGTTTCAAGGAATGACAAATAGGTCCTTCAAATTGTAGTTTCACAACATGTCATAATAGGCCCTTATAGTTTATGTAGTCTTGTTTAATAGTATAAAACTCAACAAATTTGCAAATTGTTTCATGTGTTTGTATTGGTATAAGCATGTATAAGCACAAAGTAAGTATGTTCAAATAAGTTTCATTCCAAATACGGTATTTGTTACCATGCAAGTCAAAACAAATGCGAGTGTGAAAACCAGGGTGGTTACACATTAGAAAGCTCAATGAAATTGTATAGGTTATAGGTATCTTTAAGATCAATGGCATCAGGGGTTGATTTCGTCAATAATATTTCACAATCATCTTTATTAAAAATTGTAGTTTTCAAATGTCTTATTTTGCATTTGGAAACAAAGAGTATCACCAAAGGCTAACTTAAGTTCATACACAAAATTACTCCCGCTGGAAACAAAAGTAGCTTCCTCACTTTTTTTTAAAAATTTTGGTAATTTGGTATAATACAAATCTTTATTAATGTTTACACGCTTATTTTTTAAACTTTATTTAATTACTTATGAGATTAGATACATGGAATCATTTATACAAAAATTTATCATTTAATATTTTATTAAAACGGGTTACGAAATTCAAAAAAAATATGTACTACACAATAACTAGTGACATAGAAAACGCCCTCTAAAAAGAGTACTTAAAGAAACATGTTATATAAACAAACAATTTGTATTATTAAAATAAAGTTATTCATAGATACTAAAGATGATAAATATAAAAAAAAATCATGTTCAAAATCAGAAACAAAGAACTTATATAGTTGCCTTGATTACGAATTTTGAATACTTTCATTTCAAGTTAATTATTTGAAATCCAAATTGTCGAAAATTATTGTTCCTTTCAAATTATATTTACTTTTGGATTGTGATTATTTCTTTATTATTTAAATATTTTTTAGAGTTAGTTATGGCTATATATATACCAAAACAATTGCATATATCATTTTAAAATTTATAAGTATTAGAATTTTAAAATATTTAAAAAGGTTTACGTAAAGATATAATGAATATTGATTGAAGATAACGTTTAATTGAAAATTCAAATAATAAAGGAAGAATAATTTGATAATGATGTTAGAATACAATGGCATGGAATGCTTGACATAATTTAAAAGCAGTAATGTGTGCTTCACAGATGTTGATGGTATACAATGCTAGTCAAATCTGTCGATCTTAAAATGTTTCTTATACAACATAAAAGTTTAATTATGTAAGATACAAGGTATAATTTTAGAAAATTAATGTATAATTTATGTAAACCAGTATCCTAATAACAAATTACTTGAATTCCAATTAACTAACTTTACACGTGCCGCATATATAACAGACTTCTTTTCAATATTCAAGCGAGTAGATATGTAGCCATATTTTCATGTCATACAACTCCGTTTTTATCACATGTCCACTACAAAGTAAAGTTTAAGTGATACTATAAGTAATAAGTTAATACGATAGAAATGTATTAAAAATTATGTGGAAACAATTGTTGTTTATGTTAAAGAAATGTTTTAGGTAAAATCTATCATGTAGAAGTAATCAAAATAAATGTTTTTAGCTACTCTTTTGCCCCATATTATTCTTCCAACTACATCTATAAGGAAACTATATATTTTGACTAACCATTTTGGTTTTGGTATTGAATATATTATATAGACATATTGCTTAATTAGTGTATAATCGATTGTATAAGAATAAAAGAAACTGCAATTGTGAAATTGATTAAAAAAATCAGTCACAGTCAAAATTTCAAAGATATAAATAAATTATACCATAAATAAAAAAAATCATATAGGGAAAAGTTGTAAACGAAAATTAAAAAAGAAAATTATTGTAATTGTAAGCGAAAATTAAAAAAAAATTATTAAGTATGCAATTATTTTATTAAAATTATTAAGTTCTTATTGTTTATTGAAAGTAACTTATTTGAGTACTAAGAGAAAGTTATATAAAGGTATTTTAGTCATTTTATGATAATTTAACATAAAAACTAACATAAGTTGGCCTTAATACTCAAATGTGTTATAAAAACAAAATCATAGAACCTGAACCTGTTAAAAAAATAAGTTAATACTAAAAGACGTTACTTTTAATAATCCATAAGAACTATCTTTGTAATTAACTCTAAAAAAACTTATTATCATATTATCAATGTCAAACTAGAAGACATTCGATGTATCAAATCTTTGGAATATTTTGTTTCCTGTTCATTTCCAAATGAAAATAAACAAATGGTTTTACGTTTGCTTTACTTTTTTTAATAATAAACAGAGGGTATCTAAGTAAATTTAGTCCAACTAGTGTTTTTTTTATTTTTCAACATTTTCTATTATTATTTAACCAATTGTTTAATTATTTTGTTTTAGTTTAGGAAGGAATTTATATCTTTGTATGTCGCAACCCCCACCCTCTATCTGTCCTGAGAATGGGCGGCCGCGAGACCAGTATTGGTGGTATCGGTGTTTATCATTATTTGGCAGCGGAAATTTCATCAGTACCGTAGTTAGGAAATATTTTATCAGAGTAAATACTACACTTTTATAATATCAAACATATTGGGATAAAACCCAAGTTTTCATTACAAACATTTTCATAGGGATCATCCCAATTTTATTGAATAAAACATTTTTTTTTATTTAGGTAACTTTTATAGCCACTTTTCCAAGGCTTCAGTGCTGTCCAGTTGGCTTCTATGTTGGCTTTCACATTTTGTTACCTGAAACGCGTTTAAAACATTTTGTCAGTGGAAAATACTAGTGAGTGAATCCCAATTTAATCAAGAAGAGTTTTATCAATTTACAGTATTGAGAGCGATTACAATGTTTACATCTACACAATTACTCATTCAGTACTGTCAATCCTGACTGGTGGGTCATATTACCCATTGGCTGACTCTTTGTCCAATGATAACGTGTTTCACATTTTGTATACAAAACCCCAACATACCGGCAGTAATTGAAGAATTACAAAGACTCAATCACTGCTAATCATAATGTAAATAAATAAAGGTTTTGTAAAAACAGTTTTACAAAAAGAAGATTACTCACAAAAAGGTTTACATAAAAAGAGGATTACTCACATTGCTGTCTTAGGTTTTCTTTAAGGATTTCCTGGTAATTATCTATTAATTACACAAATACACAAATACACACGCGTTAGTATAATAACTCAACATTTATATTAATCATTCCCTCCCCGAGACGGCATTCCAACGACTACGTCGGGCAGAACCACGACAGCCGTTACAGAACCCTGGATCAATCGGGCAGCGTATCTAATACGTAACCGAGGTTATGATACTTACAACGGGGCAGAACTTCGTTATTTAGGGGGTATTATACCCGAGAATCACTTATACTCTATAGAAATTCGTGAGAGAGAAAGATTGTAAAGGATTCCACTGAACAACCGATGCCCTCAATTTATAGGGCTGATTCTGGACTCCCTCGCGCCCCGCGTAGACCACACAGGGGTCCTTCGCGGCCCTCAAGTAGGCCCTAGGGTTGGCCAGTCACCGGTGTGGGCTCGACGTGTGGCTGACACGTGGCAGCTCAGGGTGCTGCCTCGTTGATGAGCGCTCGCGGCCCGTGTAAGACCAAGGTTGGGTCTTCGCGGCCCGCCACAGATATTAGAAATTCTATTTTTAATTTAATAAGATAAAGGTATTTGGGGCCTGTTTTCGTATTTAGGGTGTATTTTAAGACATATTAGGATATTTTAAATATATTAGGGGTGTCAAAAAATATTTTGGAGGGTTCTTATATCCTCCCCACCTTGTTTTAGAGCTCGTCCTCATGGTCTACTGGAATAAGTGTGGATATTTCCTTTGCATTTCTGATTCAAGCTCCCATATCTATTCTGGTTGTTGGGATTGAACCCTATCAGAGGAACAGATAATTAAAGCCAAAACTGGATCAAAGCAGTGGGTCCAAGATAAGCAGATGTTGTATACAAGTCTCTCCCCTTGAAAGTGGTTTCAACATCTGCTGACCTCCTATCTACTGATCGGTACATCTGCTGACCTCCTATCTACTGATCGGTACAACTGCTGACCTACAACTGCTGATCAACATCTGAAGACTAAAGCCCTGCTGTTCAATCTACTGTCTTGAGTCAAGCACTGTTGGGTTATATCAAGTGCTGCTGGGTTCACATCAGTGGAAGGCTTCAGCAGTAGTTTAGTTTGTCTTTATGTAATGAATTGTAATAACAGTTGTTAGCATAGCAGTACTTGTATAGATCAGAGGTTAGAGTTTGTTAGGAGGTTAGATGTCACTTTCATGGTGACGTCAGCAAAGATGCCATAGTGGTTTGTCCGTGCCTATAAATAGAACAGTACCTTGTACTGTTCTATTAGCTCTTCACCATCTTTCTTCCTGTACGAACAAATCATTGTGAGCTCAGGCTGAGGGGGAGTTTTGTTACATACATGCAAGTGTAATCGGTGTTTGGAATAAATTTAAGCATTCGGTTCATTATTGAAATGTGTGTTTAAAGCAATTCTCCTGTTTGATTGTGAAAAGTTTGTTTCCATTAATATTCCGCTGCACATCTCTTTCATTGTTCATCTTAATTCAAACGTTAAACAAAATCAAAACCACACTCAGATCCTAACAATTGGTATCAGAGCACGGACAGTCAAATTTGATTTAGCAATCATTTTGACATAAATAGTTCAGCTCAAAATCGTTGATACTGATAGTTTGTTCGTTTTGTTGAAAAACAGTGTAAGGTTTAATCACCATCAAAGTTGATTAATCAGTGCCTGTAAAACAACCAGGATGACGTCACAATCAGAAGATGATAAGAATAACATTGGCTCTCTTTTCAAACCACCCATGCTTAAAAGTAATGAATACAACATCTGGGAGAGAAGGATGGGTCACATCCTTGCTCAACAAAATACTGGATGTTGGAGATCTGCTGTTTTTGGACCACACGTTCCCATGGTGCCAAGTGCTGAGGATACAAAGAAGTTCGAACCTAAAAAACCTGAAAATTATACTGAAACTGATTTCCAAAAGTTCGAACTCGATGCCAAAGCATTTAGCATCATTGCATCTGCATTACCAAATGAAATCTATGCTGGGCTGTTACATTGTAACAATGCCAAAGAGCTATGGGATGCACTGAAGGAACAGTTTGGGGGAACAGAAGAAGTTATTGAAAATAATAGGGAAATTCTGAATCAGTAGTATGAAACCTTTTGTCACATCAAGGGTGAATCATTGACCCAACAGTTTGAGCGATTTAGCTGTCTCATTGGTGAGCTAAGACTTATTAAAGTTACATTTCCTAATTCAACACAAAATAGCAGGTTTCTTAGATCACTACCTGAAAAATGGGGCACAATTGCTTTTGTAACTAGAAATTCAGCTGAGTTCAAAGATCTGACCCTGACCCAACTTCATGGTAGACTCCTGACCTATGAAAGGGAGTTAAACCGGAAAAAGAAGTTGCAAGAGTCTGGCAAAGTTGCTGATGATTATTCATTTGGCAGCACAACTCTTTTTGGTCAGGAAGAATCTGGTAGCAGTAGTAAGGATCAGGGTTATGAACACTTTATTGATATAACCATGGTTGCAGAAATCAGCCTAGGCGGCCGATTAATCGGCGCCTAGGCGCTAGGCGGTCATCTACTGCCTAATTTTGAGCTAGGCGGTCAATTAATCGGTCATGGTCAAAAATCGGTCAAAATCTGTCATAGGCGGTCAAAAATCGGATTAATCGGACAATATTAGTCGGTCAAAATCGATCAAAATCGGTCCTAGGCGGTTTTAGGCGGTCCTAGGCGGTCAAAATTGGTCAAAATCGAACCATACTATCTGAAACTTGAAGTATTTATGTGAATTCTGAAGTATTATTTTTATATTATTGGGTATATATATATAATTTTGAAAAAATACATATAAAAATCCCATTCCGATTAATCCCGATTAATCCCTAGGCTGTACCTCACCGCCCGACTAGCGCCTAACGCCTTCTACAACATTGGATATAACTGCTGGTGGAAATTTCAACAACCCTGATTCTCACTCTGCAAATTATGCTTTTACTGCAAATTGTGAAAACCAGATATCAGATAACTTATGTTTTGAACTCAATGATTTGCAACACTTTGATCCCACTGACTTAGAAGAGATGGACATTTTGCATCAATTGGCTTTGCTTAGTGTAAGAACAAGCAAATTCTACAAAAAAACAGGGAGAAAATTCCCAGGGTTACATGGGAACTTAAAGGTGGGGTTGGATAAGTAAAAAATTAAGTGCTATAAGTGCAATAGGCTAGGTCATTTTTCTAGGGAATGCAAGAGTCAAACCACTGGTCCAATAATAACTCATTCCAGCTCAAACCCTAGACCACAACATCAAAGCACTGTGCACTATACCCAATATACCCCTGCAACCCATGTTAACACTGCTCACTATGCTGCAACCCCTGTGCCTGTGCATTATGTTCAAACCACTGTCAGCTTCTGCATACCAAGGAGATCTTATCTTCTTGAAATCTCATCCACCAGATCAAATCATTGGCAACATCAATGAAGGGGTGCTCACAAGAAGTCAATCCCAAAACATTTGTCTTTTTGCTGGTTTTCTATCTCTCCATCAGCCAGTCAAGTACCAAGAGGCACTAAAAGACAATAGCTGGGTAGAGGTCATGCAAGAGGAGCTCCAACAGTTTAGAAGACAACAATTTTGGGAGCTTGTTCCATTGCCAGAGGGTGTAAGTCCTATTGGCACAAAATGGGTCTTCAAAAATAAAACTGATGAAAGGGGTATTGTTGTCAAGAATAAAGCCAGGCTTGTGGTTCAAGGTTTCAGACAAGAAGAGGGCATTGATTATGATGAAACATTTGCCCCTGTAGCAAGACTTGAAGTTATCAGATTATTTATGGCCTTTGCTGTCAACCACAACATCAAGGTGTACCAAATGGATATCAAATGTGCATTCCTCTATGGTAAGATTCAAGAGGAGATTTATGTTTGTCAACCTCCAGGCTTTGAGGATCCATTTAATCCAAATCATGTCTACAAGCTGAATAAAGCTTTGTATGGCCTGAAACAAGCACCAAGGGCCTGGTATGAAACTCTTTCCACCTTTCTAATTTCCATTGGTTTCACAAAAGGTAAGATAGACAAAACATTGATTCTAAAATGGAGAGGAAAGGATTTGATGATTGTCCAGATTTATGTAGATGACATCATCTTTGGAAGCACATGTAATAAAATGTGTGAAGAGTTTAGGCAACTCATGACAGCTGAGTTTGAAATGAGTGCAATGGGTGAACTCTAGTGCTTTCTTGGTCTCCAAGTAAGGAAACTACAAAATGGCACTTTTATCCATCAAGGAAAATATGCCAAAGAACTTTTAAAGAAATTTGAGATGGATGATTGTAAGCCATGTAGTACACCTATTACAACCAATAAAGTAGTCATGTCTGATGGGAAGGATGATTTGGTTGATCAAACTTTATATAGAAGCATGATTGGGTCTTTATTGTACCTAACTGCATCTAGGCCGGACATCATGTTTGCAACATGTGTCTGTGCAAGATCCCAATCAGCCCCTAGAAAGTCAAACCTTATTGCTGTAAAAAGGATATTCAGATACCTAAAAGGTGCTCCCACACTTGGTATCTGGTATCCAGCGATGGTAAAATTGAGCTTTCAGGTTTCTCAGATAGTGACTTTGCTGGATGTGACAAGACAAGGAAGTCCACTTCAGGAGGGTGCCAATTCCTAGGCAGTTTTTTAGTGTCTTGGCAAAGCAAAAACCAAGCAGCTGTTTCCACATCCACTGCTGAGGCAGAATATATAGCTGCTGCAAGCTGTATAGCCCAACTGCTCTGGCTTCAAAATCAGTTGCTGGATTTTGGTATCACTGCCTTAAAGACACCACTCATGTTGGACAGTCAGGCAGCAGAAAATATCATCAAAAATCCAGTTTCCCATTCAACCACCAAGCACATTGACATCAGACATCACTTTGTGAGGGATTGCAATGAAAAAGGTTTGATTTCTCTGCACCATGTTCTAACTAAGGATCAGCTGGCAGATGTGCTAACCAAAGCATTAGACACATCCACCTTTGAAAGCTTGATTTCTAGGATTGGCATGCTAAACATGGAATAACAGGCAAAATCCTGTTTTTCTATGAATAAAAGCATTAAAATGTTTTCAGAAAATCAAAAATCCATCCTTAAAAATAGCTAAAAATGATTTTTTCATTAAAATCCTTAAAAGTCTGCCATAACCACTGCTTTGTTCAAAAGTCTGCACTACTTAAAAATATGTCCACTACTGAAAGTCAACCCCTGCTCTCTCATTTCTTTGATAATAACTGTTGTTCAAAATCAGTGTTTTATCCACTGATGTTCCATCCACTGATAGTAAAAATCACCCACTGCCTTCATTTCTACCTTACAACCACTGGGCTTGTTCCATCAGTGGTCTTCATAAAAGACAACTTGTCCTTCATCTCATCAGGGGTTGGCACGTGGACAGTACATAGCGGTTAGATCTTTTGTAATCGCTGCCACATCAGCATTCACTTTTTCTTTATAAAACCCCCTTCAAAACCCCAAACAGGGTTTTACTGTCGAATTGAATTCTTAAAATTCCTTTCTCAAAGAAGTTCTCATCTCATTTCCTCAAATTTCTTCACAACCTTCTTCGATCGTCTTCTCCAAAATGAAAAAATTGAAGTCATCTGCAAAACCCACTTCCAAATCTTCTCGTAAAAAAGCCGCTCAAACGGCTACACTCATCGAAATACCATACAAAGCACCTCACAATTATCTGTGTCTTTTGATAAAACCAGGAACCACTGATGCTTTCGATTCCATTATTGACATCATGTCTGCATCAAAGTACAAAACTTTATTAACAACAGATGCTCCAATTTACCTGGACACCCAAAGAGAGTTTTGGAAGAATATTACCCTTGACAAACAAGGCGAGGATGTCATAGCCATTACCTCTTCTCTAATGGGTAAACATGTCAAAATCACACCACAATCCATCTCGGAAGTCTTTGAACTCAATGATCAGCAAGGTAAAACTTCTTTTCCAAAAAAATGAGTTAAATACCGATTTCCTTGAAAGGGGGTATGCAGAACAAATTAGAAAGGATACCTTACAAAAAGGTAATTTTCCACCTGCAACAAGATTTCTGTTCCATACCCTGCTTATGTGTGTTTCAAACAAAACCACTTCTTTTAATGAGATACCATTAAAGATTCAAAACCTGGGATATGCTATTCTTCAAGATGAAAATTTCAATTATTCCCAGGAAATCTTTAATGATTTGGTTAAAAATGTGGATAAAAAGCCATTCTTACTTTTTCCAAGATTTCTAAGTTACTATTTTGAAAAGAAATTTGGTAAGGATGATGCTTCTGCAATAAAACAAGGTGTATCTTTTCAAATAAACAGCTTAACTGCTGAAACTTTTACAAGAATGTCAACACCTTGCAAAACACAAGAAGAGGTGCCTGAGCAGACTTTAGCAGCTACCACTGCTCCTCAGGTATCTGCTGCTGAGCCCACTGCTCAAGGTGATCAAAGTAGCAAAACAACTACTTTGAAACCCATACCTAAAATTACCAAAAATCCAAAGCAAAAGAAAACTCAAAAACCCCCCAAACCTATCAAAAAGGCAACTCTGGAAGTTGAGATACCAGAGCAACTGCCAGTGACAACACAAAAGTCACAAGAAACCACTGCTGCTACTTCCTCACAGCAGTTGGTACAAATATCTCAACCCATGGCTGAAACTCCTCCTGCTTCTTCTTAAAAAGAACAGGTTGTACAAATAGGGACACCACAATATGATGCTCTAGAATCACTTGCTTCCATCATCCACATCCCAATGCCCGGGGCCAATTCTCTTTCTACACCCAACCTCACCTCCACAATTCCCCCACCAACTAAATTATTGTTGGATGCTATTGATCTGAACCAAGCACAAGCCAGACCTTCTCACTCACCTATCAATGAGAACATACTTCAACAAACGACTGGGTCTGAAGTATCACTCATAGCTAACCCACCAACAAGACTTGAGGAGGTTACACCCCTTGAGTTACAAGTAACTCTTGGTTGTAATCCAAGTGAAGCAGCCACTACAAGTGCTGAACCCACTGGTTTGCATTTGGACAGTGGTTACATTAATAAGATTTCCTTGGAGGCAATTCCTTCTATAGCACCTCTGATAACCACTAGTAAGTTTGTTTTGACTACTGGTACCATCAAAAGGTTATCAAGTGTTTAGGGAAGAAGTCCTCAGTACCAAGAAAAAGGGGCATCAGTGGACGACTATTGGAATACATTCCCTAAGTCAACCATTGTTCAAACCACTGTTAGTGGGAAATCAGATGATCCCATTAAATTGGGTGATGGTTTAAAGTACCAAGAATTGACGGGTAGAATTGACAAACTGGATACCTCTGTTGCAGAAATCAAAGAAATGCTACAACAGTTGTTGAAATTTCAAAAGGTGTAACCCACTGCTGTTCCAGCTCAAGCATCCGTTCCACCACAAGCAGCTGCTACAAATGAGTTATGGAATCTATTTCAACTCCTGCTCCAACACCAACAACAAATGGCTGATTAGCAACATGCAATACATGTACAAGTGCTGAGAAACATAATGGAGTCCAGGTTTAGAAACACTCAAGCAGACATCAAGGCTATAAAGGCCCATCTCTTGAACACCACTGGCACTGCTCCTCCCATTGTTCTTTTCATTGATCAACTACCCCCAAATAATGCCAAAAAGGAGGAGAAAATCAAGGAGTGGAAGAATAAGGGAATAGATGATGGTCTGTATATTGAACCAGAAAAAGATAAAATGACTAAAAAGATTCCCTTTCCAAATGGTAGCAAAAAGATTGATGTTACCACAAATGCACTTGCTGAAGAAAAAGCAAGTGTAAAAAGGGACAGAGAGGCAAAGGATATGTCCAGCTGGAATGAGGAGAAAAGAGCTTATATGGAGCTGAATGCGCAGGGTTGTTCTGAGTAAAAGGATGTTCAAAATCCTGAGCCAAAAAGAAAGAATCCCACTAGAAAAGTGAGGGAACCCAAATCCACACCGTCTAGACTCACAAAGCATACTTCTAAACCACCTTCCAAAAGCCCCCAACATCAGCCTTCCACTCAAACAGCTGTTGTAACTCCTGCTGTATCACTAACTGCTGATACTTCAGTAGTTTCAACATCTGCTATCACTTCAACACACACCACTTCAACACACATAACAACCACTGCCTTACCACCACCACCAAAAATCATCTCACCACCAAAACCACCATCACCACTAAAAACAATCTCACCACCATCACCTCCTTCTAAAAAGCAGAAGATATCAGATGTTACAACATCTGTTGTAATGGTAACAGTGGTTGAAACACCAGTTGTTTCAACAACTGTTAGTCAGCCACCTTCTACCACTCAAATCACCACCACTGATCCACCCAAAACATCATCAACCTCTCCTACAATAAAACGGAGAATGATTTTTATACCTGATGATGAATCTCCATCACCACCACCAACATCTTCACAATCTCTTGCACTTATTCCAAAACCTGTTCCTCTCTCTTCAGCTCCAGTACAACAACCAATCCCTATCATCACCCCTGCAGGTTTCCAATATCCTCTTGAACTCATTGCAGTCAGAGAAGAGATCAAATCCTTCTACTATGAGGATGATCCTGCTAAAAGGAAGTTGCCATCAGTTGAAGGATATCCTAGGCCTAAAAATATTGAAGAGTATTTGAAAGTAAAGGCTCAACGGGCAGAGGATATCTCCAAAAGAAGCTCTCAAGGGAAACCTGACAAAGAAATTCAAAGGCATTATCAATTTCTATTCACTCAAGTCAGATCCTTAGAGCAGTTTCCAAAAAATGTTTGTCAGCAAATCTCAGAGAAAGCAGATGAAACTTTGAGAAAAGACTACATTGAAAGCATCATGGCTTCTAAGAAATACAAGGGGGAAAACATATGTACAAAGAATGGACCATTCCTGGGCTTGAAAGTGAAGCAGCCAGGATTCAAGAAATGATTAAGAATAAGGTGAAACACACTCCTCCTGATTGGTCAAAGTACAAAAAGAAAGTGTTTGAAAAGACATTAGAGTTGAAGAGAATGAAAGAGGAATTAGTTGCTACTGACTATGGGTCTAAAAATCAAGTGGCAAGATGGAAAGAAGACAAAGTCAGGACCACCTACAAAAGGTTGGAGGAATTAAGGAAGAAAGATCCTAAAGTTCCACAAAAACCTGACTACCCTGAAGCAGAGGTTTTAAAAAGACCACCAAAGATGCAAATCAGGAGAACCACTGCTCCAGCTGGTGCTGTCATCTACAAAAGAAGACAACAAAAACAGTTGGGTACTGAAACAGTGGCAGAATTAATGGCAGGAGATGAACTTGTAAAAGAAGGCATTAAGAAGATGATAGTTGAAACTCTTGGCCTAAACCAACCTGCAAGCACTGGTCAAACAGTCATCACAAGGCCTGCATCACCAAACTCCTCATTTAATAAAGATCTCCCAAAAACCCACCAGACTCAAAAGTACTAAAGTGGAAAACTGACAAACAGACCCATGTACTGACAGTGTTTAAGTCTAGTGGAGAAGTGAAGAAAATAACAAGGGAACAAGCACTTGGCCTAAGTCTTGAAGATTTGCAGGATCTCCTTGATCTTCCACTGTGCAGGGATGAAGATGACACAGATGCCTTAGCCTTTGAGTTACAACTCAAAGGGCAAATAAGGGAACTGTTGATGAGGCAATAAAGATCTACCAATAATGAAGAGTTTTGGCATTATCTGTTCCAGGGGGAGATTGTTGGGATTGAACCCTATCAGAGGAACAGATAATTAAAGCCAAAACTGGATCAGAGAAGTGGATCCAGAATAAGCAGATGTTGTATACAAGTCTCTCCCCTTGAAAGTGGTTTCAACATCTGCTGACCTCCTGTCTACTAATCGGTACATCTGCTGACCTCCTATCTACTGATCGGTACAACTGCTGACCTACAACTGCTGATCAACATCTGAATACTAAAGCCCTGCTGTTCAATCTACTGTCTTGAGTCAAGCACTGCTGGGTTATATCAAGTGCTGCTGGGTTCACATCAGCGGAAGGCTTCAGCAGTAGTTTTGTTTGTCTTTATGTAATGAATTGTAATAACAGTTGTTAGCATAGCAGTACTTGTAACACCCGTTAAACTAAAACTAGGTTTAACGTATATTTTGCGAAAACAATTATGTAAATAATGATTACATATGGATCGGAAATACGGGTTTACTAAAATTTTTACAAATTTAAGTGATACTACATAATGTGGTTTAATTCGCCATTTTGAATAACGACGAGACAAGTTGCGGAAGCTTCATTTAACGCGTGTTCGGTTCTTGCTCGACGCTTGATCTTCATCCGGGAACTCTTGGCATTTTTCCTGTAATCAAAACCAACCTAAAAGTTAGTTTTGATGCTTAAACAATAGGTTAAACAAGCTCTAAACAACAAACCATGAGATAAACGATAAATTTCCAGATTTGTAGTCTGTCGCGGGCCGCGACAGACTTAAGGATATCTTACGCGGGCTGCGACGTCTCGTCGCGTGTCGTGAAATATTTCATGTCATCCGTCGTGTGTCGCGAGGGAACACTATTTCCAGCAGGTTCAGACTCTGGACCTGCATATCAGCCAGCTCCGAATTTTCTAAAAATCCAACTTTAAACTAGCATAACTTTTTACTCGGTTGTCCGTTTTACGCGAATCTTTTTCCTACGCGTCCGTAATTTAATTCTCCATCAAATGGAGTTAAAATCCAACGTCCAACATAATAAAATTCCAGACTTTTAACTCTTCGGCTTATTACCCTTTTTACCAACTTTTGACCCGTTCGTGATTTCATCTAACAACTTATTTGCGGTCCTTGTTTCTTTTGTAAACATATCATTATGATTATTTCCTATTGTACAAGGCTCAAATCGCGGGTTATTACACATTCTAAACCCGCTTATGCATCAAGTGCTTATTTTTACTCATTAAGGACCTTTATGACCTTTTAAGCCTTATTTCGCTCATTTCTTTTATGCCTCATAATCCCACCCGATCACTTTGATTAGTTTTTCCACCACTACTATGAATGTGGTAGGTTTAATGTAATAGGCTATCTATCCCAAGTTTTACCCCTCAAATATGCTATCTTGCGACAATACGCATTTTAAGGCATTTAACCCTTGATAGTTTATGCCTACTATTTTCATACGTGTCTAAAGGTTACAATATCATAACGTAAGTTCCTAAACAACCTTTTTGGGTTGTTTGCCCAAATTACCCTTCAAGGGCATTTTAGTCAACATTAGCCCCTCATTTACTACGAAGGGCTTTCACTACATATATGGCCATAAAGTATGTTATCCACAACTATATTTACACGCACCTGGCTCGGGTCAACAAATAGATCCGATTTATACCTCGCTTTTATTATCACATATTCTATGGACGCAATTAACCGAATCGCTAACCACTCCTGTTAACACAAGACTTGACAAACATATTAATAGATATTGTCAAATGGTGTTATCACACCATTTGACCCGTGTAGCCTATAAGACCAAGCATTTTCATAAGTAGCAACACATGGTTATTAATTACCAATTTGTTCATCCGACCCATTTCGGATTTTTGCCACTAGACCCCTTTTTCTCTTAAATTCTTTTCTTATATTTTTACCCATTCGGCTTACGCCACGGGTGCCCCTTTTGAACTTTAATTTACTTTAGTCGATACTTGACTAAATTTCCATTTTTACCCAATTTCCTATTACTAGTTACGCTATAAGGTAACCTTAAGAAAACTCTTAAACTCTTAACCAATTCATGACTAGTTAACCATTTTGCCTTTTTCACCATTAGTCATGGTTTAAAATATTTCTATTCGCTCCGACCCAATTCGTTTCGTGTCGGAACCCATAATTCGAACCAAATCCTTTGTCGTATTTATCGCCTATAAAATAAACACGTATACTACAAGTAGGTGTAAGTTTTACTTACCTTGCATCCGAAACACGCTTTTACTTCACACTTGATTCGTTTGACCCGCTCACTCATCAAGCTTCCACCTAGCTCGTTAGGCGTCAAACTATCATCATAATTCATGAGATGGTTAGATTAGTCATTATCAATTATGACTACTCCATCCTACGTGTCTTATGTTGACTTTATCACTTGATTAAATCGTTGGCTAGTTTGACTTCCTAGAGTCAATTGATCTATTAACATACTCAAATGCACACTTCACATGGAATTTCAACATTTTAATTTCATTTAGGCATTTTAACAAACATCTAGTGGGCATAATTTTACATATTTACTAACTAGTTCATAACTAGTTATTTTTTTTTACCAAAATTTACATCACAAATTAAACCTCTATGTCTAGTGTTCATGAACTACACATCATGTTTTCAGAAATCAGTTTCTATGCATCAATTTACACTAGATTAGCATCCTACATCCTAGTGTTTATCATTTTCTCACAAAACCCATGAATCACCTTCAATGTGTTCATGAATTTTTTCAGAATTTAGCCATGATTTCACATGTTATTGTCTAGGTTTTACTCCTAGACACCATATCAACCCTATTCTACCCAAATAGCTAACATGCAATATAAATTTTCAGATTTCCCAATTTCATGAGAAATTCAAACAGAGAATTAACACCAAATTTCACATACCTTGTAACCCCCTTATGATGTGGATCACGAATCTATGTTCAGATTCCGATTTGGGACAGGAATTGACCTTCAATCTGGTTGTTTTGTGAATGTTTAGGGTTTAGATGGAGCCTGGGGGTCGCCCCTGATGTTGATCGATTTCCACAAAACACAGACAATTGTGTTTTGTGTTTTATTTTGTTATTTCTATACAATAGTTTTCTTTTAGACACATATGGTCCCTCATTTTTCACTCTTAATTCTTTTGAACTCCTAACTACTCATAAGTGACTAACTAACTTAGTTAGTGTCATTCCTAGTTAGTTTAGTAGGTTCGGGAAGTCGTAACCCGTTTACTTTAAGTCCCGTTAAATCGGGCCTTTTATCCATCTTATTTTCTTGAAAGCTCTTATTCACTATAATTAAATATTAGGATTATTCACTTAAATTCCTAATATTTTTCGGTTTACTTTTACCACTAACGGTACTTTCCCCATCTTTAGTATTAACTGGGTTTAATTACCAAACCCGATTTCGGGGTGTTACAAGTCTACCCCCCCCCCCCCCTTAGAGAGGTTTCGTCCTCGAAACCTTTTATGATATAACTCATTGAGTTTAAACTCAATGTATTTGAGTCGAGAAATCCTTTAAACATTACTTATACTTTTAACCAATTGTTAGTATTACCAGAAAAGTATGGTAACATCTTTTTGGCTATTAATTGTCTACGTATCTCTTACGTCATAGTGCAACTCGAAATAACGTAATCTCGTTATTTCCACTAGTTTAGTTACTTAGCACTATTCATCGCTTTCATATACTATCGAATTCTTTATTGATCCGTTACCTTGACCCGTTTAAAGGTCTTTAGTGAAATCATTCACTTTTAACAACAATTTACTTTTGGTAATAATTTCTTTTGTCTTCAAATTTATTTATTCAGTTCAGTCATACCGAACCTACCGCTTACAAGCAAACCAACTTTATTTAAATGACCTTGACGGGTCTCACTAACTAGACTTATTAGTCCAGTTACTTTTACCACTCGCTTGGTTATAATGTGATTCTACTTCACATTGCGTTTCTTGACCGTGATCGTGTCACATCATGTTTAATTTATATCAACCTTTTATTTTTTTTTTATTTTTTTTGAAAATATTACTTTTCGAATATATCATCTTACGCCTGTCGGTGTCAAGACTTGTATCTTTCATGCTTACTATTTAAATTCCTATCAGAATTTATGTTTGTAAAAACATTATTTCTTACTAAAACCGAAGTTTTAGTTTTAGGATCTTCTCTTTAACTTTTGTCAATTATCCATACCAGGATATTGACAGTCCATAATTTATTCTTATTTGGTTATATCCCATTACCGGGCTCATTATTCTCTTGCATTTAACGCTATCTTTATCTGGCTAGCGCTCATTTGTGCCATTCGGCGTTATATTGTATTCAACATGTTTGACCTATTAATGTGAAATCCATCACTTATAAACAATCAACTTTATTCTTTATTCAACCCATTCGACTTCGAATAGTTGAACATATTTACTCACAATTTCTATATACAAGATTTTATAGTCATAACTCGTAATCCAAGTCCTTTGATTTTTTTTTTCAACCCGCGTTCACGTCTCTTGGTTTACGCATGTGTTTAATTCTTACCCATCAACCGGGTGTTTTACCGAAGTCGTTATTATTGCAACCCTCCCGGTATGCATTAAGACCTCGCTTCATTCTTACATTCCGACTTTGTCTTTAAGTTTGACGTTTTACAAAAACGACCCGTTAAGGGACATATTTTCATTTTTCCGGGTTCGAGTGTAAGTACACTCCCTCCCAATGCTTGTCTAAATCATTTTACATCTTTGCGTTTTCTGGGTTCGAGTGTAAGTACACTCCCTCCCAATAGTTGTCTAAATCATTTTACATGCTCGCGTTTTCTGGGTTCGAGTGTAAGTACACTCCCTCCCAATACTTGTCTAAATCATTTTACATGCTTTCGTTTTCTGGGTTCGAGTGTAAGTACACTCCCTCCCAATACTTGTCTAAATCATTTTACATGCTTCTTTGTCCCTTCACTCGGGCTCATTATCCTGATGTAATGCGCTTCCGTCACTCGGTTGTGCGCTTACATTATTATCAAATATTTTGCTTATCTGATTCATTTGGGTACTTTTTAATTAGTCCCATTCACCCCGCCCTTACTACATCGGATGTAAATGTGTCCGCCATAAGAAGTTCATGGTATCATATGCCACTACTTACTTGGCCAGAGTAAGCGGTTAACACATGACATACACGACCTTTTTATAGTTTTCACATTACGCCCTATGTAAGTAACGCCTCTGTTTGGTTTCTCTTGGAACAATATCCCGGATAGATTTTCTAATCGGGCTTTTCCAAGTTTTTTTTTCTACATATGCAACTTTCAACCTCTACGTATTTGTTGCATATTATTATTTGTGCGATTATTTAAAACGTGCACCTGGTAATATTTGCCCCGACGGGCGTTCCTTGCCATTAATCTTGTTCGCGGTCGTTACGCGATTTAGTCCTCGGTGAGCATGCTCCTCTTGTCATACTTCGGACCGTTCCATCATCATATCCACAATTTGTTTGACTCTCGTCGTCTTCAAACGCGAGTGTCCTTCAATTAAAACATTCACAAAAGTTAGTAACGTCAACTTCAATAATCGTCTGTATTATAATACAAGGCTTTTTCTACTATACGCGTCAACGCGCGTATTTTCGTCAACTACATCAATCATTTTAGTTGGGGTAACGTGTATCACATGTTAGCCCTATGTGTTATTTACAACACTTTAGCATGCTAAAATATTAACATACATGTACTTACCGGATTTGCGATCAAGCCTCGAACCGAACACTAATCTTTATTAAGAGCATAAGGTTTAAGTCCAAGCATGGTTTTCCCCGCCATACTTGAATCTCTTAAACCAAGGCTCTGATACCAACTTGTAACACCCGTTAAACTAAAACTAGGTTTAACGTATATTTTGCGAAAACAATTATGTAAATAATGATTACATATGGATCGGAAATACGGGTTTACTAAAATTTTTACAAATTTAAGTGATACTACATAATGTGGTTTAATTCGCCATTTTGAATAACGACGAGACAAGTTGCGGAAGCTTCATTTAACGCGTGTTCGGTTCTTGCTCGACGCTTGATCTTCATCCGGGAACTCTTGGCATTTTTCCTGTAATCAAAACCAACCTAAAAGTTAGTTTTGATGCTTAAACAATAGGTTAAACAAGCTCTAAACAACAAACCATGAGATAAACGATAAATTTCCAGATTTGTAGTCTGTCGCGGGCCACGACAGACTTAAGGATATCTTACGCGGGCCGCGACGTCTCGTCGCGTGTCGCGAAATATTTCATGTCATCCGTCGCGTGTCGCGAGGGAACACTATTTCCAGCAGGTTCAGACTCTGGACCTGCATATCAACCAGCTCCGAATTTTCTAAAAATCCAACTTTAAACTAGCATAACTTTTTACTCGGTTGTCCGTTTTACGCGAATCTTTTTCCTACGCGTCCGTAATTTAATTCTCCATCAAATGGAGTTAAAATCCAACGTCCAACATAATAAAATTCCAGACTTTTAACTCTTCGGCTTATTACCCTTTTTACCAACTTTTGACCCGTTCGTGATTTCATCTAACAACTTATTTGCGGTCCTTGTTTCTTTTGTAAACATATCATTATGATTATTTCCTATTGTACAAGGCTCAAATCGCGGGTTATTACACATTCTAAACCCGCTTATGCATCAAGTGCTTATTTTGACTCATTAAGGACCTTTATGACCTTTTAAGCCTTATTTCGCTCATTTCTTTTATGCCTCATAATCCCACCCGATCATTTTGATTAGTTTTTCCACCACTACTATGAATGTGGTAGGTTTAATGTAATAGGCTATCTATCCCAAGTTTTACCCCTCAAATATGCTATCTTGCGACAATACGCATTTTAAGGCATTTAACCCTTGATAGTTTATGCCTACTATTTTCATACGTGTCTAAAGGTTACAATATCATAACGTAAGTTCCTAAACAACCTTTTTGGGTTGTTTGCCCAAATTACCCTTCAAGGGCATTTTAGTCAACATTAGCCCCTCATTTACTACGAAGGGCTTTCACTACATATATGGCCATAAAGTATGTTATCCACAACTATATTTACACGCACCTGGCTCGGGTCAACAAATAGATCCGATTTATACCTCGCTTTTATTATCACATATTCTATGGACGCAATTAACCGAATCGATAACCGCTCCTGTTAACACAAGACTTGACAAACATATTAATCGATATTGTCAAATGGTGTTATCACACCATTTGACCCGTTTAGCCTATAAGACCAAGCATTTTCATAAGTAGCAACACATGGTTATTAATTACCAATTTGTTCATCCGACCCATTTCGGATTTTTGCCACTAGACCCCTTTTTCTCTTAAATTCTTTTCTTATATATTTACCCATTCGGCTTACGCCACGGGTGCCCCTTTTGAACTTTAATTTACTTTAGTCGATACTTGACTAAATTTCCATTTTTACCCAATTTCCTATT
Source organism: Helianthus tuberosus (assembly GCA_030545235.1). NCBI lineage: Eukaryota > Viridiplantae > Streptophyta > Magnoliopsida > Asterales > Asteraceae > Helianthus > Helianthus tuberosus. The sequence goes on along the minus strand of CM060377.1, from coordinate 66,537,254 downwards.
ACTAGTTACGCTATAAGGTAACCTTAAGAAAACTCTTAAACTCTTAACCAATTCATGACTAGTTAACCATTTTGCCTTTTTCACCATTAGTCATGGTTTAAAATATTTCTATTTGCTCCGACCCAATTCGTTTCGTTTCGGAACCCATAATTCGAACCAAATCCTTTGTCGTATTTATCGCCTATAAAATAAACACGTATACTACAAGTAGGTGTAAGTTTTACTTACCTTGCATCCGAAACACGCTTTTACTTCACACTTGATTCGTTTGACCCGCTCACTCATCAAGCTTCCACCTAGCTCGTTAGGCGTCAAACTATCATCATAATTCATGAGATGGTTAGATTAGTCATTATCAATTATGACTACTCCATCCTACGTGTCTTATGTTGACTTTATCACTTGATTAAATCGTTGGCTAGTTTGACTTCCTAGAGTCAATTGATCTATTAACATACTCAAATGCACACTTCACATGGAATTTCAACATTTTAATTTCATTTAGGCATTTTAACAAACACCTAGTGGGCATAATTTTACATATTTACTAACTAGTTCATAACTAGTTATTTTTTTTTTACCAAAATTTACATCACAAATCAAACCTCTATGTCTAGTGTTCATGAACTACACATCATATTTTCAGAAATCAGTTTCTATGCATCAATTTACACTAGATTAGCATCCTACATCCTAGTGTTTATCATTTTCTCACAAAACCCATGAATCACCTTCAATGTGTTCATGAATTTTTTTCAGAATTTAGCCATGATTTCACATGTTATTGTCTAGGTTTTACTCCTAGACACCATATCAACCCTATTCTACCCAAATAGCAAACATGCAATATAAATTTTCAGATTTCCCAATTTCATGAGAAATTCAAACAGAGAATTAACACCAAATTTCACATACCTTGTAACCCCCTTGTGATGAGGATCATGAATCTATGTTCAGATTCCGATTTGGGACAGGAATTGACCTTCAATCTGGTTGTTTTGTGAATGTTTAGGGTTTAGATGGAGCCTGGGGGTCGCCCCTGATGTTGATCGATTTCCACAAAACACAGACAATTGTGTTTTATTTTGTTATTTCTATACAATAGTTTTCATTTAGACACATATGGTCCCTCATTTTTCACTCTTAATTCTTTTGAACTCCTAACTACTCATAAGTGACTAACTAACTTAGTTAGTGTCATTCCTAGTTAGTTTAGTAGGTTCGGGAAGTCGTAACCCGTTTACTTTAAGTCCCGTTAAATCGGGCCTTTTACCCATCCTATTTTCTTGAAAGCTCTTATTCACTATAATTAAATATTAGGATTATTCACTTAAATTCCTAATATTTGTCGGTTTACTTTTACCCCTAACGGTACTTTCCCCATCTTTAGTATTAATTGGGTTTAATTACCAAACCCGATTTCGGGGTGTTACAGTACTTGTATAGATCAGAGGTTAGAGTTTGTTAGAAGGTTAGATGTCACTTTCATGGTGACGTCAGCAAAGATGCCACAGTGGTTTGCCCGTGCCTATAAATAGAACAATACCCTGTACTGTTCTATTAGCTCTTCACCATCTTTCTTTCTGTACGAACAAATCATTGTGAGCTCAGGCTGAGGGGGAGTTTTGTTACATACATGCAAGTGTAATCGGTGTTTGGAATAAATTTAAGCATTCGATTCATTATTGAAAATGTGTGTTTAAAGCAATTCTCCTGTTTGATTGTGAAAAGTTTGTTTCCATTAATATTCCGCTGCACATCTCTTTCATTATTCATCTTAATTCAAACGTTAAACACAATCAAAACCAAACTCAGATCCTAACACTGGTCCTCTTTTGGAATCCCATTTTATTTTGACCAAAACTAATCTCTTGTTCTTGAGGTTCTTAACTTTCCTATCTTCAATCTTTAGAGGCCTTTCTACAAACTTTAACTGCTCATTTTCCTCAATATCCTTAAGAGGCACTACTAGTGATTCATCAGCTAAGCATTTCTTGAGATTAGATACATGAAATACATCATGTATTCCTGTCATTTCTTTTGGCAGTTGTAGCTGATAGCCTACAGGTCCTATTCTTTTAATAATCTCAAAAGGTTCAACATACTTGGGGCTTAGCTTTCCCCTTTTGATAAATCTGACCACTCCTTTCCAAGGATAGACTTTCAATAATACTTTATCACCTATCTAAAATTCCAATGGCTTTCGTTTGTTATCAGCATAACTCTTTTGTCAGGTCCAGATAATTGATTTTCTCCAATTTCTGCCCAACAAACTGGAGTTCGGCACTTTCGTCCATAAAGTGCTTCGAATGGTGCAGCATTGATACTTGTGTGATAACTGTTATTATACGAAAATTCTATTAATGGTAAGTGATCGTCCCAATTACTTTCGAAGTCAATTACACAAGCTCTAAGCATGTCCTCCATTGTCTGAATTGTTCTTTCGCTTTGTCCGTCCGTTTGAGGATGATAGGTTGTGCTTAGATTCAACTTGTTTCCCATTGCTTTTTGGAAACTTGTCCAAAAATGAGAGGTAAACCGGCTATCCCTATCAGACACAATTGATAAAGGAATTCCATGTAATGAAACTATTTCATTTACATACAATTTAGCTAATTGTTCCATACTGAAAGTTTCCTTCATTGGTAGGAAATGAGCTGACTTAGTTAGCCTGTCTACAATCACCCAGATTGTATCATTAACTTTTCTTGTTTTGGGTAATTTGGTAACAAAATCCATTGTTATAAATTCCCATTTCCACACTGGCATTTCTAACTGTTGTAGCAATCCTGAGGGTTTCTAGTGTTCAGCTTTAACTTGTGAACATGTTAAACACTTAGAAACATAAGCTGCTATATCCTTTTTCATTCCTATCCACCAGAAATTCTTTCTTAAGTCCTGATACATCTTATCATTTCCAGGATGCATCGTATACTTAGACTTATGGGCTTCTTCTAATATACGGTGACGTAAGTTTCCTAGTTTAGGTATCTACATTCTTTTCTTATGGAATCTCCAAATTCCATCTATTCCTTGATCTAGTTCTTTAATCATTCCTTTCAATTTCTCAGTATCGTCATTGATTACTGATTCTTGTGCTTTTCTAATCTGTTCATTTAAATCTACTTGCAGATTTAATTTAAGAGAACGTACTCTTTTCGGCTTTTCATGATACTTCCGACTTAAAGCATCAGCTACTACATTAGCCTTTCCTGCATGATACTGGATATTACAATTATAATCACTAAGTATTTCCATCCAGCGTCTTTGTCTCATATTCAACTCATTTTTCCCGAAAACATACCCTAAACTCTTATGGTCTATAAAAATGGTAAACTTACTACCGTAAAGGTAATGTCTCCAAATTTTTAGGGCAAAAATTATAGCTCCTAATTCTAAATCATGGGTTGAATAATTCTCTTCATGATTCTTAAATTGTCTAGAAGTATAAGCTATAACCTTTTGACGTTGCATCAACACACATCCATAACCTAACTTAGAAGCGTCACAATAGACTACAAAGCCTTCAGTTCCTTCTGGTAACGCTAATATGGGTGCGTTGGTTAATCTTTGCTTAAGAATTCTAAAGGCTTCTTCCTGTTTTGTTCCCCATTCAAACTTAATGGATTTACAGGTTAGCTTAGTTAAGGGAATGGCTATTCTAGAAAAATCTCGAATAAATCTTCTATAATAACCGGTCAATCCTAAGAAACTTCTAACCTCGGTTGGTGACTCAGGGGTTTTCCATTTGGTAATTGCCTCAATCTTTGTGGGATCCACATGAATTCCTTCATGATTAACTAAATGTCCAAGAAACTGTATTTGTTCCAACCAAAACTTGCACTTCAAAAACTTGGCATAAAACTTTTCTTTCCTTAATAAACTTGGAAGTGCGTGCAAATGTTCGGCATGTTCCTCTTTACTTTTAGAGTAAATGAGAATATTATCTATAAAGACAATTATGAATTTATCCAAATATGGCTTACATATTCGGTTCATCATGTCCATAAATGCAACTGGGCATTGGTTAAACCAAATGGCATGATAGTAAATTCATAATGGCCATACCTTGTTCTGAAAGCGGTTTTAGGAATGTCCTCTTCCTGTACCTTTAATTGAAGATACCCTGAGCGTAAATCGATCTTAGAGAAAAATGAGCTCCTTGCAACTGATCAAACAAATCATCGATTCTTGGTAATGGATACCGATTCATAATCGTGACTTTGTTCAATTCACGGTAAACAATGCACATACGCATCGATCCGTCCTTCTCCTTAACGAATAAGATTGGCGCTCCCCATGGCGGTGAACTTGGCTGTATGAATCTTTTCTTCAACAATTCGTTTAACTGATTCTTTAGTTCCTGCATTTATGCAGATGCCAAACGGTATGGTGCTTTGGCAATTGGTGCTGTTCCTGGTAGCAGATGGATTCTGAATTCGACTTCCCCGTCTGGCGGTAGTCCTGGTAATTCTTCTGGAAATACATCTGAAAACTGAGATACGACTGGAATCTCTTTCAGTTCTTTTCCTTTAGTGTTAGTGATTATGGAAATCAAATACACTAATGATCATTTTCTTACATAACTTGCTGTTTTCATCACATAGATGAATTTCGTGGATCTAGATGGTTTATCTCCTTTAATTGTGATCTTTTCACCCCTGGGTGAATTTACTTGGATTTACTTTTGATCACATAAAATACTGGCTTTATTGGCTATTAATCAATCTATTCCTAGTACAACATCAAATCCTGCCAGATTCATTGGGTAAAGGTTTGTAATAAACTTTTGATTTAAAAATTCTATTCTTGCTCCCAGTAAGATTTCAGAAATCTTAATGCTTTCCCCATTTGCTGTTTCTACCAAACATTCTTGTGGGAGTTTAGTTAGTGGTTGATTGAGTAATTTACAAAATGAAGTAGTAATAAAACTTTGGTTCGCACCAGAGTCAAATAATACTTTAGCAAAAACATCATTAACTAAAAACGTACCGGCTATCACGTCTGGAATCATCTTTTCTTCTTCTGTAGTTAGAACAAATTCTCTAGTGTAACAACCCTCAAATAAGTCCCAAAATAATCCGTAATCGTAATCCCAAACACGTACGATGAAATTCTGTTTGAAAAATCAAATAAAAATGAATTTTGTTCTGTCGCGGGCCGCGACCAATGAAGAAAGATCTCTCGCGGGGCGCGAGAGACTTGTTTCTATCCGGACATGTCGAGGGACACGTGTCGTTACATGTGTCAAGACCACACCATGACTCAGCAGACCCTAAACCGCCCTACGGTTCCTCGTGGGCCGCGGAGGAAGAGGTAGAAACTCTCGCGGGGCGCGAGAGACTTCTGTATCAGCTATAAATAGAACGAGCTCTGCACATTTCATTCTCGTTCAATTCTTTTCTTTCTCTCTAACATATAGTGCTATAATGCTCAGGTATTATACCCTAAAACCCGAAACTCTGCCTGTTATTAGGGTAATAACTATAATCACTGGTATGATACGTTATCCGATCGATTGAAACCGATCCAATGGATGTTTAAGTGCTGCCGGTATACGGCTATACTTTGTCATTCATCATGAGGGTTTTGATTTCGTGATTATCGTTAAAGTTGAATTGGGTTAATATGCTAACACGAGTTCCATTTTATCTAGAAATTAGAACTCGTAACCAGGGAGCTGCCAAACTAGAATACTTAGCGATTAAGTAAACTTAGTGTTTAAGTAAACTTAATGGTTAAGTAAAACTTAGCAGTTAAGCAACTAATTAAGTTAATTAATCGACTAAATAAATTATGTAATTAACCAGCTAAGTAAGATTAATTAAGCTAAGTAAGATTAATTAAGCAAAGCAAAGTAAGATTAATTAATCAGCTAAGTAAGTTAATCAGTTAAACAGTTAAGTAAAGTTAAACATCTAAAAGATATACCTGAGGTAGATAATATCTAAATAGGTATATATGGGGTAGGTATTATCTAAGGAAAATATTATCTAAGAAAAATATTATTTAAGGAAGGTTTTATCTAGGGAATGTTCAACCGAGGAAGGTGTATATGGGTAAATAACACGTAGGGAAGTTCTATATGGGATAAGACTTATCCCTTACCTATAAATAGGAAGCTTAGGATTCATTTTTCTTTACTCATTTCTTCTATTCTTCTCTCTATACGTTGGTGTTCTAACCAATAATCACCGATACGATATTCTTTCCGATCGATTCGGGAACCAACTAACGAATGCCAAAGTGCTGTCTAAATAAGACTATACTTTGTGAATTTCGTTAAGGTTCTGATCTCGTGACTATCGTTAGGTTTGATATGGTATTTACACTAATACGTATTCCACTCTGTTAAACTAAATGTTTAACTATCAGAAAACTCTAATCCATAAACGTACAACCAAACAAGAGGTTTAATCATCAGAAGATTCAGAACTATAAAGTAAATGCTTAGTTATCAGAAAGCATAGGATCAAGAGGCTTGTTTAATCAAGACTATATGCTAACAAGGTGAGTCATTCTCTTTTTACCAAATTGTTTCCAAAACCCTATTTGTTTTCAAAGTTATAATTACAGGGATTAAGTCTTTGTAATCTTCAATTACTGCCGGTATGTGGGGTTTTGTATACACTACTTGATAATCTTCACCATTGGACAACATGTTAGCCAAGGGGTGATATGACCATAGTCACAGATACGGTCGAGTGACAAATACCGATTTGGGGTAATTGGTTGATATATAAACATTGTAATCGCTCTTAATACTGTATATTATAACAATGTATCTTTTGTACAAATTGAATGTACTCGCCAGTATTTCCTGCTGACAAAACCTTTTAAAACGCGTTTCGGGTGATTACAGTAGATTGGAATAAGAGTTGTGATACGACACGAAAAGGCTTACAGAAGTGGCTCATTTTATCAAATAAATTAAATTAAGAAAAGTTGTTTTATGTATTTGGGTTTATCCCATATTAAAGCTACCCTTGCAAAACATGGGTTTATCCCCACATGTTTAATAAATAAAATCCGGTGTTTCAAAACTCTGATATTTTTCCTAACTCACGGTCCTGATGAAATTTCCACTGCAATACTTTTCAAAATAACCACCGGAACCACGAGACTGCTTCACGGCTCTCGCTCCCGTCCAGGGCGGGGTCAGTGGTCGTGACATCTAGCATTTTTGGTATTCTTGTTGGTTGTGGCTGGAGCTAGTTTTGGACAGTTTGGCTTGATATGACATTGTTCTCCGCAGTTGTAGCATATCCTGTTGTTAGGTTTCTTCATGCAGTCTTCTTCCTTGTGTCTAGATATTTTGCAAAAATTGCAATATATAGAGCATTTTCCAGAATGCTTCCTTTTGCAATACTTGCAGTAGGGTGCAGATGTAGAACCTATAATTTTCCCACGGTTGGAATTTCCAGAGCGAAATTCCTGGGTAAGCCTTTGAGCTAGGTTCCTCCTCTGGTCCCCTTCTCGTGTACGCACTAACTCATCAGTCAAGGTACTTGCTAGTTCTACAGCTTCTTCTATAGTTAGTGGTCTAACTGCCTTGACTACATGTCTAATCTCACTGATCAATCCCCAGATGTAACGGGAGATTAATACTGGTTCTGGTGATGCAAGGGTTGGCACTATTCTAGCATATTCATCGAATAACGTAGTGTATCCCTTACTATCCACTCCAGTTATCCTAAGGTTTAGGAACTTATTTGCTATCTATTCTTTTTCATTGGGAGGGCAGAATTTCCTTTCCACCATGTTCTTAAATTCTTCCCATTCCATATTGTAAACCCTGTCACTTCCCCTAGACTGTAGGATAGTGTTCCACCATTCTAAGGCTGAGTTCTTAAACAGATTGGAAGCAAACATTATCTTATCCTCTTTCGCACACTTGCTTATTTTTAAGACTGCCTCAGTCTTTTCTATCCAGCGTAGAGCTGCAACGGCCCCCTCATTGCCCGAGAATTCCATTGGTTTACAAGACCAAAATTCTTTATAAGCTCAACCATAAGATATAGTTCTTCTTTTTTTGGGAATGGGCACTTGAAGTATGGGTCCATTGTTCACGCTGTTTTCTGGTTCAGTGGGTTGTTTACTGCTATGGTTACTTTTATTATTTGCTTCCCTAACTGTTTTGATAATATATGGCATTGCATCCATTATCCCTTGTGCCACTATGTGTTGGATAGCACTGTTATCCACTGGGTTTCCATTGTTATCATTGTTCAGGTTATCGTTATTCTGGTTTTCCGGGTTATTATCCGGGTTCTCTTGATTCACTTGGTCGGCCATCTGAATTTTAAACATTTAGCACATATTAATATTACAAGATAATATCTTAATACCATTAATCACATAATACTCATTTTGGTCAAAAGCGTCGAACATTACAACTTACTCTTTCTTATATTATGCATCTAATAGAAACTAGAACTGGAATTTAAAATTACAATACTATTATGCATCCATAACTATTGTTTAGATTTTTTTTCAACATACACACATATTATATATTATATTATTATTATTATTATTATTATTATTATTATTATTATTATTATTATTATTGTTACTACTACCTCCACCATCACTTTCACTAATATGATCCAGAACTCCATATTACGCTCGTCATACTTCCAGACGAGTCGTTCTCCAACCTGCCTCATTCTCTCACTACTTTCTACAATTTTCTCTCTGAAGGTTCGGAGCTCTTGCATATTTTCTGCACTCATTGGGTGTACAGGTGCGGGTACTGGGTTTGGGAACTAGGGTGTGGGTTCCTGGTACGGGTATGGATTCTCTAAAATTTCCCTGATGTATTAATCGCTATCATAGAAGGGATCTAGAGGGTCCAAACCTGGGTAAGCTGCTAGATTTGGCATTGGTTCATCTTCTGGTATTGGGTAGCGTTGCACATAATCCCTATTGTCATCTAACCACGGGTTGTAATCTGGGTCTAAGGGATTGGGTGCTGGTATCCTAGGTATTTCCATTGGGTCAAAGTCATGCATTTGGATTTGGTTTTCTGGGTGGTTCTCGATTTCCATTGGCTATGTGGGAAACAGTGGTAAAGGCTGGGGTGCTATGAGTTGCTCCAGATTAGGTTCGGCAGCTGTAGTTGCTAGGATATGGAAGTTTGCTAAACTCCTATTGAGCATATCCTGTTTGTGAGCATCTGTTTCTCTCTTAATGGCTGCTAAAGCCCTCTGCTGTTGCAACTTTTTCATTCTCTTTCTACGTTCATGTGCACCTCTACTGAACCATCCTCTCTCCTTAGGATGGAATGGCTCTTCAGACTGAGCCTTGAACACGAATATCCCATCTTCATTGTCAGCAGAATACCCTGAGAGGGTAGGCTGTGAAGAGGTACCTTCGTCCCTAGGTGAGCTGGACAACTGACGGTAGGCGTCGGAAGGTCCTTGGTCGCTCATACTGGAAACTAACAAATAATCAAACAACACACAACAATAAAATACAGATATACATGTAACCATATAATTTATTTCCTAACACATTGAATAATATTTTGGTGTCAGCAGAACACTTCTGTGGCTGAATCAGTGGCTTAGCTCTTATACCACCTCATGTCGCAACCCCCGCCCCCTATCTGTCCCGGGAACGGGCAGCCGCGAGACCAGTATTGGTGGTATCGGTGTTTATCATTATTTGGCAGCGGAAATTTCATCAGGACCGTAGTTAGGAAATATTTTATCAGAGTAAATACCACACTTTTATAATATAAAAAATATTGGGATAAAACCCAAGTTTTCATTACAAACATTTTCATAGGGATCATCCCTATTTTATTGAATAAAACATCTTCTTTTATTCAGGTAACTTTTATAGCCACTTTTCCAAGCCTTCAGTGCTGTCCAGCTGGCTTTCACATTTTATTACCTGAAACATGTTTAAAACATTTTGTCAGTGGAAAATACTGGTGAGTGAATCCCAATTTAATCAAGAAGAGTTTTATCAATTTACAGTATTGAGAGCGATTACAATGTTTACATCTACAGAATTACTCATTCAGTACTGTCAATCCTGACTGGTGGGTCATATTACCCATTGACTAACTCTTTGTCCAATGGTAACGTGTTTCACATTTTGTATACAAAACCCCAACATACCGGCAGTAATTGAAGAATTACAAATACTCAATCACTGCTAATCATAATGTAAATAAATAAAGGTTTTGTAAAAACAGTTTTACAAAAAGGAGATTACTCACAAAAATGTTTACACAAAAAGAGGATTACTCACATTGATGTCTTAAGTTTTCTTTAAGGATTTCCTTGTAATTATCTATTAATTACACAAATACACACGCGTTAGTATAATAACCCAACATTTATATTAATGATACCCTCCCCGAGACGGCATTCCAACGACTACGTCGGGGAGAACCACGACAGCCGTTACGGAACCCTGGATCAATCGGGCAGTGTATCTAATACGTAACTGGGGTTATGATACTTACAACGGGGCAGAACTTCGTTATTTAGGTGGATATTATACCCGAGAATCACTTATACTCTAGAAATTCGTGAGAGAGAGATTGTGAACGATTCGACTGAACAGCCGATGCCCTCAATTTATAGGGCTGATTCTGGGGTAGACCACACAGGGGTCCTTCGCGGCCCGCGACATAGGTCAAGTAGGCCCTAGGGTTGGCCAGTCACCGGTGTAGGCTCGACGTGTGGCTGACACGTGGCAGCTCAGGGTGCTGCCTCGTTGATGAGCGCTCGCGGCCCGCGTAAGACTAAGGTTAGGTCTTCGCGACCCGCTACAGATATTAGAAATTCTATTTTTAATTTAATTTAATAAGATAAAGGTATTTCGGGTCCGTTTTCATATTTGGGGTGTATTTTAAGACATATTAGGATATTTTAAATATATTAGGAGTGTCGAAAAATATTTTGGAGGGTTGTAATATTGTATATGAGTGAGGTTTAAGGATTAGTAATATTTATATTTCTTTTTTATTGAAAGAAATTTGAATTTCATTGGTAAATTGTATACACTATGTATTTTAAGGATGAATAATAAAGAGGATGAAAGATATTTATAGTAATAAACGTTTAGTAAGGGTTACTTCTTTCATTTCTTTTTGTATACTATGAATTTTTAATGCGTTATATGATATAACATGTGTTGGTATTTGTTATGTCTCGACTTAACTATTCTTTTTAAGATAATGTTCTGTCTTGATATAAATTTAACGAGTTAGCACTTCGCAACGCACATGTGTGATTCAACGTTTTTACGTCTATTTTTTTTGTTTAGTTTAATGGTCCGTCGCAACACATGAGTCCTAAGGGGACTGGGGGTGGTGCGTGATGGAACCCCCATCACTCGTGGAAAACTTTAGCACACCGCCGCCACCACCTCCCATCACTCGTGAACTTTACCACTCGTGGAGTTTTCCACGCGTTGATGTCCATTCCGTGATAATTGATGTGAGGGGTGTGGGGTTTATTGTTGGGTGTTGCGAGTGATGACCACCGCCACTAAAAAAGGTTGTGAGTGACGAAATAATGGTTAATGACATGACGGAACTTGATTGGATATTGTGAGTGATGGAATTTGTACCACCCCAGTTCCCTAAAGACTCATATAACAGATTTGAAAGGAAGTTAATATTTACACATTCCTCTTCTCTATCTCTCTCTATGTATACATAGGGAGAGAGATAGAATGTAAACAGATGTAAGTAAGATATAGAGATGTGGGAATAGTGAGACTCGTTTGAAAACTCACATATAAATTTTTATATGCTATTAAGGGAATATTCTGTTCATAGTTAATATGTCATGTGTACTTTTTATGTGGAGTGTAGAGAAATAAAAGGCCCAATTTGAATCTGACTTTTGGAATGCAAGTTAGGATCTCTGCTTTATGATAGAAAACAACAAAAAGAAGATGTGTGAATTCAAAAAAATTGTGGTGTGCGTCAATCGGCTACGAAACAAGATATGTGAATTCAAAAAATTTGTGGTGTGTGTCAATGGGTACAGAACAAAAATGAGATCACTGAAGTAATAAAATATTAAAATTTGTGGTCTGTGTCAATCGGCTACAGCTGGTCAATAAAAATGGTTTTTTTGTAGGGTGATGGTATTTACTATTTTTAAACATTTCACTTTTTGTTTGGATACGATGTGTATAGCATTATGGTACAGAGAGGTTTCAAAATAAATAAGAAGAGTGTCCAAACAACAAAGCCTTTTCTTTTCTTTTCTTTTTATATTGATTTATTAACTGAGGGGCATTAATCATTTCTTGAAGAATATTATTTAGTTTTTCCTTAGAAGTTATTATTATTTTTTTTATAAATATTTTGCTTATCATGTTGCATCGTCTTTTAACTAATTTAGATAGACATAATAAACTAAAATTATTTATATAAAATTTAATTTTATTCCAAAAGATATACAAAATTATATAGAATAAAAATCTAGTCGGCCACAACTGAATTATCACAAGTCAACTACCTCTTCAAGGTTCGTAAACGTCAACATTGACTCGTGTATTTCGTTATGTCTTTAAGATTCCAAAAAGCTTCATTGTTGGTTCTAGGATGATGGTTAGCTAGAATTTTCATTTGCATTATATACCACAAGTCACGTTTGAAACTACAAATTGATGTAAGTGTTTCAAACACTATAAAAATTGGATAACAATTAATGCCTGAGCATGAACGAAAAATCAGTGGGGCTGGAACTCTCAAAATCAAAATCAAAATCAGTGGGGGTGAACTCTTAAAAATCCAATATTTTACCGTACAAAAAAGATTTTCAATTTTTTTTGATAAAATTAACATTAGGAACGAAAAATCAAAAAATCAGGCGGGTTCAGGGCACCCTCGGGCCACCAAGAAGCTTTCGCCCCTGAGTTAACAATTATACTAAACAAATCAATATTATTGGCGCAAGTTTTGTCGAAAAAAGTTGCTGAGAGCCGTTACTAACGAGAATCCGTCAGTAAAGTCGTTAGCGATGGGAATTTGTCGGTGAAAATCCACTGGTAAAATGGGTTTTGAGTGATTACCGCAGGAAAACATCTTCGGCTTACTAACAGATTGTTTAGAGACATATTACCCACGGATCTTCTCTGGTGCTAGCCAAGTCTTCTCTAGTGGCCTGCAAGTCTTCTACGATTGGCATCTAGTTTTCTTTTGTGGTAAGCAGTAATTACCGACAGAGTTTCCATCGGTAATGTAATTTAAATAAAAAATGTTTTTTTTCTTATTTCCTGGAAAATAAAAATATATTATAAATTATAGGAATTCTGGAAAACAAAATAAAAATAAAAAGTAAAACATAATTTTAAATTTTAGAAGGCAAATTCTACTAAACGAAATACTATATATATATATATATACTTCTATTTCTATATATAACAATTTATGTAGGATCTTAGGAACAATTTATGTAGGATCTTAGGAACACTGTACCAATTGACCATATTTAGGTTGTTATTTACTATTCTGCCATCGCCTTTATTGTTTGAAAAAAGAGACTATGAGAGATTTAAAGAGATGTGAGACAGTGAATTGGGAGGGTCCGATGAAAGAGATCAGACGGCGGAGACGGTATGGAGGTGGAATGGTGACTGGGCGGGTATACCGGTCATTAAGTACGTGACACGAGCGTTGGTGGTACGGAGGTGGAGGGGAGTGATGGTGGTGGTTCTGCACATCAACTTCATGCAAAGGGAGTGACGATGGTGGTTTTACCGCAAAATGCCTCGCCGCCGCCACTTAAGCAAGTCGTTTGTTATTATAGGGGAATGTGGGTGACTAGAACTCGATTTAGAGAGAATTGTGGAGTCTAGGGGTTCTGTGTCAAAGGCAAAAGTCAGTCGATGGATCTCTAGATAACTTGGGATACGAATCCACTTACCATGTGACAAAGTGAATATTAGAAAAGTAAAATAGGAAGCGAATTAGGATATGCTTGATGCAAATGATAACATTTCTCCACGTTAACTCAAAAGTTATAGACCTTGAAATATTTCTTTGTATACTTATTTTAAAAACTATGTTCGTTTATTCTTCATGTAGTAACTAAATCAATTTTCTAATGCACATTTAAACCATTGAATATTCTAAAGTAAACAAAATATTTGATTCCTTAAAGAGTTAATTATAAATTATCAGCCTTAGCTTTATAATTCCTCATTTTATCACGCCAACTCGCTTAAACGTTTAAACAATATTTTTTCATAGTTTTTTGCCCTAAGTTTACTCAACCGCTTATGAGCGAACAATAATATTGCCGGTACGGTATCGGTCTTCGCTTTTATGTTTTCCGACAAACCAAACCCATAAAGACCAAAATCCTGCCATGTTGCGTGAGGAAAAAACGACTACACACCCGCCACGCAGCGCGGGGAAAAAACCTAGTTTAAATGCAAATACTATAAACATTAGACAATTAATCAGTTCATTGCCATATTATAATAGATCATTTCCCTCCAACCCACCCCCAAACCCCCGCCCCATACCCCATAGTCTAACAGACTCATTTGCGGCGTGAAGCCAATTTTTAAATAACCTATGATTATTGTGTATACTACATTAAAATTTCTGACATTATTATTACTGATCAATAAAATCAATATCTGTAAAAAGGGGAGTGTCAAATTCTTTTATGGTAAAAAATTCATTTATTTCCATTATTTTGAAAGAACAAGAAGAAAACAAAGAAAACAGAGGATCTGTCGAATTTCAAGTAGTAAGTTTCACCAATAAGATACAGAGACTTACTTCACATTTGGAATTGCACAAAAAAGACTATTTACCTCAGAGAGGTCTGCGGAAAATTCTGGGAAAAACGTCAACGGTTGCTGGCTTATTTGTAAAAAAAAAAAAAAGAGTGCGTTATAAAGAATTAATAGGGCAGTTGGATATTCGAGAAAGAATTAATAGAGTGCCCACCAAGTCACCAACATCGATCTTAAAGTCCCCAATAGCAATGACGCCACTTATCTTAAATTTGGCATAGTTATAATCACGCAAGTATGCCTAGGGGTGTGCATGGGTCGGTTTTAACCTAAAACCATAATCATAACCGTGATGTCGGTTAATGGATAACCATAACCGATCTTTTATGGTGGTTATGGTTATTCGATTTTGATGGTTTTAGCGGGTCGGTTATGGGTGGTTAACCGTGTATTTAGCTTTGCTAAAAATAGCATAATTTTTTTAACATGGAATAAATTGTTATTGTATATATCAGTATATTACATAGTATAAAAAATACATATAATCTATAATATTAATACCAATTATTATCGAATATTGAAATAAAGTGATATGATACATTCCATAAATTCAAATAAACATCCAACTAAAACCACAAAACGATATGAAAAACCTATAAATATCTTCAATAAACAACATCGAATATTAAAAATATGGTGAAATGTCCTAAATCCTACAAAAATTTACTACATGTCGGTTCGGTTATTGTGGGTATGGAAAAAATGATAACCTTAACCGACCCGCTACTTTCGGTTTTCAAAAAAAACCATTAACCGATCCACCGGTTTTTTATTTGGTTCGGTTTTTTCGGTTCAATTTTGTCAGTTAATTCGGTTATGGTTCGGTTAATTCGGTTTGTTGCACACCCCTAAATATGCCCATTGGTTACCATGCCCCCCTGGCGCTACCTCGATATGCATCGACCATTCGGCCATGACCATAACGGGTATGCAATAAGAAAACACTAACATCTATATCTAAGATGCTAATTATATAACCCTACAAAAAGTAACTTGGGGTATCTTAGGCTAACTTAATAGTTGTGTCTCTTTACATCAGACACACATACCCCTTTGCTTAACACTTGGTATGCGTATGACATAGAACCCAAATACATAAACCACAAAAGCTTCATAAGCAAACCATTAACACTCACAAAAGCTAGGCTTACAACTGAAAAAAAACATAACCACAAACGAAAAAAAAATACTAAACAATCTAAAAATGTCGTGTTGAAATGATGGCGGTGCATACGATGGATATTCCGACAAGTGTTGAGGCTAGCAATTACAGGGTTTCAAAGGAGTGTGTTAGGAAAGGCATTAGTTATAATAAAAGAGTTAATTACACAAATAGTCCTCGTGGTTTAACAAAAGTAACACCTTTTTGTACTAAGGTTTCAAGTAACAGATTTAGGTTCTATTGTTTCAATATTATAACATCTTTGGGGTTTAAGGCTAACTTCCGTTAGTTTTTTTTCTTTGTTAAGTTAAAGTAAAATAACTCATATACCCTTTTATAATTAGAGGGATAATATATGTAATAAACACTATTTATTTACAGGGTATAAATAACTAGCTCCAAGCACAACCAAAGTACATTAATCGACATGCGACCTTCTCCAAGCCCGGAGCACCTGTTAGTTTCTGGGTCGGATCTCATCCTTTCATGGTTTGGTAGCCAAACCTTATGTCTGGTACTATTGGTGTAATCTCTACAAGTCCCCCAGTCTACTAAGTATGTGTCGCAACCCCCGCTCCCTATCTAACGGGAACGGGCGGCCGCGAGCCAGTTTCGGTGGTATCCGTATGTTTAACCGTTTTGGCAGCGGAAATTTTCATCAGGACCGTAGTTAGGAAATATTTTATCAGAGTAAAACCACCATATTTTATATTAATAATCACATGGGTAAAACCCAAGTTTCTTATTACAACATGTTTATAGGGATAAACCCTATTTTATTTCAATAAAACATCTATTCATTTTACGTAACTTTTATAGCCACTTCTTAAGCCTTCAGTGTTGTCCAAGCTGGCTTCTATTTGGCTTTCACATTTTGTTACCTGAAACGCATTTAAAACAATTTGTCAGTGGGAAATACTGGTGAGTGAATCCCAGTTTAATCAAAACAGTTTTATCAGTCTACAGTATTGAGGGCGGTCGCGCAGTTACATTTGTTTCCAAGTCATATCAATTACCACCCACGGTACTGTCAACCCGACTTGTGGTCATGTTACTCCTCGCAAGGCAGTAACAAATTTTGTATACAAAACCCCAACATAATCTCTTGTGCTTGAGATTCTTAACTTTCATATCTTCAATTTGTAGAGGCCTTTCTACAAATTTTAACTGCTCATTTACCTCTATATCCTTAAGAGGTACTACAAGTGATTTATCAGCTAAACACTTCTTGAGATTAGATACATGAAATACATCATGTATTCCTGCAATTTCCTCTTGCAGTTGTAGCTAATAGGCTACATGTCCTATTTTTCTAATAATCTCAAAAGGTCCAACATACCTGGGGCTTAACTTTCCTTTTTTGATTAATCATACTACTCCTTTCCAAGGAGAGACTTTTAATAACACTTTATCTCCTACCTGAAATTCCAACGGCTTACGCCTGTTATCTGCATAGCTCTTTTGTCGATCACGTGCTGCTTTTAGTCGTTCCTTGACTTGAATGATCTTGTCGGTTGTCTCATGTACTATCTCAGGTCCAGATAGTTGCTTATCCCCAATTTCTACACAACAGACTGGGGTTCGGCACTTTCGTCCATAAAGTGCTTCGAATGGTGCAGCATTGATACTTGTGTGATAACTATTATTATAAGAAAATTCTATTAATGGTAAGTGATCGTCCCAATTACCTCCGAAATCAATTACACAAGCTCTAAGCATATCTTCCATTGTCTGAATTTTCCTTTCGCTTTGTCCGTCCGTTTGAGGATGATAAGTTGTGCTTAGATTTAACTTGGTTCCCATGGCTTTTTGGAAACTTGTCCAAAAATGAGAGGTAAAACGGCTATCCTTATCAGACACAATTGATAAAGGAATCCCATGTAATGAAACTATTTCATTTACATATAATCTAGCTAACTATTCCATACCGAAAGTTTCCTTCATTGGTAGGAAATGTGCTGACTTAGTTAGCCTGTCTACAATCACCCAGATTGTATCATTACCTTTCCTGGTTTTGGGTAATTTAGTAACAAAATCTATTGTTATCAATTCCCATTTCCAAACTGGCATTTCTAACTGCTATAATAAACCTGATGGTTTCTGGTGATCAGCTTTAACTTGTGAACAAGTTAAACACTTAGATACATAGGCTGCTATATCCTTTTTCATTCCTATCCACCAGAAATTTTTTCTTAAATCCTGATACATTTTATCACTTCCAGGGTGCATCGTATATTTAGACTTATGGGATTCTTCTAATATACGGTGACGTAGGTTTCCTAATTTAGGTATCCACATTCTGTGCTTATGGAATCTCCAAATTCCATCTGCTCCTTGTTCTAATTCCTTAATCATTCCTTTTAACTTTTCAGTATCGTCCTTGATTACTGATTCTTGTGCCTTTTTAATCTGCTCGTTCAAATCTACTTGCAGATTTAATTTAAGAGAACGTACTCTTTTTTGGCTTTTCATGATACTTTCGGCTTAAAGCATCAACCACTACATTGGCCTTTCCTGCATGATACTGGATATTACAATCATAGTCACTAAGTAATTCCATCCAGCGTCTTTGTCTCATATTCAATTCCTTTTGCCCAAAAACATACCTTAATCTCTTATGATCTGTGAATATGGTAAACTTACTACCATAAAGGTAATGTCTCCAAATCTTAAGGGAAAAAATTATGGCTCCTAATTCTAAATCATGGGTTGAATAGTTTTCTTCATGACTCTTAAGTTGTCTAGATGCATAGGCTATAACCTTTTGACGTTGCATTAATACACATCCATAACCTAACTTAGAAGCGTCACAATAAACTACAAAATCTTTAGTTCCTTCTGGTAACGCTAGTATGGGTGCCTGGGTTAGACTTTGCTTAAGAATTCTAAAGGCTTCTTCTTGTTTTGGTTCCCATTCAAACTTAACAGATTTACAGGTTAGCTTAGTTAAGGGAATGGCTATTCTAGAAAAAATTCTAATAAATCTTCTATAATAACCGGCTAATCCTAAGAAACTTCTAACCTCAGTTGGTGACTCAGGGGTTTTCCATTTAGTAATTGCCTCGATCTTGGTGGGATCTACATGAATTCCTTCATGATTGATTAAGTGTCCAAAAAATGTACCCGTTCTAACCAAAATTCGCACTTTGAAAACTTAGCATAAAGCTTTTCCTTCCTTAATAAACTTAAAAGTGCGTGCAAAAGGTTTGCATGGCTTACATATTCGGTTCATCATGTCCATAAATGCGACTGGGGCATTGGTTAAACCAAATGGCATGACAGTAAATTCATAATGACCATACCTTGTTCGGAAGGCGGTTTTAGGAATGTCCTCTTCCTTTACCTTTAATTGATGATATCCTGACCTTAAATCTATTTTAGAGAAAAACCGAGTTCCTTGTAACTGGTCGAACAGATCATCGATTCTTGGTAATGGATACCGATTCTTAATCGTGACCTTGTTCAATTCAAGGTAGTTAATGCACATACGCATAGATCTGTCTTTCTTCTTAACGAATAAAATCGGCGCTCCTCATGACGACGAACTTGGCTGTATGAATCCTTTCTCCAACAATTCGTCTAATTGCTTCTTCAATTCCTACATTTCTGCGGGTGCCAAACGGTAAGGTGCTTTGGCAATTGGTGTTGTCCCTGGTAGTAGGTGGATTCTGAATTCACCTTCTCTGTCTGGCGGTAGTCCTGGTAATTCTTCTGGAAACACGTCTGAAAATTGAGACACTACTGGAATGTCTCTTAGTTCCTTTCTTTTAGTTTTAGTGATTATAGAAATCAAATACACTAATGACCATTTCCTTATATAACTTGCTGTTTTCATCACAATGATGAATTTTGTAGATTTAGATGGTTTATCTCCTTTAATTGTGATCTTTTCACCCCTTGGTGAATTTACTTGAATTGATTTTTGATCACATAAAATACTGGCTTTATTGGCTATTAACCAATCCATTCCTAATACAATATCAAATCCTGCCAGACTCATTGGGTAAAAGTTTGCACTAAACTTTTGATTTAAGAATTCTATTCTTGCTCCCTGCAAGTTTCAGAAAATCTAATGGTTTCTCCATTCGTTGTTTCTACTAAACATTCTTGTGGGAGTTTAGTTAATGTTTGATTGAGTAATTTGCAAAATAAAGTATTAATAAAACTTTGGTTAGCACCAGATTCAAATAATACTTTAGCAAAAACATCATTAACTAAAAACGTATAGGCTATCACGTCCGGAATCATCTTGGCTTCATCTGCAGTCAGAACAAATGCTCTAGCATTTTTAGTAGTCTTATTGCCCATGGCTGGAACTAGTATATAACAATTTATGTAGGATCTTAGGAACAGTGTACCAATTGACCAGATTTAGGTTGTTATTTACTATTCTGCCATCAGCCTTTATTGTTTGAAAAAAGAGACTATGAGAAAGATTTAAAGAGATGTGAGACAGTGAATTGGGAGGGTCCGATGAAAGAGACCAGACGGCGGAGGCGGTATGGAGGTGGAATGGTGACGGGGCGGGTATACCGGTCGTTAAGTACGTGACACGAGCGTTGGTGGTACGAAGGTGGAGGGGAGTGATGGTGGTGGTTCTACACATCAACTTCATGCAAAGGGAGTGACGATGGTGGTTTTACCGCAAAATGCCTCGCCGCCGCCACTTAAGCAAGTCGTTTGTTATTATAGGGGAATGTGGGTGACTAGAACTCGATTTAGAGAGAATTGTGGAGTCTAGGGGTTCTGTGTCAAAGGCTAAAGTCAGTCGATGGATCTCTAGATAACTTGGGATACGAATCCACTTACCATGTGACAAAGTTAATATTAGAAAAGCAAAATAGGAAGCGAATTAGGATATGCTTGATGCAAATGATAACATTTCTCCACATTAACTCAAAAGTTATAGACCTTGAAATATTTCTTTGTATACTTATTTTAAAAACTATGTTCGTTTATTCTTCATGTAGTAACTAAATCAATTTTCTAATGGATATTTAAACCATTGAATATTCTAAAGTAAACAAAATGTTTGATTCCTTAAAAGAGTTAATTATAATTTATGAGCCTTAGCTTTATAATTCCTCATTTTATCACGCCAACTAGCTTAAACGTTTCGACGATATTTTTTCATAGTTTTTTGCCCTAAGTTTACTCAACCGCTTATGAGCGAACAATAATATTGCCGGCATGGTATCGGTCTTCGCTTTTATGTTTTCTGACAAACCAAACCGATAAAGACCAAAATCCTGCCATGTTGCGTGAAGGAAAAACGACTAAACACCCGCCGCGCAGCACGGGGAAAAACCTAGTTTAAATACAAATACTATAAACGTTAGACAATTAATCAGTTCATTGCCATATTATAATAGATCGTTTCCATCCAACCCACGCCCAAACCCCCGCCCCATACCCCATAGTCTAACAGACTCATTTGCGGCGTGAAGCCAATTTTTAAATAAACTATGATTATTGTGTATACTACATTAAAATTTCTGACATTTTTATTACTGATCAATAAAATCAATATCTGTAACAAGGAGAGTGTCAAATTCTTTTATGGTAAAAAATTCATTTATTTCCATTATTTTGAAAGAACAAGAAGAAAACAAAGAAAACAGAGGATCTGTTGAATTTCAAGTAGTAAGTTTCACCAATAAGATACGGAGACTTCACATTTGGAATTGCACAGAAAAGACTATTTACCTCAGAGAGGTCTGTGGAAAATTTTGGGAAAATGTCAACGGTTGCTGGCTTATTTGTCAAAAAAAAAAAAATAGAGTGTGTTGGTGCATACGTCTGTCGACTTCGTCTTCGTTCGAGTCTTAGATTAGTATTGAAAGATCAGGGCACGAAGTTTGAGAAATATGTCAAAAATAGGTTGGCAGGTAATTTCGCACGAAATTACAATTCGTAATTCCACACGAAATTACATGGTAATTTCGCATGAAATTACAATTGGTAATTCCACACGAAATTACATGGTAATTTCGCATGAAATTACAAGTCGTAATTCCATGCGAAATTAGATGTCTATAAATAGGCAGGTCATGCTTCTCATTTGGTACGAAATTAGTGGAAGTGTAACGAAGTGCTGTCCAATTTTGACCGTGTAATCAAGTCAAATATCAATGAGAAGCTTGTTTTAAGTAACATACTCTGTTTCAACGCATTTCTACCACTGATTTGAGGTTGTTTGATTGTTTCCGCCTTTCAAACAGCTTTGTGTTGACTCTGAACGACTCATTAGGTCGCAAAACGATCCTACAAGTGGTATCAGAGCTCAGGATGAGTCAATACACTTGAATCAGTGCTTAGAATTCTCATTTTTGGACTTCTAGACAAATTCATGGACAAAATGGACTGATCTTTTGATATTGTGTGTAAAATACAGTTTTAATAAAACCTTGAAAGAATCAGACCTAAATTCAGACTAAAAGTGACAAAAATGGGCCAAAAGGTTAATTTCGTTTGAACGAGCATCTTATTTCGTTTGAAAAGTTAAAGTAATTTCACACGAAATTACTGATTTCGTTTGAATTACATCTGATTTCGTTTGAAAAAGTAATTTCGTTTGGCTATTTCGCACGAAATTAAGTATTTCGTTTGAAAAAGTCCTCTATTTCGTGTGAATGTATTTCGTGTGAATGTGTTTCGTGTGAATGCATTTCATGTGAAATAGTTTCCGGTCACGTGAAATCTGATTTGTGTGTTAAAGATTTATCGGGCATTTAAATAGCTGCATGTGATCTGTTTGAGTAAAGTGGTAATCAATCGGACCAATAGACACTTAATATTGAAAAAGTATCACGTGAATGTTTCAGTCCATTTATTACATAATATCAGCGGCCCAATAGAAGAGAGTTTGGATCTTTGTTGTCGGCTCATTAAACTTTGTGTGTGACATTTAAAATGAAGGTCAAATAGAATTGAATTGATTGTTGTGTATCAATCAAGTGAACATTAAAGTCAAATTGAAATCAGTTGGTATCATAAGAGTGTTAGCCCATGTGATTTGATCATATTAATAGCGGCCCAATCATGTGTTAAGTATATCAGATCTCGTGAATTAGATAGTGCGGCCCACTAAATAATTGCATGGGATCTGACAGTTTTATTATGTGCATGTGATATTCATAACAGTTGTCATTGAGAATCATGAATATGCACATGTGACTAAGTTCATCGGTTCAGTTAAATTGATTTACATCAATAGTCATCTGTTCAATTGTTTGAGGTCAAATCAGAAAGTGAAGGTTTATCGGCCCAATGAGAATTTAATCCAATTAGCATTCAAAGTATTAATTGTTGTCGGCCATATAATAGTTGTATGCATGTGAGTTTATTTTGAATAATCAAAGTTCATTTGTTCAAAAGAAAAGTGAAAACCCTACCCGATCGGGTCATAATCAGAGTTAAAGGATCTTGTTTTGTTCAAGTTTAAAATGCAACAAATTGAGCGGCAATCCAAACGAGTTGCCACCCGATCCTAATCAGTTCTATTTGTCTGTGTTTCAGGTAATTTGTCAAGCATCGGATACCCGCCTGAGCGAATCCTCATCTGATCCGTTGTCGCCTGATTTTTGCCATTCAATCGGATATTCATCTGATTCAGTAGTTTGATAAAGTGATTGAACTAATCTTAGATTGAGTGAATTTTCGTATGGTTTAAAAATCTGTCTTCGTGAATCTTTCAATACTGAAACATGGATTCTGAGTTTTATAACTCGTCTTTCGGAAATGGTATGCTTGTTCAGACTCCAGCAAGTATCAAACAGAAGTTCGATAGTTTTACAGCTATTAGGGGAGAATCTACAAAAGAGTTGATCGAAAGGTATTGCAAGTTATATGTAGAGATGAAGCGTTTGAACATTAGCAAAAGAGATGACGAGTGGGTTGACAAATTGGCAAATGCTTTACCGTGTGATGAGTGGGGCACATATCTGTTGATTTGGAAGCAAAATTTGGAATATTTTGGCTTTAATTTGAGCACGTTCATCGAGAAGATTGAAGCTCGAGAGATTGAACTCCAAAAGATTAGAAAATTGAAGTCTGATTCAGGAGAGAAGAATCATAAAGCAGCAACTACTTAAGAAAAAATTAAATCTGAAGAAAATTTTCAAATAGTAGAGAAGCAAGTTGACGAAATTTCAGCTATCAAGATTGAGAAGGAAGCTGATGTGAAAATGTTGTCCGAGAAGTGCTTAAACTGTGATAAATCTAAAGCAGACAATATCAAACTCTTGAAAATGTGGAGAGTTTGACATTGGGAAACAAAAATTTGAAAGAAAAAGAAAAAGATTTTCAAGATAAAATAACATTTTTGGAAAATGAAAAATTGAAAACCAAAAAAGATTTTGAATATAAAATAAAATCTTCAGAAAATGAAAATTTTTGGATAAAATTAGAAAACAAAAATTTAAAAGAAAAAGAAACAGAATTTCAAAGTCAAATAAGAGTTTTAGAAAATGAAAAATCTGTTTGTGAAGAAAATAAACTTGAAAATGAAAAAGCAGTAAATTCTCATCTTGAGAAAATCTCTCAACTTGAAAAAGAAGTTGAGAGCGCTAGAAATGAAATTGATGATCTTGAGAAGAAATTGAAAGGTTTTGTGACCTCATCAACGATACTAGATCAATTATGTCCAAAACTGATTAATGAAATTCCAATAACTGACAATGTCACAAATTATGACGATGCCATAATTGAGGATTGTGATGTTAAATCTGATGATGAAAATGATAAAAAGAAAATATTTTTGAAATTAAAAGAAAAATTTCAAGAAACTGTTTTACAATCTACTGAAAGAGGTGAATGCTCAACGCATAAACCTTTTAAGAAGAACGTAGAACAAAAACAAAATGTTAAAAATTCAAAAAAAATTCAAAACAACAATAAAAGATCACCAGTTCAATCATCCAATCATTATAAAAAACCACAAAAAGTTGAAAATTTAAACTCACAAAAAGTTGGTAATAAGTGGTGCAGGTTTGACCACAGTGCTCAAACGTCAAATCAAGCTTATAGGAGAAGTCGTGATTACTACAAGGCAAATCAATGTCATGATCTAAGTGTTTGGATTGATATTGGAGAATGGTATGATAACAAAGTGTGTTACAAATGTGGTTTTCAAGGACACATTGCTGTTAACTGCCAGAGTCAGAGATTGGAGACAAGAAGATGCTATGAATGTCAAATCAGAGGTCATATTGCCAGAGATTGCCCAATGAGATCAAAGAAAAGATCGAGGGCTGAATCTCAGAGAATGGTAAAGAAAACAGTCAAAATCGAAGACAAGCCCAAAGAACAGAAAGTGAAATTGTCACAAGGGCAGAAAGACAGACTGAGGAAGAAAAGGAAGAAAGCAAGGGAGTATCTTGAAAGGATTTTGTCATCGGGTACAACTGTTAATTCAGATAAAAGTTCTGATGAATCACTTCACTCAACAAAAAATGATCAGTCAAGTAAAACGAATTCATCAGATACAAATCTGAGGAAAAAAGGGAAAATAAATGAAAAATTGGTTAATCCAACAGTTCCAGTAATGGATGGCGATGAATTTGTTTCTTCGGAAACAAAGGAGTCACGTTTTGGCAATGAATCTGACTCGTCAAAGTCAGAAGAGCCACCAGTTGAGCAAAAAGGAGAAAATTCACTTCCGCCAATGGATGATGTCAACTTTCCACCATTACGGACTGAAAATTTTAAACAAAAAATTGGTAAAGTGGAAATTTCGGATCAATTCTATTCTGAAAAGAAAGAATTTGATGTCGAAAAGGCGTTCAATGGAAAAGTGAAAAATATTTTTGGAAAAATGGTCGAGGGTAAGGTAAAAGGGGTTAAAGAATTTTATGAATCAAAAAGACATGTTCAAACCCCGAGTGAAATTGAAAAGGTCACACCCAAGGCTGGTCAGGATTGGGTGCCTGCATTCTTTGCTTAAAAACCTGATTTACCGGAACTCCCAGGTTGGTAATTGGGGAGTAGGAATCGGCATCTTTCTTGAGAAATTTACATGTTGTTAACTGTGATATTTCGTCTTACAAGTGGTTAATCAAGGACATTAAGTTGTACTTGATTTAACTTTCTTACAAGTGGTATTATTTTTTGTGAAAAACCAAAAAGTGTTAAAGTTTTTACAAGTGGATTGTGAAAGGACAATGTGATAAAACCCCACAAACTAATTTTCCGGAAAAACCATTTTGATTAAAACAAACTTAAGTGTTTTGAAATCATAATGGGAAAATAGTTTGTTGTCAGGGGGAGTTCTGATTGTTTAAGCCAAGTGGATGGTGAATTGAGGCAATTCTCATCAGTTTGTCATTTTATTTGTACAGTTTATTGTTTTCAAATTTTCCCAGAAAATCAAAATTGAAACATATTTTGATTTTAGGGGGAGTAAGAAAATTTTTAGAAATTTTGAAAATTTGAAAAATACAAAAACATGATAAAATCTAAAAGGCCAAAAACATTGAAAATGAAAAAGAGTTTTGTGTAAAAAGAGGAAATGATAGTACATCAGTGGACTATCAGTGCACGCTGGAGAAATGTAAAGTTTTATAAAGTATTAAACAGTTTCACTAGGGATGTGTCGATAGGCTCAACTAAGACTAGTAGTAAATGTAAAGTTTTATAAAGTATTAAACAGTTTCACTAGGGATGTGTCAATAGGCTCAGCTAAGACTAATAGTTTTGCGAAAACGATACAAACATAACGCAAAATGCCTAAGTCTGGTGGGAAACGCGGTCGAACGCATAGTACTTAGTTTTGTCCTTCTTGACTGTGTGCCTGCTCGGTAATTGCTGAATGTCGAAAGACATAAAACCGGTTAAATTTGTGAGCTTTCACAATTTTGCTGAAAAGTCACTGTGATTCTGTGTTTTCATTTTGCAAAAACTTAAACTTGTTTTATTTCTTTATTTTGTTTAAGCATTGGACATCCTCTGCGAATACGTGAGTATCGAACTGGATGTTATTGCCTAAACGTTCTGCTTTATTTTCTTTGGTGTTTCGTTTATGCTTTGGATCACCTCTGTGTATACGGGAGTATCGAACTGGTGGTTAAAGCCTAAACACTTTCAACTTGTTTTATTTTTTTTCCTTATTTTACTTAAACATTGGACGATCTCTGCGTATACGGGAGTATCGACTTGATTGTTAATGTTTAAGTGTTCTGAGTTATTTTTGCACATATTACAGTTGATGAAAGTTTAAAGGCATTACTTGAGTCATTGTATTACATGATGAGGGGATATGCTTAGATTGTGGGGCCCATAGGATTTTAGTGCTTTCTAATATATACCTTAAACGTATCGGTAAGCATTACGAACATCCTAGAGGAGTTTAAGTGGACCACAATATCGATGATCTAGGGTGAATTGTTTAAAAGCTTTAAGTGATAAAGTTTAGATCAACGGTGCAGCTGATGTGTCTCAATAAATTGATATGATCCTCTAACACATACTCACAAAATATATTGTCTGTAAATATTTCATTACTGCTTTTCATTTAAAAAAAATCCAAAAAGATTTTATGTGTGTTTTAGCATAAAATTTTGAAAAATCAAAAAGATTTTTCTTCATCTTATTTTCAACAACTGATGTTGAAGAGTTGATTTTCAAAATTCCAAGTGCTAAACATGATGAACAAATGGGTTGGGAGAATTTGTTGAAGATGTGAAATAATTTTTGAAAAGTTTAAATGGTTCATTAATTTGAATCGAAATTTGAATGTTACTAATTCAAGAGGTTAAGTAGAGCTTATTAGCATCAAATCTGTTTATCTTAAAAGTGGTTGAGATTTGCGCAGGTTAAAGACCAGGTTTCTGAACCTGATACTACGGAGAGCCAGGATACAATCCAGAACCCGTGAAGAGCTGAACAGAGTTTGAGCAAGGATTCGATCTTAAGGCGATAGCTAATTTCAGACGGCGATACCAGCTTGATGAAAGGGGGAGTCTGACGACGTTAGAGCCAGAGATAGATCCTAGAACATTATTCAAGATGGAGTGTTGATGCTGAAGAAGAGAAGATAGAATTTGTGGATTCTTTTTAGCGTCAAATTCTGTGAAAAAGAGAAGACCGATCAAGAATGAAGAGTTGACATGCTGAAGACTTGTACCGAAGACTTCGTCAACATCCGAGGGGGAGTCTGTTGGTGCATACGTCTGTCGACTTTGTCTTTGTTCGAGTCTTAGATTAGTATTGAAAGATCAGGGCACCGTAAAGGATCACCCTGGGCTTACGCGGGCCGCCTGGGTGTTCTGATCAGAAGAAAGTTTGCTGAAATGACAGTTTAGGTCCCTATTGGTGTTTAAGGCCATTCCCGACACTTCTAAGGCCCGTAAAGCCAACTTTAAGGCCCTAAAATGATTCCTAAACATTGTGGACATGAAACATGCTAAAAAATATGCCGGATGTTGGTTCGTTTTGTCGTACGATCGCGATGATCGCTTAATTACGACGGAATGCGCATAAGCGCGAAAAACGATCCAAATGACGCGAAGAATGGATTTTTCTCAAGCCAAACACTAAAATAAAATATTTTAGTGCTTACATAAATTTTTGGATGTCCGGATGTATTCAGAACACAAGATATGCGTGAAAGTGCAAACTTGTGCACTTTTTGACGCTTTTAGTCCCTGAATGACCAAAAAGTTTATTTTAGCACACCGAACCCCTCAAATCCTATTTCTAAGCTATGTAAAGGATATTTATGGTATGTTTAACTTATGGTCATGTTCCGGAATGTCTGTTACAGTTCAAATTGGCATACTTTCGCAGTTTGTCAAATTTAGTCCCTGTAAGCGAATTAACTTGATTTTGCCATACCAAAGCCTTCAAAACTTATTTCTAAGTTATGTAAAGGTTATTTAAGGTATGTTAAGCCTATTTCACTATTCCGGAGTGTTATTTGCATTAAACGGGTTATAGTTACGCATCAGTGCGCGTATAACCTTCCAGAAAGCGATTTAAAGCTTGAAATCGAACAAGAATTGATATGTGCAAAGGATACACATTTTTATACAAATCCCAAGTATGAAATACAATATTTCATTGATACAGTATTTGTTTGATGGCCGTGGAGGCACAGGTGTCACAGTCTCCCCTACTTTAGGAAATTTCGTCCCGAAATTTATTCAGAGGAAACTTGTGAGAGCTTGAAACATGAAGTTGAAAAGATCGAACAACACTGGTTAGAGTTCTTGAACTTCTAGTAACTTTACAATAACATCATGATTGCAATGTGAGAGGGACACTTATATACAAGTATATGAAGCGTCATTGGTGCGTCCACCGTACCTCCATTACATCGTTCTCATTTTGTTATTGTTGTCACTATCGGTTCTTACTCATAATAAATCTTTCTGGGTTTCTGTGCACTGAATTTCATAATTATGTACGCGTCCATAATTAGACAATTCCTTGCATAGTTCACACAGTCTATTTTATAATGTGTAGGGGAAAACCAAATGAACAAACCTGTGATGAGTGTGACTAGACCACCATAGGGTCCCTTTTAATAAATCAATAAATGATTTTAATAGAAAACCAAGGAGTCTTTTCAGCTTATATCATCACATGTCATTCTTAACTAGATTTTTGAATCAATCTTTTTGACTAGACCCCTAAAAGGGTCTCTTATGAAACATGGAATGGTACTATATAACCCAAGGGTCTTAACTATTACATAGAAGCCCATTAAGGATTTAAGGTAGTACCTTTTTGAATATCCTACTACGAATTCCTCATATGAAGATATGAAAAATTCTACGAGGATTTGGATAACGAATGCCCAGAGTATACAAAAACACAAAATGCATAAAAGAAAACACAAGATGCATAAACACATAGTCATATAACCACAAAGATTGTTTATCTAGATCTTTAATTTGTTAATTAGTTTTGCTAACAGAGCACATGTATTTAAAGCACACTAGGAATCCATCTCATGGATTTCATTTGGTACTTTAAACATTATCAAGAATCTAACTATAAAGATAGAAAGATTTTTAAAAGAAAAATTCGATTTCGATTATAAATAGCGGGCCGCGTAGGCCTTGGCCTAACCTTACGCGGGCCGCGAGAAACCCGTTTTTCAGCCCTATAAATAGAGGGCATCAGGCCCTCAGTCTGTTCGCTCAAATCTTTTCTTTCTAAACGAATTCTGAAGTAGTAGGTATATATACGGGTATTATATCCCCCTAATTAGCGAGGTTCTGCTCCGTTGTAAGTATTATAACCCCAGTTTCATATTAGATACTCTGCCCAATTGATCCAGGGATCCGTAACAACTGTCGTGGTTCTGCCTAACGTAGTTGTTGGAATACCGTCTCGGGGAGGGTATCGTTAATATAATTAATGGGTTATTATACTAACATTTGTATAATTGTGTAAATTATAGATTAACACCAGGAAACCCTAGAAGAAGTCTAAAACAGCTATGCGAGTTTATCCTCTTTTTGTAAACCTTTTTGTAATCTGTTTTACAAAACCTTAAATGTTTTACAATGTGATTAAGCGGTGATTGAGTCTTTGTAGTTCTTCAATTACTGCCGGTATGTTGGGGTTTTGTATACAAAATGTGAAACACGTTACCATTGGACAACGAGTTAGCCAATGTGTAATATGACCCACCAGTCAGGATTGACAGTACTGAATGAGTAATTGTGTAGAAATAAGCAATGTGATCATTCTCAATACTGTGTTAATTAATAAAACTCTTCTTGATTAAACTGGGATTCACTCACCAGTATTTCCCACTGACAAATGTTTTTAAAACGCGTTTCAGGTAACACCATGTGACAACCAATTAGTAAAAAGCCAGCTGGGGAGCACTGACGGCTTGGAAAAATGTGGCTATAAAAGTTACCAGAAAGACGATGTTTTAAATTAAATAAAATATGGTTTATCCCTATAAACATATTGTAATAAAGAAACTTGGGTTTTACCCATGTGATTATTAATATAAAATATGGTGGTTTTACTATGATAAACATTTCCTAACTACGGTCCTGATGTAATTTCCGTTACCAAATTAATAACTGATACCACCACAAACGAATGTTCGCGGCCGCCCGTTCCCGGGACAGATAAGGGGCGGCGGTTTCGACAAATAAACAACATCAAATATTAAAAATATGGTGAAATGTCCTAAATCCTACAAAAATTTACTACATGTCGGTTCGGTTATTGTGGGTATGGAAAAAATGATAACCATAACCGACCCGCTACTTTCAGTTTTCAAAAAAACCATTAACCGACCCCCTGGTTTTTTATTTGGTTTTGTTTTTTTGGTTCGGTTTTGTCGGTTAATTCGGTTATGGTTCGGTTAATTCGGTTTGTTGCACACCCCTAAATATGCCCATTGGTTACTATGCCCCCTGGCGCTACCTCGATATGCATCGACCATTCGGCCATGACCATAACGGGTATGCAATAAGAAAACACTAACATCTATATCTAAGATGCTAATTGTATAACCCTACAAAAAGTAACTTGGGTTATCTTAGGTTAACTTAATAGTTGTGTCTCTTTACATCACACACGCATACCCCTTTGCTTAACACTTGGTATGTGTATGACATAGAACCCAAATACATAAACCACAAAAGCTTCGTAAGCAAACCATTAAACGAAAAAAATATACTAAACGATCTGACAATGTCGTGTTGAAATGATGGCGGTGCATACGATGGATATTCTTACAAGTGTGTGAGGCTAGCAATTACAGGGTTTCAAAGGAGTGTGTTTGGAAAGGAATTAGTTATAATAAAAGAGTTAATTACACAAATAGTCCTTGTGGTTTAACAAAAGTAACACCTTTTTGTACTAAGGTTTCAACAGATGTAGGTTCTATTGTTTCAATATTGTAACATCTTTGGGGTTTAAGGCTAACTTCCGTTATTTTTTTTTCTTTGTTAAGTTAAAGTAAAATAACTCATATACCCTTTTATAATTAGAGGGATAATATATGTAATAAACACTATTTATTTACAGGGTATAAATAACTAGCTCCAAGTACAACCAAAGTACGTTAATCGACATGCGGCCTTCTCCAAGCCCGGAGCACCTTGTAGTTTCTGGGTCGGGTCTCATACTTTCAAGGTTTGGTAGCCAAACCTTATGACTGGTACTATTGGTGTTATCTCTACAAGTCCCCCAGTCTACTAAGTATGTGTCGCAACCCCCGATCCCTATCTACCAGGAACGGGCGGCCGCGAGCCAGTTTCGGTGGTATCCGTATGTTTAAACGTTTTGGCAGCGGAAATTTTCATCAGGACCGTAATTAGGAAATAGTTTATCATAGTAAAACCACCATATTTTATATTAATAATCAGATGGGTAAAACCCAAGTTTCTTATTACAACATGTTTATAGGGATATATAACAACTCTAAAGAAAACCGTCACCCTCAAATTATTTTTGACACCCTATTATATTTTAAAATATCCCAATATGTCCAAAAATACACCCCATACGTGAAAACGGGCCCCGAATACCTTAAATCAATTTTTGGGTTTTGTCGCGGGCCGCGTAGACCCCTTTGGGATCTTACGCGGGCCGCTAGAGATCAAGAACACCGAAAATCCATGTGCTGACACCGTGTTGAACCTATAAGCTGTCCCGGATCACCTACGCCTTTGACTGGGTTTGACGCGGGCCGCGTAGCCCGTTGTTAACCTTTATGTGGGCCGCGTAAAAGTGAAAGTCAGGCCCTATAAGTAGATGGCCTCGGATCTTCAGTCTGTTCGCTCACTTTCTTTTCTCAATCACGAAAATCTGATAGAAGGCATAATATACGGGTATTATACCCCCCTAAATAATGAAGTTCTGCTCCGTTGTAAGTATCATAACCCCTGGATACGTATTAGATACTCTGCCCGATTGATCTAGGGTTCCGTAATGGCTGTCGTGGTTCTGCCCGACGTAGTCGTTGGAATGCCGTCTCGGGGAGGATATTACTAATGTTAAAATGGGTTATTATACTAACACGTGTGCTTTCGTGTAAATTATAGATAATTCTCAGGAAACCCTAAAGGATAACCTAAGACAGCAATGTGAGTTGATCTGCTTTTTGTAAACTTTTTGTTAACTGTTTTTACAAAACCTCATACGATTAATTATATATTAAACAGTTATTGAGTATTTGTAAGCCATATTTGGATAAATTCATAATTGTCTTTATAGATGATGTTGTCATATATTCTAAAAGTAAAGAGGATCATGCAAAGCATTTGCGCTCACTTTTAAGTCTATTAAGAAAGGAAAAGCTTTATGCTAAATTTTCAAAATGTGAGTTTTGGTTAGAACAGGTACAATTTCTTGGACACTTAGTGAACCATGAAGGAATTCATGTGGATCCCACAAAGATCGAGGCGATTACTAAATGGAAGACCCCTGAATCACCAACAGAGGTTAGAAGTTTCTTAGGATTGGCCGGTTATTATAGAAGATTTATTCAAGACTTTTCTAGAATAGTCATTCTTTTAACTAAGTTAACCTGTAAATCCATTATGTTTGAATGGGGACCAAAGCAAGAAGAAGCATTTAGAATTCTTAAGCAAAGATTAACCCATGCACCCATACTAGCGTTACCAGAAGGAACTAAAAACTTTATAGTCTATTGTGACGCTTCTAAATTAGGTTATGGATGTGTATTAATGCAACGCCAAAAGGTTATATCATATGCGTCTAGACAACTTAAGAATCATGAAGAGAATTATTCAACCCATGATCTAGTATTAGGAGCTATAATTTTTGCCCTTAAGATTTGGAGACATTACCTTTATGGTAGTAAGTTTACCATATTTACTGATCATAAAAGTTTAAGGTATGTTTTCTGGAAAAAAGAGTTGAATATGAGACAAAGATGCTGGATGGAGATGCTTAGTGATTGTGATTGTGATATCCAGTATCATGAAGGAAAGGCAAATGTAGTGGCAGATGCTTTAAGTCAAAAATATCACGAGAAGTCAAAAAGGGTACGTTCTCTTAAATTAAATCTACAAGTAGATTTAAATGATCAAATTAGAAAAGCACAAGAATCAGCAATCAAGGAAGATACTGAAAAATTAAAAGGTATGATTAAGGAATTAGGACAAGGAACAGATGGAATTTAGAGATTCCATAAGAAGAGAATGTGGATACCTAAATTAGGAAATCTACGTCATCGTATATTAGAAGAAGCCCATAAGTCCAGATATATGATGCATCCTGGAAGTGATAAAATGTATCAGGATTTAAGAAAATAATTTTTGGTGGATAGGAATGTAAAAGAACATAGCAGCTTATGTTTCAAAATGTTTAACCTGTTCACAAGTTAAAGCTGAACACCAGAAACCCTCAGGATTGTTACAACAGTTAGAAATGCCAGTGTGGAAATGGGAATTGATAACAATGGATTTTGTTACCAAATTACCCAAAACAAGGAAAGGTAATGATACAATCTGGGTAATTGTAGATCGGCAAACCAAATCAGCCCATTTCCTACCAATGAAGGAAACTTTTAGAATGGAACAATTAGCCAAACTATATGTAAATGAAATCGTTTCATTACATGGAATTCCTTTATCAATTGTTTCTGATAGGGATAACCGTTTTACCTCTCATTTTTGGTCAAGTTTCCAAGAAGCAATGGGAACCAAGTTGAATCTAAGCACAGCTTATCATCCTCAAATGGACGGACAAAGCGAAAGGACAATTCAGACAATGGAAGATATGCTTAGAGCTTGTGTAATTGATTTCGGAGGTAATTGGGACGATCACTTACCTTTAATAGAATTTTCTTATAATAATAGTTATCACACAAGTATCAATGCTGCACCATTCGAAGCACTGTATGGACGAAAGTGCCGAACCCCAGTCTGTGGGCAGAAATTGGGGAAAAGCAACTATCTGGACCTGAGATAGTGCAAGAAACGACTGACAAGATCATTCAAGTCAAGGAACGACTGAAAACAGCACGTGATAGACAGAAAAGCTATGCTGACAACCGACGAAAACCATTGGAATTTCAAGTAGGAGACCAGGTATTGTTGAAAGTCTCTCCTTGGAAAGGAATAGTAAGATTCATCAAAAGAGGGAAGTTAAGTCCCATGTATGTTGGACCTTTTGAGATTATTAGAAGAATAGGACCTGTAGCCTATCAGCTACAACTGCCAGAGGAAATGGTAGGAATACATGATGTATTTCATGTATCTAATCTCAAGAAATGCTTAGCTGATGAATCGCTAATGGTACCTCTTAAGGATATAGAGGTAAATCAACAACTCAAATTTGTAGAAAAGCCTCAACAGATTGAAGACAGGAAAGTCAAGAACCTCAAGCATAAGAGATTAGTTCTGGTCAAAGTGAAGTGGGACTCCAAAAGAGGACCTGAGTACACATGGGAGCTTGAATCAGAGATGCAAAGGAAATATCCACACTTGTTTCAGTAGATCTCGAGGACGAGTTCTAAAACAAGGTGGGGAGGATATAACAACTCTAAAGAAAACCGACACCCTCGAATTATTTTTAACACCCTAATATATTTTAAAATATCCCAATATGTCCGAAAAATACACCCCATACGTGAAAACGGGCCCCGAATACCTTAAATATTATTAAAAATAATCAAAAATCAATTTTTGGGTTTTGTCGCGGGCCGCGTAGACCCCTTAGGGATCTTACGCGGGCCGCTAGAGATCAAGAACGCGACAAATCCCTGTGCTGACACGTGTCCGACTCGTGTTGAACCTATAAGCTGAGCCGGATCACCTACGCCTTTGAACGGGTTTGACGCGGGCCGCGTAGCCCGTTGTTAACCTTTACGCGGGCCGCGTAAAAGTGAAAGTCAGGCCCTATAAGTAGATGGCCTCGGATCTTCAGTCTGTTCGCTCACTTTCTTATCTCAATCACGAAAATATGATAGAAGGTATAATATACGGGTATTATACCCCCCCTAAATAACGAAGTTCTGCTCCATTGTAAGTATCATAACCCATGGATACATATTAGATACTCTGCCCGATTGATCTAGGGTTCTATAACGGCTGTCGTGGTTCTGCCCGACGTAGTCGTTGGAATGCCGTCTCGGGGAGGGTATTACTAATGTTAAAATGGGTTATTATACTAACATGTGTGCTTTCTTGAAAATTATAGATAATTCTCAGGAAACCCTATGTCACACCCCAACCGATGGCGGAATCATCGGGGCGCGGCACTGAGCGAAACAGATTGTTCAGAAGTTTCCATAACAACTATCATTACCATTCAATTTACGTTAACATGTCCCATACCATGTCTCAAATAGTAAAACAAGTTATTACAGACAAAAACTAAACAAATATTCTGTTCCGACAACTCAGATTTAATCATAACAAATTATTCGTCGGTTTCTAGGACTCTAGTTCCTAGCTTCAATTTCATCACAGCCCGAGAAGCATATAAACAACCTAGGCACCTGCCACATACGTTAAAATAATGTCAATACATAAAATGTAAAGGTGAGCATACAAGTTTGATAATAGCATATAGAGTTCGAATTCATTTACGCATAACCAGCACGTACACATAGTGAAATGAAGCACGTTAGTTATCGACATAGATCCATCGATACCAATGACTGCGGGTTGACTGCCCGAGGCAGTTCGCAATACACGATTACCACCGTAATCCATGCAAGTAAAAGATCCTTAACAACCCCCGTGTGAACGGGTGCTGAGTCCAAACTATAGTACTATCGTTGCTAAGGCAGGTAGACAGTATTCCATGTGTAGACATAACAACAAGCATTCATAAGCCACGTATAACATGCATTAGCGGTTAAGCATTTAAAATAGCTTGAGTGGTGTGATAGTTGTAGTTTGAATAGTTGTAACGTATGTAACACCCAAAAGTGCTAAAGCAAAAAGGGTTCGAGTATACTCACAGTGATATGGATTGAAGGGAGCGCTTTACAGCGAGCACGATTAGCCTGAATAGATTCGGTAACGTAACGATAAGTGACGCGTAAAACAGTACAAGTGAGAGTGGGTAGGATGACGGATCGTGCGGATCAGTTATCCGTGAATAGAAGTCATCCGTGCGCATGACCTATCCGTACGGATGGTGATACGTGCGGATGGTGATGCGTGCGGACGGTGTTCCATCCGGATAGGTCATCCGTGCGTGTGACTGTCCGTGCGGGTGGCAGCTCGTGCGGACTAGTTGTACGTACGGCGACTTATCCGTACGGTTAGATTGCTTGTGCGGATAATTGTTCAAGTGGATTGTTTCTTCCTAAGATGTGTTTGTGTATGATGGCTTGTGCTTTGAAGTTTTCGTTGTAGCATTTTGAAAACACCAAAGTGTTTCTACCTTTCAAGCCGGCCGCGCGGACGGCGGTCCGTGCGTATGGTAGTCCGTGCGGGCAGCCAGT
The DNA here is from genome assembly GCA_030545235.1 of Helianthus tuberosus. NCBI lineage: Eukaryota > Viridiplantae > Streptophyta > Magnoliopsida > Asterales > Asteraceae > Helianthus > Helianthus tuberosus. Next base: position 66,499,905 of record CM060377.1, on the reverse strand, counting down.
GCGCGCGGGCAGAGACAATCCGTCCGGATAGCCTGTCCGTGCGTACGGCTTGGCCGTGCGGATGAGGTTTGGCTGATTTTTCATTTTAAGGCCTTAGTATCTCATGATCCGAAGAGTAATCCATTCAGAGGTCGTCCGTCCGGATTGCTCGTTCGTCGATACTCAACCTCGTTTAGAAGGTGGGTCCCAAGAGTAGTCCGTGCGGGTGACAACCCGTGCGTATGACCTGTGCGTGCGGATGGTAATCCGTGCGCACAGTTTGTCCGTGCGGGTAGCTTGACCGTGCGGACAGCTGCTCTGGTTGTTCCGTTCGTCTACACTTGGTTTCTGTTGTTGTTTCTCGAGACGTTCTGATTACGTGGCAACCACTTGGAGTTGTGTTCTCACCCGCGTGACTTGACCGGTTATGAACCACCCTAACTCGGCCTGTCGGCGACTCAGAACGGTCGTCCCGGTTAACCCCGAAATCAGTTGTCTCTGGGTAGAATTCCAGATCTGGAACTAGGGCATTACTATTGACGAGTAGAACTCTAGGACTGATCGGATTCGTACCGGTTTTAAGGGTAAAAGAAGAAGGAAACTTAGGTTTATTTCTTTCAACTCTTTTATCCTTAGAAAAGTTTAGATCTAGGTGAAATTATTGTAAAAATTTGTAGAAATCGCTTAGATCTGAGATATTTTTGGTGGAATGGAGCCAAGCATGAAGTTCTTATGAGCTTCATGATGACGTCACCCGTGAATACCTCAAATCCGGATGATTTCATGGTTAGAATCGAAGATTCGAAAGATAGAAGTGTGTAGAATCGTGTAGTGATTAAGAATGTACAAGGATTAGTGCAAGATCTTACCTGAATTAAGAGTAATCTGAGAAAAGGTAAAGAATGCGTGTGGTTCGGACGTCACTTGCCAAAAGTGGAAAAATTGGAGAGTGACCCGTGTATTTATAGGATGCCAAAAAGGGAAAGGATGAGCCGTGCGCATGGCATGCACCCGGGCAGGTTATCCGCGCGGACTGGCCATCCGTGCGGACTGGCAATCCGTGCGGATTGGCCATCCGTGCGGATGGGCCATCCGTGCGGATGCCACCTCCTTGGGTGAGCTCGATGCGATGTTGATTCGGCTCTGATTTGCGAGCGGTTCGGTAGGGTTTCCTAATTCAAATTACTTTCAGTCCCAACTACTTCTTATACGGTTCGATTCGGGATTCGAGTTCGGGTTCGATCATATTCGAGTTAGACTTCGAGTTCGGTTGAGTTCGCTTGATTTATACAACATGAAATACATAAAAATAACATGCACAGGTAACACGTAAGGCACACACACACATATAACCGCAAGTAAAATACATAGTTCGAGTTACGATTTGGTGTCGATTTGATTAGCTTGCTTGATTAACTTTATCGCATTGTTACTTCCTATCGTTCACAGTCGTAGGTCGATTGAAATACGATTGGTAAGGCTTGATTATTGTAATGTACGACATTTACTCCACATAATCTAAATATAATACAAACAATTCTACGAGTCACGTCGCGCGAAATCGGTCGTTGACTTTGACCTTGACTTTGACTTTCACTTGTGAAAACGCGGGGTGTTACAGCCTCCCCTTGTTTAGGAAATTTCGTCCCGAAATTAAGCTGAAGCTGTAACTAGTTCGTGAATCACATGTGAGAGTCCTTCGTTTGGATTATGGAAAATCGTCAAATTAACCAGGATTTCACGGTTAAAATCGACTGATTTTGGATATGCTGAGCGAATATGCATGATCTAAAACCTATAAAGTTTCAGATTTTAATTTGAAGTCGTTTGGAAGAAATTCGGATTATTGTAGGTCCGGATTTGTCTCCGATTCGATTGCGTAACAACACGTTCAACGTGCGGAATCCACGAACGTGTGTGACTAAACACAATCGTAATGGTGTCAAATCGATCCTACAAGTGGTATCTGAGCAGGTGCTCGATTGCGATGATCAAACACGCTCAGATTTGAGCTATTTCTTCGTCTTTGCAGGGTCGGTTTTGGATCTGACTCGATTGCGTAACCGACCGTGCAACGTGCGGAAATCCGTACACTTTCGTTATTGAACATACAAAAATGCATAAATAATCGTGATTCAATAGATCCGTTTGACGTGTACAAGCTCCGAGAATCATGTTTTGCCTTTTTCTCTCTACTTTCTCTTTCTAGTTTCTCTTATTTCAATCTTCAATCCTCATTAGTTTCGGCGGTTTCTGTTGGCTTCCTTACATATTATCATATTTCAAATTCTCTGAAAACTCTCTCGAATACTCTCCTTTTTACGATATTGCCACCTTTCCTTTCTTAACCGGACATTACTTCTTCGTTAAACAACTGTGGATACTTTTCCTTCATGTCGCTTTCGAGTTCCCAAGTGAACTCCGCGCCTTGTTTGCCTTCCCACCGGACTTTCACAATAGGAATGCGTGAGCGCCTGAGTTCCTTGGTTTGGCGATCCATGATTTCAACAGGCTTTTCCACGAAGTGTAATGTTTCGTTCACTCGTAAATCATCTAGAGGAACATGTACGGCTGGTTCGTAGATGGTCGTTCGGAGGTTTGACACGTGGAAGATCGGATGGACATTGTTAAGTTCTTCCGGTAATTCGAGTCTGTAGGCGACTTTTCCGATCCTTTCCAGAATCCTAAAAGGTCCTACATATCGAGGCGCAAGTTTCCCCTTTTTGCCGAATCGGACTACACCCCTCCAAGGTGATACCTTTAGGAGTACGTAGTCACCAACGCCATACTCACGGTGCTTGCGCTTTTTATCGGCGAGAAGCTTCTGTCTATCTCGAGCCTTCGCTAGATTGTCCCGAATTTGGAAGATTTTGTCTGTCGTTTCTTGTAGTAATTCCGGACCGGTTAGTTGCGAGTGACCGATCTCGTGCCACACAATAGGCGATCGGCATCTTCTTCCGTATAAGGCCTCAAAAGGTGCCATCTGGATGCTAGCCTGGTAGCTGTTGTTGTACGAAAATTCGACTAACGGAAGGTGTCTATCCCAATTACCACCGAAGTCTAGAACACATGAACGGAGCATGTCTTCAAGCGTACGAATCGTTCTTTCGCTCTGACCGTCAGTTTGTTGGTGGAACGCAGTGCTTAGGTTAAGTGTTGTACCGAGTGCCGTTTGAAACGTTTCCCACAATCGCGAAGTGAATCGAGCATCACGGTCAGAGATGATGTCACGAGGCGTTCCATGCCGACAAATGATCTCGTTAGTGTAGATTCGGGCTAATCGTTCCACCTTGTAGTCCTCTCGTATTGGAAAAAAGTGGGCTGATTTGGTCAAACGGTCAATAACAACCCAAATGCTGTCGTGACCTGATGACGTGGTTGGAAGCTTGGTTACGAAATCCATAGCTATGCTCTCCCACTTCCACATAGGGATTGGAGGTTGTTCGAGTAAGCCAGAGGGTCGTTGATGTTCGGCCTTGACTCTAGCACAGGTTAGGCATCTTCCGACGTAGAGGGCAATATCCCGTTTCATACCCGGCCACCAGTACCTATATCGAAGGTCATGGTACATTTTGTCAGCACCAGGATGAATAGAGTATCGGGATTTGTGGGCTTCGTCCATGATGATCTGTCGCAGGTTAGTTCTCTTGGGAATCCAGATTTTGTCTAAGAAGTGGAATATCCCGTTTGATTTGCTCACAAGCTGGGCTCCATCGTGGTAGATTCTCTCTTTCTTTAAGGTGAGCTCGTTGAAACATGCATGCTGGGCGTCGCGAATAAGAGCTTCGAGATTGTGCTGGGCTTGAACGTTTCGAATGCTAAGCAGATAACTCCGTCTGCTAAGTGCGTCGGCAACAACATTTGCTTTGCCTGGGTGATAACGAATCTCGCAGTCGTAGTCGTTGAGAAGCTCTACCCATCGGCGTTGACGCATATTTAGTTCCCTCTGATTAAAGATGTGTTGTAGGCTCTTATGATCGGTGAAGATCGTACACTTGGTACCATACAGGTAGTGTCGCCAAATCTTTAATGCAAAAACAACTGCGCCTAGCTCGAGATCGTGGGTTGTATAGTTCTTCTCGTGGATTTTGAGCTGACGAGATGCGTAAGCAATAACCTTGTCTCGTTGCATTAAGACACAACCGAGACCAAGGTTAGAAGCATCACAGTAGACAACGAAATTATCATTTCCGTCGGGTAGCGTGAGAACCGGAGCATTGCAAAGCATGTATTTGAGGGTTCGAAAGGCAGACTCTTGTTTGGTTCCCCAGACAAAAGGCTGATCCTTGTGAGTAAGAGAAGTAAGTGGTACAGCAATCTTTGAGAATCCGTTGATAAATCGTCGATAATAGCCCGCCAGCCCGAGAAAGGAACGGACTTCAGTCGGGTTCTTAGGCGTAACCCAGCTCTTAACAGCTTCAATCTTCGCAGGATCGACGTGAATGCCCTGACTATTTATGATGTGACCCAGAAATTGAACCTCCCCCAACCAAAATTCACACTTGGAGAATTTGGCGTAGAGTTGATTTCCCTGGAGTAACTCGAGAACCAAACGTAGATGCTGCGCGTGTTCGGACCTCGTTTTGGAATAGATCAAGACATCGTCGATGAATACGATGACGAAACGGTCAAGATACGGTTTACACACTCGATTCATCAGATCCATGAAAACTGCTGGTGCATTGGTTAGGCCAAAAGGCATGACGACGAATTCATAATGGCCGTAACGAGTGCGAAACGCTGTTTTGGGAATATCCTCCTCCTGTATACGCAGCTGATGATATCTGGAACGTAGGTCGATCTTCGAGAAACACGTAGCGCCCTGTAGTTGATCAAACAAATCGTCGATTCGAGGCAGAGGATAGCGATTCTTGATAGTCAACTTATTCAATTCCCGGTAATCGATGCACATCCGGAACGTCCCATCCTTCTTTTTGACGAAAAGGACTGGTGCGCCCCACGGAGAGGTGCTCGGGCGAATAAAGCCTTTTTCAAGCAATTCCTGGAGTTGGGTCGAGAGTTCGCGCATTTCGGACGGTGCGAGTCGGTAGGGAGCTCTGGCAATAGGATTTGCTCCAGGAATAAGATCAATGCGAAAATCGATATCACGCTTTGGAGGTAGTCCGGGAAGATCCTCGGGAAAGACTCGAGGAAATTCTCGAACCACTGGAACGTCCTTCACTTTCTTCTTCTCTTTCTTTTCCTTCTCCGCTGCTACGACATGAGCCAAGAAAGCCCTATACTCCTTACGGAGATACTTGCTGGCTTGTAGGCATGATATAAGTTTGAGACCCTTCGAAGTAGTATCTCCATAGACGCACAATGAATCCCCGTTGGCGAGCGAAAAACGAATCATTTTATCGAAGCACACAACTTCGGCATGGTTTTCGCGAAGAAAGTCCATGCCTATTATGACGTCAAAACTTCCTAGTTGCATTGGGATGAGATCGATCGAGAAGACGTGATTGTTGAGTTCGAGCGTGCAATCACGAATAACAGAGTTTACAGCGACGGTTCTCCCGGTAGCGACTTCAACTTCGAATGCAGAGGAGAGTCGAGAACGCTTACGATTAAGGAGTTTCTCAAATTCGAGTGACACAAAGCAATTATCGGCTCCAGTATCAAACAAACACGAAGCATAAATACCATTCACAAGGAACGTACCATTGACCACGTTGTTGTCGGCCTGGGCCTGACGTACGTTGAGATTGAAAGTTCTGGCACGTGCGGCCTGTTGCTGCTGCGGTTGTTGCTGCTGTGGTTGCTGCTGCGGCTGCTGGGGTTCTTGTTTCACCACCCTGTTTGGGCACATGTTGTCGAAATGGTTCGGGTCGCCACATGTGAAGCATGCTCTGGCTTTGACTGCGGGTGCCGGAGGAGCTTGTTGACCCTGTGGGGCAGCGAGTAGAGCTTGATTGGCAGCAGCTTGACGAATACGACAGTTAGCAGTAAAGTGGCCGTAGACGTTGCAATGAGCACAGAAGCGGCATTGGACAGCAGTCGGGTGATGATAGGTGCAGGTAGGGCAGAGTGGGTGTGGTCCAGTATATGCACGCTTTGCAGGCGGTGCATTGGCCACAGGTGCCGCCACTTGGCGTTGTTGTGCAGGTACAGTCTGAACTGGTGCAGCAGTGATCGCACAGTTCTTGCCGGTGGTGTTGCTTTTCCTCTTGTTCTTTCTCTTGTTGCTCGATGAGGTAGGTTCAGCGGTTGGCGTGGCAGTAGTGGCTTGATGCAGATGCTTGGAGGTCTTATCCCACATCCCAGCCTTGACCCTTTTGTCATTGATTTCAGCGGCCAGCAGATAGGTTTCCTCGATCGTGGTAGTCTTAGCCGCTTGCACGAAATCAGCAACGCAGTCGGGCAAAGCTCGGATGTACTTCTTGATGGTTATCTCAGGAGTTTTGACTTGATCGGGACAGATAATGCTGAGTTGTTTGAAACAAGCGGTAAGACCAGCATTGTCTCCATCCTTCTGATGTATGTGCCAGAATTCATCTTCAAGCTTTTGTCGTTCGTGAGGAGGGCAGAATTCCTCCAGCATGACTTCCTTGAGCTCATCCCATAACAACCCATAAGCTGCATCATTCCCTCTCTTGTTCCTCTCGGCCGTCCACCAGTCCAAGGCACGGGACTGAAAGACGCCGGTAGCGTTCAGAGTTCGAAGGTCATCAGGGCAACCACTTTGTCGCAGGGTAACCTCGATAGAGTCAAACCAGTGGAATAGAGCAGTAGGACCTCCTTCGCCTGTGAATTCTTTCGGCCCACACGATTTGAACTGTTTGAAGCTGAAAGGTCTTGCGGCAGCTTTAGGACCCTCAGTCCTTGATTCCTCAGATGATTTGCTGGCATTCTCGTAGACATTACTTACAGCTTTGGCTACACTTTTCGCGATGATAGAAGCAAGGCGTTTGTCTCTCCTTTCTCGACGAGAAAGAGGCGTTTGGCGCGATCCGGACGACATTGTCTGCAATAGACATCGCCACGGAACTCAACACATGTATTCGAATCTCACCTCACACGTTTATCACTACTAAAGCTCAGTAACACGTACCAAGTAACGTATATATAGTCACAATTCTCATAACTGCACCAAATTATACTACACATGGAGCACATAATCACGTATGCACAGAATCACAGAAGCACAAAATCACAATACTCCCTAAACACATAAGCACAATTAGCAAGAATCATATACACTTAGTCACTAAAAGTACCTATGAGTATACAAGGTATTCTAGCTGTTTTACTGTCGATTCACTAGTGATGAGTTGTGGGTTTTGTGTTTTAGCAGAAGTTATAGTGTTGGGTCGAAACCAATAGTATCTCAAAACGTTAACAAATAACGAGAAAAGCATAAAAATTTCATAAAGATCGATAAATCGATGGTAGATTGTCTGCGGCTAATAGACTTCGACTAACCAAAGTAGCTCGACTATTCTCAGGGATCCTGCACAACGACCTCCAGGATTATTCCTTTGCCTCGATTCTTGGGCATTGGCGCAATTCCCGTCGGCTAGGTTGTGTCTTTAGATCGTTGGAGTCCATCGAACCTTGGTGGAGTTTTGTATAAAAGCGGGACGAGTCGTCAAGGTTAGGGATTCACCCCTATCTTGCAACCTCCGTCCTCATTTTTGATAAAAAAAAATTGAGGAGATTATTCATCAAAATATGGATTTCACTCCTGATTTGGTACAATTCTCCTCGTTTGTAGCTAAAACGCAAGCTGATCAGGCAACTTTAGTCAAGAGTTTGCGGTTTTCACACCTATTCTCGGCCTTATTGCCCGTTCATAACTTGAAAATTTCGAGTGTAGTGATAAGAAAAGTGAGTGATAGCGGCGAAATTTCGCATTCGCGTGAGTTGGTCTGTTGGTTCTTAACTATAGTCTAGGTCTCTAAGACTTCGACCCGGACTAGGTCGAGTCTTGCCTAATTCTCTATAGTTATGGCTCTGATACCAATCTGTCACACCCCAACCGATGGCGGAATCATCGGGGCGCGGCACTGAGCGAAACAGATTGTTCAGAAGTTTCCATAACAACTATCATTACCATTCAATTTACGTTAACATGTCCCATACCATGTCTCAAATAGTAAAACAAGTTATTACAGACAAAAACTAAACAAATATTCTGTTCCGACAACTCAGATTTAATCATAACAAATTATTCGTCGGTTTCTAGGACTCTAGTTCCTAGCTTCAATTTCATCACAGCCTGAGAAGCATATAAACAACCTAGGCACCTGCCACATACGTTAAAATAATGTCAATACATAAAATGTAAAGGTGAGCATATAAGTTTGATAATAGCATATAGAGTTCGAATTCATTTACGCATAACCAGCACGTACACATAGTGAAATGAAGCACGTTAGTTATCGACATAGATCTATCGATACCAATGACTACGGGTTGACTGCCCGAGGCAGTTCGCAATACACGATTACCACCGTAATCCATGCAAGTAAAAGATCCTTAACAACCCCCGTGTGAACGGGTGCTGAGTCCAAACTATAGTACTATCGTTGCTAAGGCAGGTAGACAGTATTCCATGTGTAGACATAACAACAAGCATTCATAAGCCACGTATAACATGCATTAGCGGTTAAGCGTTTAAAATAGCTTGAGTGGTGTGATAGTTGTAGTTTGAATAGTTGTAACGTATGTAACACCCAAAAGTGCTAAAGCAAAAAGGGTTCGAGTATACTCACAGTGATATGGATTGAAGGGAGCGCTTTACAGCGAGCACGATTAGCCTGAATAGATTCGGTAACGTAACGATAAGTGACGCGTAAAACAGTACAAGTGAGAGTGGGTAGGATGACGGATCGTGCGGATCAGTTATCCGTGAATAGAAGTCATCCGTGCGCATGACCTATCCGAACGGATGGTGATACGTGCGGATGGTGATGCGTGCGGACGGTGTTCCATCCGGATAGGTCATCCGTGCGTGTGACTGTCCGTGCGGGTGGCAGCTCGTGCGGACTAGTTGTACGTACGGCGACTTATCCGTACGGTTAGATTGCTTGTGCGGATAATTGTTCAAGTGGATTGTTTCTTCCTAAGATGTGTTTGTGTATGATGGCTTGTGCTTTGAAGTTTTCGTTGTAGCATTTTGAAAACACCAAAGTGTTTCTACCTTTCAAGCCGGCCGCGCGGACGGCGGTCCGTGCGTATGGTAGTCCGTGCGGGCAGCCAGTGCGCGCGGGCAGAGACAATCCGTCCGGATAGCCTGTCCGTGCGTACGGCTTGGCCGTGCGGATGAGGTTTGGCTGATTTTTCATTTTAAGGCCTTAGTATCTCATGATCCGAAGAGTAATCCATTCAGAGGTCGTCCGTCCGGATTGCTCGTTCGTCGATACTCAACCTCGTTTAGAAGGTGGGTCCCAAGAGTAGTCCGTGCGGGTGACAACCCGTGCGTATGACCTGTGCGTGCGGATGGTAATCCGTGCGCACAGTTTGTCCGTGCGGGTAGCTTGACCGTGCGGATAGCTGCTCTGGTTGTTCCGTTCGTCTACACTTGGTTTCTGTTGTTGTTTCTCGAGACGTTCTGATTACGTGGCAACCACTTGGAGTTGTGTTCTCACCCGCGTGACTTGACCGGTTAGGAACCACCCTAACTCGGCCTGTCGGCGACTCAGAACGGTCGTCCCGGTTAACCCCGAAATCAGTTGTCTCTGGGTAGAATTCCAGATCTGGAACTAGGGCATTACTATTGACGAGTAGAACTCTAGGACTGATCGGATTCGTACCGGTTTTAAGGGTAAAAGAAGAAGGAAACTTAGGTTTATTTCTTTCAACTCTTTTATCCTTAGAAAAGTTTAGATCTAGGTGAAATTATTGTAAAAATTTGTAGAAATCGCTTAGATCTGAGATATTTTTGGTGGAATGGAGCCAAGCATGAAGTTCTTATGAGCTTCATGATGACGTCACCCGTGAATACCTCAAATCCGGATGATTTCATGGTTAGAATCGAAGATTCGAAAGATAGAAGTGTGTAGAATCGTGTAGTGATTAAGAATGTATAAGGATTAGTGCAAGATCTTACCTGAATTGAGAGTAATCTGAGAAAAGGTGAAGAATGCGTGTGGTTCGGACGTCACTTGCCAAAAGTGGAAAAAGTGGAGAGTGACCCGTGTATTTATAGGATGCCAAAAAGGGAAAGGATGAGCCGTGCGCATGGCATGCACCCGGGCAGGTTATCCGCGCGGACTGGCCATCCGTGCGGACTGGCAATCCGTGCGGATTGGCCATCCGTGCGGATGGGCCATCCGTGCGGATGCCACCTCCTTGGGTGAGCTCGATGCGATGTTGATTCGGCTCTGATTTGCGAGCGGTTCGGTAGGGTTTCCTAATTCAAATTACTTTCAGTCCCAACTACTTCTTATACGGTTCGATTCGGGATTCGAGTTCGGGTTCGATCATATTCGAGTTAGACTTCGAGTTCGGTTGAGTTCGCTTGATTTATACAACATGAAATACATAAAAATAACATGCACAGGTAACACGTAAGGCACACACACACATATAACCGCAAGTAAAATACATAGTTCGAGTTACGATTTGGTGTCGATTTGATTAGCTTGCTTGATTAACTTTATCGCATTGTTACTTCCTATCGTTCACAGTCGTAGGTCGATTGAAATACGATTGGTAAGGCTTGATTATTGTAATGTACGACATTTACTCCACATAATCTAAATATAATACAAACAATTCTACGAGTCACGTCGCGCGAAATCGGTCGTTGACTTTGACCTTGACTTTGACTTTCACTTGTGAAAACGCGGGGTGTTACACCCTAAAGGATAATCTAAGACAACAATGTGAGTTGATCCGCTTTTTGTAAACTTTTTGTTAACTGTTTTTACAAAACCTCATACGATTAATTATATATTAAATAGTTATTGAGTATTTGTAAGGATACAATTATCGTGAGTATGTGGGGGTTTTGTATACAAAATTTGTTACTGGAGGGGTAAGATTTCCACAAGTCGGGTCTGACAGTACCACGGGTGATAATTCATATGACTTGGAAACAAATATAATTGCGAGATAGCCCTCAATACTGTACAATGGTTTTTATTTAAATTTGATTAAACTGGGATTCACTCACTAGTATTTCCCACTGACAAAATGTTTTTAAACGCGTTTCAGGTAACAAATTGTGAAAGCCAAATAGAAGCCAGCTAGACAGCACTGAAGGCTTGGAAAAGTGGCAATAAAGTTATCTAAAATAAAATAGATATTTTTATTAAATAAAATAGGATTTATTCCTATGAAAATGTGTGTACTGCAAACTTGGGTTTTATCCCATGTGTTTAATATTATGAAAATGTGGTGTTTTACTCTAATCCAATATTTCCTAACTACGGTCCTGATGAAAATTCCGCTGCCAAATTAGACAAACACGCGATACCACCGAAACTGGCTCGTGGCCGCCCATTCCCAGGGATTTGGGATCGGGGGTTGCGACAGGATAAATCCTATTTTATTTCAATAAAACATCTATTCATTTTAGGTAACTTTTATAGCCACTTCTTAAGCCTTCAGTGCTGTCCCAGCTGGCTTCTATTTGGCTTTCACATTTTGTTACCTGAAACGCGTTTAAAACATTTTGTCAGTGGGAAATACTAGTGAGTGAATCCCAGTTTAATCAAAACAGTTTTATCAGTCTATAATATTGAAGGCGGCCGCGCAACTACATTTGTTTCCAAGTCATATCAATTACCACCCACGGTACTGTCAACCCAACTTGTGGTCATGTTACTCCTCGCAAGGCATTAACAAATTTTGTATACAAAACCCCAACATACCGACGATAATTGTATCCTTACAAATACTCAATAATTGTTTAATATATAATTAATCGTGTGAAGTTTTGTAAAAACAATTTACAAAAAGGAGATTACTCACATTGCTCTCTTAGATTTCTGTTAAGGGTTTCCTGAAGATTATCTATAATTTACACAAATGTACACGTGTTAGTATAATAACCCATATTAACATTACTAATACCCTCCCCGAGACGGCATTCCAACGACTACGTCGGGCAGAACCACGACAGCCGTTACGGAACCCTAGATCAATCGGGCAGCGTATCTAACACGTATCCAGGGGTTATGATACTTACAACGGAGCAGAACTTCGTTAATTAGGGGGTATTATACCCGAGTATAGCGTACACTACGTAGAAATTGAGAGAGAGAAAGATTTGGGACGAGTTTCGACTGAAGGCCCGATGCCTCTTTTTATAGTGCTAGTCGATTGGTCTGTCGTGGCCCACGACGAAGGAAGGCAGGGGCTGTGTAACACCTCATAAAGTCACGTCCAATGGTGTATTGACACGTGTAATAAACCCTAATGATGTTAAGTGTTGAATTTAAGGGACTGATTTTTCAAAAAATCGAAAACTTTGATTATGAAAGGACTGGAAGTGTTAGCATACCTAAAATAAGTTTCTAAATAACCTCTCACGATGATTATATTCACAAATGAGCCACTTGTCGATCGAGTGTAGCCGTTTGCGTAATTAATTGAAAGTTTGCGCAATGAAGGGTTAAATGCGTCAACATGTTAATTCTTACCTCCGAGTGACCTCTTAACAAACCGGGAGCTTCATGATATTTGATTATACTCTCGGGAATGACAAATAATGGCCGTTTAAGGTTTTGATGCCCATAAGTAAAGTTACGCGCAACTTTGCAAGTTAAAGGGACTAAAAGTGTCAATATGTTTCATTATACCTCTGAATGACCTTTTAGCGAACCCGAAGCATTGTGATGTTTAATAATACTTACAAGAATGTCTAATATGAATTAGATGAGGCTTCAATGCTATTAAATGATGAGATGCGCAAGTTTGCGCAATAGAGGGACCTAAAGCGACAACTTTTGAATCTACGCCTTTCGGTGACCATTTAAGCGAACGGGAGCATAGTAATATTTAAGTATATGCTAGGGAATGCCCACTATGGGCCATGGATGGCTTGGAGGTCATTAAACAGCATTTCGCGCTACTTTGCGCAATTAAAGGACTATTTGCGTCAAACGGAAAAAGTATGCCGATTCGTATAGTAACGGACCTTCTGGAATATGAACATAAGTTAATCATACCCTATTTATCCTTTATATATCTTAGTTATAGGCTTTGAGGTGTTTGGTGCGCAAAAATAAACTTTTAAGTCATGGAGGGACTAAAAGTGTCAGAAAGTGCACAAGTTTGCACTTTCGCGCATATCTCACATTCTGAATATCCCCGGGCACCCAAAAATTTATGTAAGCACTAAAATATTTTATTTTAGTGTTTGGATTGATAAAATTCCATTCGTCGCGTAGTTTGGATCGTTTTTCGCGTCCGTCCGTGTTTCGTCGTAATTAGACGAACAACGTGACCGTACGGCCAAATGAACCGACATCCGACATGTTTTTGAGCATGTTTCATGTCCCCTATATTTAGGCATCATGTTAGAGCCTTGAAATGAGGTTAACAGCCCTTAGATGTGTCAGAAACACATTATTATGCAAGCAGGGACCAAAACTGCACTTTTGAAAGCTTGTTTGAGATGTGCAGGCCGTAGGCTACGCCCCCTGCAGCGTAGCCTACGCCCAGGTCTGGGCAGATTCATATTTTCAGCATTTTTGTCATTTTCAAGGGCTTTTAGGTAAAATTCTCAATACCATGAGCTGGTTTTCAACACCCATTGTATTTAGAAACCTTGGGCACACATGGAGGGCCAAGATTGAAGCACGGGTTACGAGAAACGATCCTAACGGTTCTTGAAATCCTATATAAACCCACTTGATCATGGCTTTCATTCACACCTCATCGCATTTCTGCTTGTTTTCTAATTCTTAGAGGATCTTGAGCTTCTTGAGAACCTCCTTCTGTCCTTTGGACCCTTTGTAAGTGTTCCTTCGTGCTTAGTTTAATTATTTAGCGTTTTAAGCCGAAAAGTCAAGCGTTTGCGATAAACGCTTTGACTTTTAAACGGTTAAGCCATTGTTCGCATCGAACATGGCTACGTGACCGTAATTAGGTAGGTGTTTAACCCTCAAAAGGGCACCTCCTAATTACCACGTTTACTTAGTTAAATTGCCGGGTCAAATGAAAGTCAAATGGGTTAGTTTTAAATAAATTCATAACTATTAACATAAGAAATCATAAAATCAGTTTTCTCACTTTAATAACTTGGTAAATATTAGTTGAACATGTCTAAGCATGTTCAACCCGACAATTCTAAGTACAGGCTCGGTTCGGAACCGAAAGTCGCAAAAGTTGACTTTTGCTTTGACTTTCAGTTCTGACATGATTTAGCTTAGTTTAGATATGCCTTAGGATTCCATTAGGACCATATTATAGGTTAGTATAACCCTCTGAGGTTATACAACTTGGTCCCATAGAAATCCTAGTTCATGCTTGTTTCCGTTAAATGCCTAAATGTTAACCGTTATGCCCTTTTGACCCTAAAACGAGAATTTTGAAAATGTGAGAGGACAATAATCTTTATTACTGATTTATAAACTTGTCCCTAAAATTTGACATCAGTTTGAGCTCTAGATTAGGAGTTATGCTCAATAGCGTAATTAGAAAGCTTTTTATAAATTTAACGGCTTAATTAGCATAAAGCCTATCTAAACCCAATTTTTGAAACCAAACTTTTTACCTACTGATATAAAACAATATTTTGGGATTTTTGAAGATTTTTATTTATTTTTAGGGTGAGCATAACATAGGGCTCTAGCTATAATTCGGTAATTGTCCGTTTTGCCCTTTTGGGCTATAAAATGAGTTTTACAAATCCTTTTGTTGCCAAACCTTTTTCTAGTGATCTAATATGATAAATAAAATATTTTGAGCCTTCTGGAATAATAAAAACTATAGCTTTCCTTTGAAAACCCGGAAATGGCTCCAAATCGCCTTTTTAAGCGTTTTTAACGCATAGTATGTATCAAAACTATTTTAAACATATGAGGGTTGATGCCTACTGATATATTCAGTAAATTTTTATATTTTAACAGTAAGGAAAAGTTTTAAACTCAGGTTTTCAGTTTTGACCTTTTAAGACTATGTGAAATTACCAAAATGCCCCTACGGTGCATAGTATGGTTATAATTAATAAATTTCACATATATATGATACCCTACTGTTATAAATTATTAAATTAAGTATATTTACTGATTAAATCAGACCTGTAACTCAGAATAATATTTAATCTCTCTTATAACCTTTAAAATGACCAAAATACCCCTACGGGGCATAAATTGGTTTTAAACTCGTTTTAAACATATTTAAGGCATATTAACTTAGGAAACCTGTTCATGACTCTTGTGGTTACCCGTTACGCCCTTTTCGCGTTCGGATCGGCTTATGTAACTAGTTTGCATAAATTAGCCGAAACAGGTCAAACCTTATCATTTTTATCTCAAAAACCAGAATGTGTTTAGTTTACCCATATTAAACAAGAATACAAGCTTGTAGGGTCTAAACCACATTCTAATCCGGTTCTCGCTTAATCACGCATTTTGAACCGTATCCTTCTTTAAAACTAACCGGTCTAAGCATAGTCTTAATTAAAGACCCGTTAGAAATCTAATAGGTTATTAAAAGCCTTCGTTTTAGATTTAGGAGCCCAGTAAAAGCTATCTGTACTTGCTTGGTGGTATACGGCTGGGATAAATTGTATAAAATTTGCTCAGGTAAATACTTTTAACTTATTTTCCCTTATACGAGCTTGGGGTACGGTATATAAAATACCGCTTGGTCGAGCATTGAATCTTTAATCGAATAGAGGTTAAACCATTGATATGCTCCGTTTTGAAATGTTTTGTTTGCTTAAAGCCTTTGGGGGATTAATGACCATGTCCCGGATATCCTTGGCATCATTTTACGAAATGGCCATGACCTAAGCACGGGGTGTAGGCGTACACCCGTCAGTGCCTAAACAAATATTGTGGTGTGTCTATTGATCTTTAACCCGGTCTACGGACCGGGCTACTAAACGCATAAGGAACATGTAATTCTTTTACAAGTATTATATTCAAATAATTATCCCAAGTTATAAAATGTTTTGTGCCACGTGCATTCAAATCAATTTTATTAAACTTTTCAAAATGAGTTAGTTAATTATATTTACCAGTGTAAACTGACGTATTTTCCCAAAAAGGTTAAGTGCAGGTACTACTCGTAATAGGCTGGCCTCTCCTTAGCATTAATAAGAGTCTCGCAAGCTTGGATGCCTTAAAGTCTGTTGAACATAGTTTCTTTTTATCTTTTGATCCGCCTGTGGATCTTTTACATTCTGTTTGTAATACTTTGATATTACTTTATATCGGTTTGTAATGTATTTAATCTTTGCTTCCGCTGTGCATTTATAATTTGTGTTGTTTGACTATGATGATATCAACTACGTCACGATACTCCCCACCGGGCCCACCGATAATACGTGGAAATATCGGGGTGTGACAGGTTGGTATCAGAGCCAACATTGAGTGAATAAAACACTAGCCTTATGTGTTTAATCTCAATGACACAGTAGCACATTCCTTGACCTTCTGAGTCTAGACTTAACATAGGAATACTCTCAATCCTAATCTGTAAATTACTGCTTCCAAATTTTTATATATATTGGATACGTCGCCAAACGAAGAAGCCGTATTAGAAATTCTCCACACCCAGAGCCTTGAAATGCTGAGCTTCGTACCACGGCTAGGATGAAACGTGCATCCAGGGAGAAAACATTCAGAAATAAAGTAAAGAAGAAAACTCCTTTTTGCTGAAGATCGTTTCCTTAATAGTCCTTATAAGGACATATTTATCTTTCAGTCCCTTCGAGGACAACATTATTCCTTTCAAGTCCCGTCTAGGGCACATCTGTAATTTTTTATATAGTGGAATGATTAAATTTAATTTTCATTCAAAACATGAAATATGAAATAAATGAAAAATAACATTCCTTTTATAAGATCTACCATTATAATAAAATGACAAAATCTAAAAAGGGCAAGACCTAGCCACGTGTCATTTTAAGACAGGGCCAAGATGGTAGTTCCTCAATTAGATTCAGATCCTTGCTGACATCTCAATTTAGGATTGTTCTGCGCTTAATATTAAAAAGAATCTTAAAGGTAAAACCTAGCCTACATGTCATTTTAGACATGGCCAAGATGGTAAAACCTATTCAAGAGATTCAGATCTTTGTTAACACCTCAGAACGTGTTAGCACTCTTGACAAATGTGATTCGAGAAAATCACAACACTCATTCTTATATTGGATTTTTTCAATTTCCTAATTTGGCATAAAGATCCAGAAATCATGGCTTATATCATCCTATAAGATGATCATATTATAAACATCCATTAGTGATGAAGTGCCTACGAGCTAAACTTGTTGTCCGATAAGTCAACGACAGTGGTGGTCTTTGACCCCTGTCTAAAGATGTTGGACTACATCCAAGCATAATAGTCGGTAGAATCCATACGATCTCGACTAATAACATCTGAAAAGATGATCATACCATAAACATCCCTTAGAAGGGAAATGCCTACGGGCTATAATTAACGTCCTCTGAGACTAAAGAGAGTCGTAGCCTACAACTCCCTGTCAAGAAAATGTAATGAACTCTGATTCAAGCCTTGGCTTATAATTTTGTCCTTGTGACTTGGCTTTTTGTGCCATAATTATATTTTAATTAAATTTAGGATGATTATAATAAAATAAATATCATTCTTTTCTGCCAGTATATATATTAAAGAGAATCTTACAAGGTATAACCTAGCTTGAAGGTCAATAAAGACCTAGCAATGGTGGTAAGACCTGTTTAAAAGAGATTCAAATCCTTGTTAAACACCTGAAAACGTGTTAACACTCCTGACAACGGGTGGTGCGATAAAATCACACCTGTCACCCTTATATTAGGAATTCTTTCAAACCCCTTATTTAGCATAAATGATCAAGAGGAATCATGACTAATAAACGTCGAACATGATGCATACATCAAAACATTCATTTAGAATGTATGCTTACGGGCAAGGATATGTACATAAAAAGATAGTTTTATTTCATAACTTCTTGTCAAGACAATGAACTATGAAATTTTCTGATCCAAAGGAATTATTGATTATGTTCTAAAATTTCCTAGTGACAAGGCCTCTATGCCATCAAAAGTCCTTTGAAACAAGCCCTTGTGCTATATAAAATGTCGGTACGACATTGACAGTCGTGACTTATGTCCCCTGTCTATAGATATGAAAGATTATATTCCATTAAAACGCCAAAGATGGTTTATTTAAAAACCTAGGCAAAACATAATCAAATAAATTTAATACTATCTATTCGCCTATATGGCTTATTTGTACCATGGCTATTTAATCATCAAATTCGATAATTCACTATAATTAAACCAATTATTACTACTTGGTTTGTAGCCTTCAAAGTTTCACCATGGCTGACCCATCTGAAGCACACAATGATCCAGCTGATCAGAATAATGATGCAAGATTGAACTTAACGAGCACCGAGTTACAGGCTATGATAGATATAGCCGTAAACAACGCTGTGGGCCGTGTGTTGAAGGATCATAAGCGAAAGCGCGATAATACCCCAAATAAAGGTTACAAAAAGGGTAAGACCGGTTCAAACTATAACCCGTCCAAGCCAAAGGAGGCAAAACTCAAATGTAAAACCTACAAGAAGATGCATTTCGGAAAATGCTTCTATGAACAGACTGGGGGATGTGGCATTTGTAAAGAAATGGATCACAAAACCCTTGAGTGCAAGGACTTGAAGGACGCCACATGCAATGGTTGCGGTGAGAAAGGGCACATAAAGACCCGCTGCCCGAAGAAGGCGATTAAAGGGAAATGCACTCTAGAGTCACAAGCTAGGCCTTGTGGGATTTGTAATAAGAAGGGGCACCAGACTTTGGAGTGCCAAGACATAAAGGACGCAACCTGCTATGGTTGCAATGAAATAGGGCACATCAAGACAAATTGCCCAAATAAAACCAAGAAGCCTGGGGAGGCTAAGAAGACCAAAGCTAGAAGCTCTCAAATGGACGCTCAAGAGGCTATTCAGGATGACAATGTCACAACAGGTACTTTCTTTATCAATAACGCTCATGCTAGAGTATTATTTAATTCAGGTTCAGATAAGTCTTTCGTAGACAATAGATTTTGTAAATCATTAAATCTGCCTGTTAAAACTCAAAGCGTTAAGTATAAAGTCGAATTTGTCAATAGTACCTCAGAGACTGCTTCAGCAATATTAGATGGATGTTTTATATCCATTAGGAATCATTCTTTTTCGCTGTCCTTGTTTCCATTAAAATAGAGGAACTTGATATAGTAATAGCAATGGATTTGGTCGTCTTAAAAATCAAGCCCAAATTGTGTGTGATAAGAAGCAAGTAGTTATCAATACTCCTTATGGTGAGCCTTTGACAATTCAAGGACACTGAGTATGGATTGCCTAAGTACTTGTTGAATATGGTATTTAATACCAAAGACTCGAGTATGGAAAACTCAGAAAAGACAAACAACACTTGCGATACTGGAGATGCGGCAAATGTTAATGGTGCATCCAATGTGAACCTCAATGTTAATGGAGTTAATCCCCAAAACTGTAATTAACGCAGTTATTAGAAAGGCTATATGAAAAGTCATGGAAAGGTCCAAGAAGCCGAATGCTGCTCGCTTTAAAAGACATATCGCTGCTCATAGGAAGAGCTATATTCATACTTCAAATGCGAAGAATAAACCCAACAAAATCATATGTGGCAAGGAGCCCCATTCTTTTTAGGATGTACTTAAAAGTACTTCGTCTCTTGGAAGTCAAGAGACTTCAATAATAGAAAGGGGCCATCGATTGCAAGAAATTTTTGGATGAAGTAGAAACCATTAGGTATATCAGCAGTTATGCTGGAAAGCACACAGTGAGGTGTGCGTCGCAGTCATTCGATGGCAATACCCTTGATTAGTGAGGACATTAATGGAGTCCACAAGAAAGATTCCCTTATACATTATGGGATGGTCCAAGTTTTAAGGACCTTATTAGAAAAACCTATTATCCACATCACAAAATGGAAAAAAGATGGAATAAGAATTTTCTGACTCTTGCCATAAAAGTTCTAGACTGTCGACAGCAGGTCTCAAATTTTAATTCATTGTCTGAGTTAGTGCTATATTCAGTTACCCAAAATCTAAGCTTAATGCGATAATTATTGGTGGTTAGCAACAGCAATTAGAGGGCACATTAAAGTTTCAAAGCCTGCTCATTATAAATCCATTATGGATCTACCTCAGTTACTCACATTTTATAGATTAAGAAATAACCAGTCAAGGCTAAGACTGCCCTAAAATTTGTCAAAGATTTCGCAGCTAAGTTTAAAAGGATTAAGAATGGAGGCGTTTAACCCTCCCGATGAAGAATTAGAGGCAGCTCACATTAATGACACCAGATAAATCCCTTATAGTAATTTTATTACTAGGAAGTTACGTATGGTTTCAGGTGCTGCTAAGTCTTCCATAAGACCATAAGTTTAGCAAACTTTTAGAATTTTCCCGTAAAAACCTCAGATATTAAGTGTAAGGTAAAACTTACAGGCAAAATCATAAGAACCATTTCTTCTGTTTCTGTCAAGAAACCTTCAGTCGTAGAATTTTAGAAGTATCCTCTCTCTAAGAGGAAGTGCGCAGCATACATAGTTGATATCTCTTTGATCTCTATCGATTTCGAATACCAGACAGTATGATAAAAGCGCCATATGAGGACTGATGTATCTCAATAAGTTCCATAGATTGCTTCAATGCCTGATCAGTATAGAGGTTTAATGCATGGAACCACAAGGATATTCTAATGGTCATATAAAGTCAACTAATGGTATTCAAAGAAGATATCCAGAATGGAATTATCCAAGTAAATGTCTTCGATTAAGGAATTCGTGGACTCGTAACATAAATGTGTCACTTGTCTGACACAGAATATGATTGATGAACTGAAGCCTGAGATTTGGAAAATCTCTGTAACCTCCTTGTATCTTGATTATCTTCTCCTAAGATTACCCTGCTTCCCCCCTGAGAGGCCAGTAGAGTTAAGATTTATATCCTATGTAGGGCTGTTTTTTTTATGAGATCTCCAAGACGGCTAGTACCATCATTGGAAGAATCGAAAACCTGATTAAGTAAGTTTTAAAATCGAGAATTCATATAGCCTAACTCAATATTCTGAGGATTTGGTATAGTTAATTAAGAAAGACGGTTCATTTTGCTTGTGCATTGATTACCGCAACCCAAATTAGGCAACAATTAAGAATTTCCATCAGCTGCCCAGGATCGTCGATTTGTTCGACTAACGACAAGGATTAGCTATTCCTTAAGATTAGTTTTAAGCAGTGGTTGGAATAACCATCGCACCTTAAATTAAGCTTTTCTATTATAGCTGTCACATAGGAATCAAGGCTGCTCCTATGTAGACCTTGTATAGATGGAATGATAAACAAGTATTGTTAGGCATAGGATTTGCAAGTCTAATTATCAGGATCTGAAAGTTGCATTGGAAACAACGAATAAGATCATACAAATCCATAATCATCTGTAAGTTTCTAGTATTCGGCAGAAAAATCAAAGATTAATGAAATTGGCAACCCTCCTAAGATCTTGTTAAGGAAAAAGGTTCAACAAAAATATCACCCTAGAAGGGTGTGCCAATCTGATAATTATCAGGCTAGTTAAGCTCTGAATATATAGAATCATTCGAAGAAATCGAATGTATCAAGATCAAATAGCTTATAAGCTAAAACCTATTTAGGGAGCTTGGCGGAACTTGCAACGCATTACACACTAATGATTTAAGGATGTGTTTCACCAATAAGTCAAGAAGCATTATCACATGATGATATGCAGATTTATGATATGATGAGAAACCTGTATCGACTGAAGATCGACATGTTAAGAAGCTCCAAAAAGGATACATGTACCTATTATGGAGGTCAACTTTGGAGCTTGGAAAGACTCCAAATATGTTATGGAAGTTAAGTCCTTTATGCAACAAAAAGTACTTCCAGCATTTTAGCAAATCTCGAGGTCGAGATTTCTTTTAAGGGGGTGAGGATGTAACACCTCGTAAAATCACGTCCAATGGTGTATTGACACGTGTAATAAACCCTGATGAAGTTAAGTGTTGAATCTAAGGGACTGATTTTTTGAAAAATCGAAAAACTTTGATTATGAAAGGACTGGAAGTGTTAGCATACCTAAAATAAGTTTCTAAATAACCTCTCACGATGATTATATTCACAAATGAGCCACTTGTCGATCGAGTGTAGCCGTTTGCGTAATTAATTGAAAGTTTGCGCAATGAAGGGTTAAATGCGTCAACATGTTAATTCTTACCTCTGAGTGACCTCTTAACAAACCGGGAGCTTCATGATATTTGATTATACTCTCGGGAATGACAAATAATGGCCGTTTAAGGTTTTGATGCCCATAAGTAAAGTTACGCGCAACTTTGCAAGTTAAAGGGACTAAAACTGTCAATATGTTTAATTATATCTCTGAATGACCTTTTAGTGAACTCGAAGTATCATGATGTTTAATAATACTTTCAAGAATGTCTAATATGAATTAGATGAGGCTTCAATGCTATTAAATGATGAGATGCGCAATTAAAGGACTATTTGCGTCAAACGGAAAAAGTATGCCGATTCGTATAGTAACGGACCTTCCGGAATATGACCATAAGTTAATCATACCCTATTTATCCTTTATATAGCTTAGTTATAGGCTTTGAGGTGTTTGGTGCGAAAAAATAAACTTTTAAGTCATGCAGGGACTAAAAGTGTCAGAAAGTGCACAAGTTTGCACTTTCGCGCATATCTCACATTCTGAATATCCCCGGACACCCAAAAATTTATGTAAGCACTAAAATATTTTATTTTAGTGTTTGGATTGATAAAATTCCATTCGTCGCGTAGTTTGAATCGTTTTTCGCGTCCGTCCGTGTTTCGCCGTAAATAGACGAACAACGTGACCGTACGGCCAAATGAACCGACATCCGACATGTTTTTGAGCATGTTTCATGTCCCCTATATTTAGGCATCATGTTAGAGCCTTGAAATGAGGTTAACAGGCCTTAGATGTGTCAGAAACACATTATTATGCAAGAAGGGACCAAAACTGCACTTTTGAAAGCTTGTTTGAGTTGTGCTGGCCGTAGGCTACGCCCCCTGCAGCGTAGCCTACGCCCAGGTCTGGGCAGATTCATATTTTCAGCATTTTTGTCATTTTTCAAGGGCTTTTAGGTAAAATTCTCAATACCATGAGCTGGTTTTCAACACCCATTGTGTTTAGAAACCTTGGGCACACATGGAGGGCCAAGATTGAAGCATGGGTTACGAGAAACGATCCTAACGGTTCTTGAAATCCTATATAAACCCACTTGATCTTGGCTTTCATTCACACCTCATTCCATTTCTGCTTGTTCTCTAATTCTTGGAGGATCTTGAGCTTCTTGAGAACCTCCTTCTATCATTTGGACCCTTTGTAAGTGTTCCTTCGTGCTTAGTTTAATTATTTAGCGTTTTAAGCCGAAAAGTCAAGCATTTACGATAAACGCTTTGACTTTTAATTAGGTAGGTGTTTAACCCTCAAAAGGGCACCTCCTAATTACCACGTTTACTTAGTTAAATTGTCGGGTCAAATGAAAGTCAAATGGGTTAGTTTTAAATAAATTCATAACTATTAACATAAGAAATCATAAAATCAGTTTTCTCACTTTAATAACTTGGTAAATATTAGTTGAACATGTCTAAGCATGTTCAACCCGACAATTCTAAGTATAGGCTCGGTTCGGAACCGAAAGTCGCAAAAGTTGACTTTTGCTTTGACTTTCAGTTCTGACCTGATTTAGCTTAGTTTAGATATACCTTAGGATTCCATAAGGACCATATTATAGGTTAGTATAACCCTCTGAAGTTATACAACTTGGTCCCATAGAAATCCCAGTTCATGCTTGTTTCCGTTAAATGCCTAAATGTTAACCGTTATGCCCTTTTGACTCTAAAACGAGAATTTTGAAAATGTGAGAGGAAAATAATCTTTATTACTGATTTATAAACTTGTCCTTAAAATTTGACATCAGTTTGAGGTCTAGATTAGGAGTTATGCTCAATAGCCTAATTAGAAAGCTTTTTATAAATTTAACGGCTTAATTAGCATAAAGCCTATCTAAACCCAATTTTTGGAACCAAACTTTTTACCTACAGATATAAAATAATATTTTGGGATTTTTGAAGATTTTTATTTATTTTTAGGCTGAGCATAACATAGGGTTTCTAGCTATAATTCGGTAATTGCCGGTTTTGCCCTTTTGGGCTATAAAATGAGTTTTACAAATCCTTTTGATGCCAAACCTTTTTCTACTGATCTAATATGATAAATAAAATACTTTGAGCCTTCTGGAATAATAAAAACTATAGCTTTCCTTTGAAAACCCAGAAATGGCTCCAAATCGCCTTTTTAAGCGTTTTTAACGCATAGTATGTATCAAAACTATTTTAAACATATGAGGGTTGATGCCTACTGATATATTCAGTAAATTTTTATATTTTAACAGTAAGGAAAAGTTTTAAACTCAGGTTTTCAGTTTTGACCTTTTAAGCCTATGTGAAATTACCAAAATGCCCCTACGGTGCATAGTATGGTTATAATTAATAAATTTCACATATATATGATACCCTACTGTTATAACTTATTAAATTAAGTATATTTACTGATTAAATTAGACCTGTAACTCAGAATAATATTTAATCTCTCTTATAACCTTTAAAATGACCAAAATACCCCTACGGGGCATAAATTGGTCTTAAACTCGTTTTGGGCATAATGGAAGGTATCCTACTGATATCACAACATATTCAAGGCATATTAACTTAGGAAACCTATTCATGACTCTTGTGGTTACCCGTTACGCCCTTTTCGCGTTCAGATCGGCTTATGTAACTAGTTTGCATAAATTAGCCGAAACGGGTCAAACCTTATCATTTTTATATCAAAAACCAGAATGTGTTTAGTTTACCCATATTAAACAAGTATACAAGATTGTCGGGTCTAAACCACATTCTAATCCGGTTCTCGCTTAATCACGCATTTTGAACCGTATCCTTCCTTAAAACTAACCGATCTAAGCATAGTCTTAATTAAAGACACGTTAGAAATATAATAGGTTATTAAAAACCTTCGTTCCAGATTTAGGAGCCCAGTAAAAGCTATCTGTACTTGCTTGGTGGTATACGGCTGGGATAAATTGTATAAAATTTGCTCAGGTAAATACTTTTAACTTATTTTCCCTTATACGGGCTTGGGTACGGTATATAAAATACCGCTTGGTCGAGCATTGAATCTTTAATCGAATAGAGGTTAAACCATTGATATGCCCCGTTTTGAAATGTTTTGTTTGCTTAAAGCCTTTGGGGGGTTAATGACCATGTCCCGGATATCCTTGGCATAATTTTACGAAATGGCCACGACCTAAGCACAGGGTGTAGGCGTACACCCGTCAGTGCCTAAACAAATATTGTGGTGTGTCTATTGATCTTTAACCCGGTCTACGGATCGGGCTACTGAACGCATAAGGAACATGTAATTCTTTTACGAGTATTATATTCAAATAATTATCCCAAGTTATAAAATGTTTTGTGCCACGTGCATTCAAATCAATTTTATTAAACTTTTCAAAATGAGCCAGTTAATTGTATTTACCAGTGTAAACTGACGTATTTTCCCAAAAAGGTTAAGTGTAGGTACTACTCGTAATAGGCTGGCCTCTCCTTAGCATCAATAAGATTCTCGCAAGCTTGGATGCCTTAAAGTCTGTTGAACAAAGTTTCTTTTTATCTTTTGATCCGCCTGTGGATCTTTTACATTCCGTTTGTAATACTTTGATATTACTTTATATCGGTTTGTAATATATTTTATCTTTGCTTCCGCTGTGCATTTATAATTAGTGTTGTTTGACTATGATGATATCAACTACGTCACGATACTCCCCACCGGTAATACGTGGAAATATCGGGGTGTGACAGGCTGTGGCGGCCTGTGACATAGGGTTCTACGGCTTTACCTTTGTCCGGTTATTGGGTAGCTTTGACGGGTGTTAGGCCACTTGGCAGCTCAGGGCTGCGCCACTTGCCCAGGCGCTCGCGGCCCGCGTAGACTCAAGTGGAGTTTGTCGCCGCCGCCCGCCAGGGCCCCTATTTTCTTGTTTTTAATTAAATTTCATAAAAATTAAGGTATTCGGGGTCCGTTTTTACGTATGGGGGGGGGTATTTTAGGACATATTGGAATATTTTAAAATATATTAGGGTGTCGAAAAATTTCAGGAGGATTGTTATATCCTCCCCACCTTGTTTTAGAGCTCGTCCTCGAGATCTACTGGAACAAGTGTGGATATTTCCTTTGGATTTCTGATTCAAGCTCCCATGTGTATTCTGGTCCTCTTTTGGAGTCCCACTTCACTTTGGCAAGAACTAATCTCTTGTGCTTGAGATTCTTAACTTTCCAATCTTCAATTTGTAGAGGCCTTTCTACAAATTTTAACTGCTCATTTACCTCTATATCCTTAAGAGGTACTACAAGTGATTTATCAGCTAAACACTTCTTGAGATTAGATACATGAAATACATCATGTATTCCTGCCATTTCCTCTGGCAGTTGTAGCTGATAGGCTACATGTCCTATTATTCTAATAATCTCTAAAGGTCCAACATACCTTGGGCTTAACTTTCCCTTTTTGATGAATCTTACTACTCCTTTCCAAGGAGAGACTTTTAATAACACTTTATCTCCTACCTGAAATTCCAACGGCTTTCGCCTGTTATCTACATAGCTCTTTTGTCGATCACGTGCTGCTTTTAGTCGTTTCTTGACTTGAATGATCTTGTCGGTTGTCTCCTGTACTATCTCAGGTCTAGATAGTTGCTTTTCCCCAATTTCTGCACAACAGACTGGGGTTCAGCACTTTCGTCCATAAAGTGCTTCGAATGGTGCAACATTGATACTTGTGTGATAACTATTATTATAAGAAAATTCTATTAATGGTAAGTGATCGTCCCAATTACCTCCGAAATCAATTACACAAGCTCTAAGCATATCTTCCATTGTTTGAATTATCCTTTCTCTTTGTCCGTCCGTTTGAGGATGATAAGATGTGCTTAGATTTAACTTGGTTCCCATGGCTTTTTGGAAACTTGTGCAAAAATGAGAGGTAAAACGGCTATCCCTATCAGACACAATTGATAAAGTAATCCCATGTGATGAAACTATTTCATTTACATATAATTTAGCTAATTGTTTCATACCGAAAGTTTTCTTCATTGGTAGGAAATGTGCTGACTTAGTTAGACTGTCTACAATCAAGTAGATTGTATCATTACCATTCCCGATTTTAGGTAATTTAGTAACAAAATCCATTGTTATCAATTCCCATTTCCAAACTGGCATTTCTAACTGTTGTAATAAACCTGATGGTTTCTGGTGTTCAACTTTAACTTGTGAACAAGTTAAACAATTAGATACATAAGCTGCTATATCCTTTTTCCTTCCTATCTACCATAAATTTTTTCTTAAATCCTGATACATTTTATCACTTCCAGGGTGCATCGTATATTTAGACTTATGAGCTTCTTCTAATATACGGTGACGTAGGTTTCCTAATTTAGGTATCCACATTTTATGCTTATGGAATCTCCAAATTCCATCTGCTCCTTGTTCTAATTCCTTAATCATTCCTTTTAACTTTTCAGTATCGTCCTTGATTACTGATTCTTGTGCCTTTTTAATCCGCTCGTTCAAATCTACTTGCAAATTTAATTTAAGAGAACGTACACTTTTTGGCTTTTCATGATACTTTCGGCTTAAAGCATCAGCCACTACATTGGCCTTTCCTGCATGATACTGGATATTACAATTATAGTCACTAAGTAATTCCATCCAGCGTCTTTGTCTCATATTCAATTCCTTTTGCCCAAAAACATACCTTAAACTCTTATGATCTGTGAATATGGTAAACTTACTACCATAAAGGTAATGTCTCCAAATCTTAAGGGCAAAAATTATGGCTCCTAATTCTAAATCATGGGTTGAATAGTTTTCTTCATGACTCTTAAGTTGTCTAGAAGCATAGGCTATAACGTTTTGACGTTGCATCAATACACATCCATAACCTAACTTAGAAGCGTCACAATAAACTACAAAATCTTCAGTTCCTTCTGGTAACGCTAGTATGGGTGCGTGGGTTAGTCTTTGCTTAAGAATTCTAAAGGCTTCTTCTTGTTTTGGTTCCCATTCAAACTTAACAGAATTACAGGTTAGCTTAGTTAAGGGAATGGCTATTCTAGAAAAATTTCAAATAAATCTTCTATAATAACCGGCTAACCCTAAGAAACTTCTAACCTCGGTTGGTGACTCAGGGGTTTTCCATTTAATAATTGCCTCGATCTTGGTGGGATCTACATGAATTCCTTCATGATTGATGAAGTGTCCAAGAAATTGTACCTGTTCTAACCAAAATTCGCACTTTGAAAAATTAGCATAAAGCTTTTCCTTCCTTAATAAACTTAAAAGTGCGCGCAAATGCTTTGCATGTTCCTCTTTACTTTTAGAGTAAATGAGAATATCATCTATAAAGACAATTATGAATTTAATCAAATATGGCTTACATATTCGGTTCATCATGTCCATAAATGCGGCTGGGGCATTGGTTAAACCAAATGGCAGGACAGTAAATTCATAATGACCATACCTTGTTCGGAAGGCGGTTTTAGGAATGTCCTCTTCCTTTACCTTTAATTGATGATATCCTGACCCTAATTCGATTTTAGAGAAAAATCAAGCTCCTTGTAACTGGTCGAACAGATTATCGATTCTTGGTAATGGATACCGATTCTTAATCGTGACCTTGTTCAATTCACGGTAGTCAATGCACATACACATAGATCCGTCTTTCTTCTTAACGAATAAAATCGGCGCTCCCCATGGCGACGAACTTGGCTGTATGAATCCTTTCTCCAACAATTCGTCTAATTGTTTCTTCAATTCCTGCATTTCTGCGGGTGCCAAACGGTAAGGTTCTTTGGCAATTGGTGTTGTCCCTGGTAGTAGGTGGATTCTGAATTCAACTTCTCTGTCTGGCAGTAGTCCTGGTAATACTTCTGGAAACACGTCTGAAAACTGAGACACTACTAGAATGTCTCTTAGTTCTTTTCCTTTAGTGTTACTGATTATAGAAATCAAATACACTAATAACCCTTTCCTTATATAAGTTGTTGTTTTCATCACATAGATGAATTTTGTAGATTTAGATGGTTTATCTCCTTTAATTGTGATCTTTTCACCCCTTGGTGAATTTACTTGAATTGACTTTTGATCACATAAGATACTGGCTTTATTGGCTATTAACCAATCCATTCCTAATACAATATCAAATCCTGCCAGATTCATTGGGTAAAAGTTTGCACTAAACTTTTGATTTAAGAATTCTATTCTTGCTGCCTGCAAGATTTCAGAAATCCTAATGGTTTCTCCATTCGCTGTTTCTACTAAACATTCTTGTGGGAGTTTAGTTAATGTTTGATTGAGTAATTTGCAAAATAAAGTATTAATAAAACTTTGGTTAGCACCAGAGTCAAATAATACTTTAGCAAAAACATCATTAACTAAAAACGTACCGGCTATCACGTCCGGAATCATCTTGGCTTCATCTGCACTCAGAACAAATGCTCTAGCATTTTTAGTAGTCTTATTGCCCATGGATGGAACTAGTTTCGGCAATCTTCCTCCTTGTGTCCGGGTAATTTGCAGTAATTGCAGTAAGTGGAGCATTTTCCCAAATGCTTTTTCTTGCAAGCCTTGCAGTAGGGTGTAGATGTAGAACCTATATTTCTTCCACGGTTGGAATTACCGTAGCGAAATTCCTGGGTAAACCTTTGAGCTAGGTTTCTCCTCTGGTCTTCTTCTCGCGTACGTACTAATTCATCAGTCAAGGTGTTTGCTAGTTCTACAGCTTCTTCTATGGTTTGTGGTCTAGCTGCCTTGACTACATGTCTAATTTCTCCGATTAATCCCTAGATGTAACGGGAGATTAATACTGGTTCAGGTGATGCAAGGGTCGGCACTATTCTAGCATATTTAAAGAATAACTTAGTGTATCCCTTACTACTCACTCCAGTCATCCTAAGGTTCAGGAATTTGTTTGCTATCTGTTCTTTTTCATTAGGAGGTCATAATTTCCTTTCTACCATGTTCTTAAATTCTTCCCATTCCATATTGTAACTCTTATCACTTCCCTTAGTTTAGAGGATAGTGTTCCACCATTCTAAGGCTGAATTCTTAAACAGATTAGAAGCAAACATTATCTTATCTTCTTCTGCGCACTTGCTTATTCTTAAGACTGCCTCAGTCTTTTCTATCCAGTGTAGAGTTGCAATGGCCCCTTCATTGCCTGAGAATTCCATTGGTTTACAAGACCAGAATTCTTTATAAGAACAACCATAAGGTATGGTTCTTCTTCTTTTGGGAATGGGCGATTGAAGTACGGGTCCATTGTTTACGCTGTTTTCTGGTTAAGTTAGTCACTTACTGCTATGTTTACTTTTATTATCAGCTTCCTAAACATTTTGAATAATAAATGGCATTGCATCAACTATTCCTTGTGCCACTATGTGTTGGATGGCACTGTTATCCACTTGGTTTCCATTGTTATCGTTATTCAGATTATTGTCATTCTGGTTTTCTGGATTATTATCCAGATTCTCTTGATTTACTTGGTCGGCCATCTGAATTTTAAACAGTTATCACGTATTAATATCACAAAATAATATTTAATATAACCAATCACATAATACGCATTTTGGTCAAAATCGTCGATCATTCCGACTTACTCTATTTTTATATAGTATGCATCTACTACACATTGATACTGGAAATTAAAACTACAATACAACTGAAATAAAAATGATATTACTTAGTATGCATCATTAACCATCAAGTGGTCTATACTACGACATATTATTTTTATTATTATTATTATTACCATCTCCCTTATTACTTTAACGAATATGGATTCATTCTGAAATCCATATGACGCTCGTCGTACTTCCAGACGAGTTGTTCTCCTACATACCTCATCCTTTCACTACTTTCTAATATTTCTTCTCCGAAAGTTCGGAGCTCTTGCAAATTTTCTGCACTCATTGGGGGTGCAGGTGCTGGTACTGGATCTGGGTATTGTGCCATGGGTTCTTCCTGAGGGTACGGATTCTCTAAAATCTCCCTAATGTATTCATCATTATCGTAGTAGGGATCTAGAGGGTCCAGATCTGGGTAAGCTGCTAGATTTGGCATGGGTAGGTCTGTCAGCTGGTAGCGTTACACATAATCCCTATGATCATCTAACCACAGATCGAAGTTTGGGTCTAAAGGATTGGTTGCTGGTACCCTAGGTATTTCCTCAGGATTAAAATCATGCATTTCAACTTGATTTTCAGGGTTGTTTTCTATCTCCATTGGTTGTAATGGTTGGAGTGCTATTAGTTGTTCCAGGTTTGAGTCGACATCTGTGGTTGCTAAAATATGGAAGTTTGCTAAACTCCTATTAAGCATGTCTAGGGTATGGGCATCTGTCTCTCTTTTAACTGCAGCTAACACTCGTTGCTCTTGTAATTTCTTCATTCTTTTCCTACGCTCATGTGCTCCCTTACTGAACCATCCTCTCTTTTTCTGAGGGAATGGCTGTTCAGACTGAGCCTTAAACACGAATATTCCTTCTTCATCATTAGCTGAATACCCTGAGAGGGCAGGCTGTGAAGAGGTGCCTTCGCTTCTAGGCGAGCCAGACAACTGACCTACGCGTCGGAAGGTCCTTGGTCGCTCATACTGTAAACTAACAAATAGTCAAATAACAAATAACAATAACATACAACTATGCAAGTATTTCCATAATTTATTTCCTAACAGATTGAATTTTGGTGTCAGCAGAACACTTTTGTGGCTGAATCAGTGGCTTAGCTCTGATACCACCTTCTGTCGCAACCCCCGATCCCTATCTACCTGGAACGGGCGGCCACGAACCAGTTTTGGTGGTATCCGTATGTTTAACCATTTTGGCAGCGGAAATTTTCATCAGGACCGTAGTTAGGAAATATTTTATCAGAGTAAAACCACCATATTTTATATTAATAATCACATGGGTAAAACCCAAGTTTCTTATTACAACATGTTTATAGGGATAAACCCTATTTTATTTCAATAAAACATCTATTCATTTTAGGTAACTTTTATAGCCACTTCTTAAGCCTTCAGTGGCTGGCTTCTATTTGACTTTCACATTTTGTTACCTGAAAAGCATTTAAAACATTTTGTCAGTGGGAAATACTAGTGAGTGAATCCCAGTTTAATCAAAACAGTTTTATCAGTCTACAATATTGAGGGCCGTCGTGCAATTACATTTGTTTCCAAGTCATATCAATTACCACCCACGGTACTATCAACCCGACTTGTGGTCATGTTACTCCTCGCAAGGCAGTAACAAATTTTGTATACAAAACACCAACATACCGACGATAATTGTATCCTTACAAATACTCAATAATTGTTTAATATATAATTAATCGTGTGAGGTTTTGTAATAACAATTTACAAAAAGGAGATTACTCACATTGCTGTCTTAGATTTCCGTTAAGGGTTTCCTGATGATTATCTATAATTTACACAAATGTACACGTGTTAGTATAATAACCCATTTTAACATTAGTAATACCCTCCCCGAGACGGCATTCCAACGACTACGTCGGGCAGAACCACGACAGCCGTTACAGAACCCTAGATTAATCGGGCAGTGTATCTAAAACGTATTCAAGGGTTATGACACTTACAACGGAGCAGAACTTCATTAATTAGGGGGGTATTATACCCGATTATAGCGTACACTACGTAGAAATTGAGAGAGAAAGAAAGATTTGGGACGAGTTTTGACTGAAGGCCCGAGGCCTGCTTTTATAGTGCTGGTCGATAGGTCCGTCGCGGCCCGTGACGAAGGAAGGTAGTGGCTGTCGCGGCCCGCGACATAGGGGTCTACGACTCTAGCTTTGTCCGGTCATTGGATAGCTTTGACGGGTGTTAGGCCACATGGCAGCTCAGGGCTGCGCCACTTGCCCAGGCGCTCGCGACCCGCGTAGACTCAAGTGGAGTTTGTCGCGGCCCGCCAGGGCCCCGATTTTCTTGTTTTTAATTAAATTTCATAAAAATTAAGGTATTCGGGGTCCGTTTTTACGTATGGGGGGTATTTTAGGACATATTGGGATATTTTAAAATATATTAGGGTGTCGAAAAATTTCAGGAGGGTTGTTATAGTATGAAGCCGAAGCTTAGTTACACTTTTTGTCTTTTAGTGGGTGACGGTCCGTTACATAGAAGTACGACGTGGCCAATCCTAATGTGTCACCCGCATGTATCCGTAGTCGTCCCTCTATACACAAATATCAACCGTTGCTTGTGGTGGCATCTGATTGGACGTCCCCAGCCTTTTCAGAGCTGTCTTCCACACTTCTCTATATAATACCCCCTTTTTCTTTTTTACATTTTACTACTTACCCTTTTTATTTCTTGGACTGCCTCGATAAATACCGAAGAGGGTTCATCAACGATGGTGAGTATTCCGAAGAAGCTTGTTCATTCCGAGGGCCCTAGTTCTAACAGAGATACATATATTAAGGGGATTGACAGGGAGTTGGCGTTGGATAGTGATGTGCACAAAGTGGTTTAGGAATAACTAATTAAACTGACCCTAAACTAGATACTCTAAGTTTTAAATTTATAAACTAACACTTTCTAAAACCTAGACCACACAACCGACAAGTGTACCGGTCAATGTAGTACAACTTAAGTAAGTCCGAGTATAGAACCCACGAGACTCTACTAATTACATTTAATAGACTCGATTACTAATACTAAAATGACTCGACTAATTTATTTTGTTGTTTTTTTGGGTGTGGGGGGGGGGGGTTTCTAACAACCTACTAAAATTAACCAGATTAACTAAAACTAAAAAAGACACGAGCTAAACTGGAGATATGATCAGATGATGGAAAACACACTACCTAGGTCAGACTCTTAGACATGTTTGACACGTTATATCGGTTAATGAACTATTGTGGAAACCAGGATCTTAAGATACTGAACTTAAAGGACCCTCGACCCTTCTCGAGAAGAAACCTATGGAGACCTAAAAGCCGTTAAACTACTAATTTAGAGGATTTCCTCACGGGCTATCCTACTATAATAATAAAGTTCCCTATAGGCAATCTACCTCACAGTGCAAAAGTTTAAGGAAACTGAGGAACTATGAACAAACTCAGCTAGCAAACAGAGATATGTGAATTAGGGGATCTTCTCACGAAGTATATAACCCTAGAAACCTAATCACTCGAGACTAACTAATAACCTCTCACTTCATAGCTATTAAGGTTGGTAGAACACTGAAACCAAGAAAAATCACAATTAAACTCTATTGGTTACTACGTACACTAGCAAACCATCTAATAGTCAAAAGCACAAAGCTTTAAACCTAGCATGTAACTATTTTATGAAAGACATTCACTAAGCAACAAGATGAGTTATAATTGATCAAAGAACAAGTTTAAGCATGCACATAAAATCATTTAAAACCAAAGCTTGTTACTTTATTATATTAGACCACAATTAAACCCATAAACTAAAAGTACAATTGTCAAAACATGATAATTGTCAAAACCTAGGCAGTGTACAAGAGTTTTAGCCTAGCATAATCATTAAAATAAGAACCAAACTCAAACTAGGCTCCCAACTCATAGTGTAAAACAATAAACACGAAGAACGAAGACACTAGATGGTAAAAACCGAGAATTTTTTTTCTTTATCACCTTCTTTCAGCTCTAATTCGTCTAGGGGGTGTCGAATTTTTCTTTATGATGTTAAATTTTCATTTTTATAACAATTCCCATGAACCCCGTAACCCTAATTCCACTTTCACGCATTTAAGCCCCGTCGCGTGACGTGATGGGTGATTGATTCCCTCTCGCGTAGCGCGAGAGGCTTGTTGACCAGCTTTGACTTTTACCTATCTCGCGTGACGCGTGGGACTCTCCAATCCATGCGATAGGGGATTTTTCTTTGATTTTTGTTCCATTTTACTTCTCGTTATCGTACGAATCATCCGGAGGTTCGATTCCCTTCATATTAGCATGTTTTAGCTCTCTTCTCCTCCGAAACCTTGCAATTCACACAATACACGATAATATACAAAAACCAATTGTAAAACGACACAAAACGACTCGATAAATAATACAACCTATACACGGAAATAGATGTGTTTTGCAATACATTAAATATCCCCACACTTATTTTTTTTTTGTCCCTGAAAAAGAATTATGCTATAGAATCATAATCAAGTTTACATTTGGTTTAAAAAAAACTAGGCTATCTTTACTTAAAATTACTACTAATGTGTTAATCCTGATTGAAGGTATAAGTATCCACTTAAACCCAACACCAGTTTCTAGGCCCTTTTCATGTTTATTTAATTTAAGTGCAATAAGTCAACCTAGGGTCTCACACTTCGGAAGCCACAATTCTACCTAATCCCATCTCAAGCTTATGAAACAAAAGGAACAGTCAATTGACTATGTCTTAACTGATTCTGTCAAAACTAAAATAATTTAACATCAAAGTTTTTATTTCTCTATTTTTTTCTTTCATATGAGCACTAGGCATAACTATACCTGATCCAGAGGTTGTCCGAACAAAAGTCACCATCCCCAGTAACAACAACATGAGCTTCGGTAAATTTTTTCATTTTTTTCCTAACTTAACCTAGAGGGATTCTCGATTAGAGTCACCATCCTCAAGGGAGATTCCATATGCTTCGTTATTTTATCTAGCTTATTTATTCCAATTTAAACGCATTTTTTCTTTGATCATAAATTCTAACAGTTTTGACTTATAACAACATTTCTTATACTATTTTTGGAGGTGTCAGTTTCCCCATTTCTCCTAGATGAGAACCCACTAGGTATGCTAACATTATTAGGTATATTTAGCTCAAAGGAAACCTATTAACTGGTCGGGCTTACCCGCATATCCCAAATTAGACACGTTTTCAACTTATTTATCATCTCATATTATTGTTATTTGAAAACCGGACACCTAAGTGTGATCTATCATCTTCCATATTTTATATAAATGCAAACTTCAAAATCAGAGACATTATTTTTTTCAATTTTTTATTTTTTTGTTTTTTTTATTTTAATTTTTTGTATTTTTCAAAATTTTATGACTTAAAATGACTCACTATAAAGACTCAAAACGACAATTTCCCATCCTCACACTTACACTCTACATTGCCTCATTGTAGGAATAGAACCCAACTTAAAAGACTAAAAATAAATAAGAATAAAAAGACACGGGCAAATATGAAAAGAAATAGTTGGTTATATAATCGCGTAAGCTCCTAAAACTCTTATCCAACCCAGCTCGATCGTATAACATTTCATTCGTGATTGGCTTTGACAAACTAACTGATATGCTTGGGAATTTGTCTCGGCATCTGGTGAACCGCTCCAAAATCAACTGAATGGAGATTGAGTATGGGTGGTATGATTTAAACCAGCGAAATAAAAAAACGAAAAACCCGAGCAATACCGACTCTAAAAACACGACTCAAAAACACTAATTTAGCCTCATAGTATATAAATAAAGACTCAAAATACAGGCTCATACATATTGTAAACGAACCAGGCGCGTAAAACTGAGCAAACCAGATAACAAACTGAACCAGGCTAAAAAGGTACCCCGTCTCTCATCGCGACAGGTGATAAGACTTCTCTTGCGTGTCGTGAGGAAGCTGTTGACTTCGTTTGACTTGATTGCCCTCGCGTGATGCGACCCGAATGCCATATGCCCGTCGCACAACGCGAGGGGCCTTTTTTCACAGAATGTTTTGTCGATTTTTGGGTTCCATGCCTTAGAATTTTTCCCATCTTTCTCTTATTTCGTCCAAAACACTTTCTATGCCAAAATTTTCGCTGTAAATCACTCAGAACTCCATTTCTTTGCTTTCCCAACTCCATGATGGATACGATCTCCTACAAAAAGACTCAAACACAAAAAAAAACCAAAAATCTACCAACACTAATGAAAAAGACTCAAAGCCACAACCTAAGATTCAAACTCTACAATCTCTAAAAATGGGATTTCACCCAAACCTTCTATTCTCTCTCTCTAACACTTTTGGAGAATCATGAAGATCCAGTTCACCTATGTAACTAACTTCCGGGCCTCTAGCACAAACATCCAAACTACTACCCGTTTCTTTCAAATCTCACTATTTCTCTTACTATCATTTTCTACAAACCTAAACTCAATGTGGGAAATTTGAAACGTGAACAACAAGCCACTAAATTCTCCCCACACATAAGCTTCTTCATATTTTCTAATCTACGTTCAAACCAATGTATCTCTGTTTCTAACTCTTCTGCAAAACTATCCCCACACTTTAGCTCTTTCACCACCACAAAACTAGGATCATTTAACTCTATCTCCTTCTCTATCACTCTCATCTCACCCTTACCTTGAAGTTTAATCACCGTAGACAATGTACTTTCTAATATGGCTTCTAAAAGATCAATGTCACCCTCTGGATCAAACACTCCGGTTACCTCATAAACCGGCAATCCTACTAACTCTTGTCCGAACTCCTCCTCAAACAATAACTCTAGCACTTCATTCTCACCTTCTACCCGATCCTTCTCTCTCTCAACCTCATGAGTACCAACCGAGAAGACCGACTCTTTCCTATCATTCAAATTCTTCCTAAACTTCGAGACTCCAAATTTGACAGTCTCTTCACTTACCCTTGGTGTGGTCGTGCCTGCAAAGACATCTATTAACGGTTTGGCTGTGCATAGGAAAGGTCTACCTAAGATGAGAGGCACGTTTTCGTCAGCCTCGATATCAAGAACTACAAAATCCACAGGAAATATAATTTTGTCAACATTGACAAGAAAATTTTCCACAATGCCTCGTGGATATTTACATATTTGTCGGCAAGCGAAAGAGTCATGCGCGTTGGGGTGAATTCACCAAGGCCTAGCTTTTCGTAAAGTGAGTAGGGGATCAAATTAATGCTAGCACCGAGGTCCACCAAGGCATGGTTTTCAATTTCACTACCAAATAGACATAGGATCATGAAAATGCCCAGATCTGTTAGTTTCTTCGGAAGCTTGTTCATCACCACCGCAGAACAATCCGCTGTTTATGGAACATTTGAGATCTCCCCCAATTTACACTTCCCTATCAAGAGGTCGTTTAAGAATTTAGCATACTTGGGCATGTTAGTACATAATGTCTAAACAGTCTAATGCCTTGGTCTTAGTCAGAGTCTGTTTTGATTATTGATAGTATAACATGTAAGATTTTAAAGTTTAATTTTGAATGTATTGAACTCATACTCATACGCGCGCATTAGTCATACGCGGGTATGAGGGCTAGAAACATAGGAGTCATGCGCTAAGGAGTCAATGTCTATATATAGTGAAGGTCATGCGCATGAACTCATAACTTGAACTTTGGAGATTTTGGAGAGCTTATCAAAACATTGTAATCCGACATTGTTATGCTGTCCAAATTTCTAATGAAATGGATGATTATGAAACAACAAGTGTTCACAATCTTTTAGATTGGATTCTGCGCTTTCAACTAGCTCGTAGATATCAAATACATGTTATACAAGTCCTATCAACACATACAACGATCCTACAAGTGGTATCAGAGCTATATATCAAATATCTATTGTTGAATCACTTCGAATTGAAGAATTTTGGCACAAAACCATCTTTGTACCACCTTTTCAAGTTTTCTCTCATTTTCACGGTTCAAAAGCTACCAAATTCTCATAATATCTTTTATTTTCACTTCCAAACAACATGTCAAGAGATCAGGGTTGAATTCTTTCATTTTAGCCATCATCTTACAAAATTTCATTTGAAAATGAGTTCAAGCGCAGTAGCGAGTTTCTAGCGCAGGAGTGCTTGTTCACATGTAGGATTCCAGCGCAGGAGTACATACGCACATAAAAGCTCATACACTTTAGGTCATCCGTTTAAAAAGTGGTCATACGCTTGGAGTGGTTACACGTGAGGAAATCATACGTTTGGGAGTTCATATGTTTGAATACTCATACACTTGGGTGTTCATATACTTAGGAGGGTCCTTCATTTGAAGTGCTTAAGTGTTGAAGATTTCTGCTAAGTGTGAAGATGGATTTTGAATCATTGAACACGTTTGCTGCTACCCCATCAAGTGTGGTTCAAAATCTAAATCTTTAGAATGAAATGAGTACCACAAATAAACTACCAAAGCTGTTAAGAATGAAATATTATCCTAGATGGGCAGAACCTTTTTAAAATTATGTTCAAGCTAGTAACTTCGATGCATAGATGTCAATTGAAGAAGAATATAAAGTTCAAAAGAACGAACAAGGAGATAACATCTAAGTTGCACAAATTCCTGAGAATGAAAGAGAAGCTTATATTAGAGGGAAGAAAATGATGAACTTTCTTCAACAATTGATTAAGAAAGAGATTTTACAGCTGATCAGATATACCAGATTATCTCAATCACTTTGGCTTGCTTTGTTCAACAAATACTGGGGTAATGATGATATGTGGAAAAGCAAGGCATATGTAATAAAAAAGGAATTCGATATCTTTACAACAGTAAAGGGAGAAACATTTCAACAACTTGTAGAGAGGTTTTGTCACTTGGTTGTAGAAATGAAGAGGGTCGGAATTAGGAAGGATGAGATTGCTTTAGTAGATAAATTGGCTGAAGCATTACCGAATGAAGAATGGAGTATGTATATGATGACCTTGATGTTGAAGCCGGTTAGGGTAGAATGATTCTTGTTACTTTGCATTGAATTGGTTGATTTTTTTTATGAAAGTGTGTTTTTAGTAAGGTTTACCTATGAACTTGTGACAGTGTAATCTGTATGTTGAGTGTTGATGTTTAAATAAGTTTGGATGGATGATTTACGTCTTTCTATGAGGTTATGCATGTTAGATCTGCTTTGTTTAT
Source organism: Helianthus tuberosus (assembly GCA_030545235.1). Lineage (NCBI taxonomy): Eukaryota > Viridiplantae > Streptophyta > Magnoliopsida > Asterales > Asteraceae > Helianthus > Helianthus tuberosus. The sequence goes on along the minus strand of CM060377.1, from coordinate 66,459,759 downwards.
ATGTAGGTTTGCTACCATCTCCTGCTTCATTCTTCTGAGTTTAATAGCCTTTTGGGCAACAAGCATTTTGCCTGTTCTCCAATTGGGAGGAGTGGGTTTGATATCTGGATTGAGTTTTATCTTCTTAATCCATGTGATATCATCTAGAAGGGCTTCTGTAGTCCATCCAGTGAATTGGGCTATTATGGCTGTGTAAGGCTTATTTTTTCAAGATAAAATCCAATTAATCATCCTTTAATGCTTTTCTGGGCTCTGGGTTGTTTACTTGTCCTTGTGAAGCCTTTTGACTGACATCTTTTGCAAAGTCTTCTAATTTATTCACTTTTGTGAATTCTTCAGATATGATTTGTTGTGTATCCTTATCACTTTTTCCCTTGCTTCTTTCAACAACAATCCTTTCAGCCTGTTTGATCTTTAACTCCAAGTACTCTTTGACATTGGAAGACTTTGGATACCTTTTAAGGGATGGAAAGGTAACTTGGCTAGTTTCAGTTATAGAGTATAAAGATTGTATTTATTTTGATACATTTTCTAACTTTAATGTATCCAGTATGGTGATAGATGGTGATATTGGAAGTTTGGTTGATGGTGGTTTAGTTGTGTTTGATAGTGTAGATGTAAAACTTAGTGTTGTGGTGGTTGTGGTAGATGGTTGAGATTTGATAGACAATGTTGTGGTGGTAGTGGTTTGGATAGGTGATGCATCAGAAGTTTCTTCATCATCATCTTCGCCAATGAATTTAGCTCTCCTGGATCTAGTTTGAGGTGTTGGTGTTTTTGATGGTGGTTGTGGAAGCTTTGTGGACTGTTTTCTTTTGATGAGAAGTCCTTTAGGGGACTTTTGTGTTGGTGGTAGTGTGGTTGTAACATCTGTTGTCACTTTTGTAGTGCCAACAGATGTTTGGGTGGTAGAAATAGTGGTTTGGATAGTTGGTGGTGGTTTTGTTGGTGCGGTGCTTTTGGGAACCTCTGTTGAGGAGCCTTGATTATCTTGAATTTTCACTCTTTCAATAATCTATTGCACTGTTTTCTGTATGTTTGCTTCCCTTCTATCTTTCCTTATATCTATTTTAATGGCTTCTTGTTTGGCCCTTTTGGCTTTAGAAGTATCTGGCCTTATTTTGGCTTTTCTTTTTACCAGAGGAGGGAGCTTTCTCATGTTATCACTCTCCCCCTTTTTGGCATCATATTTGTATTTAGGGAGAATGAGAGTTTTACCTGTTGGAAAAATTGGTGAAAATAGCAATTTTCACAAATATAGGAAAATGATTTTTTCCTATTTTGGACTAAAAATAAATATAAGAAACAGAGGTTTCTTAATATATTTATTTGTGGGTTTGTATTCTACGTCGGAAGAGCTTCTCAACGAACTAAACCACGTCCAAAACAGAGCTAAGATGAATGAGATATCGATGCTCAAAGTTGGGTGTTTGAAACATTGAATGCTGAAACAAAAGGGAAAGTTGCACCTAGTCCCATATAGGAGGAGAGATGAAATTTAAATGGGTATTTAAGTGGGAACTCTCCATCCTTATTGTTTCATGGAAGCACACACTAAGTGTACTCGCGAAGGGTGCGTAGCACCCTAACTCGCACTCGCACACGCAATCGTACAAGCGCGCGCGCGTGGCATGGGCAATGTGGCGCTTTGATGGTGCACTTTGCACTTCGCACGCACGCATCCCCGCTAGCCGCTTGAGAGCCGCCTTTGTATTTTTGACCACGTGTGCGTGGTAAATCACAGGGGCTGCAAAGACCAAGTGGTTGAAGTGGCATGTGGGTTCGAGGCGCGTGACGTGGCATGAAGGCGCGGTTGTGCGAAGGTGCGCATGGACTTGAGTCAGTGTGGCGCACGCACTTATGGCAGTGAGCCAAAATGGCGCACGCGCGCATGAGCATGCAGACCTGCGCGCACCAGTGTGTCTTGCTCGAGCGCGCGTAGAAGATTCCAACATTTAATAACAGTGCAGTTACAGTTCAGCAATTGAAACTGTCGAGTCAAAGGCTTTGACTGAGAATTAAATGATGAATTGACTTGCATTGAAGACGTTTAATGCAATTTAATTCTCAACATTTAATTCGTTTTTAGCTGTTTCAATTGAGATGCTGTATAAATACAGCATCTCCTCCACTGCAGATGTACACTAGCAACTACACAGCATATGCAAACAACTCTCTACATACTTCTGATCTTCTTCCTACAAGTTTCAGGGTAGCCTTCGGGTTTTGGAGCCAACTCCGGCAGTACGCTGCTTCGGTTGTTGTACCCTGGAAAACAAAACGAGTGCTCTTGGGAGACTCGGAATTTGTTTTAAGGGAAGCGTGTAGAACACGTGCCTCGGCCATTCTATTTCTTCTCATTTCTTGTATTTCAATTATTTTAGTTGTAATAGTACTGTAATTCTGCTTTCTTCTATTTCTGTATTGTAATATTTGAATAAAAATTTATTTTATTTTATTTAATTACGCGAACGGTTTCTACAATCTTAAAACAAATTTTAAAACAACGTTCGTGTAGTCAAAACCATTTTGCTTGTGATTCAAACCAGCTTTGTTTCACTCAGTTTGTGTTTAAAAAAAACAGATTTTTTTTTTGTTTTCATTTTCAAAGGAGCAACTTTGGTTGAAAACATTCTGGTTACCTTCAGAATCTGTCCTAAAACTGCTAATAAACTTTCTGCCTTGGTCTTCAAAGTTGGACTTAGAAGCCAAACAGTAACTTCTAATTATTAAAAGTTTTCTATTTTTTGGTCTTCAAAGTTGGACTTAGAAGCCGAAACAGTAAATTTGTGGTAAAATTAAAATTTAATTGTTTACTTTTGTTTTTTGGAGTAAAATATAATTTTTTGGACTAAACTTTAAATTTTAATTTTTTTTTGAGCATGTCGACCGAAAACGTCAACGTAAACAACATCACGAATGTTGTGACGGGAACCCCCCTGAACGCCACCACTGTAGGAGTGTCCACAGTGGCCAATCATGCTGAACGACCTGAGAAGTTCTCGGGTCTACACTTCAAAAGGTGGCAACAGAAGATGTTCTTCTACCTGACCACCATGAACCTTACGAGGTTCTTAACTGAAACCGCTCCCCAACCTGTGGAAGGGGAGACCGACGCACAAAGGCTGTGCGTGGTAGAGGCTTGGAAGCACTCAGATTTCATATGTCGAGGCTATGTGTTAAACGGGCTTTCGGATGCATTGTATAATGTGTACTACAATGTCAAGACTTCCAAAGATTTATGGGATGCCTTGGACAAGAAGTACAAAACAGAGGATGCTGGCACAAAGAAATTTGTGGTAGCCCGTTTTTTGGAATTCAAAATGGTTGATTCTAAATCAGCTATGAATCAAGTCCAAGAATTGCAAATTATACTACATGTGTAATACCTCGCAAAAATCATGTCCAATATAATAAAGACACGTGTCATAAACCCTGATCATGTTAAAAGAGTGTAAATAGAAGGACCAAAAGCGTCAACATGCCAAACTTGTGCCTCTGAATGACCTCCTAAGATGTTCGTATTCGTTGTTAAATAAATTGTCAGACACAAAAAAGCCGTTGCGCTTAAAAAATCAAGAGTTACAGAACGCAGGGGTTAAAAGTGTCAACATGTTAATTTTTACCTCTGAGTGGCCTTTTAACGTTCCCAAAGCTTTGTAATGCATTATTATATATCTGATAATAAAGTTTATAAATTCCAACTCAATCTTGTGGGAAATAATTCAAATTCGAGAAATTGGGATCACATGTTTAAATCACGACAATTCTTCATTCAATGGCCTTTTTAAAAGACTACAAGACAACACTAATACATGGCAATGCTTTCTAGAGCAATTCAGAACTGAACAAGAGGACCCATCTGCTGAAAAAGACCTTAGATTCGAGTTATAAAGATTGCATGGTCAAAATGTAAAAGTTCTCAAAAAATTGTCTTCTGATTAGAGGCTTACGGACCGCAAAGCATCTGCCTTACGGACCGTAAGGCAGCTTAACTGGGCGATAAAATTTGAAAAGCGGTTACTGACTATAAGGCCTAGGCTTACGGTCCGTAAGGACTGTAACTGGGCAGTGAAAATGGACAGCTGCGGGTTGTCTCCTTCTACACCCCTTTTCTCGAAACCAACTACTTGTTAACGGTTTTGAAATACCTCTAGACACCTGTATGCATCAGATTTCACCTGGGGGACACCTGTATTGATCTTAGTCAATCCAAGAAACTATAAATAGGGCCTTGCTTTGCTTCATTTGAACTCACACTTCAAAATTTTCATTCAAACAACTTCTCTGAAGCTCCTGGAGTTCTAGGAAGTTTTCTTCAGTTCAAATTTCGTGCTAAGGATTCTTGTAAGCATTCTTAGCTTCTCTAGTTAAGCTTTACTTAGCTTAATGACCGAAAGTCAAAGTTATCGTAATGATACTTTGACTTTGTGATTAATCACTAACGGTCCAGCCATTATTCGAATTAAAAGTGGCTATGTGTTGGTAATTATGTAGGTGTTAAACTCTTAAAATGGCACCTTCTAATTATCACGTTAACTCAGTCAATTGTCGGGTCAAAGTTATGAACCAAAAGTCAAACAGGTCATTTTTTACAAAATAATCCATAACTGATAATGCAGAAGTTATGGAACATGTTTTAACACTTAAATAACTTGGTAATTAATATAAGAATATGTTTAGGCATGTTCAACCCGACAATTCTGAGTTTCGGCTCGGTTCGCAACCGAAAGTCGCAAAAGTAGACTTTTGCTTCGACTTTCAGTTCTGACCCGATTTATTTTACTTTAGTTATGTCTGAGGGTTCCTTTGGGACCATATTATATGTTAGTATAACTCTCTGAAGTTATACAACATGGTTCCTTAGAAATCATAGTGTACATTCATGTTTTCGTTAAATGCTTAAAAGTCGACCATTATGCCCTTTTGATATAAAAACGAAATTTTTGGAAATGTGTGTGGACAAAAATCTTCATTAGTGATTTATAAGTATGTCCTAGAAATTTGACATCCGTTTCTGGTCTAAAATGAAAGTTATGCAAGATATCGTAAAACTAAAACTTTTTGTTAATTAAATGGCATTTTGAGCATAAATCATATTTAAACCCAATTTTTGACACCAAACTTGCTACCCAATATTATGATATAATATTTAAGGATTTTTGAAATTTTTACCAAATTTTATACTGATCATACCATAGAGTTCTAGCATAGATTCGGTAATTGACGATAATACCCTTTTAGCTAATATAATGAGTTTTACACATCCTTTACATATCAAACCTTTTGCTACTGATTTTATACAATAAATAAAATTTTTTATACAGTTAAAGCTGATCAAAATCTCAGATTTCCTTAAACAACTCGAAAATCGTCAAATACCGACTTTTACGCTTATTAAGCACATAGTATGTGTTAAAACCATATTTAATGCTTAAGACTTATTACCTTCTGATTTTAAAAATAAATTTTTATACTTTAACAGTAAGTATAATTCTTGAACTCAGATTTCCAAATTTGACCTTAAAACATATGTGAAATGACCAAAATGCCCCTACGGTGCATAGTTTGGCCATAAATGTTTAAAAACACATATGTATGATAGCTTGTTAATATAACAACACAAAATAAATATTTTTACAGAACGTTTTAGACCAGATCCTTAGTTTATATTTAAACCTCGTTTATAAATTCTAAAATGACCAGAATACCCTTACGGGGCTTAATTTGCTTTTAAATTTGTTTTGGGCATAATGGAAGATATCCTACTGATATCACAACATATTTTAAGCATTATAACTTATGAAACCTGTTCATGACTTATCTGGTTACCCATTATGCATATACGCGTTCGGTACAGTTTATGTAACTAGTTTGCATAAATTAGCCGAAACGGGTCAAACCTTATAATTTTTACTTCAAAATCCAGAATGTATTTAGTTTACCCATTTTATAACTGAATCACATTCTAATCCGGTCATCGCTTAATCTTGCGTTTCGTACCGTAAACCTTTCTTTAAAACTAACCGGTCTACGTTATAACTTAAATAAGACCCGTTAGGAACCTAATAGGTTATTAAAACCTTCGTTCCAGATTAGGAGCCCAGTAAAATATATTTGTACTTGCTGGTTTGATATACGGCCGAGAATACAAATTACTTTGAAGCTCAGGTAAATACTTTTAACTTATTTTCCCTTATACGGGCTTGGGATACGGTATTATAATAATACCGCTTGGTCTGGTATGAAATCATTTAATCGGATTGTGATTATTAAATTGCATAACCCGTTTTAATCAGTCTTGTTTGATGCAATGCCTTTGGGGGGTTAATGACCGTTTCCTGGATATCCTCGGCTCATTCATTAGAAATGGCCACGGCTTAAGCACGGGGTGTAGGCATTGTTGATGCACGAGAATGTCTATTGACTACATCTTCATCAAGTCTTAGTTCAAGAAAGTCACTATTGGATCTTATATGTCAAATTAGGGTTTAATTAGTGATTTTAGGAAGTGTATAGAAGGGTTCCGTTTGAAACCGTAGGTTATATGAGGGTTCCGTTTGAACCTGGTCGTTTGAGTTAGGGTTCCGTTTGAACCATTATGTTAATGTTCAAACGGAAGGGTACTTTGTCTATAAATAGGAGTGTGAGTGTCACATTTCAAACGGAACGGTTGGAACAGTAGGGAGGTGCTGCCGGATTTTCATCAGAAAACTTTGTATAAGCACGTTTATTAATCAGAAAAGAAAAGTTAAAAGGATTAGAGCTGTTTTGGACGTTATGTGCATTGATTCCGCCTTTACACATGATGTTGAACTACCTTAACTGACTTTCAGGGTCACGTACACGATCCAACAAGTGGTATCAGAGCTCAGGACAAGGAGTTCATACCGAATACAGCTGAAAATCATCGGATTATCTCACTTCTACCTTTCTTTTCTGATTTTAATTTGTTCTCACGGTTAAAATGGCTTGAAACAATCACATAACAAACGAAATTCACTATTAACCAATCCTTGAAAGTTTAAAATAAAAAATCGACTTAAAACTGATCTAAATCGTTCAGACCGTTTGAAAAGTTTCGCGATTTGCTGACGTCATCGTTTGAAAATTGATCTATCGTTTGAAAACTGCCTAATCGTTTGAAAATACAAGCTGTCGTTTGAAAATGGGTTCTGTCGTTTGAACAGTTTGTCGTTTGAGGTGCTCGTTTGAAAACTGTTTATCGTTTGAAAACAGTTTATCGTTTGAAGTTAACGTTTGAACCTGACTGACAGTTTGAAAATAATGGTTACCGTTTGAAAGTGTGTATATCGAGTTGTATATAACATTTATCGAGGATGTCAGTTGGTAACATGTTTTTGTTTTTGTTCAAGGTTGCATGTGATTGCTGATAGAATTTAATTCTCGGTTAAATAAAACAAAAACAAACAACATGTCGTCGGTCATTGGGTATTGAATTAGTGGGTTTTATAGGTCCAATCAGAGTTGTTGGATATAAATTGTCATCGAGAAGTGTCAGACTACAATACACATTAAACGGTCAAATAGAATTCTATATACATTTAATTGTCGGTTTGTTTTTGTTGAAAATTGAAAATTGAAATTGATTTGTTTGGTTAACAAGTGAGGTCAAATCAAAAGTGTTTGTGATAGTATCTTGTTGCACGTGATCTGATTGAGTATATTCTGGATTTAAAAGAATTGGTCATAGTCACGTAATTGTAAATTGATAAAGGTCAAAACAGATTCAGAGTTTAATTGATAAGGCTCAGTTCTCTAACATCATTTTGTGAGGCCCAATCATCATTGAGTATTAATAAGCCCAAATTTGTCCATTGATCAATCGGCTTATTCGTTTAGTGATTTCACTTGAACAATTTTGGATTGAATCCGCAAATCTTTGACACGGGTCTTAGATTGATTTCACAAACACGCACGTTTACATATTCAGTTTGTTTTGAACTGATCGTTTGTTTGTTTGTTTGTAGGCGATCTGAGGTGATTTACAAGGCACAAATACCAAGAAATCAAAATGTGTTGATGCACGAGAATGTCTGTTGACTTCATCTTCATCAAGTCTTAGTTCAATAAAGTCAAGATTAGGTCTTATATGTCAAATTAGGGTTTTATTTAGTGATTTAGGAAGTGTTTTAGAGGGTTCCGTTTGAAACCATAGTTTGAACAAGGGTTCCGTTTGAACATAGGGGTTCCGTTTGAAACCAAAGTTTGAAACCATAGGGTTCCGTTTGAACCAAGTTCAAACGGAAGGGTCTCATGCCTATATATAGGGATGTGTGTGTCACATTTCAAACGGAACGGTTGAGGTCATTGTGCAGGTAACGAAGTGCTGCCAATTTCTGTTCAGGTTGTAAACATTGTTATTATCAATACAAGCAACAGATTAAGAGTACAAGCTGTTTTCGTGTCCGGTGTACTGATTCCGCCTTTAAACTGGATGTAAAACTCTTCTGAACGACTCAGTCGGGTCAAACAACGATCCAACAAGTGGTATCAGAGCTCAGGACGAGGAGTTCATACCGAATACAGCTTGAAATCATCGGATTATCTCATTTCTACCTTTCTTTTCTGTTTTTAACCGCGAGAACTGTTTAAAATGGCTTGAAACGATCACATGTCAAACGAAATTCACTAATAATCAATCCTTGAAAGTTTGATAACGAAATTCGACCTAAAACTAACTAAAATCGATCAGACCGTTTGAAAATTTTCGCGTTTTGCTGACGTCACAGATCTGTCGTTTGAAAAATCAGACCCTCCCGTTTGAAAACTGGTCTCTCGTTTGAAAAATGTTCCATCGTTTGAAAATGGAGTCTATCGTTTGAACAGTTCATCGTTTGAACTGATAGTTTGAAGTCTATCGTTTGAAGTGATTGTTTGAAATGTTTGTCGTTTGAATTGATCGTTTGAAATTATCGTTTGAGGACGTGACAGTTTGAGAGTTTGAGATTTGCACCTGAACGTTTGAATGATTCTGTCTGTTTGAAAGTGGTTATCAGTTGTGTCAGTTTGAAATTGACTTTGAATTGTGTGAAACTTATCGGTTGTTCAGTCATTACATGTAACCAGTCTTTAATTGCTACCCAATCAAGTAAATTTGTTTCTAAACAATCACGTGGAGTCGTGTGAGAATTAATTGATTTGGTTTGAACGGTCCAATCAAACTGAATTGATAATATAGGTTGTCGACCACTTTGAGATTTATTAAATAATTCATGTGATATTGTCAGAATCCACTAAATCGAAAGGCTCAATCAAAGTTAACTAAACAATTAATAGGTGTTAACAGCCCATGTGACAAAGTATTCGGTCCAATCAGATGTTTGTTTCAATTGAAGTGTTGGTTTAGTGGGTGTTTGATGTGTTGCCCACTAGTTGAAGGTCCAATAAAAGTGTGTTGTTAAAAGCCCATGTGAGGATTGGATAAATCTATGTGATTGGCTTATATAGAGGCCCAATGAGATTATTGAATTAATATTGAAATTGTCAGCCCATGTGACTTTGTGGTCAAATGAAATGGTATAATGTCATAAAGTTGTTGATGTTAATTGCTGTGATTTCATCGAAAAGTGATATTTCTTGTGAATCGGATCACGTGAATCTATAGTTGCAGTCCTATCAAAGTGGTTATTAAGGTCCAATCAAGATTTTAGTGAAAATATTAGTTTGTCGGTTACAATTTAATCATAAGAATTGAAGTAATACAAATTGTAGAATGGTACACTAGAATTTCTGTTATATACTTGATATAATATACTTGAAGTTCGGCCTAATCTCATTACATATCATTGGCCATCTTATGTGTCTGATTCATTAAATTCGTGCATTACTATGTTATTTGTTTGCTGGTTGAGTTGTCAGTAGTCAGGTCACAAGGTTTGGAGTTCAAAAGTTTCAAGGGTCAGGTCAATCGAATTCAATTCGGGTCATTCAGTCTATACAATTGGTCAACATTCTGTTCGCATAGTTTGTCAACCTTCAGTCCGCACAGAAAATTCATCAGTTCGAGTATTATTTTAATTCAGTTGTTTGTTTGTTCAGGTAATTGAAGATGTCAAGCAACGGTGAAGAGTTCTACAATACTTTCTACAAAGCGTTCAATTCCGAATCATCCGATAGAAGATCTGAGATGAAAGAATATTCGAAGGAGATTTCGGAGAATTTGAAGTTCGAGAACATGTACGGAAGCCAACAGAAGCCACCAAAGCTAATGAAAGTGGAAGATTATCACTGGTGGAAAAATAGATTTGAGGGTTGGGTAAAAGCTTTTGCTCCTGAAAGTTGGTTAAAACTGACAAATGGATACACTGAACCAGTAAAAGAGGGAGGAGAGTTAATAGAAGCAAAAGATTTCACAGACATAGATACAAAAAATTTTGTAGCTGAATATAAAATGATCACATTAATCAAACAGTCAGTGAGAGAGGATATTATTTCGTTACTTGAACAAGAGAAAACTTCAAAGAGTTTGTGGGAAGCATTAGGGAAAAAGTGTGTAGGAAGTAATGAAATTGTCAAAAACAAAAAGAAATTGTTGCGTAAAGAGTTTGATTTATTCAATTGTATGAAAAATGAATCTGTTTGTAAAATGATTGAGAGATTCGGACATTTGAAAGTGGAGCTGATCAGACATCAAATCTTACCTTCTGAAGAGGAGCTGGTGGATAAATTGTTTGATTCATTGCCAGATGATCAAGAGTGGAAATACTTCGCGCTAATGTTGAAAAATACAATCAAGCCTGAAGATTTGAAATTGGATATGCTGATTGAAAAGCTTGAAAGTCATGAACTGGAGATAAAGAGATCTAAAGTCAACAATCCAGCTTATCAGCAGAATGTAGAGCTTTACTACAGAGTACCGCAGGCTGGGTCACCAAGAACAGCATTTTCTGCAGAAAGTTCAAGCTCAGTGAACAATGAAAGTCTTCACAGTGGTTTTCACAATGGATCTTCTTCAACAACTTCTGATCAATCTGCTTCCAAGAATTTGTTTCAGTGTAATATCGCAGTGGATCTGAAGAATGGGCAGAATTTTAGCGAAGAGTCAGCAAAACAACAGATGGTTTTCTTGGCATCTGTACTTGAATCATATGAAAGCCTCGTTGCAGGGAAAATTGGCAATACCAATTTGACAAAAGAAGATTATGATCAATTAGACCCCGAGGAAATGGAACTAATGGATATCAGATGGTGCATGGCCAGTGCAGTTCGTCGGGCACAGAGGTTCATGGAGATCACGGGGAGAAAGTCAATTGGTGGACCATCTACCAAACTGGGATTTGATAAATCTAAGGTGACATGTTTCAAATGCAAACAAAGAGGTCACTTCAAGCGCGAGTGCAGAAATGCGTATGCTGATCATGATTCTGAAAATCCATTCAACGAAGATTATTACAAGAAAGCGATTTACCATCAGAACAAGTCTGAGCCATCAAGATTAAAGCAACCAGAAGAAAGATCAAGGGCTCTTGCAGTTATATATGACGATGAAGGTTACGACTGGAGTCAAGTATGCCCTGAAGAAGATGCAGTTGGATATGCATTTGTGGCTAATGCTGATCCTGATAGATATTGGAAAGTAGACTATGCAAGATGGGAAATTGGGAAATGAAACGAACCATTCAAAGAAGCCCAGAGAGCAAAAAGATGGAATGAAGAGTTGGAATGTTACATGGATCCACGGGGTAATCCAGTTGTTGACCCATCAAAAGTGGATTTCGAAGCTGTAATAAATTTGGTTCCAAAGCAGGCTACTTTCAACACACGAAGGTTAACTGATAAAGCATATTTGCCTGATTTGGAGAAGAAGATTAGAGAAGTTTTTGAAGAAAGTTTACCGAAGGTGGTAGAGATGAAGAAGAGAAAAGAAGAAGAACTGAAGAAGATGATTGAAGAAGTGAAGACTGTTGCAAAGCTTGCTGGAGAGGAACAGAGAGCTGAAGAAGAATAGAAGAATGCAGAAACTAAGAAAGAAGAAAAGGAGAACGATCTGAAAGTTGAATCAGAAGAACCGGTGCTGAATGAGACTGAGGTTAGAAAATCTTCTGATCTATCGAATGTTGATTTGGTTGATGAAAAAGAACAAAAGTGCAGGAATTGCATAGAAATGTGCAAAGCCTGTACTGAAAAAGATGACATCATAAAAACAAAAGATAATGAATTAAGCAAACTTGAAAATGGTTTCACAATAAAATGTAAAGATATGATTGAAAAAGAAGAAATTTTGAAACTAAAAGTTGAAAATTTGACACAGAAATGTCAAGGTCTTGAAAAGGATAATGATGTTTATAGACAACTGTGTTCTACAAAATGTGTTGATTGTGTTGAAAAAGAATCGAAATTTCAAGATTTACAAAAACAGTATGATTCTTTAAAGTGGTCAAGTCAGAGAGTACAAGAAGCTTATGATACTTTGAAGAGCCAAGTCAAAAGTTTTGATCAAAGATTGTCAGAAACTTTAGTTACTAAAGAAATGTATGAAAGAAAGTTTAAAGAAAAGCAAATTGAATTGAACAAATGTGTTGATGAAATTGCTAGTCTTAAACAAGTCTTGGCTGAAAAAGAAAAGGTTGTTACAAAACTTCAAAGTTATCATAATTCTTCGTACATTCTCGAACGCATTTTCAACATCACACCAGATAACAAAGATACTGAAAATTGCAAAAAGGGTATTGGTTCAGAATTTCATCAGGTACCACCACCATTGAGAAACAATTATACTTTTTATGATGAGGAAAAGGTGGCAAAGGGTTTGAACATAGCTGACCAGTTACCTGAAAGTATCGATGTGACTTACTCCAAATCTGATGATGCTAATGATTCAGAGGTGGTAAATAAGGTTGTTGAAAGCGTTTTGAAAGATGAGTCTACAAAAGGTAAGTCTGAATCACAGGATGAAAATGAAGGAAATCTTTATGATGGTTATCTGAAAAACACAAAATCCGAGAAAAATTTGAATGATGATTCAAAAGGATTGGTTTATACCATGATTGGATCGGACAAATTATTCTTAGATGTTGTATTCCCGATTCAGAATGTGATTTCAGAAAAGGTAGATCAAGTTTTTAAAATGGTTGAGATTGAGAAGTCTGAGATTCCAAAGTTTGCTGGTAAAGGTCATAAATCGTTTTATAACAAACCTGATTTTAAGAAGAAAAACATGAAGGCTGGTTTGGGTTATAAAAAGAAACGGAATTGGAATCAAAGTAAAAAACCAAATTTGCAACAAAAGATGAGTTTTGTTCAAGGGAAAAGCTTGAAAGAAGAAGAAAAACTCAAATTTGGACAACAGTCTAATGATGAGTTTGATGCTATGAAAAAGAAACAACAACAAGCCAAGGATGTTTCAAAGAAAATGTGTTTTAAATGTGATCAAATTGGACATGTTGCACGAAAATGTCCAAATCCAAAGCCTGTTGATGTTGAAAAACAGAAATCTGAGGATGTGAAATCAAGGTCAACCAGATTTAATTCGAAACAAACTTGGAGGTACAATACAAACAAGTTTGCTTCAAATCAAAATTGGAAATCAAACCCGAACAGGTTCGATTCAAGACAGACCTGGAATTCTCACACACCCAGATTAAGAACAAAACAAAGTTGGAGAATATCTGTTGATATGACAAAACCTCAAGAGTTTTGGAAACCTAAAAATGTTATTCAAAAACAAAAGGTTCAAAAAGAGACAAATTTTTATAAAAGAGGTACTCCAGAAGGTCAAATGTGGAGTGCTAAGAAACAAGTGACGCCGGTAAAAGATGAGAAAGTTGAAGTCAAAGTTGAACAAGTTTTAAATGATAAAGAGTTTCCGAAATTGAATGAACATTATTGTGTTGAAATGCCTAAGGTCCAACAGACCTGGGCTAAATTGTTCAAATAATTGATAAAGTTTGAATGTGCAGGTGCTCAACGAAGCTGAAGATTGTGAGAATGGTAGTTGGAGCAACCTGGCACAGGAAGAGGTTGCAGAACCCTGGTTTGGTTGAACAGGGAGTTTAGTTTGTGTGATTTTTGTACATAAATAAACAATATTTTCAAAATCCTAAAAATTGAAAAATTAAAAACCAAAAATATGTTTTTAGTTTGTTAAAATTTGGAAAAAAAAACCAAAAATATGTTTGTTTTTAATTTTGTTTGAATGTATGTTGATTGAATATGCCGAAACCCTCACGCCTGAACAAACATGATTACTTTCATCAGATTGAAACACGGTTTTCAAACTGTTAAGATCAATGGGTTGTAAATCATGGGGGTACATTATATTTTCTGCCAATCAGAGCGCTTGAAGCAGAAAATGGATGGCGAGACAAAGCTATCAGTGTTGGTTGTCAAATTTTTCTTTAAATGGTTTTGCATTTTAGGGGGAGAAAAATTGTCATTAGAAAATACAAAAACATTTGAAAATTTGAAAAAGCCAAAAACATGATAAAATTGAAAATTGAGTTTTTGCGTAAAAAGAGGAAATGATAGTACATCAGTAGACGGTTACAGTATGCTAAAGAATTGGAAAGTTTAAAAGAGTTAAACAATCTTACTGATGATGTGTCGATAGGTTTTCGCACATTTAGTAGATTTATTCGGGATATAAACCTAAATTCAAACTTGTTTATTTTGTGGGGAACACTACTTGGATATATAGGTAACCCCTGAAATCTCGTTTGAAAGGTCTCTTAATCTGATATACTAGGTCTTTATACTCAATGATGTCTGGGGTATTATTCCGGGACTTCTGCTGAACGGTAGTTCTGACCTAGTCCTTGGCTAATACTTGCTTCAATGCTTGAAACACAGCATTACACCCTCAGCATGCTGAAACAATTAAATTGATAAATGCTGCTGTTGTAAGCAAAAAGATCCTCTAAAGGGGATACACAGTAAAGTCGAAGCTGATATCTCTCTGTGTATACGGAAGTATCGATCTGAGATCCCTCGGCCCTCGCATACCTAATTTATATACATATATCATTGTAGTATACTCACCTGTAAGACTGATTATTGGGATTCTGGATACGGGAGTATATTCAAGAGGTGGGACACATGAATGAGTTTAAGTTCATAAGACATCTAATTCGTATCCTGAATCAGTTGAAGTTTGTATGAAAATTTAAGTGGATCAGTATATCGACAATCTAAGTGAATTGTTTAATGCATAATGTGATTTTAAGCTCAATGGTACTTGTGACTTGTCATAAACTGTTATGATCCTCTAATGCATTCTCAAACCAAAAATATTGTCTGTAAATATGTTTGTACATATTTCTTTACTGCTTTATATTTTCAGAAAATACAAAAAGATTTTGATTTCTGCTTTATTTTCGACAACTGATGTCTGAGTGCTGAGTTTCAAAATCTAAGTAAGCTGATTGTGTTTCTGAAAATAAAACAAGTTCATTAATTTGAAACTTGACGTTTTTAAAATCAAAAATCAAAAACAGTTTGTGATATCTCCAAGGTCATTAATTTGGACTTGGATGATTAACTGTGGGGGATTTGGATGCTTTTACTGTTATAGAGCTAGTTTCCGATTCGATTCGATGAAACTGCCAAATTTATGAGAAGTGGTTTATAAGGTTTGAATTGTTAGATTATAATATCTGAAAATTTTAAATGTTGTCACTTATAGTTGGATGAGTGATTGCAGGTTTCAGGAATTTCCACAGAATCTAAATGTCAAAGTTTGAACCAGATATCTCAAATTCTAGCATATTGAAAGGGGGAGTCTGTGAAAGGGGGAGTCTGGATCAACAGCATATGGAAGTGTGAAGATAGAGTGGTTATGATGAGAAGAAAGAGTTGAAGAAAAGACTAAGACTGAAGACTCAGGAGCTGAAGACTATGTCAACATCCAAGGGGGAGTCTGTTGATGCACGAGAATGTCTGTTGACTTCATCTTCATCAAGTCTTAGTTCAATAAAGTCAAGATTAGGTCTTATATGTCAAATTAGGGTTTTATTTAGTGATTTAGGAAGTGTTTTAGAGGGTTCCGTTTGAAACCATAGTTTGAACAAGGGTTCCGTTTGAACATAGGGGTTCCGTTTGAAACCAAAGTTTGAAACCATAGGGTTCCGTTTGAACCAAGTTCAAACGGAAGGGTCTCATGCCTATATATAGGGATGTGTGTGTCACATTTCAAACGGAACGGTTGAGGTCATTGTGCAGGTAACGAAGTGCTGCCAATTTCTGTTCAGGTTGTAAACATTGTTATTATCAATACAAGCAACAGATTAAGAGTACAAGCTGTTTTCGTGTCCGGTGTACTGATTCCGCCTTTAAACTGGATGTAAAACTCTTCTGAACGACTCAGTCGGGTCAAACAACGATCCAACAAAATGTTTGACGGAAAGGAAAACAAGAATCTTGAAAATTTAAATGATTGGCTTTGTGAATCTTGGTGTGGAAGATTAGGTGATAAGGATGTTTATGTTAAAAGATTCGAAAATTTGTTGTGTATGAAGAATGAATCAGTGGAGAAGTTGGTAAAACGGTTTGATGAGTTAGTTTACAAGTTAGAAAGACATGGGATATATTTTTCAAAGGATGAAAAAATTTCAAGATTTGTTAATGCTTTACCTTTGGAATGGGATAAATTCGTGAATGAACTGAAACGGGATTCTAGTTTATCACGCTTTGATTTAAGAAGTTTCATAAATAAAATAACAAATCATAGGATTCATAAAGATTCAAGAAAAAGGGAGTTATTGGATGAAATAAAAGGAGAATCAGAAAAGATAGATTTGGATGTGATCATTGAAATGAGAAAACGAATCACTGTGTGTCTTGCAGCAAAAAATGTTATGAGATACGATATTAAGAGGGGTTGTTATATTGATGAAAATATGAATCCTCTTGATTTTGTTAAAATTTTCTGTGCAGGAACATACAAGATGGAAACAAAGAAAGAAGTTGATAATGGAGAGATGAATGGAAAATGTTCAAAATGTGAAAAATTCGAATCAGAAAATGTCAATCTCTTGAAAGATATGAAGAATTTGACATTGGAAAACAAAGCTTTGAAAGATGGGAAGAAAGCTGATGATGAACAGATTCTGGAGTTGCGCTTGAACTGTGAAAAACTGATAACTGAAAATGTCAAACTGTTGAGTGATGTGGACAGTTTGACATTGGAAAACAAAGGTTTGAAAGAAAAAGAAAAAGATTTTCAAAATCAAATCAAGATTTTAGAAGATGAGAGAGATATTTTTGGTAAAGATAATCTTGGAAAACAAATTGAAATCATTTCTCATCTTGCTAAAATCATTCAGCTTGAAAAAGAAGCTGAAAAAGTTCAGATTAAAATCAAAGAGTTTGAGGTGAAATTGAAAGGTTTTGAGAATTTTACATCAAATGTTTCTCCAAAACCGATCAATTCTGTTCCAATAAGTGACAATGTCACAAATTTTGACAAAGTCAAAGTCAAAATTGAAGATTGTGATGAAATATCTGATGATGAAAAAGAAGAGAAAAGAAAAACATTTTTGAAATTAAATGAAATGTTTAAAAATACTGTTTTACATTCTACTGAAACAGGTGAATGCTCTAAACAAAAACTTGTTAAGAAGATTGTAGAACAGAAACAAAAAGATAAAAATTTGAAAAATCCTAAAAATGAAAATAAAAGCTCATCAGATAAGTCATCCAATCATTATAAAAAACCACAAAAATTGGAAAATTATAACTCAAAAACTGTTGGTAATAAGTGGTGCAGGTTTGACCACAGTGCTTCAAAGCCAAATCAAATTTTCAAGAAGAGTGATGATCACCACAGAGCCAGACAATGTTATGATCTAAGCATATGGTGTGAAAGTGGTGAATGGTACGATAACATAGTGTGCTACACTTGTGGTGTTAGAGGACACATTGCTGTTAACTGCCAGAATTGGAGTTATGAGACAAGAAGATGCTATAATTGCCAAATCAGAGGTCATATTGCCAGAGATTGCCCAAGGAGATCAAATGAAAGATTGAGGGTTAATTCTCAAAGAATGGCAAAGAAGCCAGTCAACGTCAAGCCCCATGAACAGAAGGTTCTAAAACCTAAAGTTCAGGATCAAATAATTCAAGAAAAGAAAGTTAAACTTTCACAGGGGCAGAAAGACAGACTGCGAAAGAAAAGGAAGAAGGCGAGAGAGTATCTCGAGAAAATTTTGTCTTCAGGTTCACCAGACAGATTGAATAAAAGTCCTGATGAATCAACTCACTCGACTGTAAAGCCAAGTAAATTGAATTCTTCAGATGCAAATCTGAAGACAAAAGAGAAAAAGAAGATGAAGAAAATGGTCGGCGATGAATCTGATGTGTCAAAGTCAGACAAGCCACCATTAGGAAATGAAACTGACTTGTCAAAGTCAGAAGAGCCATGTGTTGGTAATGATTCTGGTTTGTCAAAACCAGAAGAGCCATCTGTTGAGGTAAAAACTGTCACACCCAAGGCTGGTCAGGCTTGGGTGAATCTTTTCAAATAGAAAAACCTGACTTGCCGGAGCTTCCAGGTTGGTAAGCGTGAAGCAGGTATCGGCATCCTTCTTGAGAAATTCACAGGATGGTAACTGTGATATTTCGATTTACAAGTGGTAAATCAGGGACATTAAGTTGTACTTGATTTTCTACTAGTGTTTGTTGTTGACAAGGGTCCTAATTGTTAATTCTTTAAAATGGTTGAAAAAGAACAATGTGATGAAACCCCGAGTTTGTGAAAAGACAAACAAAACTAATTTTCAGGAAAAACCATTTTGATTAAAACAAACTTAAGTGTTTTGAAATCTTAATGGGAAAATAGTTTGTTGTCAGGGGGAGTTCTGATTGTTTATGCCAAGAGAATGGCGAATTGAAGCGATTCGATATCAGTTTGTCACGTTTCTTGTATAGTTTGTTTTCAAATTTTCCCAGAAAATCAAAATTGAAACATATTTTGATTTTAGGGGGAGAAAAATTTTAAAAAAATTAGAAAATTTCAAAAACATTGAAAAATCAAAAATGAGTTTTGTGTTAAACAAGAGGAAATGATAGAAAATCAGTGAACTATCACAGCATGCTAAAGAATTGTAATGTCAAATGTGATAAGCGGTCTCACTAAAGATGTGACGGTAGGCTCAGCTAGACTAGTAGATTTGCGATAACGATACAAACATAAATGAAAAAGCCTAGTTCTAGTGGGAAACATGGTCAAAAGCATAGTACTTGGTTTTGTCCTTCTTGACTGTGTACCTACTCAGTAATCGCTGATTGTCGAAAGACATAAAACTGGTTAAGTTTGTGAACTTTCACAACTTTGCTGAAAAGTCGCTGTGATTGTGCATTTTATTTTGCAAAGATTTAAACTTGTTTTATTTCTTTATTTTGTTTAAGCATCGGACATCCTCTGCGTATACGTGAGTATCGACCTGGATGTTGTTGCCTAAACGTTCTGCTTTATTTTCTTTGGTGTTTCGTTTAAGCTTTGGACCTCCTCTGCGTATACGGAAGTATCGACCTGGTGGTTAAAGCCTAAACAACTTCAACTTGTTTTATTTTCTTATTTTGTTTAAACATTGGACTTTCTCTGCGTATACGGAAGTATCGACCTGATTGTTAATGTTTAAACATTCTGCTTTGTTTTTGCACAAATCACAGTTGATAAAAGTTTAAAGGCATTACTTGAGTCAGTGTATTGCATGATGAGGGGATATGCTGAGATTGTGGGGTCCATAAGAACTTAGTGCTATCTTAATATACTTTAAAGTATCGGTAAGCAGATTGAAAGTTTTTAGATTGAGTTTAAGAGGACAATTATATCGTCAATCTAAGTGAATCGTTTAGAACTTAAAATGTCTAAAGCTTAACGGTGCTTGTGATTTGTTTCATAAACTGATATGATCCTCTTACACAAACTCACAAAAATTTGAGGTTTTAGTTAATCAAGGTCATTTATTTGAACTTGATGTAACTTTACAGATATATGGATGAATGTATTCTACCAGTAAGTTTTTAAATCTAAGTGTTATAAATTTGTGAAACTTATGTTGTGGTAGAGAATATGCAGGTTTCAGGAATTCCCACGGAAGCTAAATGTCAAAGCTTGAACCAGACATCTCAAATTCTAGCATATCGAGAGGGGGAGTATGTGAAAGAGGAAGTCTGGATCAACAGTATATGGGAATGTGAAGATAGAGTGCTTATGATGAAAAGACAAAGTTGAAGAAAAGACTAAGACTGAAGACTCGGGAGCTGAAGACTACGTCAACATCCAAGGGGGAGTCTGTTGATGCACGAGAATGTCTATTGACTACATCTTCATCAAGTCTTAGTTCAAGAAAGTCACTATTGGATCTTATATGTCAAATTAGGGTTTAATTAGTGATTTTAGGAAGTGTATAGAAGGGTTCCGTTTGAAACCGTAGGTTATATGAGGGTTCCGTTTGAACCTGGTCGTTTGAGTTAGGGTTCCGTTTGAACCATTATGTTAATGTTCAAACGGAAGGGTACTTTGTCTATAAATAGGAGTGTGAGTGTCACATTTCAAACGGAACGGTTGGAACAGTAGGGAGGTGCTGCCGGATTTTCATCAGGAAACTTTGTATAAGCACGTTTATTAATCAGAAAAGAAAAGTTAAAAGGATTAGAGCTGTTTTGGACGTTATGTGCATTGATTCCGCCTTTACACATGATGTTGAACTACCTTAACTGACTTTCAGGGTCACGTACACGATCCAACAGGCATACACCTGACAGTTGCCTATGTAAAAACGGTATCTCACTCTCTTGTGGGCCTATACTTGTGGCGTGTCTATTAATCTTGTCTCGGCTCTTATAACCAGGCCCTGAACGGACGACAAACATATAAATCTGTATACAAGATTATTTTAATAATTGTCCCAAGTTATAAAAGATTTTATGCCTTGTGCATCCAAACCAATTTTATAAACATTTTTCAAAAGAGTCAGTTAATTGTATTTACCAGTATAAACTGACGTATTTTTCAAAAAAAGATTAAGTACAGGTACTACACGTAATGGGCTGGATACTCCGAGTATTAAATAAAGAGTCTTGCAAGCTTTTAATACTTTAAATCTGTTGAACAATATTTCTTTTCTGTTTTAGATCCGCCAGTGGATCCACTTACAACCGTTGTGTAATATTTTATTATACTTTTTAATTCGGCTTGTAATATTACTTTAGACTTCCATTGTGCATTAAACTGTGATTAATTGTCTATGATGATATCAACTACGTCATGATACTCCCCACCGGGCCCACCGGTAATACGTGGAAATATCGGGGTGTGACAACATGACATCCTAGCGGAAGGCATGACACTTAGCGACACATTCCAAGTGGCAGCGATGACTGAGAAGTTACTTCCAGGTTGGGTGGATTTTAAGAATTATCTTAAACACAAACGAAAGGAGATGACTATAAAGGATCTTATTGTTCATCTTCGGATTGAAGAGGACAATAGAATTGCCCAAAAAGGCAGCCTTGCACAAACTTCTGCTAGCGTAAATTTGGTTGAGCATGGGCAATCCTCTAAAGGCAATAAGGGTAAGGGGAAAAAGGACAAAGAGAAAGCAAAGGCTAGCAAACTTGGACCAAAGAAAGGGGTTGTGAAAAAGAAACCTCAAACGTTCCAAGGGACTTGTTACAACTGTGACGAGTCGGGGGCATCGGGCTAACCAATGCAAGAAACCAAAGCGTGAGCGCGCGCACATGGTGGATGAAGACGGAATGCCTTTGGTGGCAATGATTTCTGACAAAACCGCAATGTTGGATGAGGTCAATGCTGTGACCAACACTCCAAAAGGATGGTGGATTGATACGGGCGCGACCCGTCATGTGTGCCCAGACAGGAGCCTCTTTACCACCTTAAAAGAGCTTGCGGGAGATGAGAAGCTGTACATGGGAAATGCAGCTACCGTGGATATCAAGGGTGAAGGAACGGTGATTTTGAAGTGGACTTCGGGGAAGGAGCTATCTCTAAGCAACGTGTAGTACGTTCCAGACTTGCCCAAGAGCCTAGTCTCGGGATGGTTGCTTAATAAGTTTGGATTTTGTTTAGTATTTGAGAGTGATCAATTTGTACTTACTAAACAAGGAATGTATGTTGGTAAGGGCTATGCCCAAAATGGCATGTTCAAATTGAATGTAATGGTAGTAAAAAATAATATGAATAAAATTGCTACTACTTCTACTTATATGCTTGAGTTTTCTGATTCGAATAAATGGCATGGTAGATTAGGTCACATAAATTTTAATTCAATACGCCGTTTAATCAATTTAAAATGTATACCAACATTCCATATTGATTCACATTATAAATGCGAAACATGTGTAGAATCCAAACTTACAAGATCATCATCGAAATCAGTTGAACAAATAACCGAACCCCTTGATTTAATTCACACCTATATTTTTGATTTAAAAGCGGTACCCACAAGAGGTGGAAATAAGTACTTCATCACGTTTATTGATGATAGTACTAAATATTGCTATGTATATTTACTAAAAAGTAAAGATGAAGCAATAAGTAAATTTATCTTGTATAAAAATAAAGTTGAGTATCAACTTCAAAAGAAGATAAAAGCTTTGCGAAGCGACCGAGGAGGCGAATATGTTGCACCTTTTGCCGATTTATGCGCAAAAAGTGGATTGTACATGAGTGTACACCTCCTTATTCTCCACAATCAAATGGCGTGGCGGAACGAAAGAATCGTACATTGAAAGAAATGATGAACGCCATGTTGATAAGTTCTGGGGTAAGCCAGGAAATGTGGGGGGGGGGGGAGCCATTCTCTCGGCTAATTATCTTTTAAACAAGATATCACTCAAAAAGAGGAACGAAACTCCATATGAGTTATGGAAAAGGAAGAAGCCTTCATACAAATACTTGAAAGTGTGGGGGTGCCTAGCAAAGGTGATTGTACCACCTCCTAAGGCTCTTAGGATAGGACCCAAAACTGTTGATTGCATATTCATTGGGTATGCACATCAAAGTAGTGCACTTCGCTTTCTTGTACATGAGTCCAAGAAACCAGATGTACACGTAAACACTATCATGGAGGTGAATCCTAACGTTGTGTCTTACTTTGAAAATGTGTTTCCTTTGAGAAGACAAACACATGCAACGTCATCAACACCTAATTTTGAAGTAGGTGAAAGCTCATCTACGCCAGTTGATGAGGTAGTTCATGATAAGACACATGAACGGCCAGAGGTTGAAGAAGGTGATCGTAGGCGAAGCAAAAGGCCAAGGGTTGAAAAATCCTTCGGTCCAGACTTTGTTAGCTATATGGTTGAGGGCGAGCCCAATACATATCGCGAAGCGGTTTCCTCTTTAGAAGGACCTCAATGGAAATAAGCAATAAAGAATGAAATTGATTCTATATTGCAAAATCATACTTGGGAGTTAGTAGATCTTCCCCCTGGTTGCAAACCACTTGGATATCGTTGTATATTCAAAAGGAAGATGAAAACTGATGGAAGTATTGATAAATACAAGGCTAGGTTGGTGATTAAAGGATTTAGACAAAAGGAAGGTCTAGATTACTTTGATACCTATTTCCTGTGACGCGCATAACCTCGATTAGATTGGTTCTTGCTATAGCGGCTTTTAGAAATTTGGAAGTTCACCAAATGGACGTTAAAACCGCATTTCAAAATGGCGATTTAGAAGAAGAGATTTACATGGAGCAACCTGAAGGGTTCTCCGCCCCAGGTCAAGAGGGTAAAGTGTTGAAACTCGTCAAGTCTTTGTATGGCTTGAAGCAAGCACCAAAACAATGGCCCTAAAAGTTTGATCATGTCATGATTGACAATGATTTCAAAATAAATGAGTGCGATAAATGTGTTTATTTCAAAGACACAAATGAAGATGATATGCTTATCATTGGGAGTAATGATAAAATTATCAAGGCTACTAAAAACATGTTTAAAGCGAGATTTGATATGAAAGATATGGGTTTAGCCGATGTGATTCTTGGAGTAAAGATCATAAGAACCCAAGATGGTCTTGTGTTAAGTCAGGTTGGGCACACAAGTTTATTTATTTGTAAACAAAAACAGAAACTGGTCAAATGGGTAGAATGGGTCTAACTTTACTCAAAGTGTATTTTTGTTGCATACTTTCTTTTTGTTATTGAAATAATGTAATCTTTGTTATCATATTTGACACTTCTTATTTATACAAAGCTGAGAAAGTGGGTCCAGCAGGTACTTTAACCAATGTTTGTTTTGGGTTGACCCTACTCATTTTGACCCATTACTCAACTTGTCCCTTTTGCCTGCTGTCTTTCTCAGTTTGTTGTATGATAAACTACTAATTACGTTTACAGGGCACACTTAGGTGATATCTCAATACAGTTATATATATGGAATTGATGTATAGGAAGTTTACTAATCTTTACTTTTATCAAAGTTTGGTTTAGTCTATGATGCACTAATGAAGGCTGATGTTTGGCTTTGAAGTTCTCTTATTCAGAAGGTTAATCTTACTTTGAATATTGTGCTATTATAACAAACTTGTTATATTTTGCAGAAGTAGAAATGGATACTAGAGTTTTATATGATGAAAGCTTGTTCAAAGCATAAGTTGAAGGCATTGTTCCTAGCTGATCTGTAGAAATTTAAGATGCTATGTAAAAAATAGTGATTTGAAGAAGTTTCATTAACTTGTACAAAAATTTGGGCTGGTTTGATTTTTTTATGCTATTTGTTTTTGGAATACTTTTGATGTAGTTATTCAATGAACATAATAGATACTGATTTTTGGATACTGAGACTATTTAAACATATTAACGAATGAAAATAAATGCTATCCGTGACTGATTTTCAGACTCTAAAGAAACATATTAAGGACTGAAATGATGTGGCATTAGAGACTAATTTTCATTCTTTGAAACATTTATTAGGGACTAAATGGTTATGGAATCGTGAACCTAATGAAATGTATCAGAAACTAAATATACATAGTTTAAAGAACTGATTTTCAGTCCCTAAAGAAATGTGTTGGGGAATGAAATTTCATAGAATCAGCGATTGATTTTTAGTCACATAAAAATACATCGGGGACTGAAACCATGTGGTACCGCCAAACTAATTTAGAACTGAATTTATATGTATCGGAGACTGACCGTTAGTCTTTGTTGATGTCATACGACCGGGACTGATTTTTAGTTACTAATACCACTATCTAGTACTAGGTATCCAAGACTGGCTAGGGACTGGCAAATCAGTCTCTCTGATAACCATTCGGGACTGATTTTGATGTGTTATATACTGATTTTTCAGTCTTTAATACTCAGTTTTTTTGTAGTGGTAGCTCGAACTCCAGTTGATACCTCCCAACATCTCAAGAAAAATAAAGGAGATGGAGTTGCTCAGTTAGAGTACTCAAGAATTATTGGTAGTCTAATGTATCTAATGACATGTACTAGACCCGATTTAGCTTACGCGGTGAGTAGGCTAAGCAGATACACCAGCAATCCATGCGCAGATCATTGGAAAGCTATCACGAAGGTGCTTAGATATATAAGATACACAAGATATTATGGACTGCATTATACCCGATAACCAGCAGTGATCGAAGGATACACTGATGGAAACTGGATATCGGATAATAAAGATTCCAAATCAGCAAGTGGTTACGTGTTTACACTTGGAAGAGCTGCTATTGCTTGGAAGTCTTCTAAGCAAAAGGTCATAGCAATATCCACAATGGAATCCGAATTTATCGCCTTGGATAAGTCAGGAGAGGAGGCGGAATAGCTACGTCAATTCGTGGAATATATTCTAAAATGGCCAAAGCCTTTGCCAGCCATATGTATACATTGTGATAGCCAACCAGCGATTGGTAGAGCTCAAAGCTTGATGTACAATGGCAGATCAAGGTACATGCAATGTAGACATAACAGGGCACGACAACTACTCTCAATGGGTGTTATCATAATTGATTATGTGAGATCAAAGGATAACATTGTGGACCCGTTTACAAAAGGCTTAAGCAGAGAGTTAGTTGAAACGTCGTCAAGAGGAATGGGACTATAGCCCGTGATAAATGGGAATATGAGGGAAACCTAACTTAGTTGACTGGATATCCCAAGATCTAAGTTCAATAGGACAACTTAATCATATTACTAAAACGGAGTCACTGTGGGGGAGTACCCCAAACCAAATAAAAGGGAGTTATATACTTCCTAGTCCATTCCAATCAGTGACATTGAAGTGAGGCTAAGCAAATTAAGGTTAACGATTTCGGGAAATCAAATAACCATGATGCTTTTAATGATTCATGGGAATCACCTATGTGAGAGAGAAGTAGGGTCGCTTCGAATGGCTTTATGGGGTGCGCAATCCTAGAGCTCTCGCAGAACCAGGCTAATGTTCCAGGACCATAATAGGACACGACAATGAGGGGTTGGCCAGACCAGGGAGAGTATTGTGTGAAGTGTATTGTCGTTTACACAAATGTGGGTATGTTCAAAGACATCGCGTTTACAAACCGCTAGTAAGCTAAGTATGCTTCACAAAAGAAGGTTCAAAGGTAACAACCTACCTATCTTGCAATACTCAACTGTCGAAGTATATCGTTGAAACGTGTAAGGAAATATCGATTTCTATACATGTGGAGGATTGTTGAAAATTTGATGAAAATAGCATTTTTCATGTAGGGGATTGATGGAAAAATTGGTGAAAATAGCAATTTTCACAAATATAGGAAAATGATTTTTTCCTATTTTGGACTAAAAAAAATATAAGAAACAGAGGTTTCTTAATATATTTATTTGTGGGTTTGTGTTCTACGTCGTAAGAGCTTGGCAACGAACTAAACCACATCGAAAATGGAGCTAAGATGAATGAGATATCGATGCTCAAAGTTGGGTGTTTGAAACATTGAATGCTGAAACAAAAGGGAAAGTTGCACCTTGTCCCACATAGGAGGAGAGATGAAACTTAAATGGGAATTTAAGTGGGAACTCTCCATCCTTATTGTTACTGGAAGCACACACTAAGTGTACTCGCGAAGGGTGCAGAGCACCCTAACTCGCACTCGTGCACGAGCGCGCGTGGCGTGGGCGATGAGGCGCAATGTGGCGCTTTGCACTTCGCATCGCCGCGAGCCGCTTGAGAGCCGCCTTTGTATTTTTGACCACGTGCGCGTGGTGGATCATAGGGGGTGCAAAGACCAAGTGGTTGAAGTGGCATATGGGTTCGAGGCGCGTGACGTGGCAGTCCGGGCGCGAGTACACGTAGCATGAAGCCGGGCGGTTACGCGCATGGTGCATGGGCTCTGATGTGACGTGCGTAGCGCACCAGAGTGAGCCAAAACGGCGCGACTGTGTGGCGTGCTCGTATAGGCTCACATGTGACGTGGCGCATGCGCGCATGGACTTGAGTCAGTGTGGCGCACGCGCACATGGTGGTGAGCCAAAATGGCGCACACGCTCAAGGGCGCGCACGCAGAAGCTTCCAGCATTTAATAATAGTGCAGTTACAGTTCAGCAATTGAAACTGTCGAGTCAAAGGCTTTGACTGAGAATTAAATGACGAATTAACTTGCATTGAAGATGTTTAATGCAATTTAATTGTCATCATTTAATTCGTTTTTAGCTGTTTCAATTGAGATGCTGTATAAATACAGCATCTCCTCCACTGCAGAAGTACACTAGCAACTACACAGCATATGCAAACAACTCTCTAAGTACTTCTGATCTTCTTCCTACAAGTTTCAAGGTAGGCTTCGGGTTTTGGAGCCAACTCCGGCTGTACGCTGCTTCGGCTGTTGTACCCTGGGAAACAAAACGAGTGCTCCTGGGAGACTCGGAATTTGTTTTAATGGAAGCATGTAGAACACGTGCCTCGGCCATTATGTTTCTTCTCATTTCTTGTATTTCAATTATTTTAGTTGTAATAGTAATGTAATTCTGCTTTCTTCTATTTCTGTATTGTAATCTTTGAATAAAATTTTGTTTTATTTTATTTAATTACGTAAACGGTTCCTACAATACCAGTAGTTTGGAGCATATGGTCTTTAATGTCCATATGCTCTACTTAAGTTTCTTTGTACTTAGCATCCACCATGTTTGGTGTCAACTCCATTTGCATGTTTTGATTTGCTTATGCAGTTTGCTTTTGAAGATAGAGATAAATTTGTGCATGCACGTATATTTTTTTTTGCAATTTCTATACTAAGTCCCCACCTTTCATAGAATGGTTTTAGACCACCGTCACACAACGCAATCCACTCAATTCTAGATAGAATTTATTATTTAATACATAGTCATCACTTACTATGTATAAACATGACCTAACAAAAATGATAAAAAGAGGAGAGGGAGGCTTGTCTTTCCTCTTTGCCGGTTGCATGGCGTAGTAGGTCACTCCATGTCTTTCATTTTCTTATTCCGTACAGGTATATCTATATATTTTGTTTTTCTTTTGGAGTAAAAAACGTAACCAAATTAGGAGAGGAAGGTAAGAGAAGATAATCCTGGTTTACTTTTAATTTTTGGTCAAGTAACGAAATTCTTTGTGCTACAGAAGAAACTAATGTTGTATAAATAATATAAATGTTTTTCAAAGATAAATAAGGCTAGGTTGGTGATTAAAGGATTTAGACAAAAGGAAGGTCTAGATTACTTTGATACCTACTCGCCTGTGACGCGCATAACCTCGATTAGATTGGTTCTTGCTATAGCGGCTTTAAGAAATTTGAAAGTTCACCAAATGGATGTTAAAACCGCATTTCTAAATGGCGATTTAGAAGAAGAGATTTACATGGAGCAACCTGAAGGTTTCTCCGCCCCTGGTCAAGAGGGTAAAGTATGTAAACTCGTCAAATCTTTGTATGGTTTGAAGCAAGCACCAAAACAATGGCACCAAAAGTTTGATCATGTCATGATTGACAATGGATTCAAAATAAATGAGTGCGACAAATGTGTTTATTTCAAAGTCACAAATGAAGGTTATGTGATTTTATGCCTTTATGTAGACGATATGCTTATCATTGGGAGTAATGATAAAATTATCAAAGCTACTAAAAGCATGTTGAAAGCGAGATTCGACATGAAAGACATGGGTTTAGCGGATGTGATTCTTGGGGTAAAGAGCATAAGAACCCAAGATGGTCTTGTGTTAAGTCAATCTCACTATGTGGATAAAATTCTTGAAAAATTCAACTCGGAAGATAAGAGTGTAGCTCGAACTCCAGTTGATACCTCTTAACATCTCAAGAAAAATAAAGGAGATGGAGTTGCTCAGTTAGAGTATTCAAGAATTATTGGCAGTCTCATGTATCTAATGACATGTACTAGACCCGACTTGGCTTACGCGGTGAGTAGGCTAAGTAGATACACCAGTAATCCGTGCGCGGATCATTGGAAAGCTATCACGAGGGTGCTTAGATACATAAGATACACAAGAGATTATGGACTGCATTATACCCGACAACCAGCAGTGATCGAAGGATACACTGATGCAAACTGGATATCGGATAATAAAGATTCCAAATCAACAAGTGGTTACGTATTTACACTTGGAGGAGCTGCTATTGCTTGGAAGTCTTCTAAGCAAACGGTCATAGCGAGATCCACAATGGAATCTGAATTTATCGCCTTGGATAAGTCAGGCGAGGAGGCGGAATGGCTACGTCAATTCGTGGAAGATATTCCAAGATGGCCAAAGCCTTTGCCAGCCATATGTGTATATTGTGATAGCCAATCAGCGATTGGTAGAGCCCAAAGCTTGATGTACAATGGCAGGTCAAGGCATATGCGACGTAGGCATAACACGATACGACAACTACTCTCAACGAGTGTTATCACAATTGATTATGTGAGATCAACGGATAACATTGCGGACCCGTTTACAAAAGGCTTAAACAGAGAGTTAGTAGAAACGTCGTCAAGAGGAATGGGACTAAAGCCCGTGGTAAATGGGAATATGAGGGAAACCTAACTTAGTTGACTGGAGATCCCAAGATCTAAGTTCAATAGGACAACTTAATCATATTACCAAACGGAGTCACTGTGGGGGGAGTACCCCAAACTAAATAAAAAGGGAGTTATTTATACTTCCTAGTCCATTCCAATCAGTGACATTGATGTGAGGCTAAGCATATTAAGGTTAACGATTTCGGGAAATCAAATAACCATGATGCTTTTAATGATTCAGGGAATCACCTATGTTAGAGAGAAGTAGGGTCGCTTCAAATGGATTTGTGGGGGGCGCAAATCCTCGAGCTCTCGCAGAACCAGGCTAGTGTTCCAGGACCATAATAGGACACGACAATGAGGAGTTGGCCAAACCAGGGAGAGTATTGTGTGAAGTGTATTGTCGTTTACACAAATGGGGTATGTTCAAGGACATCGCGTCTACACACCGCTAGTAAGCTAAGTGCGCTTCACAAAAGAAGGTTCAAAGGCTTAAACCTACCTATCTTGCAATACTCAACTGTCGAAGTTTATCGTTGAAAAGTGTAAGGAAAAGATCCATTTCCATAAATGTGGGGGATTGTTGGAAATTTGATGAAAATAGCATTTTTCATGTGGGGGATTGTTGGAAAAATAGGTGAAAATAGCATTTTTCACAAATATAGGAAAATGATTTTTTCCTATTTTGGACTAGAAATAAATATAATAAAATGAGCGGGTTTTATATATTTATTTGTGGGTTTGTGTTCTATGTTGGAAGAGCTTCGCAACGAACTAAACCACGTCCAAAACCGAGCTAAGATGAATGAGATATCGATGCTCAAAGTTGGGTGTTTGGAACATTCAATGCTGAAACAAAAGGGAAAGTAGCACCTTGTCCCACATCGGATGAGAGATGGATCTTAAAGGGGTATTTAAGTGGGAACTCTCCATCCTTATTGTTTCATGGAAGCACACACTAGTGTCCTCGCGAAGGGTGCGGAGCACCCTAACTCGCACTCGCACTCGCACACGCTCGCTCGCGCGCGCGCGTGGCGTGGGAGATGAGGCGCAATGTGGCGCTTTGATGGCGCACTTTGCACTTCGCACGCTCGCATCGCCGCGAGCCGCCTTTGTATTTTTGACCACGTGCGCGTGGTGCAGCACAAGGGTTGCAATGACCAAGTAGTAGGTGATGCGGCGCATGACGTGGCAGTCATGCGCATGCGCGCGCGAGTACACATGGCACGGAGGCGCGCGGGTGTGCATGGGTCCTGCTGTGTCGTGCGCGGCGCACCAGAGTGAGCCAATACGGGGCGACTGTGTGGCGCGCTCGTATAGGCTCACAGGTGACGTGGCGCATGCGCGCATGGCTGTGAGCCAAGAGGCCGCACCGCGCATGGACTTGAGCCAAGAGGACGCACCGCGCATGGTGACGTGGCGCATGCGCGCATGGCTGTGAGCCAAGAGGCCGCACCGCGCATGCGTGCACACCTAGGCGCGCGCGCGCGCGCGCAGAAAGCTTCCAGCATTGAATAATAGAGCAGTTTCAGTCCAGCTTCGTAACTGACGAGTTAACTGGCTTTGACTGAGAATTAAATGACGTATTAAATTGCATTGAAGACGTTTAATGCAATTTAAACCTCTCGTTAATTCGTTTTTTGACTGTATCGACTTAGGAGCTGTATATATACAGCTCCATACCCACTTCAGAAGTACACCAGTAACAACAACAGCAAACAACTCTCTCTCTACTACTTGTGATCTTCTTTTCTTGCAGTTTTCAAGGTAACCTTCGGGTTGTAGGCTATCTCCGACAGTACGCTGCTTCGGCTGTTGTACCTTGGGAAACAAAACGAGTACTCCTGGGAGACTCGGAATTTGTTTTAAGGGAAGCGTGTGTTCACGTGCCTCAGTCTTTCTTCTTCATCTAAATTCTTGTATTGTATTTTATTTCAGTTGTATTTGTACCAGTAATTTGTTTTTCTTATTTCTGTATTGTAATCATTTTAATAAAGAATTTGTTTATTTTATTTAATTTACGCGAACGGTTCCTACAATCTTAAAACAAATTTTTAAAACCGTTCGTGTAATCAAAACCATTCTGTTTGTGATTCAAACAAGTTTTGTTTTCACTCAGTTTGCGTTTTAAAAACAGATTTTTTTTGTTTTCATCTTCAAAGGAGCGACTTTGGTTGAAAACATTTTTTGATTCTTCAGAAATTGTCCTAAACTTGCTAAAACTTTCTGACTTGGTCTTCAAAGTTGGACTTAGAAGCCAATCAGTAAGTTTTAAAACAATTAAAAATTTTCTGTTTTTGGTCTTCAAAGTTGGACTTAGAAGCCTAAACAGTCAATTTTGTGGTAAAATTAAAATTTAGTACTTTCCTTCTGGTTTGTGTGTAAATCAGAACTTTTTGACTAAAAATTTTAATTTTTTATTTTTCCAGCATGTCGAACGACAACGTCAACGTCAACGTTAACAACACCACAAATGTTGTGACGGGAACCCCCCTTAACGCCACCACTGTGGGAGCGTCCACAGTGGCCAATCACGCTGAACGGCCCGAGAAGTTCTCGGGTCTACACTTTAAGCGGTGGCAACAGAAGATGTTCTTCTACCTGACCACCATGAACCTTGCGAGGTTCTTAACTGAATCCGCTCCCCAACCTGCGGAAGGGGAGACCAGCGCTCAGGCTCTGAGCGCGGTAGAGGCTTGGAAGCACTCGGATTTCATATGTCGTGGCTATGTGTTAAACGGCCTGTCGGATGCGTTGTATAATGTGTACTACAACGTCAAGACTTCCAAAGACCTTTGGGATGCCTTGGACAAGAAGTACAAAACGGAGGATGCTGGCACAAAGAAATTTGTGGTAGCCCGTTTTTTGGATTTCAAAATGGTTGATTCTAAAAGTGTTATGAATCAAGTCCAAGAATTCCAAATTATACTACATGACATCTTTGCGGAAGGCATGACACTTAGCGAGACATTTCAAGTGGCAGCGATGATTGAAAAGTTACCTCCTGGTTGGTTGGACTTTAAGAATTATCTTAAACACAAACGAAAGGAGATGACTTTAGAGGATCTTATTGTTCGTCTTCGGATTGAAGAGGGCAATAGAATTGCCCTAAAAGGCAGCCAGGCGCAAACTTCGGCTAGCGCAAATTTGGTTGAGCATGGGCAATCCTAAAAAGGCGCAAAGGGTAAGGGGAAGAAGGACAAGGAGAAAGCAAAGGCTAGCAAACTTGGACCGAAGAAAGGGGTTGTGAAAAAGAAACCTCCAACGTTCCAAGGGACTTGTTACAACTGTGACGAGCCGGGCCATCGGGCTAACCAATGCAAGAAACCAAAGCGTGAGCGCGCGCACATGGTGGATGAAGACGGAATGCCTTTGGTGGCAATGATTTCCGACAAAACCGCAATGTTGGATGAGGTCAATGCTGTGACCAACACTCCAAAAGGATGGTGGATTGATACGGGAGCGACCCATCATGTGTGCCCAGATAGGAGCCTTTTTACCACCTTCAAGGAGCTTGCGGGAGATGAGAAGCTGTACATGGGAAATGCAGCCACCGCGGACATCAAGGGTGAAGGAACGGTGATTTTGAAGTGGACTTCAGTGAAGGAGCTCACTTTAAGCAACGTGTTATATGTCCCAGACTTGCGCAAGAGCCTAGTCTCGGGTTGGTTGCTTAATAAGTTTGGATTTCGTTTAGTTTTTGAGAGCGATCAATTTGTATTAACTAAACGAGGAATGTATGTAGGCAAGGGCTATGCCCAAAATGGTATGTTTAAATTGAATGTAATGGCAGTCAAGAAAAACATGAATAAAATTGCTACTACTTCTACTTATATGCTTGAGTTTTCTGATTCGAATAAATGGCATGGTAGATTAGGTCACGTTAATTTTAATTCATTACGCCGTTTAATCAATTTAAATTGTATACCAACATTCCATATTGATTCACACTATAAATGTGAAACTTGCGTAGAATCCAAACTTACAAGAACATCATCGAAATCGGTTGAACGAATAACCGAACCCCTTGATTTAATTCACATTGATATTTGTGATTTAAAAGCGGTACCCACAAGAAGTGGAAATAAGTACTTCATCACGTTTATTGACGATAGTACTAAATATTGCTATGTATATTTACTAAAAAGTAAAGATGAAGCAATAAGTAAATTTATCTTGTATAAGAATGAAGTTGAGAATCAACTTCAAAAGAAGATAAAAGCTTTGCGAAGCGACCGAGGAGGTGAATATGTTGCACCTTTTGCCGATTTATGCGCAAAAAGTGGCATTGTACATGAGTGTACACCTCCTTATTCTCCACAATCAAATGGCGTGGCGGAACGAAAGAACCGCACATTGAAAGAAATGATGAACGCCATGTTGATAAGTTCTGGGATGAGCCAGGAAATGTGGGGGGAGGCCATTCTCTCGGCCAATTATCTTTTGAACAAGATACCATTGAAAAAGAGAGACGAGACTCCATATGAGTTATGGAAAAAGAAAAAGCCTTCATATAAATACTTGAAAGTGTGGGGGTGCCTAGCAAAGGTGATTGTACCACCGTCTAAGGCTCTTAGGATAGGACCCAAAACTGTTGATTGCATATTTATTGGGTATGCGCATCAAAGTAGTGCACATCGCTTTCTTGTACATGAGTCCAAGAATCCTGATGTACACGTAAACACTATCATGGAGGTGAATCCTAACGTTGTGTCTTACTTTGAAAATGTGTTTCCTTTGAGAAGACAAACACATGCAACGTCACCAACACCTAATTTTGAAGTAGGTGAAAGCTCATCTAGACGAGTTGATGAGGTAGTTCATGATAAGACACATGAACAACCTGAGGTTGAAGAAAGTGACCGTAGGCGAAGCAAAAGGCCAAGGGTTGAAAAATCTTTCGGTCCAGACTTCGTTAGCTATATGGTTGAGGGCGAGCCCAATACATATCGCGAAGCGGTTTCTTCTTCAGAAGGACCTCAATGGAAAGAAGCAATAAGAAATGAAATAGATTCTATATTGCAAAATCATACTTGGGAGTTAGTAGATCTTCCACCTGGTTGCAAACTACTTGGATATCGTTGGATATTCAAAAGGAAGATGAAAACTGATGGAAGTATTGATAAATACAAGGCTAGGATGGTGATTAAAGGATTTAGACAAAAGGAAGGTCTAGATTACTTTGATACCTACTCGCCTGTGACGCGCATAACCTCGATTAGATTGGTTCTTGCTATAGCGGCTTTAAGAAATTTGGAAGTTCACCAAATGGATGTTAAAACCGCATTTCAAAATGGCGATTTAGAAGAAGAGATTTACATGGAGCAACCTGAAGGTTTCTCCGCCCCTGGTCAAGAGGGTAAAGTATGTAAACTCGTCAAATCTTTGTATGGTTTGAAGCAAGCACCAAAACAATGGCACCAAAAGTTTGATCATGTCATGATTGACAATGGATTCAAAATAAATGAGTGCGACAAATGTGTTTATTTCAAAGACACAAATGAAGGTTATGTGATTTTATGCCTTTATGTAGACGATATGCTTATCATTGGGAGTAATGATAAAATTATCAAAGCTACTAAAAGCATGTTGAAAGCGAGATTCGACATGAAAGACATGGGTTTAGCGGATGTGATTCTTGGGGTAAAGATCATAAGAACCCAAGATGGTCTTGTGTTAAGTCAATCTCACTATGAGGATAAAATTCTTGAAAAATTCAACTCGGAAGATAAGAGTGTAGCTCGAACTCCAGTTGATACCTCTCAACATCTCAAGAAAAATAAAGGAGATGGAGTTGCTCAGTTAGAGTATTCAAGAATTATTGGCAATCTCATGTATCTAATGACATGTACTAGACCCGACTTGGCTTACGCGGTGAGTAGGCTAAGTAGATACACCAGTAATCCGTGCGCGGATCATTGGAAAGCTATCACGAGGGTGCTTAGATACATAAGATACACAAGAGATTATGGACTGCATTATACCCGACAACCAGCAGTGATCGAAGGATACACTGATGCAAACTGGATATCGGATAATAAAGATTCCAAATCAACAAGTGGTTACGTATTTACACTTGGAGGAGCTGCTATTGCTTGGAAGTCTTCTAAGCAAACGGTCATAGCGAGATCCACAATTAAATCTGAATTTATCGCCTTGGATAAGTCAGGCGAGGAGGCGGAATGGCTACGTCAATTCGTGGAAGATATTCCAAGATGGCCAAAGCCTTTGCCAGCCATATGTGTACATTGTGATAGCCAATCAGCGATTGGTAGAGCCCAAAGCTTGATGTACAATGGCAGGTCAAGGCATATGCGACGTAGGCATAACACGATACGACAACTACTCTCAACGAGTGTTATCACAATTGATTATGTGAGATCAACGGATAACATTGCGGACCCGTTTACAAAAGGCTTAAACAGAGAGTTAGTAGAAACGTCGTCAAGAGGAATGGGACTAAAGCCCGTGGTAAATGGGAATATGAGGGAAACCTAACTTAGTTGACTGGAGATCCCAAGATCTAAGTTCAATAGGACAACTTAATCATATTACCAAACGGAGTCACTGTGGGGGGAGTACCCCAAACTAAATAAAAAGGGAGTTATTTATACTTCCTAGTCCATTCCAATCAGTGACATTGATGTGAGGCTAAGCATATTAAGGTTAACGATTTCGGGAAATCAAATAACCATGATGCTTTTAATGATTCAGGGAATCACCTATGTTAGAGAGAAGTAGGGTCGCTTCAAATGGATTTGTGGGGGGCGCAAATCCTAGAGCTCTCGCAGAACCAGGCTAGTGTTCCAGGACCATTATAGGACACGACAATGAGGAGTTGGCCAAACCAGGGAGAGTATTGTGTGAAGTGTATTGTCGTTTACACAAATGGGGGTATGTTCAAGGACATCGCGTCTACACACCGCTAGTAAGCTAAGTGCGCTTCACAAAAGAAGGTTCAAAGGCTTAAACCTACCTATCTTGCAATACTCAACTGTCGGAGTTTATCGTTGAAAAGTGTAAGGAAAAGATCCATTTCCATAAATGTGGGGGATTGTTGGAAATTTGATGAAAATAGCATTTTTCATGTGGGGGATTGTTGGAAAAATAGGTGAAAATAGCATTTTTCACAAATATTGGAAAATGATTTTTAAATATTTGGGACTAGAAATAAATATAATAAAATGAGCGGGTTTTATATATTTATTTGTGGGTTTGTGTTCTATGTTGGAAGAGCTTCGCAACGAACTAAACCACGTCCAAAACCGAGCTAAGATGAATGAGATATCGATGCTCAAAGTTGGGTGTTTGGAACATTCAATGCTGAAACAAAAGGGAAAGTAGCACCTTGTCCCACATTGGATGAGAGATGGATCTTAAAGGGGTATTTAAGTGGGAACTCTCCATCCTTATTGTTTCATGGAAGCACACACTAGTGTCCTCGCGAAGGGTGCGGAGCACCCTAACTCGCACTCGCACTCGCACACGCTCGCTCGCGCGCGCGCGTGGCGTGGGCGATGAGGCGCAATGTGGCGCTTTGATGGCGCACTTTGCACTTCGCACGCTCGCATCGCCGCGAGCCGCCTTTGTATTTTTGACCACGTGCGCGTGGTGCAGCACAAGGGTTGCAATGACCAAGTAGTAGGTGATGCGGCGCATGACGTGGCAGTCATGCGCATGCGCGCGCGAGTACACATGGCACGGAGGCGCGCGGGTGTGCATGGGTCCTGCTGTGTCGTGCGCGGCACACCAGAGTGAGCCAATACGGGGCGACTGTGTGGCGCGCTCGTATAGGCTCACAGGTGACGTGGCGCATGCGCGCATGGCTGTGAGCCAAGAGGCCGCACCGCGCATGGACTTGAGCCAAGAGGACGCACCGCGCATGGTGACGTGGCGCATGCGCGCATGGCTGTGAGCCAAGAGGCCGCACCGCGCATGCGTGCACACCTAGGCGCGCGCGCGCGCGCGCAAAAAGCTTCCAGCATTGAATAATAGAGCAGTTTCAGTCCAGCTTCGTAACTGACGAGTTAACTGGCTTTGACTGAGAATTAAATGGCGTATTAAATTGCATTGAAGACGTTTAATGCAATTTAAACCTCTCGTTAATTCGTTTTTTGACTGTTTCGACTTAGGAGCTGTATATATACAGCTCCATACCCACTTCAGAAGTACACCAGTAACAACAACAGCAAACAACTCTCTCTCTACTACTTGTGATCTTCTTTTCTTGCAGTTTTCAAGGTAACCTTCGGGTTGTAGGCTATCTCCGGCAGTACGCTGCTTCGGCTGTTGTACCTTGGGAAACAAAACGAGTACTCCAGGGAGACTCGGAATTTGTTTTAAGGGAAGCGTGTGTTCACGTGCCTCAGTCTTTCTTCTTCATCTAAATTCTTGTATTGTATTTTATTTCAGTTGTATTTGTACCAGTAATTTGTTTTTCTTATTTCTGTATTGTAATCATTTTAATAAAGAATTTGTTTATTTTATTTAATTTACGCGAACGGTTCCTACAATCTTAAAACAAATTTTTAAAACCGTTCGTGTAATCAAAACCATTCTGTTTGTGATTCAAACAAGTTTTGTTTTCACTCAGTTTGCGTTTTAAAAACATATTTTTTTTGTTTTCATCTTCAAAGGAGCGACTTTGGTTGAAAACATTTTTTGATTCTTCAGAAATTGTCCTAAACTTGCTAAAACTTTCTGACTTGGTCTTCAAAGTTGGACTTAGAAGCCAATCAGTAAGTTCTAAAACTATTAAAAATTTTCTGTTTTTGGTCTTCAAAGTTGGACTTAGAAGCCTAAACAGTCAATTTTGTGGTAAAATTAAAATTTAGTACTTTCCTTCTGGTTTGTGCGTAAATCAGAACTTTTTGACTAAAAATTTTAATTTTTTATTTTTCCAGCATGTCGAACGACAACGTCAACGTCAACGTTAACAACACCACAAATGTTGTGACGGGAACCCCCCTTAACGCCACCACTGTGGGAGCGTCCACAGTGGCCAATCACGCTGAACGGCCCGAGAAGTTCTCGGGTCTACACTTTAA
The DNA here is from genome assembly GCA_030545235.1 of Helianthus tuberosus. NCBI lineage: Eukaryota > Viridiplantae > Streptophyta > Magnoliopsida > Asterales > Asteraceae > Helianthus > Helianthus tuberosus. Next base: position 66,420,794 of record CM060377.1, on the reverse strand, counting down.
GCGGTGGCAACAGAAGATGTTCTTCTACCTGACCACCATGAACCTTGCGAGGTTCTTAACTGAATCCGCTCCCCAACCTGCGGAAGGGGAGACCAGCGCTCAGGCTCTGAGCGCGGTAGAGGCTTGGAAGCACTCGGATTTCATATGTCGTGGCTATGTGTTAAACGGCCTGTCGGATGCGTTGTATAATGTGTACTACAACGTCAAGACTTCCAAAGACCTTTGGGATGCCTTGGACAAGAAGTACAAAACGGAGGATGCTGGCACAAAGAAATTTGTGGTAGCCCGTTTTTTGGATTTCAAAATGGTTGATTCTAAAAGTGTTATGAATCAAGTCCAAGAATTCCAAATTATACTACATGACATCTTTGCGGAAGGCATGACACTTAGCGAGACATTTCAAGTGGCAGCGATGATTGAAAAGTTACCTCCTGGTTGGTTGGACTTTAAGAATTATCTTAAACACAAACGAAAGGAGATGACTTTAGAGGATCTTATTGTTCGTCTTCGGATTGAAGAGGGCAATAGAATTGCCCTAAAAGGCAGCCAGGCGCAAACTTCGGCTAGCGCAAATTTGGTTGAGCATGGGCAATCCTAAAAAGGCGCAAAGGGTAAGGGGAAGAAGGACAAGGAGAAAGCAAAGGCTAGAAAACTTGGACCGAAGAAAGGGGTTGTGAAAAAGAAACCTCCAACGTTCCAAGGGACTTGTTACAACTGTGACGAGCCGGGCCATCGGGCTAACCAATGCAAGAAACCAAAGCGTGAGCGCGCGCACATGGTGGATGAAGACGGAATGCCTTTGGTGGCAATGATTTCCGACAAAACCGCAATGTTGGATGAGGTCAATGCTGTGACCAACACTCCAAAAGGATGGTGGATTGATACGGGAGCGACCCGTCATGTGTGCCCAGATAGGAGCCTTTTTACCACCTTCAAGGAGCTTGCGGGAGATGAGAAGCTGTACATGGGAAATGCAGCCACCGCGGACATCAAGGGTGAAGGAACGGTGATTTTGAAGTGGACTTCAGTGAAGGAGCTCACTTTAAGCAACGTGTTATATGTCCCAGACTTGCGCAAGAGCCTAGTCTCGGGTTGGTTGCTTAATAAGTTTGGATTTCGTTTAGTTTTTCAGAGCGATCAATTTGTACTAACTAAACGAGGAATGTATGTAGGCAAGGGCTATGCCCAAAATGGTATGTTTAAATTGAATGTAATGGCAGTCAAGAAAAACATGAATAAAATTGCTACTACTTCTACTTATATGCTTGAGTTTTCTGATTCGAATAAATGGCATGGTAGATTAGGTCACGTTAATTTTAATTCATTACGCCGTTTAATCAATTTAAATTGTATACCAACATTCCATATTGATTCACACTATAAATGTGAAACTTGCGTAGAATCCAAACTTACAAGAACATCATCGAAATCGGTTGAACGAATAACCGAACCCCTTGATTTAATTCACACTGATATTTGTGATTTAAAAGCGGTACCCACAAGAGGTGGAAATAAGTACTTCATCACGTTTATTGACGATAGTACTAAATATTGCTATGTATATTTACTAAAAAGTAAAGATGAAGCAATAAGTAAATTTATCTTGTATAAGAATGAAGTTGAGAATCAACTTCAAAAGAAGATAAAAGCTTTGCGAAGCGACCGAGGAGGTGAATATGTTGCACCTTTTGCCGATTTATGCGCAAAAAGTGGCATTGTACATGAGTGTACACCTCCTTATTCTCCACAATCAAATGGCGTGGCGGAACGAAAGAACCGCACATTGAAAGAAATGATGAACGCCATGTTGATAAGTTCTGGGATGAGCCAGGAAATGTGGGGGGAGGCCATTCTCTCGGCCAATTATCTTTTGAACAAGATACCATTGAAAAAGAGAGACGAGACTCCATATGAGTTATGGAAAAAGAAAAAGCCTTCATATAAATACTTGAAAGTGTGGGGGTGCCTAGCAAAGGTGATTGTACCACCTCCTAAGGCTCTTAGGATAGGACCCAAAACTGTTGATTGCATATTTATTGGGTATGCGCATCAAAGTAGTGCACATCGCTTTCTTGTACATGAGTCCAAGAATCCTGATGTACACGTAAACACTATCATGGAGGTGAATCCTAACATTGTGTCTTACTTTGAAAATGTCACCAACACCTAATTTTGAAGTAGGTGAAAGCTCATCTAGACGAGTTGATGAGGTAGTTCATGATAAGACACATGAACAACCTGAGGTTGAAGAAAGTGACCGTAGGCGAAGCAAAAGGCCAAGGGTTGAAAAATCTTTCGGTCCAGACTTCGTTAGCTATATGGTTGAGGGCGAGCCCAATACATATCGCGAAGCGGTTTCTTCTTCAGAAGGACCTCAATAGAAAGAAGCAATAAGAAATGAAATAGATTCTATATTGCAAAATCATACTTGGGAGTTAGTAGATCTTCCACCTGGTTGCAAACTACTTGGATATCGTTGGATATTCAAAAGGAAGATGAAAACTGATGGAAGTATTGATAAATACAAGGCTAGGTTGGTGATTAAAGGATTTAGACAAAAGGAAGGTCTAGATTACTTTGATACCTACTCGCCTGTGACGCGCATAACCTCGATTAGATTGGTTCTTGCTATAGCGGCATTAAGAAATTTGGAAGTTCACCAAATGGATGTTAAAACCGCATTTCTAAATGGCGATTTAGAAGAAGAGATTTACATGGAGCAACCTGAAGGTTTCTCCGCCCCTGGTCAAGAGGGTAAAGTATGTAAACTCGTCAAATCTTTGTATGGTTTGAAGAAAGCACCAAAACAATGGCACCAAAAGTTTGATCATGTCATGATTGACAATGGATTCAAAATAAATGAGTGCGACAAATGTGTTTATTTCAAAGACACAAATGAAGGTTATGTGATTTTATGCCTTTATGTAGACGATATGCTTATCATTGGGAGTAATGATAAAATTATCAAAGCTACTAAAAGCATGTTGAAAGCGAGATTCGACATGAAAGACATGGGTTTAGCAGATGTGATTCTTGGGGTAAAGATCATAAGAACCCAAGATGGTCTTGTGTTAAGTCAATCTCACTATGTGGATAAAATTCTTGAAAAATTCAACTCGGAAGATAAGAGTGTAGCTCGAACTCCAGTTGATACCTCTCAACATCTCAAGAAAAATAAAGGAGATGGAGTTGCTCAGTTAGAGTATTCAAGAATTATTGGCAATCTTATGTATCTAATGACATGTACTAGACCCGACTTGGCTTACGCGGTGAGTAGGCTAAGTAGATACACCAGTAATCCGTGCGCGGATCATTGGAAAGCTATCACGAGGGTGCTTAGATACATAAGATACACAAGAGATTATGGACTGCATTATACCCGACAACCAGCAGTGATCGAAGGATACACTGATGCAAACTGGATATCGGATAATAAAGATTCCAAATCAACAAGTGGTTACGTATTTACACTTGGAGGAGCTGCTATTTCTTGGAAGTCTTCTAAGCAAACGGTCATAGCGAGATCCACAATGGAATCTGAATTTATCGCCTTGGATAAGTCAGGCGAGGAGGCGGAATGGCTACGTCAATTCGTGGAAGATATTCCAAGATGGCCAAAGCCTTTGCCAGCCATATGTGTACATTGTGATAGCCAATCAGCGATTGGTAGAGCCCAAAGCTTGATGTACAATGGCAGGTCAAGGGATATGCGACGTAGGCATAACACGATACGACAACTACTCTCAACGAGTGTTATCACAATTGATTATGTGAGATCAACGGATAACATTGCGGACCCGTTTACAAAAGGCTTAAACAGAGAGTTAGTAGAAACGTCGTCAAGAGGAATGGGACTAAAGCCCGTGGTAAATGGGAATATGAGGGAAACCTAACTTAGTTGACTGGAGATCCCAAGATCTAAGTTCAATAGGACAACTTAATCATATTACCAAACGGAGTCACTGTGGGGGGAGTACCCCAAACTAAATAAAAAGGGAGTTATTTATACTTCCTAGTCCATTCCAATCAGTGACATTGATGTGAGGCTAAGCATATTAAGGTTAACGATTTCGGGAAATCAAATAACCATGATGCTTTTAATGATTCAGGGAATCACCTATGTTAGAGAGAAGTAGGGTCGCTTCAAATGGATTTGTGGGGGGCGCAAATCCTAGAGCTCTCGCAGAACCAGGCTAGTGTTCCAGGACCATAATAGGACACGACAATGAGGAGTTGGCCAAACCAGGGAGAGTATTGTGTGAAGTGTATTGTCGTTTACACAAATGGGGGTATGTTCAAGGACATCGCGTCTACACACCGCTAGTAAGCTAAGTGCGCTTCACAAAAGAAGGTTCAAAGGCTTAAACCTACCTATCTTGCAATACTCAACTGTCGAAGTTTATCGTTGAAAAGTGTAAGGAAAAGATCCATTTCCATACATGTGGGGGATTGTTGGAAATTTGATGAAAATAGCATTTTTCATGTGGGGGATTGTTGGAAAAATAGGTGAAAATAGCATTTTTCACAAATATAGGAAAATGATTTTTTCCTATTTTGGACTAGAAATAAATATAATAAAATGAGCGGGTTTTATATATTTATTTGTGGGTTTGTGTTCTATGTTGGAAGAGCTTCGCAACGAACTAAACCACGTCCAAAACCGAGCTAAGATGAATGAGATATCGATGCTCAAAGTTGGGTGTTTGGAACATTCAATGCTGAAACAAAAGGGAAAGTAGCACCTTGTCCCACATCGGATGAGAGATGGATCTTAAAGGGGTATTTAAGTGGGAACTCTCCATCCTTATTGTTTCATGGAAGCACACACTAGTGTCCTCGCGAAGGGTGCGGAGCACCCTAACTCGCACTCGCACTCGCACACGCTCGCTCGCGCGCGCGCGTGGCGTGGGCGATGAGGCGCAATGTGGCGCTTTGATGGCGCACTTTGCACTTCGCACGCTCGCATCGCCGTGAGCCGCCTTTGTATTTTTGACCACGTGCGCGTGGTGCAGCACAAGGGTTGCAATGACCAAGTAGTAGGTGATGCGGCGCATGAGGTGGCAGTCATGCGCATGCGCGCGCGAGTACACATGGCACGGAGGCGCGCGGGTGCACGCATGGTGCATGGGTCCTGCTGTGTCGTGCGCGGCGCACCAGAGTGAGCCAATACGGCGCGACTGTGTGGCGCGCTCGTATAGGCTCACAGGTGACGTGGCGCATGCGCGCATGGCTGTGAGCCAAGAGGCCGCACCGCGCATGGACTTGAGCCAAGAGGACGCACCGCGCATGGTGACGTGGCGCATGCGCGCATGGCTGTGAGCCAAGAGGCCACACCGCGCATGCGTGCACACCTGGGCGCGCGCGCGCGCGCAGAAAGCTTCCAGCATTGAATAATAGAGCAATTTCAGTCCAGCTTCGTAACTGACGAGTTAACTGGCTTTGACTGAGAATTAAATGACGTATTAAATTGCATTGAAGACGTTTAATGCAATTTAAACCTCTCGTTAATTCGTTTTTTGACTGTTTCGACTTAGGAGCTGTATATATACAGCTCCATACCCACTTCAGAAGTACACCAGTAACAACAACAGCAAACAACTCTCTCTCTACTACTTGTGATCTTCTTTTCTTGCAGTTTTCAAGGTAACCTTCGGGTTGTAGGCTATCTCCGGCAGTACGCTGCTTCGGCTGTTGTACCCTGGGAAACAAAACGAGTACTCCTGGGAGACTCGGAATTTGTTTTAAGGGAAGCGTGTGTTCACGTGCCTCTGTCTTTCTTCTTTATCTAAATTCTTGTATTGTATTTTATTTCAGTTGTATTTGTACCAGTAATTTGTTTTTCTTATTTCTGTATTGTAATCATTTTAATAAAGAATTTGTTTATTTTATTTAATTTACGCGAACGGTTCCTACAGTATATTGTAATAGTTAGGCTTGGAATTGTTAATTTAGTGAGCTGCCAAGCTTTAAGTGTTAAAATCTTTGTTAGTCAGCTTGACACATATCACTAAGTAAAGGCTTTGGAACATTCATATGCACCACAATATGTATGTTACACTAACTGAATGGTCAATAAGAAATAGTCTAGTAAGTTTATCAAACTGAACTTATGACCAATGCATCGAAGTTCCTCTATGCGTATTCACCCAAATGTTTGGATTAGCCACAAGTTTATGTTACACATACATCTTATGATTAGTCGGGAGTGATTATTACTATTAGAAATTTGAAGCACATTAGCTGTTTTCTTTTCTTATATTCAGTAATTCAAATGTGTCCCTTAAACATGTAAGTAGTGCTCATCTTCAAAAAAAAAAAAAAAAAAAAAAGAAAAAAAAAATGGGGACGACTGAATTTCAAAAACCAGGCTAGCAAGTAACTAGCCAGAATACAACTTTATAATATGATTTTGAAACCAAACCACCCGGCTAATGTTTGTCTTACGAGTCCTTCATTTGCTTGTTATTCTGAAAGGTACTATCACGTAAGTAACGCCAAATCACCCACCACGCAGGCATAACAATAGATATGGTACTATCATTTAAGTAACGCTAAATCACCCACCACGCAAGATATCATTTTCCAGCTTCATAATATCCTGAAGTATAAAACAAATGTTGAATCAAAAGGGGATTTCCAGAGATTGAATTTTCTAGGTTAGAGGTGCACAAATCGATTTGGGCAGCCGAAATGAACCGGTTCTAACCCGATTTGTCCTTTGATTGGTTGGTGGTAAAATTGGCTTGGGGGAGGGACCGGCTTGGGTCTGAACCAGTTTCGATAGGTTGGGGCAGCCGACGAAAGGGAAAACCAAGAGAATCAAGGGAACAGTATGCTTGATTTGCTAAATGTATTTTAAAAGAATACGATTCAACTTGATCCTCTCATTAATCACAAAGGGTATATATAATACAAGGATAATCCAACTAAATCTCCTACATTTATGGAGATAATAATTTACATATAATTTACATATATACTATATGCTATTACACCCCCGCAGTTGAGATGTCAGGAGGTCCGATGTTGAGACTGGTACGAAAATCGTCAAACAAAACCCGCAGAAGACCCTTTGTGAAGATATCGGCAATCTGATGCGCGACGGAACATGTAATACTCGAATACTGCCACGTTGCACTTGCTCACGAACGAAGTGTATGTCAAGCTCAATACGTTTAGTCCTCTGATGCTGAACTGGGTTGCCGGAGTGGTAAACAACACTGACATTATCACAGTAGACCAAAGTGGCAGTAGAGAGAGGATGATGAAGCTCGAGAAGAAGATTACGCAACCAACAAATATCCGCAACCACATTGGCAACCCCTCTATATTCGGCCTCGACACTGGATCGAGAAATAGTCGGCTGACGCTTAGAAGACCAGGAAATGAGATTTTCACCCAAATAAACACAATAACCTGATGTTGACCGACGAGTGTCAGGGCATCCAGCCCAATCAGCGTCAGTATAAGCCACCAGACGTAAATCAGGTACGGGCCTAAATGATGACCAAAAGCAGTTGTGCCTTGAAGATAGCGGATAATGCGCTTCAAGACATTCAAGTGATCAATTGTAGGAGCATGCATAAGCATGCAAATCTGCTGAACCGCATAAGAGATGTCTGCTCTGGTTAAAGTGAGATACTGAAGAGCACCTGCAAGACTACGGTAGGTAGTCGGGTCTTCATATAAAGGCCCGGAGGCAGATGATAACTTTGACTGTGTGTCGACAGGTGTGCCAACCGATTTACAGGAGTCCATAGATGCCCGATGAAATATGTCATTAACATACGCCTGCTGAGATAAAAACATATGATCACCTGTCCTTGTCACCTGTATGCCCAAGAAATACGAAAGCGGTCCCAAATCTTTCATTGCAAATTCATCAGACAAGATGTCTAAGAGTCGTGTACGAAGAGCCTCAGAGGACATGGTAAGAATAATATCGTCCACATAAATAAAAAGATAAGCAATGTCAACACCATGGTGATAGATAAATAGAGAGTTGTCTAACTTGCTCTGATGAAAGCCCTGTAAAGTAACAAAATCCGTGAACCGTTGGTACAAGGCGCGAGGAGCCTGTTTGAGACCATATAACGACAACCTTAGTAGACAAACATGATCAGGAAAGTCTCTGTGTCGAAAACCCATGGGTTGATGCATATAAATCGTTGCCTCTAAGTTCCCATGTAAGAACGCATTAGTGACATCCAACTGGTGAAGGGGCCATGACTTGGACAATGCAAGAGAAAGGACCAGCCGAATCATGGACGGTTTGACAACCGGACTAAACGTCTCACTACAGTCTATACCCGTCTGCTACTTACGACCATCACAAACCAATCTGGCCTAGTAATGTTCCAAACTACCGTCAGACTTGTATTTATGTTTAAACAACCACAAGCTACGTATATTATTCATGTCATGTCCTCTGAGGCTCTTCGTAAGGATAATCCAACTAAATCTCCTACATTTATGGAGATGATAATTTACATATAATTTACATATATTCTATATGCTATTATATTTAAACGTGAGTCCAAGTCTCACAAACTGGGCATTAATTAGATGGATTTTAGGAGTAGATTTTAAAAGAGTGAGTGTGTTTGCCGTTACGAAAATAAATAACTGTACGTATATATTTTACAATGAAGGTTCAACAATTTCTTTATCTGTTATGCTCAGCTAGTTTGTTTTCGATGATCACTATGGGGAATATGGTTTGGAAACTTTTTGTCGAACTTTGATGCACATATTTGTATTCGAAACTTTTGTATTGAAATGTGATTGATGTGTTCATTTATTCATGTGATTATTGTTTAGTTCTTTTGATTTACGTACGGGTTATCATACATTGTAAAACAAATAATTACTAACATAGTTGTCGTAAAGAGTATATTGGCTTCGCTAAATGTAACTAAAATCTATCTTTACCTATAAACTAATTCATCTTTTAGATAAACTAATATATCTCATTACCATTCTGTATTTGTATTCAATTAAAAACTCCAATATCCCATTCTTCATTGCTGATGCATTTATGTATGGTGCTAGTGTCAGTTCGAAACGTGACCAATGTCGAACGGCATTCCTCCGTTGTCGACTCGTAGTTCTACTCATAGTTCGACTCGAAAATGGAAGACACAAGTGACAAGATTGATTATGATATATTTATAAAGGGAAAATTACGAAAATGTCAGTCGACCAACCATGTTTTCAAATTTGTCACGCTCCTGCGTCCTTGGAAGGACCTCTGAGCTTCGGAAGAGTTGGCGTATCATGTTGAAGCGTCCATGTATCAACCAGCTGACACGTGTCCGACAAGTTGAAGCGTCGACGGCCGACGCATTATAACCAAAACGTTGGTTTATGCGTCCGGCTTTGAGTTTGGCTGACGCGTCCCTGTAACCTGTGTATGTGGCTCCGCCGACTCTTTCGAACGGCTTAGCTGACTCTTCCCATTTGCTAGGCTAACACTTCTCAACGGCTTGGCTGAATTACTTCTTTGGCTCGGCTGAGTTCTCCCATATATTTTTTTAGTTTTTTTATTCTATTAATTATATCATAAAATGTTCCCACATAACTTATCCCGAAATATAACATAAAACATAAATTTTCAAAGTTAAACGTTACAACATAACTTAAATGTTCCCACATAACTTCTACAGCACGTTTGACGATTCCGCCCCTTTAGGGTGGTTGATGTGACACCCGGCTATTTAGGCTGTACTACACAAATGTAACACGTTTCATAATTAAATAAAAATGTTGTATTTGACTGATACTGATTTCTATATGTGATATTTGATGTGTTGGTAAATCCAAACATTGATAAAAATTATGTTGGTAATAATAAGATAAACGCTTATCGCGTAACGAACAAAATACGAAACGAACGTCGGTGACCACCCGATCAGTGTTAAAATCCTAAAAATAATATGTTATGATTAGAATGGTAATTTTAATCATGTCCGGAAGGAAAATAAAATTAAAACGCTAAGAAACTCTATTTTTCGGGTTTGAGCGCGTACCGCGTGATACTGCGCGAATTTGAAAAAATACTGTCAACCCAGCCAGTCAAGGCAACTGGTAATTATCTTAGTAATATTTCAGTGAAATTATTTTTATAGAATGATAAAAATAATTTAAAACGCACTAAAACGGGATTAAAACGCTAGATAAAATACCCGGTATCCAGTAAAATACCAGTTTTTACTCCATATTACATATATATATATATATATATATATATATATATATATATATATATATATATGTAATCGATATATATGTGTGTAATGTGAGAGGTGGCGGCTAGGGGAGGCAAGACACACTCTCTCTCTTACACTTGTTGGCCTTGGAAACTCAAGGTGATGATTAAGCTTTTCAAATAAACCAACAAAAGGAAATCAAACTCAATCTCACACTCTCTCTCTCTAAAAACTCACGACCGAAACACCCCTCACACACCTCCATCTTCATTTTCAAACTTGTTCTTTGAAGATTCAAGTCCATTCCAAGAAGGTTTCAAGGTGATTGGAAGATCCAAAGGTGTTTTCAAGGTGAAACAAGCTCCAAACATCAAAAATCTTGTCAAAACCCACTAAAATCTTGAAAGGTATAAACTTATTTTCAAAATCACATTCTTGATTTTTAGTGATGATAGTGATGTTAGAAGGTTTCTCTTGGACTTGGAATTAATCATAAACTTGAAACTAATAATAAATGAGATTTTAAACAAAGTAAAAATCGGTGTGTATATGTATGTATGGCCGAAAGTTGTATGAGTGTGTGTATTTAGTTGTGTTTTGATTTCAATTGAATGATTCTTGTTTGACATGATTCTTGAAAGATTGTTACATCCATGAATCAAAAAAGGTGTCATAAGAGAATGTTCTAAAATGGTTTTGTGATTTGAGATGGATATGTTAAAAAGTGAACTTTTGAAAGTTCATATATGTATGTATATATGTCGTACATATGTATATATGTCGTATATATGTATATATGTCGTATATACGTATATATGTCGTATATATGTATATATGTATGCATGCACATAAGTTTTTGTCACATGTTCATAAATGTAAGAATTTTTGCATTTACGTAAATATGATTAGATGATAATGGAATAAACATATTGTTCTTTGTATGAACATGGAATAAATATGTTCTTGAATGAATTTAAAATTCATGTAAGATGATGATGTTATGATATGGGTGCATTAGATGCACATACTTGGACATGCATGTGGAAATATGATCATGAAATGATGATTTGAATATGATTTGATAAAGATAGTTTTTAATGAGGCCCTAAACACTAAAAATATGAATATTTGAAGTGTTAAAATGATATAAAACTTTGTCATAAAGTTTACTAGCTTTGCATGTTGTACTTGGTGCTTTATGTGTTGTAAAATATGTGAAACCGCATGATTTATGTGACTTACACAAAAACTGCACTAATCTGATTATAATCATCATTTTAATCATTAAATAACATGTATTGTGTTAAAATATCAAGTCATTTCGAGTTGGGATGGTTATGGTAACGTTTAACGCAAAACTATGCGGTAAAACGGTTAAAAATCGGCTTTTCGAAGGATTTTTATAAAACTGTTTTAAATCAGTAAGAAAACTGATATTTTTAGTTTAAATATAAGTATTTTAACTAATATTAAGTTTACTTGGTGTTTTGTTAGTCATACGTGACTTCTGACGCCCAAAAACGTTACCGAATCACTAAAATACGTGTTTTACAATGAACACTAGTATGGGTAATTTATGGGTGAACCTTATGTGTTAAAATGTGTTATATGATTTAGATACTTGTATATGATAATATGTTAAGTGTTGACATGATAGCGGGAAAATTTGACTATGCATGTACACTTGTGCACATAAAGCGGTAGAAACGGTAAAAATCGTGTTAAATGTGTAACTTGTTTGTCGAGCATGAAAATTCATACATATAAGTTATTTTATGTATACATGCTTTAAAAATGATAAAATAAATAAGTTAACGAGATTTCACGTGTTATGATATTTAGCTATGTGTACGTTTATGTATATATATTACGACGCGCAAATCGTAGATATATTACGTATAAACGGGAGTGTTAACGGATTTACATTATAATGGTCACCAATAAAATCGTTCAAGTCGCATAATCTATATATATATATATATATAGGGAGGAGTTCATGCGAGAACCACCCTTATTGCGAGAACCGCGAGAACCAATGTGAACACAACCTAAAATAGCTAAAAAAACCTAAAAAAAACTAACCCCCCCCCCCCCCCAAAAAAAAAAAAAAAACCTAAACCCTCCTCCCCCACCTCCCCCCCCCCCCCCCCCCCCCGCAAGCTAAAATACTAAACCCCAAAAAACCTAAAAAAATCTAAAAAAAATCTAAAATTTTTTTTAATATTTTTTATGCTCAAATCGCTACTTTTAGTGGCAAAAAAAAATTTAATTTTTTTGGGCTTCGAAAAGTAGCGATTTTTATATAAAAAATATTAAAAAAAAATTTTTGTGTGATTTTTAGCTATTTTTAAGCATTTTTGGTTGTGTTCACATTGGTTCTCGCGGTTCTCGCAATAAGAGGTAGTTCTCGCATGATCTTCTCCCTATATATATATATATATATATATATATGAACTCATTTATATATTAACGTGCCAACATAATCTAAAACGATAAATTTTTGAGAAAAATCTCAAGGTTATGTGAAAATTCTAAGATACGGAGAAACTTAGGAATTTTTGTGATATGTTGATTGATAAAATCGTTCCTACGCATAATAGGACGTGTAGAAATCAATTTGTGGGATTGCGCTATTTAAAATACGCACCCAAAGGTGAGTGTCACTAAACCCCCTCTTTTTACTGTTTTATATACTGTTTTGAGGGAAGAACACGTCTAAAAAGGTTTAACAATGTTTTTGAATAAAACATACCCTTTGATATATAAAATGTTTTTTTCGTTGAAAATATATGGATTTGTTAAATAAATATGTTTTGGGGAGAAACAGTTTTGGTGAAAATATATATGTCTCGGGGAGAAACGGTTTTGATGAATATATATATATATGTTTCGGAGAGAAACGATTTTCGTGAATATATATGTTTCGGGGAGAAATGGGGATTTGTACGGTGTTTCAGAGAAAATGACCGTGTAGTTGGGACGAATTTGCTTGATCTCAGGGATTTCAGTAAACTCGTACAACATCATATATTAAATTTATCATTATTAGTAGGATCTATATATATTGTACGTGAGACAGGCATCATAGATGGCCTCGATATGGGCCATGCGCAAGTGATGTCGTTTAATCATTTAAGTATTACACGCGAGGAATTATTGGTAGAACTATCGGGTTGACAACCCCGTCGTGACCGGTCGCCCCATGTCTAGCATTGATTACACCTTCATTGTAAATATATAGTTCGTAATGTCTAGCTAACTTACGAGTCCGAATATGTTATCCTATCAATTTAATATGTAAACTCGGGAAGATGTCTATGGTCGGAAGGTTCTACGAAAATGCTTCCGACGGTTGACCCTTGAGTTATTTTACAAGGAAATGAATTAACTTTCTTGAAAATTTTATGGATGTTTTTTATAATAAACACATAATTAGAAAGTTTTTCCTTGGGTCAAATTATTTTAAATCTGAATATGTGAACTCACCCTCGATTTTGTTGACACTTGATTTTAACGTGTTCCTCAGGTACTTGAGTTCGGCTTCGGGAATTATGGCATATCTTGTGGATGTTGATGCATGTTTGGTTTGATAATGTGTTGGACAAACTTTTAAAACTATTTGGGACAAATGTAATAAGATACATAAGGATCATGTAGGTCCACCCGGAGGATCGAGTCAACCTCTATTCCTGTTTTCCGACAAACCCGTGAGTGCGGAATCCAAACGGGTAAGTTAAACCAGGTTACGAACATGTAAAACACAAGATTCACCGATTAACACTCCAATGTATTAATCTAGAAAATTGTTACAAATCAATGTTTACAAGATGCTCTCATAAACTCTCAGTGTGTGTGTGTTTACAGTGTGTTCGCTCCGAAATCTATTCAGACTTCTCTCTCTGTGCTCTCTGTGTTCCTGTCTATTCTGCTGTGCTTATATAGTGAAGCCATGACGAAATCATGCCCTGGACGAAATCTCATCGACGAAGAGCTAAGGTCTTCGATGAAATCAGGGGATTTCGTCACCTGGTGTGTCTTCGTCGTCATGGGGATTTCATCATCCAGGGTGTTTTCGTCACAAGGGAATTTCACCACATATGGGATTTCGCGAACAGTGTTTGGGCTTGGGCTTTGGATTTCATCACTTGGCTTGGGCTTCTTCAATGTTGGGCCAAACACTAAACAGACAAACATAATCTAAACACAATATAACATGTATACTGCACACACGCAGTTACATGTACATTTACAATACAAAGTAAATAGCATACCGAGTCAAGACAGGAGGTTGTCTTGACTACGGCCTTCACTTCGTAGCCGAGTCGAACCGAGCCGAGCCGTATCCACAGAATATGTATCAATAAACTCCCCCTTGGATTCTACTCGCGAGGTTCGTAATCTCGTTCTCCATCTCTTGATGGTTCTTTTTCTCAGAAAGGATCTTCAAAGTCTTCACGTGTCACACATAGAGAGTGTATCAACAAACTCCCACTTTATCTAGGAAGTGTATCAATAAACTCCCCTTTGATGTTGCTCGTGAATCTTTTGAACTTCAAAACTTTAGATCCTTGTGGTGTTGATGAGTGATCAACTACAACCCGATCATCTTGATCTTTTGATTGCATCAACGTCGTGTCTTCACTTTACGGCTTGTCATCTGACACGTTCTCTTCGCCTTTTGCTGATTCTGATGTCGCATCTGCACATACAAGAAAGCTAAAAACGTAATGAGAACAACCGCTTGGAATTTAGACAAATTAAACAAATGACACATATGAGATCAAATCTCATTTAAACACCGACCGACAACAGTTTGAAAATTTAGAAAATGATCAATTTTAATCTTTTAACTTTCAAAACTTGTTAACTTTGACAGTTTATGAAGATGCAATTGTTTTCCGGCTTACAATCAGGATTTTGGGTAGGATAGACTCGAGTTCCAACATCGGTCAATCAAAAATAAACTAAAAGTAAAATCTTTTTGGCTTTTATAAAGTTTATATTAAAACACACCTAAAATCTTTTTGGTATTTTTCATTTTTCAAATGTAAAGACGGAAAGCAATAAATAAATATATACAAAGATGCAGAAACTAAAGCAGTAAACAAATATTTACAGACATTCTTTTTGCGAGTTTCGAGGGTAAGAGAATCATATCAGTGTACGGTCACGCCAAAACGCTCTTTTTGTTCAATTAGTTAACATTTAGATAAGCATCCTATAACAATTATCGGTATTGTTGTCCACATAAGCTCAACTTATCAAATGTAATCATGGCGAGGGGATACGTTAAGGTATGATTTATACTTACCAACCGGTGTTCATCCACTCACAACACATTCCCGTATCAAGGTATGCACGGGAGTTCATCTTACCGTTGAGTATACCGTTTATCATCTGTTTGACCGTATAAAAGATGTGAGAAACTCACTTATTTTAAATTGAAAACAAGCCCTATGTGATAGAATCACTTATTGATGAGGAACTTGATTTTCAGATGCATGAGGGCACAGGAGCAAGTCCGTGAACAGGTCAGTACAACGTACAACAAAGAAACGAACTTGACTCCCGGATAAATGTGATATGTTATCACTTATTTTGTTTGGACATGTGATTGTTGATCACTTATTGAGGTCGTATGCAATATGTACACGTATGTATAGTATCATGGAAGATCTAGACTTCGTCTCCGTTATTTTTCGATAAAAGAAACAACCATGATACCCAGATGATAAGACAGCATAAAGACCGAATATCTCAGAACGTCGGCAATCTCTCAAACGAAATTTCGGTACTAAGACCATATGCCAATGTGTGGTTCCCACCTTGTCTTCAGTTAATTAAGGATTTGTATCACCCTACACACTTTAAAATGATTGTGAGCCTACCGATACATCTTATATAGAGCTGCTTAACATTTTTCATTTTAAGTTCATTTCAAGGAGGTTTAGACAGACCACTGATGTACTATCATTTTCCCTTTTTCTCGCCAGGAAACTCATTTTTGTTTTTCCAATGTTTTTGCATTTTGAAAATTTTCACTTTTTTGAATTTTTCAAATTTGGATTTACTCCCCCTAAAATCACAAACTAAGATAAATTTAAAAGGCACAAAGATATTTACAAAAAGGATTTCCCGATGCTGGTTAACTCATGTTTTACCTCGATGCTGTTTACCAAAATTAATTTTAATCAGAATTAATTTATCGAATTTTGGAAAACTGAGTTGGCACGTCGGTAAGCGGTGTGGACCATGACAACATTGACGAGTTTCATATTAAAAACAATCACGTGTGAGGTGATATTCGAGATCAATGTGTCTGGCCAAAGAGTGCTGTACGAGATGAAAATAATTCATAAAGCAGCTTAAATATCGACGAGTAAAGAAGAGATAATAAAATCAAAACCGTATCCTGCAACTGTTTAATGCATTGCAAGGCATCTGAGTGCTCTCCCAAACTGGATATCCACCCGGTGCGGATTTCAAAGTCGATTTTGTAGCTACTGAGAAATCTCTTCACAGCCACAAGATCATAAACCTCTGGGTCCGGCTGGCATTACACATTGCACCAGCGAAGGTCTTTGACTTTCTCATTGAGAAGTAGTGTGCGGTTGTTCAATCCATCCCAAGGCATCCGCACACCCGGTTGGTTTTTTCAACAAACACATTTTCTTCAATCACACTGCGAAGAAATGTACACTGCACGTTCATCTTGTTGATTTTGAAATCAGACGTGCTGCAGGTGCGTACATTTTGATTGAATCTATCCCGTGGACCCGATCAAAGCCTTTAAACAATCAAACATTGGTATGATTTTCATTATGTCGAAGGTTTTCAATTTCTTTCGACAGACAATTATGTCTTCTTTTCTTTTTCTCTCCATCAAAGGCAACAATTTCTTTATCGCCGATCTTGTGCATGGACACTCCACTATCAACAATCCGATGACTATCGATAGTTCCTCCTGGAACATCCTGCACACTCACTCAGAGATTAGTTGGAGAGGGGGACCCAAGCCTTCATAGACTTGGGTTGCCCCTGAGAATCAAGAAATGTAAAATTTTAATTTTTTGAAGGTCCTTAAATTGCAAGCCTCCCCCTGAATCCTCACCTATTTTCGGTTTCCAAGCCTGTTTCCTTTTACTAGTTTGTGTATTATTTACACTTTCTGGTTTTAATGGTTGTGACAAACTAGGTTTCCTATTAACAGATTTTACTTCCGTTTTTACAGCCTTTTCGATCACCTTCACATTTTTACGTCGTTGTTTTGTTTCTTGTTCTTTAACATTGCGTTTGTCAGTTTTTGGTGACACCGGACGACGTTGTTGGTGACCTTGTTCAGAAGGTGCTCTTTCTACAAAATTTGGTTTAAGAGAGTTTGTGCAATTTCTGATAATGTGGCCAAACTCCCCGCATTTAAAGCATGATCTCCTTTCAACAAAATTAGGAGATTCTGTTCGAGGACCTGACGTTGAATTTGTAGACCCCGAGGTACTAGCTTCACACCTGTTTGTGTGTTAGGTGTAATTGTTATCACTATTACGTTTCAAAATTTTGACCTTTTGAACAAACTCAGTATTGGATTTATTTTCAAAAGTCTCAACTTTATCAGTACTCATGGAGGCCACAAATTTAATGTCTTTGTTTTTCTTCTTGTAACGAGCTCCTTTTGTTTCAGCCTTTGGTTGTGTAACCTTAGGCTTTTGAGCTCGTTGTTGTTGTTTACCCTTAAAAGAGACAGGTTGTTGCTTCGTTGGTGATTTTTTATTTCCAAATTTTCTACTAACTTCAGCTTTTGGAATCGGATCACACTAAGTTACTGAAACTCTCGGGATCCCCTTTTCCAAAAACTTACTAGTAGTATCTTCAAACACTTTATCAATCAAAGATTGATTGACGTTTTTAATTGGAAAAGCTGTGTTTGAATAAATTTTGTCATCACCGACACTGTTTCCTTGATGGGATCAATCTCTTGTTTAGCAGTTGAATGCACCGCAGGAGTAGGAGGATCACACATGTTAAGATCGGAGGCTCTCATGATTGTGTTTGTTTGTGAGATTTGAACAAATCAAATAGATATGAACAGTTTTAAATGCAGTGGAAATGAATAACAAACTTTGTAAACACAATCAAAGGAGAATATAGTTTGATAAACAATTGCTTTTCATAGAGTCGAAAGATTATATCAAAAGAAAAAGGTTACAATGCAAGCTTACAGACTAAACTCCCCCTCAGCCTGATACTTCAGAGTTGGTTGCACAAGATGAAAGGATTGAATTGAGGAGAATAACTCTTTCAAAATAAATCAAATATAATAGTACAGAGTACTGTTATATTTATAGGCAAACCAAACTACTGATGTACCTCAGCTGACGTCACCATGATAGTGACATCTAACAGCCTAACAACCCATAAACACTGATCAATACAAACTACTGATGTCTAACAACTGATTGATAATAAAATACAAAACAAGTTAAACACTGTTCACGTTCCAGTGTTGTAGCCTAAGCACTGACCGTTTGAAACATCAGTGCTTTCTTCAAAAGGTGATCAGTCTTTGAATGAGCAGTGCTTGAGTCTTTAGCAGTACTTAAGAGTCAGCAGTAGATAGAGCTTAGTGTTTGCCTTATAGCAGTCTTTAGCTGTTTCATCAGTGTTTGGTTCATCAGTTGTTCTTCAGAGCAGTACTTAGAGTGTATCAGCAGATAGATAACCACTGTCAAGGGGAGAGCTTAGAGTAAACGTCTGCTTATTGTGAATCCACTGTTGTGACCAGGTTTTGGCTTTACATTATCTGTTCCTCTGGTAGGGTTCAATCCCAACAATCTCCCCTGGAACAGATAATGCCAAAACCTGTCATTATTCTGGATCTTTATTGCGCATCACAAGTTCCCTTGCTTTTCTTTTGAATTCTTCTTCAAATGCTTTGGAACTTGTATCATCTTCATCCCGGCACAGTGTAAGTTCAAGGAGATCCTGCAAATCTTGAACACTAAGGCCTAGTGCTTCTTTCCTTGATATGTACTTCACATCTCCATTGGATCTGACAATAGTCAATACATGGGTCTTTTGGTCAGACATCCACTTTAGTACTTTCGAACCCAATGGATTTCTTAGGAGAGATTTATTTGATGATGAGCTTTGAGATATTGGCCTTGAGAAAAATTGTAAAGCAGTATCCTGAACTTCAGACATTCTTTTGAAAGCTTCTTCTATGACTTCATTTGCTGCAGCTATGTCTTCTGCAACCTCTTTGTCAATCAGCTCTTGTCTTTGTTTTTTATCAAGCTCACTGTCTGGGATATCTGCTGAATTATGTGGTGATGCAGGCTTGGTTAACACCATCTTAAAAAGGTCTTGAAGCTTTTCTGAGCTCTCTTCTTTTAGACCCATTTTCTTGATGGCTTCTGTGAAGTACTCAGCTTCCTTTTCCTTAACCTCTTCACTGGTCAACTGTTCTTTTTCTTCTTGGTTTGTCACAAAAGTAGACCGGAACAGTGTTTTGAGGTTTTCTATCTGCTGTTCAAGCTTCATTCTTTGTTCATGCTTCTTTGAGGTGCTTGAAACAGTTATCTTTCTTTTCTTTAGCCTTTCATAGGCTTCATCAGTCTGCTGTTTTGACCATTTTGATATGGCTTCAGCAGTGTCCATTTTTGCATCCACCAGCTCCTTTTTCTTCCTCTTATACTCAGCAGTTAGGTCAGCAATGAGCTTTTGGTATTTGCTCCAGTTTGGAGCATTCTTCTTCTTTGTAGGATCATTCTTGATTTTCTCAATCCTTTCTGCCTCATGCTTTAGAGTGACTATTGGCCATTCTTCGAACTGTTGTTCTTCAGCATGATAGAATTTCTCTTTCATGATGTAGGCTAGATATTGTTTTCTTAACTTTTTCTTTTGATCAGCCTTTTCTTTGTTTAGGTCTTGTGCAAACTCTTCTATCTGCTTTACTTTTGTGAAGTAGAACTCCAGTCTTTTAGCAATGCCATCTTCGCTTAAACGTTCACGTTCACTCTCAACTTTAGCTCTTAGTCTAGCTTGCCTTGCCTTGATTTTGAGGTAATTATCCATATCATCTGGTGGCATGTAGCCTATAAGTGAGGAGAATCTTCTTTTTGAAGGATCTTCTTCTGTATAGAATTGCCTCATCTCATTTTTGATAGCTTCAAGTTCCAGTGGATGTTGTGTAGCATTAGGATCATGTATACCCTCATCGGCAGAGATTGGCTTTCTTTTTCTGTTGAAGAGCTTTGGTTGTGATGTAGGGAAGGTGAGAGCAGTGGTGGATGATTGACTAACAACTGTTGAAACAACTGGTGTTTCAACTGCTGTTGTCATTACACCTGCTGATATGTCAGCAGATGTCTTCTGCTTTTGAGCAGGGGATGATGGTGGTGAGGTAGTTTTTGATGATGGTGATGGTGGTGGTGAATCATCATCTGATATGAGATTCCTTCTCCTTTTTAATGAAGAAGGGGCAGATAATGTTTTGGGTGGATCAGTGGTTTGAATGATGGAGAGTGTCTGACAAACAACTGTTGAAACAATTGGTGCTTCAACCGCTGCTGTCATTACAACAGATGTTGTAACATCTGTTGTCTTCTGTTTTATGACAGGAGGCAGTGGTGATGGTGTGATTGTAGATGATGGTGGTAGAGCAGTAGTTGTAGCGGTGTGTGGTAGAGTGGTGTGTGTTGAAGATGTGTGTGTTGATGACATGGCAGCTGTTTGGCTACTGACAGCAGTTTTTGTAACTACTGGTGTATCAGTTGTTTGACTAACAGGTTTTGAGACCTGTTTTTCTTTTTCTTTTTCTTTTTCAGGCTCAATACACAGGCCATGTTCTATTCCCATTTTATTCATTTTTCCCAACAGCTTGATATTCTCCCCCTTTTTGGCATTATCTAAAGGGGGGTTAACAAGAAATGATATGGAAGAAGGAACTTTGCCAGAGTCACTTTGAATGCTAGCCTTTATAGCCTTGATATATGCTTAAGTGTCTTTAAACCTTGATTCCACCATGTTGGTCAGCATTTATACATGAATAGCATGCTTTTTATCAGCCATATGTTGCTGTTTTTCAAGCATGGGTTGAAGAATATTCCAAAGCTCATTTGTAGCAAATGCATGTTGTGCAGGTGCTTGAGCAGGAACAGCAGTGGCTTGTGCTTTTTGAGCTTTTAAAATCTCTTGCACCATATCTTTAATTTCAGCAACTGAATCTTCAAGTTTTTCAACTCTGTCCGTCAATTCCTGATATTTTGAATCATCACCTACTTTAGTAGGATCATCTGAATCCCCACCAGCAGTGGTTATATCAATGTTTGACTTAGGAACTGAGTCCCAAAAATCACCCATTGATGCCCCTTGTTCTTGGTACTGGGGACTTCTTTCTTCAGCACTTGATAAACCTTTGATGGTACCAGTGGTTAGATCCAACTCACTGGTGGTTACCGAAGTTGCCATGGAAGAAATTGCCTTCAAAGGAGTCTTACTTATGAAACAACTGTCCAACTGAAGATCTGTTGATCCACCAGTTGTAGTTGCTGCTCCACTTGAACTACCACCGAGAGTTACTTGTAACTTAGGGGGTGTAACCTCCTCAATTGTTGCTGGGATAGCAGGGGTAGTAGCATCAGACCCAGTCACTTGTGGGGTTATACTCTCAGTGACAGGTGATAAAGAGGAACTGGTTTGTGTCTAAGCTATAGCAGCTGCATGCAACAAGGGTAGCATGGATTGTGGCATTATGATTGGTGAGGGTATGGGGGTTGAAAGAGACATGTCCTTGGGATCAGGACTGAGGAAGATGGATCCGAGTGGATTCAGAGCTTCATATTGTGGTGTCCCTGTGCTTACAACCTGATCCTTTTGTGAGGATGCAGGAGGAGTTTTAGGCATGGGTTGAGATCTTTCTTCCAACTGCTGTGAGGAAGTAGCAGCAGTGGTTTGTGGTGACTTTTGTGTTGTCACAGGCAGTTGCTCTGTGATCTCATATTCCAGAGTTGCCTTTGTTTTGGGTTTGGTGGGTTTTCTGGATGTTTTTCTTTTGGTCTTTTTGGTGATGTCAGGTGTGGGTATCAAAGCAGTGGTTGTGCTGCTCTGATCACCTAGAGTAGTGGGCTCAGCAGAAGTTGCCTGAGGATCAGTGACAGTTTCTAAAGTCTGCTCAGGCACCTTTCCTTTTAACTTTATTGGTGCCATCATTCTTGAAAATGTTTCAATTGTTAAACTTTTTATTTGAAAATGGACACCTTATTTGGGCAAATTTTCATCCTCTTTTTCAAATTTTTGTTTAAAGTAATAGCTTAGAAATCTTGGAAAAAGAAGAAATGATTTGCTATCAACATTCTTTACCATGTCATTGAAGATCTCCTGGGAACAGTTGTAATCTTTATTGTTTAACATAGCATAGCCCAGGCATTGAATCTTCAATGGTATTTCGTTAAAAGATTTTGTTTTATTTGAAACACACATCAAAAGTGTGTGAAATAAAAATCTGGGTGCAGACGGGAAATAACCTTTTTGTAAGGTATCTACCTTTGATTGTTCTGCATATCCCCTTTTCAGAAAATCAGATTTTAACTCGTTTTTGTCAAACGAAGTTTTACCTTTCAGATCATCGAGTTTGATGACTTCTGAGATTGATTGCGGTGTGATTTTGATTGCTTTTCCCTGTATCGAGGAGTTAATGGCTACTGTCTTGTCATCTTGTATTTCAAGCACAGCATTGTTCCAGAACTCTCTCTGGGTTTGCAGATATATGGGAGCATCTACTGTCAACAAAGTTTTGTACTTTGATGTAGATATGGTGTCGAGAATGGAATCGAAAGTATGGTTGTCTTTGAGTTTTGTGAGTAAACCCAAATAGTTGTGAGATTGTTTGTATGGTATTTCGATTGATTCTTCGGTCGTTTGAGCGACCTCATTGGAGGGTGGTGGTGATTTTGGTTTTGATTTTGATTTTGACTTTGATTTTGTCATTTTTGCGGAGAATAACGAAGAATGATTTTGAAGATTTTGGAGAAGAAAGGTTGGAAACTGTTATGAGAAGAGAATTTTGGAATTCAATTCGACAGTGTAAAACCCTGTTTGGGTTTAGGGCAGGGTTTTATTAAGGAAAAAAAAATTGATCACTGATGTGGCAGCGGTTATTATGATCTGAAGGCTAAAAATTGACCACGTGTCAATCACTGATGAAATGGATGAAGGATGGAGAGCAGTTGTTTTAAGGACCACTGACGTATCAAGCATCAGTGGTTACAACGGTAAAAATTGTGAGCAGTGGATGATTTTTACTATCAGTGGATAGCATATCAGTGGATAGGACACTGATTTTGAACATCAGTGCTGGTCAAGAAAGTGAGGGATCAGTGGTTAACTTTCAGCAGTGGACAGTGTTTAGAGATCAGTTGTTGGAACAAAACAGTGGTTAGGGTAAATGGTACAGATTTTAAGGACAAGTATTCCAGCAACAGTTTTGAGAATTTTCATTCAAGGTTTTGCCACAAGTCAATTTTGAAGGATAGTGGTTTAGTACCCCAGATGATGAAAACTTTATTGCTAAGGCAACTCATTTTCGTTTAATATTCAATTAAAACATGAGTACCCTAGTAATTCAAGCATAGTTAGCAATCAACCTTTGATAACAATTTAGGAGCAAACCTGAGTATGACATGATTTTGACATATGTATCATTTCCTTTTGACCCACTTATGAGGAGAATAATACCAGCAAAAATAAGGTATTACATCCTGACAGGAACTGAAACTATTGCCAACAAAAACAAGCAAAAGTTCCAAATATATTATTCCAAATAAAATGAACAATATATCCTGATTATTCGAGAAAATCCATTTGAAAAAAAATGGTTAAGGATTTTCTGAGAACAGTATCAAAAAGGATCTGATGTATTTTCAAAAGAAAACATAATCATATCATTCTCAAGTTATTGAAAATGGTCAGTGGTTTGACAGCAGTTGGTAGAACATTCTGAATACATTTTGACCACTGTTTTGTACCATTTTCTTTGTCAGTTGATTGCAATCATGAGGATTCATGGATAAATTTTTGAACATTTATCTCATCCTCTTTGGAATTCATTCATGGAAAACAAAACCTTTTCCTGAACAGATGAATGCACAAAGTTGCTTAATTTACCATTATTACCCTAAAATTTAACTCATAAGTGTTTTATGTTTATACTCTTTTCTTTTGACTTCACAAGTTTTGAGACAAACACACTTCTGAGTTTTTGTGAATTTTCTTAATGTATTTTAACATAGTTGATTTTGTCCTTTAGAGGAACTCAACCTGTTTTCAACACATAAGATCTGAATGACTAAAGTTTTAATTTCCCTCTTTTTAAATTACCAAAAACACTAATGTTTAGTGAACATAGGTTTTTGTAAATCTGAGGTTCATACTCTAGCATTCAAAAGGTTGACAACACACTTTTCGTAACAACAATTGAAATCAATTTTGAAAATATGAAATGATCCCACAGTTTTAACAGATATGTTTTCAGATCTGAAAACTATGAGTGACTTCACATGATATCACTTGTTGTGTGAGATTTGTGTGTCATATGACATCTTGGTTGATGTACAGAGTTTTTGAATAACCATTTTGATCATGATTTACCCGTTACTCTGTTCTTCAACTGAATACAACCAACCTTAGTATCAATGAATTTTGAGTTGAACTGTTATGCCAAATTGATTGTTAGATCGAATTTGACTGTCATGGCTCTGATACCAATTGTTAAGATCGAAGGCTCTCATGATTGTGTTTGTTTGTGAGATTTGAACAAATCAAATAGATATGAACAGTTTTAAATGCAGCGGAAATGAATAACAAACTTTGTAAACACAATCAAAGGAGAATATAGTTTGATAAACAATTGCTTTTCATAGAGTCGAAAGATTATATCAAAAGCAAAAGGTTACAATGCAAGCTTACAGACTAAACTCCCCCTCAGCCTGATACTTCAGAGTTGGTTGCACAAGATGAAAGGATTGAATTGAGGAGAAGAACTCTCTCAAAACAAATCAAATATAACAGTACAGAGTACTGTTATATTTATAGGCAAACCAAACTACTGATGTACCTCAGCTGATGTCACCATGATAGTGACATCTTAGAGCCTAACAACCTATAAACACTGATCTATACAAACTAATGATGTCTAACAACTGATTGATAATAAAATACAAAACAAGTTAAACACTGTTCACGTTCCACTGTTGTAGCCTAAGCACTGACCGTTTGAAACACCAGTGCTTTCTTCAAAAGGTGATCAGTCTTTGAATGAGCAGTGCTTGAGTCTTCAGCAGTACTTAAGAGTCAGCAGTAGATAGAGCTCAGTGTTTGCCTTATAGCAGTCTTTAGCTGTTTCATCAGTGTTTGGTTCATCAGTTGTTCTTCAGAGCAGTACTTAGAGTGTATCAGCAGATAGATAACCACTGTCAAGGGGAGAGCTTAGAGTAAACGTCTGCTTATTGTGAATCCACTGTTGTGACCAGGTTTTGGCTTTACATTATCTGTTCCTCTGGTAGGGTTCAATCCCAACAACACAGAATATGATTCTCAATAGGAACTTCTACTCCTTTTCTATCGTCAAGAGAATTATCCTCATCACTCACATCTGATTCATCATCCGAAGAATCATAGTCCTTAATGGGTGGAGGACTTTGATTTGAAGCACATGATGACTTTTCCTTGCTATCAGATGAGCCCTCCGATGAATTGTCCGTTTTGAACCCTAAGCCAGTTGTAACTTCCTCTTAATCAAGAGGTACAGTTGGCTCAAAATGCGGCATGTTCTCCTCATCGGGCATCTTGGTATAGTTGTGTCTCAAAGGAGGCGGACACGACTTATACCCAATGCCTTTAACATTACCCTTTAGTTGTTGAACGTCAATGATGTGATCAAGCACATATCGCGAGTTTGAGTAACTCTCCAATTTGAGCTTGATCGCTTCATGCTCACGTTTCGCCTCGGCTAGCTCTTTCTTAGTTGCCTCAATGATATTAATGTAATTATTAATACCAGTTTTCTTATTAAAACCGTTTTTAATAACTCAGAAACACTTTTCTTGAGTGTTTCAATTACCGATTTAAAATCTTTTTCGTTGCGAGCTAAGGCCATGTTTGCCTCTTTGCACTTTGACAGTTCAATAACTAAACTCTGATTGTGACTGTGAATCTTTTCAGATTCTTGTTTCATATCAGCACATTCATGTTTCGTATCAGCACAATCACTACATATGCTAGGAGTTTCAGATTTTACCTGACTTGTAGAAGCTGATACATCAGCCATAAAGGCAGTCTGAGAAGTGAAAGATCCATCTTTAGTGAGAATCTTCTCCATTTCTTCTGATGTAGCATCAGCTTTCTTGATCAAGACATATTTCTGACATTTTACCTCCTCAGCATCATTCAACAAACTTTCACCTTCAGAATCCATTCGTTCATTCACATCAGATTCTGAATCGGAACTGCCACTGTATCCCGAACTTTCATCTGATTCAGAAAATTCTTCCGTGTGCACATGCTTGATGCGACTGATGATCTTCGCATAACATGCAGTTCCTCCTCCCAACTGTACGGACCAATCACACCCTTCATCAGCTTGAACTATCAATGATCGGTTGGGGTTTGAAGGCCCTGAGTGGTTTTTTTGGTTGTTATCAGCTACTATCCCTCTTTCGTTGTTAGCTTGATTTGAAGTACTTGTTTGATTTTGGAAGGGATTTTGGTTGCCTTGTTTGCTCGGTCGCGTGCATTCACGTTTGAAGTGGCCCTTTTCACCGCAATGAAAGCATGTGACAGCACCCTTGTCAAACCCGTACTTGGTATCCCTTTTGCTTTCCAAGCTGGTTCTCCCCGTTCTGCTCATATAATCCTTTGCCCTTCTCACAACGCTAGCAAACGCCCACTTAATGTCCATCAACTCCATCTCATCTCTGTCTATCTACTGATAATCTTCATTGGTCAAATTAATGTTTCCAATTTGACCTGCGACTAATCCGCTGTAGGCATTAACCATAGTGGTAAGAATTTCCATGTGATCCCGTGCAACTTCTACACTCACTTTGGAAAGATTTGAAGTATCAGGTTTGTTACCATCGAAGGCTTATTGTGGTTGGGCTTGAGGTGGTTTAGAAAAATAGGCAGTTGGATCAAATTGGGGTTGAGGTGTGGCAACTTGTGGTTTCGGAAGATAGGCATTTATATCAAATTGGGGTTGGGGTGTGGCAACTTGAGGTTTCAGAAGATAGGCATTTATATCAAATTGGGGTTGTGAAACTACTCCTCAAAAATAGGAATTTGGGTCGAAAGCATTTGACACAAAAGCTGTTAGTATCTTTGGTTACTGGCTTGTACTAGCAGCAGGAGCAATCCCTCCAAAGTACATCTCTAGATTTTGAGGGACAGGAATTAGTTTAGCTTTTTTGATTTCTTCTGCATCCTTGTTCTCCATCTTTTGAACAAACTCATAGATACTAACAGTATCCAATACACCTGTATGCTTTAACAACTCAATGAATGGGCTCCACTTTGGTGGTAGAGCATCAGCAAATCGTGCGACTATTTCCTGTGAAGATACAACAACCTTGTAAGAAATCATTTCACTAATAAAATGATAAAAAAAGTTGTCATCTCATTCAGTGTTCCAGTCTGCACAAACATAAACCCTTCAAACTCCTTCTTTAGTAAATCATGACGCGTCTTCCGTGTGGCCGCATTTCCTTCTCCTCTGTTAACTAGGATGTCCCACAAGGCTTTGGTGCTGGTACAATGGGCGAATTGATGATAGATATTGTTTTGGTCAAAAATCAGACGAGGATAATGCAACCAAACTCTTTGTTACGGGGAATGATGCTTAAAATATGTAACAGCGATGAGGATCACTTCAATGTAAATTGCACAAACAACACAAGGATTTGTACGGGGAAAAAGCCCTTGATCAAGAGTTGATCTCCGGCACAAAAAACCCCGGGTGATGGAAACTACCGATCACCAAGCTCAAATAAATGAATAAATGTTTACAACTTCGGATAGTAACGAGCTAGGTACAAGGATCACTATCGTGAAATGTGTAAAAAGTGTATGAAATTGCTAAGTGTTTGAACGTGAGCTTGTATGAGCGTTTGTACGAGTGTGTGTAACTGAAAAAATGACTAAGTGTTTTCTACTAGCTCGTTACTCCCTTTTTAAAATAGAAATAACCACCTAAACTAACTATCCGACTTTCGTGCCAAGCCTCCACGTTTTCCACAACGTCTATTTTTGGTCAAGCACGTGCAGAATAGTTTGGGAATATTCTCCAGGAATGTCGCCAAGACTTGGTCAAGCTGGTTATACCTGCGAGATAGTACAAAACATAAGTAAACAATCGTTAGTACGAGGATCCTTAAAGTGATCCATGATCCTGATCCTGAAGCTCTTCTGAGGATCACCACCTGTCATAGAAGTAAGGATCACTAATTAGGATAACGTGTAAGGATCACTAATTGTTAGAAAATCCTCCCCTAACAATTGCCCCCAAAATATAAGGATTAATTTGTAAAATTAGCGAGTTATATTTTCTTTGATCTTATCCGCAACTAACTAACGGATATATAGCCGTTAAATTTGAACTAGCCGTTGCGATCATGACGTCATGGAAGTGACAATCCTGCGATAATCATAATTATAAATAGAGATATAGATAGGATCATTATGCATTCAAATTCGAAAGAAACTCCCTTTAAATTCTCAGTCGACGATCAACCAGGTATTTCTTTCTTCTCTTGCTTCCTCTCTTACTCTGTTTTTCTTTCTTTATCACCGTCACTTCGAAAATGTTGCTCCGAAGTTCACCGGCCAAGGATCACCCAAAGAACAGTCCTCCGAAAAGCCAGGGGATCATTGAAGACTCTATTAAAGAACGCTGCTGCTTAAATGATGCTCAGATAGATAGGATCCGCTACTGCTTTCCGGCGAACACCGAATTTAGGCCTTTTGACCCCAATGCCCTGAGCGATCATATCTCCGATAAATGGGTTGCTTTCCCCATCACTCCTTTCACCATAGGCTATATATATCCTTTTCCAGCCTTCACCCAATCTTTCTTTTCCCTAACCGGCATCTCTTATATCCAAGCCATGCGGATGATTTGGAGGGTTTTGTACAACCTTGAGAGGATCATCAATCAGGAGGGAATAGATCTAGGGATGGCAGAGCTAGGAGAACTGTATGATCTTACCACCTTTGGTTCTCATCGTTATCTGTTTAAACGTAAACCCGGCGAGGAACACCCGATCTTCAAAGCCACCAAGAATGATGCTAATTGGAAACGGCGTTTCTTTTTCATCAAGAGAGATTCCATCCAGGATGGAAAGGATCTTCCTAAAAAATGGGCTACCCATGGTAGGATGGAGGATCCTGAGAAGGATCACCAGGAACTTTCTTTTGATGTAAGGATAACTTATATTTTTGCTTTCTTGTTATGCAGCTATCACCGTTTCGCGCCTTAAACTGTCCCCTGCTGCTAAGGAAAGGCTCCTCGCTTTCAAGAAACTTGATCCTGAGACAAGAACTTTTAAGACAACAACCCAAGATTCCCAGGAGGTATCCTCAGGCTCTGTCACAATGTCAAGTAAGTATCCTTGTTTAAAATTTAAATAAATAGTGAAACATGAATTAAGAAAAGATACTTATCTTGTTTTGGTTGTGTAGGTGCTGGAAAATCCACCAAGTCCGCTTCCAAGTTTAACGTTGCTGATCTCACCACTGTCAGATCCTCCAAGAGAAAAGCTCCTACCAGTCCGACAACTTCGGTCCCCAAGGCACCCCTCAAAGGGAAGGCAATCAAGAAGAGAAAAGCCTCTGAAGTTGGGGAACTGCAGGGTCTGCCTCTGATCCGTCATCAATTCCTTGAGTACTTTAATGATGTGAGGATCACTATCTTTGCTCGTATATCCTGTTGACATATCCTGCTGGTATATCCTGCTGTTATATCCTGCTGGTATATCCTGCTGATTACTTGATCCTGACCTTATCCTTTTTACAGAAATTCGCTGAGATTGAGGACTATGTGGGCCACGTTGAGGATCAGGATAGGAAGATTGCCGATCTCCAGCAGGTTGCGGTGTTAAAGGATCTCACAATTGCTGATCTTCAGAAGGAAGTCCGGGATACCAAACAGCAGATGGCCAAGGTGCTGGTTAATGTTGACTACGAGAAGAGTGAGATCACCGAAGATGCCAAAGTCTCTGCCGCCATTACAATGTACAAGACCAAGCTTCAAATGGTCTTGGAAGCTTAGGATCCTGCTTTCGACAAGAGCACTTGGGATATTGAAGGTTGGAAGGCAAGGCTGGCTGAACTGGACGATGAAGAGGCTGAGGAGGTTGAAGAGATCCTAACAATTG
Organism: Helianthus tuberosus; assembly: GCA_030545235.1. Lineage (NCBI taxonomy): Eukaryota > Viridiplantae > Streptophyta > Magnoliopsida > Asterales > Asteraceae > Helianthus > Helianthus tuberosus. Next base: position 66,390,166 of record CM060377.1, on the reverse strand, counting down.
AAGCTGGAGGCAAAGGTGAAGGTGGTGAAACAAGTGGAGCTGGAGGTGACAATGCAGCGAAGGTTTAGGCTGCATGATTGGGCGATGAAGGACATTTCTAGACGTAGCCGGAGCCCAATTTTTTAAGTTTGATAGTTTGTTTTGGTTATGATGTTTTTTGCTGAACAATGATGGGTTGTACTAAACAATAGGTTTTTAGGATTAAGGGTCATGTATGATCCTTTGGACAATAGGCAGGATTGCATATGGTGGAGGGATCCTCTGTTTGGGGGATGAAACCATTGTGATCATGCCGCCTTTATATTCCTGCACTACTTTCAAACTTGTTATCATGGACACCCTTTACCTACCCCAGCGGACGGGCCACGTTGTTAGTGCACTACGTCTATTGACTTCGTCTTGTATCATGAGATAGGATAGGATAACCAGTGTTCGTGGTGCTAGAAAAAGTTTTTGAGGAAATAGGTGATGATTTCGCTTGAGAGTATCAAGTGACATTTCAAGCGAAATCATAAGGAATTGATTTCGCTTGAAGCATTCTTGATTCAGTTCAAGCGAAATCTCTCTACTATATATAGGTGCACTTGGTTATTCATTTGTAACTTTTCGGATCTGAGTAGCGAAGCTCTGTCAGATCGTCTCTAGGTTGAAAATCAGTTTTATATCAATATAAGAGACATTATAATTACATCGAGTGTTCGTTTCACTGATTCCGCCTTTGAATCGGATTACAAGCTCTTCTGAACGACTCAGTCGGGTCAAACAACGATCCAACAAGTGGTATCAGAGCTCAGGAGGAAGAGTTTAGCTCGATTGCAATTAGATTCTGACTTCTACACCTTCTTTTTCAAACTGAACGAGATTTCATGGTCAAAATGGATTGAACTTCTCACCGAACATGCAAAACAACAATTTAACAAAGCCTTGAAAGTTTGAGACCGAAATTCGCATTAAAAGTGACTGAATTGGATCAAAAACTAGATTTCGCTTGAATAGTGTTCGAAGGATATAATTGATTTCGCTTCAAAACAGACTGTTTGGACTATTTCTCTTGAACATCTGAAGCGAAATAATGTTGTGATTTTGGATTTCGCTTGAGTTCATCTGAAGCGAAATAGAGTTGCTGGTTTTCGCTTGAAGGTTCTAATCAGTTGAAGCGAAATAGTTGATTTCGCTTGAATTAGTTGTTTTAGCAGATTTCGCTTGAACAGTTTAAAAGAAGATTTCGCTTGAACTGTTATTTTGTGCTGAATTCGCTTGAAGTAGTTAGTTAAAAGATTTCGCTTGAAGTCTCATTCTGCTTCAACTTGAGATTTCGCTTGAGTTTCCTAGTTCGATTGAAAAGTGCAATTTTGTGTCGGGTCATTTCACGTCAACAGTGTATCAGTCTGTTTCAGGATATTATTGTGTATACTGATTGTTTGTTTGTTTGATTGCAGGTGATTCAAGGTGATTTACAAGGCACAAATACCAAGAATTCAAAATGTTTGATGAACTGGAAAACACTAAATTTGAAAGAATAAACAATTGGACTTGTTGTTCTTCTTTTGAGAAAAAGGAGGTTTTGATTGAAAGATTTGAATATTTCATGTGTCAAAAGGATGAAACATTGGATGAGTTGGAAATACGGTTTAAAAATTTAATGGACAGTTTGAGAAACAAGAATATTAGAATATCAAATGATGAACAGATATCGAAATTGGCAAATGTATTACCTGCTAAATGGGATAAATTCTTGGTTGAGCTAAAAAGGGAAGATTTTTTTCAAGAACTTTATCCAAAACAGTTTTTTAATGAGGTTAATGGAGAGTTTCGTAAGGAAAATATGAAAAAGAAGGAAATTTTGACCGAAATGGAAAAGAATTTACAAAAATTGGAATTGGATGTTATTACTGAAATTGATAATAGAATTCGTATGTGTCTTGCAACAAAGAGTATTCTGAAATATGATATTAAAAGGAAATGTTATATTGATGAAAGTATGAATCCTTTTGATTTCATTAAACTCTTTTGTGCAGGAACATATAAGATGGAAACAAAGGATATTCCAAAGAAAGAAGAATCTTTGAAGCTTGGATCTTCAAGTTCAGAATCAGTGTGCTCTAAATGTGACAACTTTAAGGCTGAAAATGACAAACTTTTGAAGGATGCAGAGAGTTTGACATCAGAAGTCGAGAAGTTGAGAGATGAGAAGCAAGCTGATAATAAGCAGATTCTTATTTTGAAAGAAAATTGTGAGAAGTTGAAAACTGAAAATGACAAACTGTTGGGTAATTTGAACAGTTTGACATCAGAAAACAAGGTTTTGAAAGAAAAAGAAAAAGATTTTCAAAATCAAATCAAGATTTTAGAAGATGAGAGAGATATTTTTGGTAAAGATAATCTTGAAAAACAAATTGAAATCAATTCTCATCTTGCTAAAATCATTCAGCTTGAAAAAGAAGCTGAAAAAGCTCGGATTAAAATCAAAGAGCTTGAAGTGAAATTGAAAGGTTTTGTGACTTCTACATCACATGTTTGTCCAAAACCAATCAATTTCAAAATTGAAAATGTCAAAGTTGATGATTGTGATGAGATATCTGATGATGAAAAAGAAAAGAAAAGAAAAATATTTTTAGATTTACAAGAAAAATTTCAAAATACTGTTCTGCAATCTACTGAAACAGGTGAATGTTCTAAACAAAAACCTGTTAAGAAGAATGCAGAACAGAAACAAAAAGATAGAAATTTGAAAAATTCTAAAATTGAAATTAAAAGCTCATCAGATAAATCATCCAATTATTATCAAAAATCACAAAAATTTAAAAATGAAAACTCACAATATGTTGGTAATAAGTGGTGCAGGTTTGACCACAGTGCTCAAAAGACAAATCCAGCATTGAGGAGGAGAAATGACTATAACCAAGCCAAACAATGTTATGATCTGAAAGTTTGGACAGACCAAAGTGGATGGTACGATAACAGAGTGTGCTACACCTATGGTGTTAGAGGACACATTGCTGTTAACTGCCAGAATTGGTTTTGTGAAACAAGAAGATGCTTTGAATGTAATATCAGAGGTCATATTGCTAGAGATTGCCCAAGGAGATCTATGGGAAGATCGAGGGTTGAATCTCAAAGAACGGTAAAGAAGCCAGTCAACGTCAAGCCTTATGAACAGAAGGTTCTAAAACCTAAAGTTCAGGATCAGACAATTCAAGAAAAGAAAGTTAAACTTTCACAGGGGCAGAAAGACAGACTACGAAAGAAAAGGAAGAAGGCGAGAGAGTATCTTGAGAAAATTTTGTCTTCAGGTTCACCGGTTTGTTCGAATAAAAGTTCTGATGAATTGATTCACTCGACAGCAAAGTCAAGCAAATCGAATTCTTCAGATACAAATCTGAGGACAAAAGAGAAAAAGGAAAAGAAGAAAATGGTCGGCGATGAATCTGATATTTCAAAGTCAGACAAGCCACCATCAGGCGATGAATCTGACTCATCTAAGTCAGATAAGCCAAGTTTGTGCAATGAATCTGATTCCACAAAATCAGAGGAGCCACAAGTTGAGGTAAAGAAGGAAGAAACTGTTCTTTTGATGAATGTTGAAAAATTTCCTCCACTACAAGCCACAAACACAAAATCAAAAGGTGTTGATGCTGGAAAAATGTTTAATAGCAATGTTAAACATATTTTTAGTAAGATGGTTGATGGTAAGGAAAAAGGAGTGAAAGAGTTTTATGAAGAAAAGAGAAAAGATCAAACTACACCCAAGGACAGTCAGGCTTGGGTGAAACTTTTCAAATAGAAAAATCTGACTTGCCGGAGCTTCCAGGTTGGTAAGTGTGAAGCAGGTATCGGCATCATTCTTGAGAAATTCACAGGATGGTAACTGTGATATTTCGTCTTACGAGTGGTTAATCAAGGACATTAAGTTGTACTTGATTTTCTACAAGTGATAGTGGTGTTTGGCCTAATAATGTTAAATTTTTCAAAATGGTTAAAAGAGAACAAGGTTATGTGATGACCCCGAACCTATAAGTGATGGGTAAACAAACTAATTTTTCCGGAAAAACCATTCTGATTAAAACAAACTTAAGTGTTTTGAAATCATTATGGGAAAATAGTTTGTTGTAAGGGGGAGTTCTGATTGAATATGCCGAAACCCTCACGGCTGAACAAACATGATTACTTTCATCAGATTGAAAAACGGTTTTCAAACTGTTAAGATCAATGGGTTGTAAATCATGGGGGTATGTTAGATTTTCTGCAAATCAGTACACTTTTAGCAGAAAATGGATGGCGAGACAAAGTTATCAGTGTTGGTTGTCAAATTTTTTTTATGATTTTGCATTTTAGGGGGAGAAATATATTGTTAGAAAATACAAAAACATTTGAAAAATTTGAAAAAGCCAAAAACATGATAAAATTTAAAATTTGAGTTTTTGCATAAAAAGAGGAAATGATAGTACATCAGTAGACAGTTACAGTATGCTAAAGAAATGGAAAGTTTATATGTGTTAAACGATCTCACCGTGGATGTGTCGGTAGGTTTTTATACACTTAGTAAACTTTTTCGGGATATAAACCTAAATTCAAACGCTTGCTTATTTCGTGGGGAACACTACTTGGATATATAGGTAACCCCTGAAATCTCGTTTGAAAGGTCTCGTAATCTGATATACTAGGTCTTTATACTCAATGATGTCTGGGGTATTATTCCGGGACTTCTGCTGAATGGAAGTTCTGACCTAGTCCTTGGATAATACTTTCTGCAAATGCTTGAAACATAGCATTAAACCCTCAGCATGCTGATGAAACATTAAAATTGATAGTCGCTGCTGTTGTAAGCAAAAAGATCCTCTAAAGGGGACATACCTTAAAGTCGAAGCTGATATCTCTCTGTGTATACGGAAGTATCGATCTGAGATCCCTCGGCCCTCGCACACCTAATTTATATACAGATATCATTGTAGTATACTCACCTGTAAGACTGATTATTGGGATTCTGGATACGGGAGTATATTCAAGAAGTGGGACACATGAATGAGTTTAAGTTCTTAATACACCTAATTCGTATCCTGAATCAGTTGAAATTTGTGTGAAAATTTAAGTGGATCAGTATATCGACAATCTAAGTGAATTGTTTAATACTTATTGAGAAAATTAAGCTCAATGGTACTTGTGACTTGTCAAAAACTGATATGATCCTTTAACGCATACTCAAACAAAAATATTGTCTGTAAATATGTTTGTACATATTTCGTTATTGTTTTATATTTTCAGAAAATACACAAAGATTTTGATTCTGCTTTATTTTCGACAATCGATGTCTGAGTGCTGAGTTTCAAAATCTAAGTAAGCTGATTGTGTTTCTGAAAGTAAAACAAGTTCATTAATTTGAAACTTGAATTAAAATCAAAAATTTCAAAAACAATTTGTGATATCTCCAAGGTCATTAGCTTGAACTTGGATGATTAACTGTGAGGGAGTTGGATTCTTTAACATTGCTAAATCAATGAAGTATGTTGATAGGGAAGTGTTTTAGAAGATTGGAATTGCCAGGTTACGATTCCTGGATAGTCTAAATTGTTGTTACTTATAAACGTATAAGTGATTGCAGATAGTCCAGACTACGATCCCGGAAGCTGAGTCTAAGGGGGAGTCTGAAGATGAGCTCAAAGCAAGGGGAAGCTTGTAGATAGAAAGCTAGGTGTCGATCCCAAAGCACGGAAGCTTGATGAAAGGGGGAGCCTGAAGCTGATAGAAGAAGAGATAGTTGGATGCTTACAATGTTACAATCTAAGTGAGGATGCAGAATGATCAAGACTGAAGATGTGTCATATTGAAGAATAGTCACTGAAGACTGCGTCAATATCCGAGGGGGAGTCTGTTAGTGCACTACGTCTATTGACTTCGTCTTGTATCATGAGATAGGATAGGATAACCAGTGTTCGTGGTACTAGAAACAGTTTTTGAGGAAATAGGTGATGATTTCGCTTGAGAGTATCAAGTGACATTTCAAGCGAAATCATAAGGAATTGATTTCGCTTGAAGCATTCTTGATTCAGTTCAAGCGAAATCTCTCTACTATATATAGGTGCACTTGGTTATTCATTTGTAACTTTTCGGATCTGAGTAGCGAAGCTCTGTCAGATCGTCTCTAGGTTGAAAATCATTTTTATATCAATATAAGAGACATTATAATTACATCGAGTGTCCGTTTCACTGATTCCGCCTTTGAATCGGATTACAAGCTCTTCTGAACGACTCAGTCGGGTCAAACAACGATCCAACACACGTTTTGCTGGTAGAAGCTCGGGTAGGTAATTTTGACAACCTTTTAAGGGTTAGTCTTTTGTTTATAAATAAAAACTTAACCTTTTGTCGCTTATCTCTTCTTGTTATCCTTTTTAATATGTTACTTTCCAACTGTTGTAATGTTCATTCTGTTTATACTTATCAAGCCTTGAAAAATTAGAAAAGATATCCAGAAAGTTTAGGATATGATCAAGGATCACATATCCCATAACCGATAAGTTCTAAAAAGTGATATGGTTTAAGAATCACAAGTTCAGTTGTCAAGTATAAGGGTTATTCAAATAAATAATGAATAGAATTAAAAATAGTTAAGGATCATACCTGAGGATCCAAGTTAGGATCCTAACCTTAATAAGGATAACTATAAGATAAACCTTAGAATAAAGTAAGGTTCAAGGATATCTAGTTGCCTATCTTCAAGAACCTGAAATAGAGCATAACTTGGGACTAAGCCAATATAAGAAAAGAGTTAGCAACTGGGGACAAGCCCAAGGATAACTGGGGACAAGCCCAAGGATAACTGGGGACAAGCCCAAGGATCGTATGTAAACTGGAGTATGGCCCTAACTGGCGACTATCCAAACTTAGTGGCATGAAAATGCCAAAACCTTAGCTAACGTGAAAACGTTAGAAACCTTAGCTAACGTGAAAATGTTAGAAACCTTAGGAACGGATGTATGGTACGTCTACCATTATACGTAGGATCCTAAGCATAGCCAGTACAATGGAATTATCAGCCCCTAAAACGAGTACTGGTCCCAATGCCTTGAACTATACCAGGATCATCGTGCGCTACAGGCGGAACTGGGGTCAAGCCCGAATAACTGGGGTTAAACCCAAAGGACGGATTGCTCAGTGGATAACCAATGTTATGCTAAGGATACCTGAACTTAAAAAACTCAAACTCACGTGAGAGATGGATAAAGGGTACATGATCCTTATCCTTATATGGGTAAATAAAGAAATGAAATAGTTCAAGTTTAGGATAATATCTAAGTAAGGATCACCAATACTTCGAGGATCCTTTAAGGATATCCCTATCATGAGGATCATCTCTGCCATGAGGATCCTGCTCACATGAAATATTTCTTCAAGTGGACAGCATTCCAAGCTCTTGGTAGCAAATCACCTTCCATGGTTAGCAATCTATATGCCCCCTTTCCTGCTTCAGCTTCAATCAAATAAGGGCCTTCCCATTTTGGAGCTAACTTTCCATCAGCAGGATTGGTGGTATTTTGAAATGCTTTCCTTAATACCATGTCTCCAATTTGAAACCTCCTGATCCTGACATTTTTGTTGTAAGCACCAGCCATTCTTTGCTGATAACTGGCCATCCTTATCCTAGCCATATCCCTGATTTCTTCAATAGTATCTAGGTCTTGAGCCAAGTTTTCATTATTTTCCTCAGGATCACGAGTACTTGTTCTAGCAGTTGGAACCACCATTTCTGTTGGGATCACTGATTCTGCCCCAAATACCAAGGAGAATGGTGTTTGACCAGTAGCATTCTTAGGGGTTGTCCTATCAGCCCAAAGCACATAGGGTAGTTCTTCTGCCCATTTCCCTTTCTTGGATCCAAGCTTTTTCTTCAAATTGTTGATGATGATCTTGTTGGATGATTCTGCCTGACCATTAGCTTGTGGGTGGACTGGTGTTGATGTTATCATCCTAATCCCCCAACTGTCACAAAAGTTAGTGGTTCTGCCCCCAATAAATTGGGAACCGTTATCACATATAATCTCAGAAGGAATTCCAAATCTAGTTATAATATTTCTTTTAATGAAGGATATAACTTCTTTTTCTCTGACTTGGGCAAAAGCTTTAGCTTCTATCCACTTGGAGAAGTAATCAGTCATAGCTAGCATGAATACTTTTCCACCAGGTGCCTTAGGGAGCTTTCCAACTATATCCATACCCCATCTCATAAATGGCCAAGAGGAGGATATAGGATGCAATAATTCAGCTGGTTGATGAAGGATATTGCTGTGTCTCTGACAAGGATCACATCTTCTAGCATACTCCACAGCGTCTCTCTTCATGGTTGGCCAATAGTATCCTGTTCTCAGGATCCTTGAAAATAATGCCCTGCCCCCAGTGTGGTTTCCACAATCTCCTTCATGGAAGTCTTTTAAAACTTCTTGGACTTCAGGATCCTCAATGCATCTCAAGTATGGCCCTGCAAGAGATCGTCTATACAACATACTATTTATAATTGAGAATTGAGATACCTTAGATTTGAAAGCCCTAGGGTGTTCTCCTGTAGGAATCTCTCCATGTTGTAAGTATCTCATAATTGGTGAGATCCATGATCCTGATCCTGAATGGGATTGAGTATCCTCACTAGGGGTCATTGCGGAATCACTTCCTATCTCCATAGCCACATGATCCTCAATAGCCGGGTTCAGGATATGGATAATAGGGATCTTGATATCCTCCGGGATCTTCAAGGATGATGCTAAATTAGCCAATGCATCAGCTTCTGTATTTTCTTCCCTTGGTACCTGTGACAAACTAAAGGAAACAAAAGAGAGTGCCAAACTTTTGACTATCTCTAAATATTTGGTTAGCTTTTCACCTTTAACAGCATAGGATCCATTAAAGTGGTTTGTAATTAACAAAGAGTCTACATGTACCTCAAGATACCTGATCCCCATATGCTTTGCAATTTGCAAACCAGCAATTAAGGCTTCATACTCAGCCTCATTGTTAGTGGTTTGGAACTCACAAGCTATAGAGTGGGGTATTATGTCCCCCTGTGGCGATTTTAGTAGTATTCCAAGCCCTGTGCCTTTGACATTTGAGGATCCATCAGTATAAAGTATCCAAGGATCTTTGGTCTCTTCTAGCTGCTGGACTTCTAGCTCAGCTTCTTCTTGTAAATGACTACTGAAATCAGCCACAAAGTCAGCTAATGCTTGGGATTTGATGGCTGTCCTAGGCTCATATCTTATATCATATGCACTCAGCTTCACTGCCCACTTAGCCATCCTTCCTGACATCTCTGGTTTCCTGAGGACATTCTTAATTGGAAAATTAGTTTTAACAATGATAACATGAATTTCAAAATAATGTCTTAACTTGGTAGATGCCATAATTAATGCGAGAATAAGTTTTTCAAGGTGTGAATACCTGGATTCGGCATCAAGTAAACTTTTACTTACATAATAGACAGGATGTTGTGTACCTTGGTGATCCTTAACAAGGACCGCACTTACTGCTTTTGATGATACTGCAAGATACAAGGATAACACATCACCTTTTTCTGGTTTCATCAAAGCCGGGGCTGAGGATAGGTAATCTTTGAGGGCTCTTCAAGCATTTTCATGCTTCTCAGTCCACTCAAATTTCTTGTTTTTCCTTAGGATATCGTAGAATTCTTTGCACTTCTCGGAGGATTTGGATATAAATCTGTTCAAAGCTGTGATCCTGCCTGTTAGCCTTTGAACATACTTAGCATTGGCCGGAGACTTGATGTTTACTATTGCTTTGATTTGTTCCGGGCTAGCTTCAATGCCTCTCTTTGTCACCATATATCCTAAGAATTTACCTGCTTTAACACCAAAGTGACATTTCGAAGGATTAAGCTTCATATTATATTGATCAAGGATATCAAATGCTTCCTCCAAGTCTCTTAGGTGATCCTCAGCCTTCAAGAATTTTACCACCATATCATCTTTGTAGACTTCCATAGTTTGTCCAATCTGATCCTTGAACATCATATTCACCAGCCTTTGATATGTTGCACCTGCATTTCTTAGTCCGAAGGGCATAGCAATATAGCAGTATATACCAGTCGGAGTCATGAAGGCTGTATCCTCTTGGTCGGATGGTTCCATTTGGATTTGTTGGAATCCAGATGAAGCATCCATAAAAGTTAACAGTTCATGACCCGCAGTTGCATCCACCATGGAGTCAATGTGGGGTAATGGGAAAGGATCCTTGGGGCATGCCTTATTTAAATCGGTAAAATCGACACATACCCTCCACTTTCCGTTTTTCTTTTGAACAACAACCACATTGGCCAACCATCTTGGATACTTGACCTCTCTAATCATACCTGCCCGGAGCAATTTCTCTACCTCTTCCTGGATAATGGCATTCCTTTCCGGTGCAAACTTCCTTCTCCTTTGATGGATTGGTTTGAAGGATCTGTCGATGCCGAGTTTGTGAGTGATAACATCCTTGGATATACCAGTCATATCTTCGTGTTTCCATGCAAAGGTAGTCTTTCTCCTTTTGAGGAAGGATACGAGGTCTTCTTTCATTTCGCCAAGGATCCCTGATCCGATATAGATTTTGGATTCAGGATCATCAGGATCCATGAGGATTTCTACCACATCCTGTTCACTCGCCTCCAAGACATCCCTTGGAGGATACTTTGATTGCTATTGCTCCCTGGATTTCGAAGCTGGTTTCATCGATGAAGTATAGCAATTCTTAGCCTCCTGCTGATCACTATCAATCTTCACTATTCCCCAAGGACTAGGGAGTTTCACACATTGATGATAAGTGGATGGGACTGCCTTCATATCGTGTATCCAGGGCCTGCCAAGGATAACATTACAACAAGATAAACAGTCAATAACACAAAATTTTTGATAAGAGTGTAGGCCTTCAATGTATATTGGGAGTTTAATGTCCCCCAGGGTATTCTTAGTTTCACCACTCAATCCCACGAGTACAGAGGATCTTGGTATGATCTCTGATTCAAGAATACCCATCTTCTTTAGGACATCAAGCTGGATAATGTTCACTGAACTTCCTCCGTCTATAAGGATCCTGCGGACAAAATGATTAGATATAAAAAGAGTAATAACTAAACCATCGTGATGAGGATCTTGGATATCAACACGATCCTCTTCGTCAAAGGTTATGACTTTTCCTTCCGAGACACTTGATGTTCGAACAGGTCTTTCTCCGTTATCCATTTTAGTTTCCTTTGCATGCCTTTTGGCTGCTGAGAAGGATGTGCCGCAAATGTCTGATCCTCCAGAAATGAAGTTTATCACTTGTGCATCCGCTGGAGGGGCTGGATCCTTCTCAGGGATCCTTTCAGGATCCTGAGTCTTTGACTTCTTTCTTCCCAACAATTCTTTTAGATGCCCCTTGCTCAACAAGTATCCAATTTCCTTTCTTAGTGCAATGCATTCTTCTGTGAGGTGCCCAAAGTCTTCATGGTATGCACACCACTTTGATTTATCCTTAGTTGCAGCTGGCCTATCATTCTTTCTGGGCCACCTAGCTTTATCACCTAAACTCTGCATCGCAAGGATTAGTTCATTGTTATCAACACTAAAACAATATTCAGAAATTGGAGGATAATCCTCATCATCCTCTTCTTGATCAATAGAATGCACGTTCTGGTTATCAGATCTGTTGTAGGATCTGAACTTGTTGTTCCTGAATGAGGATCCTTGCTTATCCTGCTTTGAGGATCCTACTAACCTCTCCTGGATCCTCTTGTCATCCTCTAGCCGGATGTACCTAAGGGCCCGGGTTCTTACCTCATCTAAGTTCCTGCACGGTGTTATAACAAGGTCATCATAAAACAACGAATCCCTAAGCAATCCCATTTTGAAGGCCTCAACAGCCGTGGCTATATCTAAGTTAGGAATGTCTAAGGATTCTTTACTAAATTTGGTAATGTAATCCCTTAATGATTCATTATGACCCTGGGTTATCCTATATAAATCACTAGTTAATCGTTCAAATTTCCTACTACAAGAAAACTGATTATTAAATAGATTAACTAGATTAGCAAATGAGGTAATAGAATAGGGAGGAAGACTTAGCAGCCATTTGAGAGCTGATCCAGTAAGAGTGGATCTGAATCCTTTGCACAGGCATGCTTCCTTTAACCTTTCTGGGATTGGATTGATCTCCATCCTCTCCCTGTATTGTGCTATGTGTTCTTCAGGATCCGTTGAACCATCATACAGTTTCATTGTAGGCACGTGGAACCTCTTGGGTATCTCAGCATCACAGATTGGTGGTGCAAAACGAGATATCTTATGGCTCCCATCTGCAATCTCTGGGATAGGTTTGACTACTCCCGGGACACTTGATATCATATCCTTTAGCTTTTGCAATTCTCTGGCCATGGCATGATTGACACCTGGATCCTGCATAAGACCATGGTTAGTAGTATAAGAATTATTAAAAGTGTTACCTCCCACTGGATTCGAGTTAGGAAGAATGGATGTTAATCCATATTGTTGAGGTTCTGGAATGATCGAGGGACCAGTAGAGGCATTGGTCTGCATTGGAATAAAATCTCCCTGATGGACATCTGAACCTCCTGTTTGCAAACTCCTCAAGGATCCTGGCATCTGGAAGGATCCCTGAAACTGGGACGATCCTGGAACAAAGGAGGATCCTTGAACCTGGGATGATCCTGGAATGAAGGAGGATCCTTGAACCTGGGATGATCCTGGAACGAAGGAGGATCCTTGAACCTGAGATGATCCTGGAAGAAAGGAGGATCCTTGAACCTGGGATGATCCTAGAACGAAGGAGGATCCTTGAACCTGGGATGATCCTGGAACGAAGGAGGATCCTTGAACCTGGGATGATCCTGGAACGAAGGAGGATCCTTGAACCTGCTGCATTCCTGAATATCCTCCTGAACTCGTGAGGGATCCCATATGCTGAGGATAGGATCCCGCTGGCTGAAAATATGAACCTGATGCCTGGGTCATTGTTGTTGTTCCGTAGTGCACTCCTTTTGGTCCACCCACATATTGAATGTCTGGAACCACTGATGGCTGAGAAGTAATCACCGGAGTATCAAAATTCAAAGATCTGGGCATCAGTGGGGAACGATCCTCTGCTGTTTTCTTCTGTTTCTTAATTTCGTCAATCTCCCGGAGGATCCTTTCGTTGGTCTTATCCTGCTCTTGTGCATGATTCCTCATCTGCAAAATCAAGGCATAGAGATCATTAGTAGTAGGATTAGTTGAAACAGAAGAAGTAGGTGGTTTTGAGAAAATGGGAGTTGGTTTCTTCGCGGCATTCTCAGTATTCTTCTGGGATCCAGAAGGTGGTGGAGGCAAAGGAGGAACACCTTGAGAAGAAGTGAACGAGGGCATCAAATTTGAGGTATTCTTCGCTGAGGAAGCCATTTGCTTGGTTGTAGTGAACCGAAATGAGCACGGAAATGCGTATTTTTCTAAGGACGAAGCACCAATTGCACCACGGTGGGCGCCAAACTGTTTTGGTCAAAAATCAGACGAGGATAATGCAACCAAACTCTTTGTTACGGGGAATGATGCTTAAAATATGTAACATCGATGAGGATCACTTCAATGTAAATTGCACAAACAACACAAGGATTTGTACGGGGAAAAAGCCCTTGATCAAGAGTTGATCTCCGGCACAAAAAACCCCGGGTGATGGAAACTACCGATCACCAAGCTCAAATAAATGAATAAATGTTTACAACTTCGGATAGTAACGAGCTAGGTACAAGGATCACTATCGTGAAATGTGTAAAAAGTGTATGAAATTGCTAAGTGTTTGAACGTGAGCTTGTATGAGCGTTTGTACGAGTGTGTGTAACTGAAAAAATGACTAAGTGTTTTCTACTAGCTCGTTACTCCCTTTTTAAAATAGAAATAACCACCTAAACTAACTATCCGACTTTCATGCCAAGCCTCCACGTTCTCCACAACGTCTATTTTTGGTCAAGCACGTGCAGAATAGTTTGGGAATATTCTCCAGGAATGTCGCCAAGACTTGGTCAAGCTGGTTATACCTGCGAGATAATACAAAACATAAGTAAACAATCGTTAGTACGAGGATCCTTAAAGTGATCCATGATCCTGATCCTGAAGCTCTTCTGAGGATCACCACCTGTCACAGAAGTAAGGATCACTAATTAGGATAACGTGTAAGGATCACTAATTGTTAGAAAATCCTCCCCTAACAGATATCTTTATGCAATGCTTGCGTAAGAATAGCAAACGCTTTCTTTTCAAGGTTATACGCCTCCTTGTCGTTTTCAGCCATGGTAGCCAAAGTCGTAGCATTTGATCCGGCTTCCTCAAGAGCGACGTTATATGCTGTGGTGAAACACGTCCATAACTCGGTGTTTTGACCTAAAACATAATTTTGAAAACGACCTTTCCACGATGGATAGTCGTTCATGTGGTTGAGTTTTGGCGGACGGTTATTGCTACCCGTTTCATTTTCGCTTATGAGCTGGTTTTGGATACTTTGATTTTGATTTGCCACGTACGCCCATTGACTAGCCAGAATTCTTTCTTGTGGCATCAAAGACTTAACCCATGACATATCAGGGACCGTGCTAATGCTCCAATCTAATGGATTAGAACTCATATTTGATATTAGAACAATTGTACCTGCTTAAAAACTTGAAATCAAATGGTTAAGTATGATTTAAAAAGCTTCTGTTAATAATAATATCACAAATATTCGACGAAAACAATAAGGTGTTCGTCCAAAACAATAGGTGCCGAAAATGTGAGATTTCGTCAAGATCAAATGTGATTAAATCAGGGTGATTTCGTCGCTGAAAATAGGGTGATTTCGTCGCTGAACTGTTTGATTTCTTTGCTGAAAGCTGTTGATTAAAATTGGGGTTTTCTTCGCTGGTAATGTTGACGAAAATGGGGGTGATTTCGTCACTAATGTATTGTGATTTCGTTGACTGATGTATGGTGATTTCGTCCAGCTCAAATGTTGATGAAGATAGGTGTTTTAGTCCAGATATGTTGATGAAATCATGTGTTTTCGTCCAGCATGATTTCGTTGACAATGAGACCAGACAACTTGCAAGATATTTATCAAAGAAAATCAAATTTTATCCTTCTGACAACAAAACCTTCTTTTTCAAACAACCATGCTTTTCTGATTTCGAAGCTCCCTTTTCTCAAAAAACAAATAATCACAAATGCACAATTTGTCAACTTAACATATAATAATCACACAAACACAATAATTCAAGTTCAACAAAAGATCAAACACATATATTTATCAAGAACAAACACAAGAACAACTTGAATATATGATGAACTCGATGAAGATATGAATTTTCGGAACACAATTTTTGCACACAAGTTTATTCAAAACCAAATCTCAACATGTATATATGTATTTTTAACAAAGGTTTTGTAAAAACTAATAGCAAAACATCAAGATTTTCATAGATTTAAGCACATTTTCCAGAAAACACAAACTATTTGTATCAAACTTCAATAACAAATCTGAAAAACTTATGAAAAATCTTTGAAAACTTAAGAACACAACTTGGTTTTAACAAGGAATCAAGCCAAAGCTTTGATACCAATTGTAGGTTCACCCGGAGGATCGAGTCAACCTCTATTCCTGTTTTTCGACAAACCCGTGAGTGCGGAATCCAAACGGGTAAGTTAAACCAAGTTACGAACACGTAAAACACAAGATTCACCGATTAACACTCCAAAGTATTAATCTAGAAAACTGTTACAAAGCAATGTTTACAAGATGCTCTCATAAACTCTCAGTGTGTGTGTGTTTACAGTGTGTTCACTCCGAAATCTATTTAGACTTCTCTCTATGTGCTCTCTGTGTTCCTGTCTGTTCTGCTGCGCTTATATAGTGAAGCCATGACGAAAGCATGTTCTGGACGAAATCTCATCGACGAACACCTAAGGTTTTCGACGAAATCAGGGGATTTAGTCACCTGGTGTGTCTTCGTCATCATGGGGATTTCATCATCTAGGGTGTTTTCGTCACAAGGGAATTTCACCACATATGGGATTTCGCCAACAGTGTTTGGGCTTGGGCTTTGGATTTCATCACCTGGCTTGGGCTTCTTCAATGTTGGGCCAAACACTAAACAGACAAACATAATCTAAACACAATATAACATGTATACTGCACACACGCAGTTACATGTACATTTACAATACAAAGTAAATAGCATACCGAGTCAAGACAGGAGGTTGTCTTGACTACGACCTTCACTTCGTAGCCGAGTTGAACCGAGCCTAGCCGTA
Organism: Helianthus tuberosus; assembly: GCA_030545235.1. Classification (NCBI taxonomy): domain Eukaryota; kingdom Viridiplantae; phylum Streptophyta; class Magnoliopsida; order Asterales; family Asteraceae; genus Helianthus; species Helianthus tuberosus. The sequence goes on along the minus strand of CM060377.1, from coordinate 66,373,871 downwards.
TCCACAGAATATGTATCAACAGACCAAGACAACTTAACTATGGTGTGGTTGTGACGTATTTTAAGACTTATGTTTTAAAATTTATGTTTTAATTAAGTTAAAATGTCTAACAATTCGATGCATCGTTCAAGAAGATAATAATGGGCACCAACTTCGGTCACCACTATGTTTTATATTCTGTTGCGACGTTTTTGTGGTGTGACAGTTGATGAAGATCAAAACACATTTGAAGTCCCAATGTGTTAGCTGGGTCTTATAGTAATGTGCTATCATTTTGCTGGCTGATAACGAAGCTGCAGAATCGTCAAAGAAACTGCGAACAACCCGTTCCGTAAACGATTATCGCTGATTAAATTTTATTTTAATTTAATATTCTGTTTGGAAATTTATGTTATAAAAATATTATATAAAGTTGTACGAAATGTTTTAATTATTTATGTTAATATTACTTTGGATATGTATATGTTTGTTAATATGGGTATTCTGTTTGTTAGTTTATGTTATTGTCGGGATTTTCCCAAACAGTCCAATCGGTTAAACGCCTAAATAATGTTACTTTTTTTTGTTTATAGACAAAACCAAGTTTATATTAATATAAAAAACATAAATATTAAACATTACATTAAAAAAATAGAAAAAACGAAAACAAAATAAAACCTAAAACCAGATCCCTACTCGGAGTCGTGTTTGAAATCACGTGTTTGAAACAAACATAAACATCTAAACTAGAATACGCCAAACTGCTATTTCCGACTGAAGTAAATCATCTTCAGATAAATACACCAAACCGCTACTTCCTTCTGGGTAGGAGATCGGGACAGAAATAGTAAAGTAAGAATGAATCTAATTCTTCTTCCGGGATTTGCATCAAAATACCAAGCAATGATAAACGATGTGTCTTGAACTAGTAAGTTCCATCTACACGTCGTTTACACATTGGCGAAAGTGATATGGAACGGGTTGTTCGCAGTTTCTTCCCTCGTCATGTACCGAACAACCCGTTTGATGCTTCACGTGTCCTTTGTAGATGAGTTCTTGAACACTTTGTAGTGATCAGAGCACGTGGACGGGGAAATCAGATGACACCCATGTCATCAGACAAGTATTGTCGAGTACAAACAACGACAATTTTTGTTGGATCTACGTGTGACCCTAACGAGTCAATCTGAGTAGTTCATCATCAAATACAAAGGCGGAATCAATGTAAATGAAATCAACACAGCTTGTTCCTTTCTAATCTTTATCTATTACTAATTTTCAGAGCTTTTACAATCAATTCTGACAAAAATCCGGCAACACCTCAGCTCTCACACACTTAATTCCGTATGAAAATGAACATGCATAACCCCTATATATAGATGTTCTAATTTCGTTAGAAAGTGACACAGGTCATGTTCAAACGAAATTACACACTTAAACATGTACAAACCCTAATTCAATCCCTGTTGTGCACTCGTTCATCCTATCTAGACATAAGACTCGATTAAGACGAAGTTAACAGACAGTAAATGCACCAACAGACTCTCCCTTGGATGTTGACGAAGTCTTCGGCGTTGAGTCTTTAGTCTTTGTCTCTATCCAAATTGTCTTGACATTGTAAAAGCCTCCTTCAATCTTTATCTTTAACCTCTAATCTTCAATCTCTAATCTTCAATCTCCCCTTTGAGTGCTGATCCAGAATGCTGACTCCCCCTTTCGCAAACTCCCCCTCTCGATAAGCTGGGACTTGAATTCTGGTTCAAACTTTGACATTTTCTTTGCCATGGAGATCCTTACTCCTATTTCCTGCATAATCTCTACCCAAATATAAGATATATGACAATAACAGTTTCAATCTAAACTTACCATTCACTTCATTCGATGGTCTTGTCAAAATTAGAAATCCACTTAAGTATTCAGGTCCAAGTTAATGACCCTGATTACTCAATTTATCTACCAAGTCCAACTTAATGACCTTGGTTGATCTGAGATAATTCACACTGACATTTTGAAACAATTTTCAAAACACTTTTTTGAAATTTACAAGTTTCAACTTAATGAACTTGCTTTAACTTTTCAACTTTCACAAACTTATCATGATTAACTCCAAACTCATCATCCAGCCCAGAAACTTCCTACATCTGCTTCAAATTGAATCTGAAGATCAACTCTCCACTTTGGTTTGTCGAAAAATAAAGAAGAAATGAAAAATCTTTTTGGATTTTTAATAAAGTTTCTAAACTAGAAATGAAATACAGAAATAAAATGCAGTAAATGTAAACTATTTACAAACATATTTTTGGCGAGCGTGTTAGGGAATCATATCAGCTATTCGACAAGTCACAAGTACCGTTAAGCTTTAATTACATATTCAGAATTAAACAATTCGCTTAGATTGTCGATATACTGATCCACTTAAATTCTCACACAATTTTCAATCTGTCCAGGATACGAATTAGATGTTTTAGAGACTTAAACTCATTCATGTATCCTACCTCTTGAATATACTCCCGTATCCAGATCCCAATATTCAGTCTTACAGGTGAGTATACCACAGATGATATCTGTAAGGGGTTAAATTGCGAAACCGTGAGAGCTCAGGTCAGAACTTCCGTTCAGCAGAGAGATGATGGTTCGACTTTAGTGGGTCCCCTTTAGAGGATATTTTTTACAACAGCATTGATTAGCAATTTTATTGTCTCATCATTTATGCTGAGGGCGGCGCTATTTTTCAAGCAAGCGGTAAAGTATTCTCCGGGGACTAGGCCATTGTTTCCGTAAAATCAGAAGTCCCGGGATAATACCCCAGATATCACTGAGAATAAAGACCTAGTGTCTCAGAAAGAGGGATCTTTCAAACGAAATTTCAGGGGTTACCTATATATCCAAGTAGTGTTCCCCACGAAATAAGTAAGTAAAGATTTAGGTTTATATCCCGAAAAACCTACTAAATGTGAAAAACCCTATCGGCACATTATCAGCGAGACTGTTTAAGACTTTTTAGACTTTACAAATCTTTAGCATACCGAAACTGTCAAGCCGATGTACTATCATTTTCCCTTTTTACACAAGCTCTTTTCTGGTTTTCTATTGTTTTTGAATTTTGAAAATATCTCATGTTTTTGTATTTTTGTCATTTTTTATTGTTTTTGTATTTTCTGAAAATATTACCTTATACTCTCCCCCTAAATACCAAAACAAGTAAAAAATCGACAAACCATTGCAGATTGCTTCTCAACATCATCTACAATGTCTCCTTCATTAACGCCAAGAATCTCTTCCAACACCGATAAAAGTTTCATACCATTCAATTTTAGCAAATATTGAAAACGTGTTTTATCAAATGCTTTGGTATGTAAATCAGCTTTTTGCTCGTCAGTGTGGATTTCCTCAATTCGTATCAACTTCTTCTCGAAGCAATCGCGAATGAAATGATGACGAATTTCAATGTGTTTCGTTTTAGCGTGATGAACAGGATTTTTTGTAATGTTTATTGCTGCCTCATTATCAACAAAGATAGGGGTGTTAAGAAATTGCAAACCGTAGTCGTGCATCTGTTGCTGGATCCACAAGATTTGAGAGCAGCAACTGCTAGCAGATACATACTCCGCTTTACATGTGGATAAAGCCACAGAGGTCTGCTTTTTGCATTACCAGGTGACCAATCGTGGTCCGAAAAACTGGTACCCCGCTGTTGTTGATTTAGCGTTGACTTTGCAGCATCCGAACTCAGAATCGGAATACCCTTCGAGCCTAAAATCGCCTTCTCTTGGATACCACAACCCCAATGATGGAGTTCCTTTCAGGTAGCGTAATATCATTTTCACAATCACCATATGCGAAGCTCTCAGGTTAGACTGAAATCTTGCTGCGAGGCAGGTTGGGTACATAATATCGGGTCTTGATGCTGTCAAATACATCAACGAACCGATCATGGAACGATACAATGTTTCATCTACCTTCTCTCCGGTGAGATCAGGGTTTATCCCATGATTCGTCGCTAATGGGGTGGAAGCTGGAGTAGAACTTGACATCCCAAATTTCTCCAAGATATCATGAACGTACTTCGTTTGATGTATGAATATTCCTTTGGGTAGTTGATCAACCTGCAGTCACAAAAAGAATTTCATCTCACCCATCGATGACATTCGAATTTCTGCTTCATAACTTGTTCAAAATCTTTGCACAGATTCTCATTTGTTGACCCAAATATGATGTCGTCCACATATATTTGAACGATCAGAAGATGTCCGTCGACCTCTTTGGTGAAGAGAGTGGCATCCACTTTTCCACGAATGAAGTTGTTGGCTAGTAGGTGTTGAGACAATGTCTCATACCAAGCTCTCGGGGCCTGGTGTAAACCATACAGCGCTTTGTCTAACAAATAGACCTTGTCTTTGTGGATTGGATCGGTGAAGCCCGGTGGCTGTCCGACATATACCTCCTCTTTTACCTTCCCGTAGAGAAACGCTGATTTTACATCTAATTGATAAACTTTAAAATTTTTCCAAGATGCAAATGCTAGGAAGATTCTGATTGCTTCTAGTCGAGCAACCGGAGCATATACTTCAGTGAAATCTATACCCTCCTGCTGACTGAAACCCTGGACTACGAGTCGAGCTTTGTTACGAACAACAACCCCACGATCATCCCTCTTGCACTTGAACACCCACTTGGTGTTTATCTTCCTCTGACCATCAGGAAAGTCTACTAACTTCCACACACCTAACTTCTCAAACTGACTCAACTCTTCTTGCATTGCATTGACCCAAGAATCTTCAGTTAGCGCCTCTTTATATGTTCGTGGTTCGATCTGTGAAATAAAACAACTTAGTGAAAACTCAGTTTGTAAAGATGCTACTGTAGAATAAAAATAAGTAAGGCCTTGGTCAATTTGACGTCTAGTGCGAACGCCTGATTGTAATTCTCCAATGATCAAATCTTCTGGATGGTACGAAAGAGTTCTCGGCATCACCTCGCCTGGAACATCTACTTCACCTTCCAGATTAGTAACATTCCGATTTGCACCTTGTTCACTGACTGGGTTAGTTTGACTTGAAATCTGGATATGCTCCCCCTCAGTATCTGAATCACCATGATCAAATACTGGCATGTTATCAGTTTCTTGATTATCATTAACTACCGTCTGATTATCATGAGCAACTTCCTCTTGTTGAATATCATCATGTTCTCCAGCATTGCTAGGACCTTCTTCATCATCATTTGAAGCCTTTTGTTGCGGTCGACTTGAATACTCAGCTGGGAACCTTTCCTGTGATTCTTCATACTCTCTTAGAATATCCAACTCGTCAAAGAAATCTTCTTCTTCCTTTTCTTCTTCCATGTCAAACGAATCCCATAAAGTGTCATAATGAAAACGCCATGAATCTCCAGGATTCTGCGGTGGCATTGTGTAACCTTAACACTCAACATTATGTGCTTCAATAATCCGCTTCAAGCTTGGAACAAAGACCCGTTTCAATGGACTTGTGTAACCCACGAAAATTCCTTCGATACTCTTTGGACCAAATTTACCAAAAGGCTCTAGAACTGTGCAGGGAGACCCAAACGGTTCTAAATACTTCAGGTTCGGTTTGCGGTTATTGATCAGCTCAAAACACGTCTTATTGAATTTCTTTATAGTGAGAACCCGGTTGAGCGTATAGCATGCGGCGGATACTGTTTCTGCCCAAAAGTTTACTGGTAATTTTGAATCAGCAAGCATTGTCCTGGCCGTTTCGATTAGCGTCCTGTTCTTTCTTTCAGCTACTCCATTCTGCTGCGGAGTGTAAGGAGCACTAAATTCATACAATATACCTCTCTCATCACAATATTCTTCCATCTTGCTGTTCTTAAACTCAGTACCATTATCACTTCTGATTCTTCTGATACGCCTTTGGTAGAAGTTTTCAATTTTTTCTGAACAACGCCATCAAACTATCAAACGTCTCATCTTTCGTCTTCAAGAATGATACCCACGAAAATCTAGAATAATCATCAGTTACTACTAGACAGTAGAGATCTCCAGTTATGCTTTTGACATTAACTGGACCAAAAAGATCCATATGAAGTCTCTCTAACGGTCTCGAAACTGAATTGACTTTCTTTTGAGGATGTGATTTCTTTTTCTGCTTGCCTTTAATGCAGCTAATGCACCCCCCCCTTCCAGATGAAAACCTTTCAGATGAACACTTGTAACCAAATCATTGTGCACCAAATGATTCATTTTTCTAATATGTATACGACCCATTTTCCGGTGCCACAATTGCGATTCCTTCTCAGTTGCTCTGGACACAAAACAGTGGGCCTGACCCGTGGTTGTAGTAGCTACGCTCATGTCCAACACGTACATATCATTCACTTTGGGTGCCCTCATGATAATCCACTCTTTGGGAACAACAAATCCTGGTTTCAAGATCAAACATTCTTTGTCTGTAGAGTGCGTTGTATACATCCTATCACAGATCTGAGATATGCTCAGAAGATTGTTTTCAAGCTCGGCGATGTAGTTAACTCTTTCAAACGTAACAATCCCATTGGATAACGCTCCTTCTCCAACTATTCTACCACCTTGATTACCTGCGAATCCCACGTAACCTCCATTAAACCCTCTAACATCATACAATAGGGTCTTCTTCCCCGTCATGTGTCGAGAAGCTCCACTATCCATAATCCAACGAGAAACGGATCTTGGAAGCTCCTGCACATTTCACAAACACTTAGTGAGAAGTTGATGCTACCCAAGCCTCTTTGGACTCAGGTAACTTGACATTTAAGTGAGTTTTTGCAATGTAAAGTAGCGGAAAGTTCTTGTCATTCATCTTTAAGCTTTCTGCAGACCCAACCTCAACCTCTTTATACAAGAAAAATTCGTCTTTTTGAGGTTGACCAGATGGTTGGTCTTTCGAAACAACCTTTTTCTCAGAAATAACAGACTCTTGTTTTTCAAGTTTCTCATAGTAATCCAAAGGAACATTCATCTTTACTGGAGTAGTAGGAGACGATTGTTTTTCAGTCTCAGAAACCTTTGGTTTTGGAGAACTTGTTTTCTTTTCAACCACTTTTGGCTTCCATGTTTGTTAAGGCAAAGCAACCCATTTGTAAAACTTATCATTTTTAGTTACCACATTTTTAACAGATTCAGTTTTGATCTTTGTGTTGTCATTTTTCAAAACCTTTTTCTCAACAACCAATGGAGCTTTTCCCTTCACATCATCTTTCTTTCTTGAATTCATCACAACTTCAGTCTTAGACTTCAAGTTGGTACACTTTCGTGCAATATGTCCAACTTCATTGCATTTGAAGCATGTTCGGGTGTCAACTACCTGACTTGTGCCTTCAGACTGAGGCTGTGAGGCCTTCTTCTCAAAGAATTCTTCATTTGTTTTCGAAAAAATCTTAGATTCTTCATCAGAAAGTGAACTTGAACTCAAAACAAACACCTTCTTTTCAGCAAACCTTTTGTTTTGAACATTCTTTTTCTGATAATTCTTACCACCCTGATAACCACCCGACCATCAGTTTCGATTGTTGTTATAAAAACGCAGTGGAACAACAGGTTTCTTGTAGTAAGATTTATCTTCTTCAAAATTCATTTGCCTCTTCATCTGATTTAAACCTTCTACTTCAGACAAATCAATCTCAATCAGTTTGAATACACTTTTCAATTTAGCAACATTAACATTCTCCAGAGGAAACTCAGAATCCGAATACAACTTATCTGATCCCGACATCTTGTACATGACAAGATTAGGTTCTTCATTTAAGTTGTTTTTGGATTTTGACTTCGGAATATATTTGTCCAGAAAACACTCATCGTCATCAGCTGAATCACTATCAGACTTCAAAACACTTTCAGCCATGCTTTTAACAATATCAGTTTGAACACTATCATCAGATGATGATGAAGAAAATTTCACATCAATTGACTCTAGAAGTTTTATTTCATTTGTTTCATCTTCATCATTAACAAACCCGGACTTTTTCTTTGAATAATTGTTTAAAACTGGTGGTGGAACCTGATGAAACCCAACCCCAGTTCCATCCGAGTAAACATCTTCGCCCGCTTTGTTTTTCCCAATGGGTTTAGGAACAATGTGTTGTAAAACAAGGCTTGCGGAGCTGTAACTGGTTAATTTCAGATTGATACGCTCATTCTCAATCTTAGCTTCTTCAAACTGAAGCTTCAATTTAGTAATCTCATCCAGTTGTTGGTTGATTTGCTCTTCTTTGTGTCTGAGAACTACAGTTAAATGCTCATTTTCTTTATTGGTTTTACCGTTTTGTTCATCAGAATCTTTAACCGTTCATTTTAATTTTTCAAAATTTTCTGAAATTTTACGATTTTCAAGAACCAATTTTTCATTTTCTTTCTTAATTCTTTCTACTTCAATTTTATCATTTTCAGTTTTATCATTTAACTTGTTAGCTCGATCATTAGAAGCTTTGAGCATCTTATCACGATCTAGAATCTGATCTTCAACCTTTCTGACTCTTTTTGTCAGTTCTTCAAACTTTGCATTACTAGAGTAAGTAAGTGTACTACAAAACTTGCACTTTTTCATGCAACTTTTGCAGTCACTATCACCTTTGACTTTCTTACCTGTCTCACTTGTTGAAACGTTTGGACTGACCTTGCTTTTAGACTCAGTTTCAGACTTAGAGTCTACCTCAAGTTCTTTCGCAGCTAGAACTTTGTCAGCTATCTTTGTCAGATTTTCAGCGGTGAAATCTTGTGAAGTATCAATAATTCCATCATCCACTTTCTTTGATTGCGGTTCTTTTTCAGTCTCTTTCTCTTTTTCAACAAATTCTCCTCCTCCCCACCATTCTCTCTGTCTGGCATCTTCTTCTGCTTTGTATTCCTCAATGAAAGCTTCTATACTAAGAGTTTTTGTATCAATAGCAATGTTTCCTTGAGGATCAAGATAACATTCTCTATCAGTATCCCATCTTTTTGCTCTTTTGGCTTCGTTGAACACCTTAGATAATCTGATCATCTTGAATTCTGCTTTCTTGTGAGGTATTTTTGTTCTTCAGTTCTGGTGTCTTTGACAGGAGTAATCTTTTCTGCTGCGAAAGCATATCCTACTGCATCTTCCTCTAGTAGCAGTTCACTCTAATCAAAACCTTCGTCATCATGAATAACAGCAAGAGCTCTTGATTTTTCTTTGGGGGTATCTTCAAGCTGCTTTATTCTGGGGGGTTCAGATTTGTTTTGATGGTAGATTGCTCTTTTGTAGTAATCTTCATGGAATGGATTTGCAGAATCATCAGCAGGAGCATTACGACACTCACGTTTAAAGTGTCCTTTTTGTTTACATCGGAAGCACGTCACCTTTGATTTGTCAAAGCCTAGTTTTGTGGACGGCCCTCCGATAGAATGTCTGCCCGTAATCTCCATAAACCATTGTGCTCGTCGAACTGCACTGGCCATACACCACCTGATATCGACCAGTTCCATCTCTTCAGGATCTATTTGATCATAGTCCTCCTTAGTCAGGTTGGTGTTTCCAATCTTGCCCCGACGATTCTAACACCGATGCTAAGAACACCATCTATTGTTTTGCTGACTCTTCACTGAAATTTTGAGCGTTCTTCAGATCTACAGCAATATTACAATGGAACAGATTCTTTGATGCAGATTGGTTTTAATTTGTTGAAGAAGATCCACTCTGAAAACCACTGTGAGAAGTTTCTTGATTCACATTATTTGAACTCTCTGCAGAAAATGTTGTTCTTGGAGAACCAGTCTTTGGTAGATTTCCTCTGTAGTACAACTCCACATTTTGCTGATAAGATGTGTTGTTGACTTTGTTAGATTTCTTGATCTCCAACTCATGACTCTCCAGTCTTTCTATAAGCTGATCCACTGTCAAATCTTCAGACTTGGTTGTATTCTTCAGCATTAATGCAAAGTACTGCCAATCTTGTTCATTCGGCAGTGAGTCGAAAAATTTGTCAACCAACTCTTCTTGAGTATATACAATTTTGTGTCTCGCCAGCTCCAATTTGAGATGTCTGAATCTCTCAATCATCTTGGAAACAGACTCGTTCTTTAAACAACCAAATAAATCAAACTCTTTTCTTAACAGTTTCTTTTTGTTTTTGACTATCTCAGCACTACCTACACATTTTACCCTCAATTTCTCCCAAAGATCTTTTGAACTTTCATATTCAATCAACGAAATTATATCATCTCTCATAGACTGATGAATCAACGCGATGCACTTTTTTTCAGCAATATATCTTTCAATATCATCAGGATCTATCAAACTTTCACCAAACCGTTCTCCTCTAATGTAACCATTCTTTAAACTTTTCCAGCTTTGATATGCAAAACCTTGAAGCCACTCGTCAAATCTTGTAAGCCACCTATTATAATCATCAATGGCCAACAGTTTTGGAGGTTTGTTGTATGTTCCATAGGCACTTTCAACAATTAATGTATCTGAAATAGTCTTTTTCGCACTTGGAGCTTTCTCATTTGTGTTGTTTGATGTGTCGTTTGAAGAATCATCCCCATCATTTCCAGCAAAGGCAAAGATATCACAGAATGGATTCGTGTAATCGTCCATCTTTCAAGTACCTGAAATGATCAACCAACACTTAGAAATATTCTTGAAATTTTGAAAAATTGCTTTAAAACGAAATAGCTATCTTAAATGAAATCTCTAATTCCGTTTGAAATAACTCCTCGTTCAAACGAAATCACTTATAAAGTATAAGCTTCAAACGAAATTAGAACTATGTGCACTCTCAAGCGAAATCAGACAACATTTCAAACGAGATACCTATTTCAAACGAAATTAACTAACATCTTCAAACGGAATTATGTATATTGTGTGTTTTCAAACGAGATTACCAAGATAGTTTAAACGAAATTACTATGACATCATCATTTTACGAACAATTTTCAAACGGAATTAGGTTTTTGATCAAGTTTTAAGCTGATTTTAGGTCCAAAACTTTCAAGGATTAGTTAACACTATGTTTCGCTTGATATGTGAGAGTTTTAAGCCATTTCAACTGTGAAAACTTGTTCAAATCAGAAAAGAAAGGGTAGAAGTGAGAGAATCCGATGAAATCAAGCTGAATTGGTATGAACTCCTCGTCCTGAGCTCTGATACCACTTGTTGGATCGACGTGTGACCCTAACAAGTCAATCTGAGTAGTTCATCATCAAATACAAAGGCGGAATCAATGTAAATGACGTCAACACAGCTTGTTCCTTTCTAATCTTTATCTATTACTGATTTTCAGAGCTTTTACAATCAATTCTGACAAAAATCCGGCAGCACCTCAGCTCTCACACACTTAATTCCGTATGAAAATGAACATGCACAACCCCTATATATAGATGTTCTAATTTCGTTTGAAAGTGACACAGGTCATGTTTAAACGAAATTAGTGATTTCGTTTGAACATGCACATGTCCCCTTCAAACGAAATTACACACTTAAACATGTACAAACCCTAATTCAATCCCTGTTGTGCACTCGTTCATCCTATCTAGACATAAGACTCGATTAAGACGAAGTTAACAGACAGTAAATGCACCAACAATTTTAAAGCTTAGGAAAAATATTTTGAGAAGATGTAGAATGGGGTAAAGGATATTGTGAAGAAGTGGTTGTATATATAGGGGAAGAAATGGCTCAAACGTCTTAATGAAAGAAAACGTTTCCTTTGGCTAGTTTCGAAAATTTGACCCGTATATTAATAAATACGTACGTTACTTATATATAAATCAAAACCGTTTAACAGTAAATTGTTATTGTTAATTACAATGTTAATAAATTATTGGTCAACTTTTAAAAAAAATATAATCTTCAAAAGATTTAAAATGAAAATTAAATCAGTGACACCGCATGTGTCGGCCAGAACGTTCTAAGGTGTCAGCCAGATCCCTCTAAGGCGTCGGTCAGTTCTCGCTGCGACATCACTCCCGATGCGTCTGCCTGACGACACCACATGTGTCAGCCAGACCACACACATGCGTCAGCCATATTACTACACAGACGAAAGCCAAAGTGAAATGAAATCAGTGACGCAAGTCGTATCTGATGCGTCCTTACTATGCGTCCACAAACGCTTCAACTTGTCAGACACATGTCAGCTGGTTGATACATGGACGCTTCAACATGATACGCCGACTCTTCCGAAGGTCAGAGGTCCTTCCAAGGACACAGGAGCGTGGCAAATTTGAAAACCTGGTTGGTCAACAGACATTTTCATAATTTCCCTATTTATAAATGGTTAATGGAATGAAAGCATCACCTTCGTTGACATGGAATTCTAAACAAGGACCTTCATTGATATATCATGAAGACCACATGCATGGCCACCTTCGTGAGATGGAATTTCACCTTCATACAAGAGCTTTCCACTTTCATTGGTTGATGTCACTGTAGTATAAATATATCATTATGTCGTTTGTAGTGCAAGGTTTGCAAGAACCCTAGAGAAAGAGTGTAGAGAGACAGAGAGTTTTGGAGTGCTTTTATTGTATAATCTTGTACTGAAACTGTGTCGATTTGAATACACGAACGCGCTAATCATTAAATCATTGTTATTCATTACACTCTCTCGCTCGGTTTGTGGCGTAACTTGGATTCCGCACTCGTTAAGCCATTCGAAACAAGGGATCACGGTGTTCAACGATCTTTATCGTAACTTACAAGTGATATCAGAGCATAAGGATCGATTTCTTGTTGTAACCTGAGTTATTGGTTAGGTTTTGGAGGGATTTTTGAAAGTTTCTTGGATAAAAACCTAAAACCCACTTATCTGGACTGAAAATGTGAATTAAAACCTGAAAATCGGATGTTATTTTATGTTATTTTTGGCTAAAACTTGTTAAAACAAGTGGAGACAATCGAAAGTTGTCAAAATAACAGGTATCATGAACAATCAACGCAGAATACCCAACCTTAAGTTTATTAACCCAAGAATACTCTGTTACAAGACTATAGATTCAAGAAAAAACAACGAACAATCTTCCAAACACTACTCTTACCGGGATTATCAAAGTGATAATCTCTCTCACGAATTACACATATTTTACTCTATAAACTTTAATTCGATGAGAATAAAAGCTTTTACAGATATGAACCCTAATTCGCCTGAAGGAGAGAGAAAAGAAGATTCTTGACGCACTTGAATAATGAGAGATGAAACCCTTTGTTGCACTTTATAGTATCCAAATAAATTAACCGGGTAGTTATCCTGGTTGTTATAACAACCCGGTCTTCTAACCTCCATTCTTCAAAGTGACCGGTACAAGCCCAATGTCCAAACTTTAAGTCCAGTGTCCAGTCCCAGTAACTGGTACAAGCCCAATGTCCAACTCACTCTCCAAATGTAACAAAACACACCATATTAAAATTTTTAACACCCCCACCAGTTTAATATCTAAAAGGATCGAACATGTTTATATCACAACATAACTCATTATGTTGTTTTATTAACAAACCTTTAGTCAAAAGATCAGCAAGCTGATTCTTAGATTCAACTCCCACTGTTTTTTCAAAATACCTCTCGAAATTAAATCTCCAAAAAAGAAAAGATCTATCTCAAAATGCTTGGTCCTGTCATGAAAGACAAAATTAGCAGCAATAAAGATAGCAGCAGAACTATCGCAATGCAAAGATATTGGTACATCTACAACAATTCCCAATTCGTTCAACATGTTCTTCAGCCATATTATTTCACATGCACACGCACGAATTGATCTGTTTTCTGCCTCGGCAGACGACCTTGAAACAGTTGCTTGTTTCTTACTTATCCAGGAAACTAAGCTGTTTCCCAGAAACACAAGAAACCCATTTACTAATTTTCTTGATATTAGACATTTAGCCCAATCAGAGTATGCATCACATGTTATCTTACACTCAGATCCTTTACTAAACAAAATACCCTTTCCAGGGGACAACGTCTAGTACCTAAGTAACTTGAACGTTATTTTCAGAAGACCTTGAGACGGACAATGCATAAACTGACTAAGAAAATGTACAGTGTATGATATATCAGGTCTGGTATGTGCAAGATAAATTAGCTTGCCTACCAACTTTTGATAACCCGAAATATTGTCTAGAATATCACTATTTTCTTAACACAAATTTGACAAAACATGATTTTGCTCAATTGGATTACTTACCGGTTTGCATCCACTCATACCATACTCAGCAAGCAACTCTAAGCAATATTTTCTTCATGAAAGACAAACACCCTTATCTACTTTAACTGTTGGTGCATGCGTCTGTCGACTTCGTCTTGTTTCGAGTCTTGTTTTAGAATGTTAGATCAGGGCACGTAGTTCAAGATAATGTAATTCCGATTGAAAGGAGGCAATTCCGCTTGAAAGTGCATGCGTGTAATTCCGCGCGGAATTAGATTCCGCTTGGAATCTAATTTCGCTTGGAACCACTTCAAGCGGAATCAGAACTCTATAAATACCTCATCAAGAGAAATCATTTGTAACAGTTCCGGTCAGAGCAACGAAGTGCTGCCGAAGTGTCGTCTCGCTGTAAAACGTTATAGAATCAATATTACGACAGTACAAAGTGATATTCTTGCTGAATTGACCTCAATACGTCTGTTTCCGCCTTTTGTATTGAGAAAAACTCTTCTGATCGACTCGTTCGGGTCTGAAAACGATCCTACAAGTGGTATCAGAGCTCAGGAAGAAGAGTTCTTACCAATTCAGTTGAAATTTCTGATTTCTACACCTTCTTTTTCAAAATTAATAACTTTTCAAGGTCAAAACGTTCTGATTTTTACACATTATACTCGGAATAGTGTTTTAACCAATCCTTGAGAAAATTAGACTTTAATTCAATCTAAAACAGATAAAAATTGTAATTTCGTTTGAAAAACCAGTGCGAGATGATGATGTCAGCAGCTCTTCAAACCGAATTAACTCATAATTCCGCTTGAAACCGGTATTTCGCTTGAGAAATTGTGTTGTTTCCGCTTGAAATAGTATTCCGCTTGAAAAGTTCTGTTGATTCCGCTTGAAACTTGCTAATTCCGCTTCAACTGTGTGATTCCATTTGAAAGAGTGCTAGTTCAAGCGAAATTAGGTATTCCGCTTGAAAAGGTATTTCGCTTCAAAGGAGATTTCGTTTAAACGAGCTGATTCCGCTTGAGATTATGATTCCGTTTGAAAACACTTTTTGACAATATCTTCAAAACCGTATCATGGAAGAGGAATTTTACAACGCATTCGCTACCCCGGTTACCCCGGTCACTCTTGCACAGAACACAATGCTGGAAAATGAAACTGAGCTATGCAAAAACCGCCTAACCTCATGAACATCGAGGAGTATAAGGGTTGGGAAGGACGTTTTGAGAACTGGGCACAAGCTAACTACTTAGTTGCTTGGGAATGTGTTGAGACGAAATATGTTAGGCCGATGACTGATGATGAGGAGATTATTGCTATTAAAGATCTGAGTGCTGAAAATAGAAAGAAATACAAAGATGAAAAAATGATGTTAAGTCTACTACAACAAGCTGTGAAAGAAGATATTTTGGTTTTATTGCAACACAATGGAACTTCTTATTCAATTTGGAAAGCTTTAAGATCAAAGTTTGTTGGAAGTCAAGAGATGGTCAAGAACAAGAAATCACTTTTGAAAAAAGAGTTTGATCTGTTTCGTGGGTTGAAAAATGAAAGCACAAAGCAAATCATTGAAAGATATTGCAATTTGTTAGCGCACATGAAGAGATTGAGCATCGACAAAGATAATAAAGAGTTAATTGAAAAAGTAGCTGATGCATTGCCATATGAGACTTGGGGTACATATCTCATGATGTTGAGGAACAAGAAAGGTTTTAGCAGTCTTACATTGAGCAAATTCATTGAAAAGATTGAGGCTCAGGAGATGGAACAGAGAAAGATTTCAAGAATGAAAGATTTCGACGGTGAACAAGACATTGGTCTTTATTACAAAGGTGGTGTCAGTGATAAATCCACCAACATGTCACCGAAAGTTGAAACTGCATTCAATGCAAAGAGTTCATCTGGAAGTTCTTCTAAAGGATCAAACGATAACACAAGTTTTTCATCATATCCATCATTTGATCCAAACATTTCAGCAACAAAGAATGGCAAGAAATTACAATGCAACATTGAACTGAATCTGGAGAATGATGAGGATTATTCAGCAGAAGTTGCTAAGAGTCACATGTCTTTGTTGGGAACAGTGTTGGAATCATATGGTAGTTTTGTTGCAGGTCAGATTGGGAATCCAATGCTTACAAAAGAGGATTACGATCAGATTGACGCTGAAGAAATGGAATTGATGGACATAAACTGGT
The DNA here is from genome assembly GCA_030545235.1 of Helianthus tuberosus. Lineage (NCBI taxonomy): Eukaryota > Viridiplantae > Streptophyta > Magnoliopsida > Asterales > Asteraceae > Helianthus > Helianthus tuberosus. Next base: position 66,357,569 of record CM060377.1, on the reverse strand, counting down.
GTTTGGCAAGTGTGTTGAGACGAGCTGAGAAATTTAAGCAGATCACAGGAAGAGATGACTTACGTGAAGTTAATGTTTCTACTTTAGGTTTTGATAAATCTAAAGTCACTTGTTTTTGTTGCAGGGAAAAATGAAACTTCAAGAGGGAGTGCAAAAACCGCGAAGCAAGTGTAGCTCAAAATCCGTTTAACAACAACAATGATTACTACCGGAAGGCTATTTATCATCAAGTTGCTCAACAACAACAAGAACCACAAGTGGCACATGGTAGAAAAGTAATCGAGGAGTCTTCAAAGAGAGCTTGTATGGTGAATCAGGATGACAAAAAGCCAACGGAAGGTTTCAATTGGGACAAATATATCTCAGCTGATAATAAAGCGTTTCTGATAAACCAAGATGATGAAAAGTTACCAGAAGGGTTTAACTGGGAAGGTTTCAGTTGGGATGATTATGATCCTAACAAAACTTCACTTCAAAAAGTTTTTGTCGCTCGAATTGAAGAAGATAGTGATGATGATAGAGAATATTATGCAAGAAGAATGACAGCTCATTTTAGAATGATGGAAGAAAGTGACAGTGAAGATGAAAAAGCAAAAAAGAAAAAGAAAAAGATCAAAACACCAATTAGTAGTGATGATGAAGAAGTACCAGTGATAAGGAAAAAGCTGGAAGTTCCTGTGAATTGTGAAACCTGTGAGATCATAAAGAAGAAAAACAGCGAATTGATTAACAACATAAACAGGTTGAAGGAATCATACGACGTTCTGAATAAAGTTATGAATCAATACAACCAAACAAGTGAAGAACAAGCAATAGCAATGAAGACACTTCAAGGAGCTTTCATGATAAAGCAGAAAGTGGTGAACACTTACATTGAGAAGTGTGTTGTGCTTGAACAAAAACTGGAAACACAAAGAATTGAAACTGAAAGAGTTAATCGTTTGTTAAAAAGTTACTCATGTACTTCTTATGTTGTTGACAGGATCTATCCTACTGTGGAAGGCATGAAAGCTTTTGAAGAAGACATTCCTGAAGAAGAAAAGATTGTATCTGAAGAAAAGATTTCTGAAAAGAAGAAAGAAAAGAAGAAGGATACTAAAGAAAAGACATCTGGTAAGAAACAAGGTGTCAGTTACAACAAGTGTCCACCCCCGCTTGAAAATGGATATTCTCCACGAATCCAAATTCAGAAAGAGTCGAAAAGGCAACAAATTTACAGTGGGAGTCGGAGTCTTCAGTTAACTTGCCAGATAATATTGATGTCACGTTTACGTCATCTGACACTGATCATGAGTCCGAGTTAATAAAGAAAGTGGTCGATCAGGTGTTGGATAAAGATGAATCCGAGGAGTCAAAGTCGGAGTCTATGTCAGAGTCAAAGTCCGAGTCCAGCACTCCGAGTCAAAAAGTCAAACAGGGCAAAAGGGTTTACAATAAAGAATTCCTGTTATCAAAATCTAATTTGAATGACGAAACATTCAAATTTGCATATATATTGAATGATTCTGACAAATTATATTCTGATGAGGAATTTCCAATAAGAGGTGTTAAACCAGAAATGATAAAAAAGGTTTTCAAACTAACAGAAATTAATATTTCTGAAATAAAAGATGTAAATCTTAATGATCTAAAAAGTACACCTCAAGAGTTCAACAAAGAGAAAACAAGAAAAAAAAGTTACAGTTCTGGTTCTGGTTATCGAAAGAAACCAAACCATAACGGTAATTTCAAAAAGAAAGGTCTTGGATTTATTCCACCAGAAAATCATAAAAATGAAAAATATGTTAGAGATTTTAAATCAAAAATGATATTTGTTTTAGGTAGATCTTCTGAAGAAGAGAAAGAAAATCTATTCAGAAATCAGCCGAATAAAGAATTCCTTGCGAAGAAGTAAGAAGAGACGAAGACTGTTGATCAGATGAAAGAAACAAGAACCTGTTTCCAATGCAACACTCTTGGCCATATTGCCAAGAATTGTTCCAAGGCAATACAATCAAAACAGGGAGTTTCTCGTAAACTGAAAGATAAAGAAGTTGAGTTTGAACCACCAATTGAGAGAACTAAATTTTTCAAAAATTCAACTTTTGAGATTGGTGAAAGTTCAAACAGATTTTACAAGAAAAGGGCTAATCTTGACAACCAAAAATGGGTTGTTAAGAAATCTGATGATAGTTCAAGCGATGATTCTGATTCTTCAAAATCAGAGGAGCTATCTTCTGGCGATGAATTTGATTCTACAAAATCAGAGGAGCCACAATTTGAGGTTAAAAGTGAGAATTCAGTTCCTCCAATGGATGATGTCAATTTTCCACCATTGAGGGCTGAAAATTTTAAACTGAAAGTTGGAAAAACTGAAATTTCAAATCAATTTTTCTCAGAAAAGAAAGAGTTTGATGTTGAGAAAGCCTTTAACTCCACAGTTCATAACATTTTTGAAAAAATGGTTAACAGGAAGGTCAAAGGAGTGAAGGAATTTTATGAGAAAAAAATTGAAGAAACCAGGTAAGAGTGTTTCGTCCTAGGTTTGTGACTGGGATGGAACTTATTATGAACAGTAAAATTCTGGACTTGCCGGAGCTCCCAAGTTGGTAATCGCGGAGCAAGTATCGGCATCATTCTTATATTGTTTTTGAGAAGGTATGACTTGCCGGAACTCCCAGGTTGGTAAGTGCGGAGTAGGAATCGGCATCTTGAGAATTCAACTTACAAGTGGTAAAATCAAGATCATTAGGTTGAACTTGATTGGACTATTCTTACAAAGTGGTATTTTGAAAAACAATATGATGGATGATTCCCTAACCTACAAATGGTAAAATGAATCAACAAAACTTATTTTCCCGAAAAACCATTTGATTAAAACAAACTTAAGTGTTTTGAAATCACAATGGGAAAATAGTTTGTTGTGAGGGGGAGTTTTGATTGTTTATGCCAAGTGGATGGCGAATTGAAGCGATTCGATATCGGTTGTCAATTTTCTTGTATAGTTTGTTTTCAAATTTCTTTAAACGTGTTTGCACTTTAGGGGGAGTAAGAATTTCAGAAAATCCAAAAACATTTGAAAATTTGAAAAAGACAAAAACATGATAAAATGAAAAATGAGTTTGTGTCACAGAAGAGGAAATGATAGTACATCAGTGGACGATCACGGCATGCTAAAGAAATGGAAAGATAAATGTGATAAACGGTCTCACTGATGATATGCCAGTAGGTTTTTGCACATTTAGTAGATTGTGACGAGATATAAACCTAAATTTCAAACTTGCTTATATCGTGGGGAAACATCTCTCGGATATATGGATAACCCCCGAAATCTTGTTTGAAAGGTCCCTCTTTCTGAGATACTAGGTCTTTATGCTCAGTGATATCTGGGGTATTATCCCGGGACTTCTGATAATGCGGAAGCAATGGCCTAGTCCCCGGAGAATACTTTACGCTTGCTTGAAATATAGCCTACTCTCAGCATAATAATGATGAAACATTGAAAAAATATGCAAATCATGTGCTGTTTTAAAAAAGATCCTCTAAAGGGGACCCACATAAAGTTGAGCCGTCATCTCTCTGCTGAACGGAAGTTCTGACCTGAGCTCTCACGGTTTTTGAAATTAACCCCTTACAGATATCATCTGTGGTATACTCACCTGTAAGACTGAATATTAGGATCTGGATACGGGAGTATATTCTGAGGTGGGACACGCGATTAAGTTTAAAGTGCTTAAAACATTAATCTCATATCTCGAAACAGTTGAAATTTGTGTGAAAATTTAAGTGGACCAGTATACTGACAATCTAAGTGAATCGTTTAGAACTTAAAATGTTTTAAGCTTAACGGTGTTGCTGATTTGTATCAAAAACTGATATGATCCTCTAACACAAACTCACAAAAATATTGTCTGTAAATATTTCTTTATTGCATTTCATTTCATTTAAAAATCCAAAAAGATTTTCAGTGTGTTGTAGCATAAATTTTGAAAAATACAAAAAGATTTTCGACAACTGATGTTGGAGAGCTGATTTTCAAAATTCCAAGTGCTAAACATAATGACAAATGGTTTGGAAGAATGTGATTTGAAAATGTAGGACCGGTTTTGACTCCGAAGCGATTGCGAAACGAACGAACGTATGACGTGCGGAATCCATACACGAACACGACCTAACACACACGATGTAATATAAACGTGATTCTATTAGAAATCTAACAAGAACAAGCACCTTAAATCACTTTCTCTCTCTCGATTCTCTCTCTAGATCTAGAGCTCTCCTAAACACAAATGAGCCAAAAGTCTCTAATCTAAACATAAAGCTCCTATTTATAGGCCTTGGCTTTTAATGAGATTTCTCATTAATTAAAATATTGTCACCTTGCTTTTTGTCTAGATATTACATCATAACGACTAGTTTTCTTCTTTTTCTCGATACGGCTCGGATTGACGAAGGCGATAGACATAAATGCACTAACAGACTCCCCTTTGGATATTGCCGCAGTCAATCTCGATCATTGAGTCAAACTCGTAGCGTCTTCTCTTTCTCTTTTAGTCTTCTTGAACAGAATCCCGGTGGATCTGTCTTTAGCTTCAGCTTCTTCTCCTTTTGGTAGACTCTTTTCTTCATCAGGCTCCCCCTTTCGTCAAGCTTCCGTGCTTTTGGGATCGACACCTTGTTTTTCGTATACAAGCTCTTCTGGGATAGTTACATGACTTCTAGAATCCACACTTCCTCTTATGTTGAGCTCGTCTTCAGACTCCCCTAAGACTCGGCTTTCGGGATCGTAGTCTGGTACAACATCTACAATTCTCAAACATTTATAAGTAACAACGTTTTGAACATTCAATTTTCCAGAAATCGTAATTTGGCTCTATTCAACTTTCTAAATCATCCCCCTATCAACAATCTTTACAGATTTGGCAGTGTTAAGTATCCAACATCGAAAACTAACTCTTTTCAACAAATTTTAACAGTCTAGGAATCCAAATCCCTCACAGTTAATCATCCAAGTCCAAACTAATGACCTTGGAGATATCACAAACTGTTTTTGATTTTTGATTTTTAATTCAAGTTTCAAATTAATGAACTTGTTTTATTTTCAGAAACACAATCAGCTTACTTAGATTTTGAAACTCAGCATTTCAGACATAGGTTGTTGAAAATAAAGCAGAATCAAAAATCTTTTTGTATTTTCTGAAATATAAAGCAGTAAAGAAATATGTACAAACATATTTACAGACAATATTTTTGTTTGAGTATGAGTCAGAGGATCATATCAGTTTTTGACAAGTCACAAGTAACGTTGAGCTTAGTTACACATTAAGAATTAAACAATTAACTTAGATTGTCGATATACTTGTCCACTTAAATTTTCACACAAACTTCAACTGTTTCAGGATACGAATTAGATGTATTAAGAGCTTAAACTCATTCATATGTCCCACCACTTGAATATACTCCCGTATCCAGATCCCAATATTCAGTCTTACAGGTGAGTATACCTAGATGATATCTGTAAGGAGTTAGATGCGAAACCGTGAGAGCTCAGGTCAGAACTTCCGTTCAGCAGAGAGATGATGGTTCGACTTATGGTGTGTCCCCTTTAGAGGATCTTTTTTACAACAGCAATGACTATCAATTTTATTGTTTCATCATTTTTGCTGAGGGGGGCGCTGTATTTCAAGCATTGCGAAAAGTATTATACGGGGACTAGGCCATTGCTTCAGCAAAATCAGAAGTCCCGGGATAATACCCCAGATATCACTAAGCATAAAGACCTAGTATCTCAGAAAGATGGGTCCTTCAAACGAGATTTCAGGGGTTACCTATATATCCAAGTAGTGTTCCCCACGAAATAAGCAAGTTTAAATTTAAGTTTATATCCCGAAAAACTTTACTAAATGTGTAAAAATCTACCGACACATCCACGGTGAGATCGTTTAACACATTTTGATTTTTCAATTCTTTAGCGTACTGTAACTGTCTACTGATGTACTATCATTTCCTCTTTTTACACAAAAACACATTTTCATTTTAATGTTTTTTTCTTTTTGCCAATAAGTTTTTATCATGTTTTTGTCATTTTCAAATTTTCAAATGTTTTTTTATTTTCTAACAACAATACTCCCCCTAAAATGCAAAATCATTTAAAGAAAATTTGACAACCAATACTGATAGCTTTGTCTCGCCATCCATTTTCTGCTTCTCATGCACTGATTTGCAGAAAAATAATGTACCCCCATGATTTACAACACATTGATATTTACAGTTTGAAAACCGTTTTTCAATCTTGTGAAATTAATCATGTTTGTTCAGCCGTGAGGGTTTCGGCGTATTCAAACAACACATATTTTTGTAATTTTCTATTTTTGACAAAAATTAAAAACAAACATATTTTTGGTTTTTCAAGTTTTTAACAAACTAAAACATATTTTTGGTTTTTAATTTTTCAAATTTTTAGGGTTTTTGAAAATATTGTTTATTTATGTACAGAAAAACAAATAAACTCCCTGTTTCAACCAACACAGGGTCCAGCAGCCTCTTCCTCCTTTCCATGTGCCAGGCTGCTCTAGTTTTCATTTTTCTTGAGCACCTGCACATTCAACTAATTCAATTACTTGAACAATTTAGCCCAGGTCTGTGGACCTTAGGCATTTCAACACAATATGTATCATTTAACTTCGGAAAATCTTTGTCATTCTGAACAAAGACTTTTTCAACTTTGACTTCAACTTTCTCATCTTTTACCGAAGTCACTTGTTTCTTAACACTCCAAGTTTGACCTTTTGGAGTCCTTCTTTTGTAAAAATGTGAATCTTTTTGAACACTTTGATTTTGAACAACAATTTTTGGTTTCCAAAACTCTTGGGTTTTATCATATCAACAGATGTTTTCCAACTTTGTGTTGTTCTAACTCTGGGTGTGTGAGAATTCCAAGTATGTCTCGAATGGAACCTATTCGAGTTTGATTTCCAAGTTTGGTTCGAAACAAACTTGTTTGTGTTATACTTCCAAGTTTGTTTTGAATCAAATCTGGTTGACCTGTGTTTCACATCCTCAGATTTTTGTTTCTCAACATTTTCAGACTCCTTTTTGTCAACATCCAATGGTTTCAGATTTGGACACTTTCGTGCAAGATGTCCAATTTGATCACATTTGAAACATGTTCTCTTGGACACATCCTTGACCTGTGGTTGTTGCTTCTTCTTTTGAGCATGGAACTTTTCATTAGACTGTTGTCTAAATATGAGTTTCTCCTCTTCTTGTAAACTCGTTCCTTGAACAAAATCCATCTTTTGTTGAAAATTTGGACTTTCATTTCTTTTCCAATTTTGTTTCCTTTTATAACCCAACCCAGCTTTTATGTTTTTCTTTTTGTAACCAGGTTTGTTATAAAAAGTTTTGTGACCTTTACCAACAAACTTTGAAATCTCAGACTTTTCAATCTCAACCATCTTGAAAACTTTATCAACCTTTTCTGAAATCACATTCTGAATCGGGAATACAACATCTAAGAATAATTTGTCCGATCCAATCATGGTATAAACCAATACCTTTGAATCATCATTCAAATTCTTCTCGGATTTTGTGTTTTTCAGATATCCATCATGAAAATTACCTTCATTTTCATCCTGTGATTCAGAATTATCTGATTCAACCGACTCTTCTTTCAACACACTTTCAACGACCTTACCTACCACCTCTGAATCACTAGAATCATCAGATTTGGAATAGGTTACGTCAATGTTGTCTGGCAATTGATCTACCATGTTGAAAGCTTTTTCGACCTTTTCATCATCATAAAACACAAACTTTTCTGGTGGTGGAACTTGATGAAACTCTAGGCCAATACCCTCTTGTTTTGCTCAGAATCTTTCCCATCCGGTTTTATGTTAAAAATTCTTTCAAGCACATATGACGACGCATGATAACTTTTTAACTTGTTATTATCCTGTTCTAAATCAACAATCTGACGCTTAAGTTTAGCAACATCCTCAATGTAGGAATTAACAACCTGTTACTTTATTTCATAATTTCGCTTATACTCATTAGTTGTTTCAGAACAATATTTCAATCTTGATTGAATAAGTTTCATTTCATTTTTTACTTTTTCATATGATTCTTTTGTAATGTGATAAGCCAATTTTATTGAATCATATTCCTTTTTCATTTCTTGGCAAATATTTTCTTTTTGAAAAAATTCTTCTGTCATTTTAAAAACATTTTCTTTCAAAACTTCATTCTCTTTTTCTAATTTTTTATATTTTTCTAAAAGCGTTTCATTATTTTCTTTTAAAACCTTTTCATTTTCAAACATTTCTTTGCACTTGTTTTTGAAAACTTCTTCAAGTTTTGTGAAATCAAGATCTCTTGTTCTGATCTTTTCGTCTTTTTCAGTACAAGCACTGCACGTTTCCATGCATTTCTTGCAATGTTCAACAATTTCAGTCAAAATGTTAGAATCAGATTTTACCTCAGTGATTGGCACTTCGGTGTTTGTTGCAGTCCCTGTCTGCTTCTGATCAGCATCATTCTGCTTTTCTTCAACACTAACTTCATCACCAGCATCACCAGCTTCCAAATTCTCATTCTTGACTACTTCAACTTGTTGTTCTTCAATAACAGCTTCTTTTTCAACCACCTTCTTATTTTCTTCAACCTTGACTTCCTCGGCAGCTTTCTTCAAATCATCAACTAAATTCTCAATGTTCTTCTTCATTCTTTTTTCATTCCTCTTCCTCAGTTTTGTTGTCATAGCATCCCTGATGATTTTATCCAGCCTTTTCACATATGTCTTGTCTTTTGCAACATTGGAATAATATTCGCCGGATCGAAGAATAACAAGGAGAACATCATCATGAACTATGTATCTTCTTGGAAGAACCGGTTCACCTTGTTTGTTGACATACCATTCTTGTTTCTTATCCCATCTTTTGTTCGCAACAGCATTCTCATATTCTTCCTGCATTTTCTCCATTCTGCACCCCACAATGAATCTTTCTCTTTGAGTTTTCTCTTTTATCTCAGTTGTGCCTTTTTCTTCTTGGTTTTCATGTTTTATCTCAGCCATGATGTGAAATTTCTTGACTTTACCTTGAATCAACAAACAAACAAACACTTATCAGTTTAAACACTATCAAATAACTGAATCAAAATAATACTCGAACTGGTGAATATTATGTGCGGATTGAATGTTGACAAACTGTGCGGACTGCTATGACCCGGATCAAAATCCAATGACCTGACTCACTACGTGCAGACTGAGTTCACTCTCAATTGACCTATTTCACAAAGACACGACCTGAACTGTTTCAAGCGATTTGACTGAACTGCTTTGAACCGTATGACTTTGATGTGATGAATCTTGACTTTCAATCCATGCAAACTGACATATCTCATACACACACTAATCAATGCCGACAATTCACAAAACAACTTTGATTGGACCTAGATGATAACATGTGCTGAGGATATAATGAGTCGACAAAATGTGAATGCGATCTTAAACACAATTAAATCTGATTGGACTGAACAATCACATGCAAAATGATTAACAATCTGTATATGGCCGACAACAATTAAAGATCTGATCATATACAATTCTTATTGAACCGTTATATTTTGATTTTTGTTTTTAATACATTGGGCCGACAACAATTTTTTTTTTTAAGTCAGTCTAATTGGGCCGCACTTATTGTTCATATGCAAACATGAATTTATGGCCGACAAATTTGTTGAATTATGAAATGCTTATTTAATCAACATTAATGTCTCAATTTTTATTTGTCCGATGAAGTATTAATGAACTGACAAACTAAGTTGTTATTGGACCTCAAGTATTAACTTCACATGCAAACCGATGAATATAGATCTGATCAAAACAAGTATATCACGTGAACTACTGAACCACTTTCAAACGGAAATGGACGAATAACACTATCAAACGAAACCCCTTGAAATGGAAATGTTCCGTTCAAACGACGATTTAAAACAAGATTGTTGCTTTCAAAAAAGATTCTCAAACTGAATACGTTCCCCAAACGGAATTAACCCAATATTTCAAATGGACCACATGTTTCAAACGAAATGATCACACTTCAAACGGAATATGTCATTTTCAAACAGAAATAGAATTTTTCAAACAGAATGAGGCTGTTTTCAAACGGAATGAGACTGTTTTCAAACGGAATGAAGCTGATGACACGAAATCGGACCTAAAAACTCAGATTTCTCCTAAACGGCTAGGAATTAGGATCTGAAACTTGGTAGGGTTATAGATCAGGTGTTTTCGCACAACATATCAAAAAATCAGCCGATTTGGACCGTAAAAACCCGTTCAATTTGATGATTTTCAGTGAAAAACATGAAAAATATGATAAAGATGAAGAAATAGATGAAATCCGGATCTGAAATCGATGAAATCACGAGTAGAATTGTGTGTTGGATCAGTGCAATCGAGCTCCTGCTCTGATACCACTTGTAGGACCGGTTTTGACTCCGAAACGATTGCGAAACGAACGTATGACGTGCGGAATCCGTACACGAACGCGACCTAACACACACGATGTAATATAAACGTGATTCTATTAGAAATCTAACAAGAACAAGCACCTTGAATCACTTTCTCTCTCTAGATTCTCTGTCTAGATCTAGAGCTCTCCTAAACACAAATGAGCCAAAAGTCTCTAATCTAAACATAAAGCTCCTATTTATAGGCCTTGGCTTTTAATGAGATTTTTCATTAATTACAATATTGCCACCTTGCCTTTTGTCTAGATATTACATGATAACGACTCGTTTTCTTCTGTTTCTCGCTACGGCTCGGATTGACGAAGGCGATAGACATAAATGCACTAACAGAAAAGAAAAATGAAAATTTTTGCAAGTGGTTCATCAAAGATTAACATTGTAAAAACAATGTTTGAATATTTTATCCACAAGTGTTCATCAGAGGGTGAGAATTGTTTTTACAAGTGGTCATCAGAAAATTTATTTTTGGGTAGAGTTTTTATGCAGGTAATGATAGAGCCAGCAACATATCTTGGGATAATAAGATGAAAGCCAGTTTTCAATCCTGAACAGAATTTGAGCCAGGTCAAGATCTTGAACCTATGGAAGACAGATTTCGATCCCATCTTACTGAGAGGGGGAGTCTGAATGTCAAAGAGCCAGGTTCTGATTCTGAGAATGCTGATGCTGATGAATTTAAGAAAAGATTATTTGTTCGAGGAGAGTCTGTTGGTGATGAAAAGAGAAGAGAAATATTTGAGGACACTTACAGTGTCAGATTCTTCAAAAAGAGAAGCCAAAGACTGATAAAGATTGAAGATGCGAAGACTCGACACCTAAGACTCGTCAACATTCGAGGGGGAGTCTGTTGGTGCATGCGTCTGTCGACTTCGTCTTGTATCGAGTCTTGTTTTAGAATGTTAGATCAGGGCACGTAGTTCAAGATAATGTAATTCCGCTTGAAAGTGCATGCGTGTAATTCCGCGCGGAATTAGATTCCCCTTGGAATCTAATTTCGCTTGGAACCACTTCAAGCGGAATCAGAACTCTATAAATACCTCCTCAAGCGAAATCATTTGTAACAGTTCCGGTCAGAGCAACGAAGTGCTGCCGAAGTGTCGTCTCGCTGTAAAACGTTATAGAATCAATATTACGACAGTTTAAAGTGATATTCTTGCTGAATTGACCTCAATACGTTTGTTTCCGCCTTTCGTATTGAGAAAAACTCTTCTGATCCACTCGTTCGGGTCTGAATACAATCCTACATTAACAACTTCAATGCCAAGAAAATATTTTAATTCACCCAAATCTTTAATTAAAAACTTTGATCTGAGATTTGTTTTAACAGCTTGTATTTCATCAAAGTTATTTCCACTAACAACTATATCATCAACGTACACAAGCAAATAAACTATTACATGTTCAGTATTCTTGTAGAATAATGAGTAGTCACATTTACTTTGACTAAAACCTATGTCAAATAAAACATTCACTAACTTCTCATTCCACATTCTAAGAGCCTGTTTAAGGCCATACAACGATTTTTTTTAGTTTACACACTCTATGTTCATTTTTTGAATAAAAACCATCAGGTAACGGCATATATACATCTTCATACAAATTTACATATAAGAACGCATTATTCACATCTAGTTGATATAAGTTCCAATTATTTTTAACAGCAGTAGCAAGTATGCATCTAACTGTAACAAGTTTAACAACCGGAAAAAATGTCTCGTCAAAATCAATACCATGCTTTTGACTATAGCCTTTTGCTACCTTGCCTTAAATCTTTCAAATTCTCCGGTGTATTTGTACTTTATTTTATACACCCATTTACACCCAACAACGCTACTTCCCGGAGTCAATTCAACCAGATCCCAAGTATCATTTCGATGAAGAGCTTCAATTTCTTATATGGGTATGTGATATGTAACAACGAAAGTGAGCTGATAACGAAGGTGAGCTAATAAAACATTCACTAACTTCTCACCTTCGTTATCAGCTCACTTTCGTTGTTACATATCACAAGCCCATATAAGAAATTACAAATTTAGTTCCACCTTTATTTAATTCTAAAGTCAAGCCAATATCTTTTCAACATGTTCTTAAGTTAAATAAAGAGGCCAATATTAAGACAATAGTGTTCAGCAATCGATTTGTTTGACCAAAGGCCCAACATTGTTTCATAAAATTTTGAAACTAAGCCCAACGATGTGTTATAAAGTGTCACACCCCAAAAACGTCGCAGCGGAATATAAAACGTAGTGGTGACGGAAGCTCATGCCTATTAATATCTTGCTGAACGATGCATCGAATTGTTGGACATTTTATTTGTAAGACCCTTATTAAAAGGACGAGATTAAATAATAAGTTACATGAATTTCATACTAAATCATAGTTTACAAAAAGATTTTCATGTTGTAGACCGTACGTATTCATGATACGTACTAAACAAGTTTTAAGGTAATACCTACTAGTCAACTACTGACTAGTTTAAACATTCAAAATATAGTTAACAAATCATTTACAACATCATCATAGTCTAGACAAAGTTAAGATTAACGCGGAAGCTTCAAAAATTAGTGTTCGGTTCTTGAAAGCATGCTTGATCACCATCCGGACTGTCCATATCATTACCTAGAGTCAAAACCAGTTATAATGTTAGTTTTGACATTTAAACAGAATGCATAAACAATTTCCTGCTTCAAAATATAAAAAAAATAATTATTTTTCAATCCCGGTCCTACCGCGTGTCGCGGAAGAATTCACGTAGACCGTCGCGTGTCGCAGCGGCTTCCGCGTATCGCGGGGGATCGAATGAGATCATCCACGTGGCGCGGGAGAACCTTTTTTCCAGCAGGTGCAGGTTTAAAACCTGCACTTTTTCCCAGCTCCGGAAATTCACAAATTTTCCAACTTCATATGGTCTTAACTTTTTACTCGCTAGTCCGTTTTAACCGATTGTTTTTCCTATGAGTCCGTAATAAAATTACGGACCTAACCATGTAAATTTCACATCACGGAAACCGAGTTACCAGCGATTCGTTCCCGATTTCCTTATTTTGATTATCCGACCCATTAACCATAGTTGCGTTATACCACATTTTAGTTTCTTATTACTCTTAGGCATGGTTACCCAATTCCCTGGGCTTATAACCTTGGCGTAATTGCGCCATTCATGGCTTTGTGTTCCCTTAGAACTAAAAGCTTGTTTCCTTGGAATTCAAACATTCCGTTTCAAGCGACGTTTGCAACTTACTTTTTATTGTTTGATCTGATTACCCAGATTCACAAACTTTAAGTATCATAGCTAAATTCATAAGCGTAGTGCAATCCAACACTTAACAACATACAAGACTTTCAAGTCGCTAGTTTCATGATTCTTTCTATGGCATCAATTCGACCCGTTTGACTATAGAGTGAAAACCATCACTTTATTAACAAGCCAAACCCAATTCCAAACCTTTATTTTGACCCGTTTGATGGTCGAGTGAACTTTGCCACTTTAAAGACACATCAAACGCATCTACTACACTACGACTCCATTTATACATTAAACCCAAACATATAAGCAAAATTTAACGAGACTAAAGTCACGTACCTTTAAAGCACACCTTTTCCACGCGTATCCCCTCCGGCGTGTCCGCTTGACGTTCCGGATTCCTTGCCTAAAGAGTTCAATTCATAATAAGTTTAGAACTCTTTCATAAGCTTTAACGCATTATTTTCTAACAAAGTCAATTCTGCGTTTTCACCCAACTTTTAACATTTTAACCCTCATTTAGGCGTTTTATTAAACACCTAGCAGTTCAGATTTCTACATGATCAAAACCAAGTTCATGACTTGAATTTATCACCCAAATTAACTTCAATTAGACAATTGTTGACATATGTCTTAACATCAATATTTCCGAAGATTATCTCATAAATTCAATTTACACTAAAACAAGAGTCTTAATCCTAGTGTTTATCAAGTTCTACTAACTTATTAATCACTCACTATGGTGATTATGAACCTTACAAACATCATGCAAGATTTTGACAAGAAATCACCTAGGGTTTATCCCTAAACCTTATATCACTTCCAATTTCATATTTACAACACATAATCAAGCTCAACATTCGATTTCTATCACATGCAAGGAATTTGGGTTGAATCAAAACAACCTAATTTGACATACCTTATGATCCCCTTGACGAGGTGATCACGAATCTATGTTTAGATTTCGATTTTAACTTGATTTAAGCCCTCAATTTGTAGTTTTTTGTGAGGATTAGGGTTTGGTGAAGAACCCTTGTCGCACCCTTTTTAAAAGGACGAGATTTAATAATAAGTTACATGAATTTCATACTAAATCAGAGTTTAAGGTTGTTAACAAAGTGTTTTCGGTTCAAGTTTGATCAAGTATCCGGTAAGAGTTAATTGTTCTAAGTAGAGTTACTAAGTATAAAAAGGGAATAATAGATATGCATGGGAAGAACGTGTTAACACACTCAAACCCGGAAAGTGCATTAATTAAGAGCGGTGAAAACAAGTTATGAACTTGAATAAACCGAAGTAAATAAACCATATGCTATAGATGAAATGTTTAACGTTCGATGTAAACATTTTAGTTAAAGATGACGGATAAAGGTAATGATGATGCGGTTCCAAGAGTCACCGAGAAAATGAGAGAAGTGATTGCTGAGGAGGTAGGAAAGGCAATCGAAAACAGTCTGTCGGGTTTCATTGACAAAATCCAAAACACAGTATTATCAGTGGTGGAGGAAAGAATCAAGAAATTGGAGGATAATACCAATTTAGCAAAGGAAAAGTCGGGAGGACGAAAGCCTTGTTCATATAAAGAGTTCATGGCGTGCAAACCGTCAATTTACAATAGGGAGGTTGACCCGATAATATGCCAACGGTGGCTAAGTCATATGGAAGGAGTATTCGAAAGGACCCATTGCGATACAGATGACTACGTAGCCTATGGCACGAGTCAGTTAAGGGGTCAGGCAAAAGATTGGTGGGATAACAAGAAGAAAGAGATCGAAAGTGAAGCGGCTACGGCTATGACATGGGACGAGTTTAAGACGCCATTTCTTAAACATCATAGTCCCAAGGCAGTCATTAACAAAATCAAGGAAGAATTCATGCAGCTTCGACACAAGGGCAAATCCATTGATAAGATCACGGGAACATTCATGGATTAAATGAAGTTTTGTGATGAACTGATAATGAATGAAGAGCAGAAAATATATTATTATTATTATATGTTGAGCGCCGAGTATAGGGAGTTTATGACTCCTTCAAAGTATGAGACTCTCACCGAGATTATAAACGTTGCTTGGGAACGAGAGATAGAGTTGAAGAAACATATTAAAAGAGGCGAAAGAAGGGCGCATGTAGTCAATCCAAGGCCGACGAAAAAGGCATGCATGACCGAATCCTCAAAGAAACAAGAAAGAAAAGGCGGGTCATCAAACTGCAAGATATGCGGGAAGGGGCACAAGGGTGAGTGCCGATTTAAGGACAAACCGTGTCCTATCTGTGGGAAAACAGGGCACACGGCTGCATTGTGCCCGGGGAAAGTATCGGTATGTTATAAATGTTATCAGCCGGGTCACAAGAAGTCTGAGTGCCCAGAGTTGACTGGAAAGAAAGAAGGCAATGATACGCCTACTGAGACACCAAGAGCAAAAGCTAGATCTTTCCAATTAACCGCAGCAGAGGCAAAAAGGGAACCTGATGTGGTTTCAGGTATATTTACTATAAACTCAATTCACGCACTTGTGTTATTTGATACGGGTGCGAATAAATCCTTTATTTCACATGGATTTATTCGACATCCTTCCTTTGTACTAACAAAATTGCCTATGCCATTAGAGGTAGAAATAGGTGATAAAAAAAGTTTCCTTGTGTGTGATGTATGCCGAGATTGTAAGATAAGCATTGACAATGAAGAATATTCAATAGACTTGATTCCTATATCGATGGGAGAATTCCAAGTAGTGGTCGGGATGGATTGGCTATCCCGACATCATGCGAAAGTCGTATGTTTTCGCAAGGATATTAAATTAACATCTCCAAGTGGAAAACATGTTACCATCTATGGAGAAAAAGGGGGTAAACCCGTTATGTGCTCGATGTGAAAGGTTCATAAGCTCATGAGACGTGGATGCCGAGCGTTCATGATATATGCGAACGAACCAGACAAAAGATCACCAAGGATTGAAGACGTACCAGTAGTACGTGAATACGGCGATGTATTTCCGGAGGATTTACCAGGAATACCGCCAGAGCGGGAGATAGAGTTTGGAATCGAATTGATTCCGGGCGTGAAACCTGTGGCCAAGGCACCGTATCGGCTCGCGCCATCAGAATTACAAGAATTAATGTCTCAAATCCAAGATTTGCTAGACAAAGGGTTTATCCGGCCAAGTGTGTCTCCGTGGG
Organism: Helianthus tuberosus; assembly: GCA_030545235.1. Lineage (NCBI taxonomy): Eukaryota > Viridiplantae > Streptophyta > Magnoliopsida > Asterales > Asteraceae > Helianthus > Helianthus tuberosus. The sequence continues at coordinate 66,340,636 of CM060377.1, read as the reverse complement.
GCGCACCGGTGCTATTTTTGAAAAAGAAGGATGGGAGCATGCGCATGTGTATCGATTACCGAGAGTTGAATAAACTCACGGTGAAAAATCGATATCCGCTCCCAAGAATTAATGACCTATTTGACCAATTGCAAGCACAAATTGGTTCTCCAAGATCGATCTTAGATCGGGGTACCACCAGTTGAAAGTTAAAGAGGAAGATATACCGAAGACGGCTTTCCGTACACGGTGCGGACATTACGAGTTCCTTGTGATGTCCTTCGGATTGACCAATGCACCCGCGACTTTCATGGATCTCATGAACCGGGTTTGCAAGCCGATGTTGGATAAGTCGGTGATAGTATTCATCGATGACATATTGGTATATTCAAGAAATGAAGCAGAACACGCGAGTCATTTACGTGAGGTGTTAGAAATGCTCGGAAGAGAACAATTGTATGCAAAATTCTCAAAATGTGCCTTCTGGTTACGAGAGGTGCAGTTCCTAGGGCACGTCATTAGTGCAAATGGGGAGTTAGTAGACCCATCGAAAATAGAAGCAGTGGCGAGCTGGAATTCCCCAAAGAACCCTTCGGAAATCAGGACGAAAAGTTTATCTGAGCTGATAACGAAGGTGAGCTAATAAAACATTCACTAACTTCTCACCTTCGTTATCAGCTCACTTTCGTTGTTACATATCACAAGCCCATATAAGAAGTTACAAATTTAGTTCCACCTTTATTTAATTCTAAAGTCAAGCCAATATATTTTCAACATGTTCTTCAGTTAAATAAAGAGGCCAATATTAAGACAATAGTGTTCAGCAATCGATTTGTTTGACCAAAAGCCCAACATTGTTTCATAAAATTTTGAAACTAAGCCCAACGATGTGTTATAAAGTGTCACACCCCAAAAACGTCACAGCGGAATATAAAACGTAGTGGTGACGGAAGCTCGTGCCTAGTAATATCTTGCTGAACGATGCATCGAATTGTTGGACATTTTATTTGTAAGACCCTTATTAAAAGGACAAGATTTAATAATAAGTTACATGAATTTCATACTAAATCAGAGTTTACAAAAAGATTTTCATGTTGTAGACCATACGTATTCATGGTACGTACTAAACAAGTTTTAAGGTAATACCTACTAGTCAACTACCGACTAGTTTAAACATTCAAAATATAGTTAACAAATCATTTACAACATCATCATAGTCTAGACAAAGTTAAGTTTAACGCGGAAGCTTCAAAAATTAGTGTTCGGTTCTTGAAAGCTTGCTTGATCACCATCCGGAATGTCCATATCATTACCTAGAGTCAAAACCAGTTATAATGTTAGTTTTGACATTTAAACGGAATGCATAAACAATTTCCTGCTTCAAAATATAAAAAAAATAATTATTTTCCAATCCCGGTCCTGCCGCGTGTCGCGGAAGAATTCACGTAGGCCGTCGCGTGTCGCGGCGGCTTCCTCGTGTCGCGGGGGATCGAATGAGATCTTCCGCGTGGCGCGGGAGAACCCTTTTTCCAGCAGGTGCAGGTGCAGGTTTAAAACCTTCACTTCTGCCCAGCTCCGGAAATTCACAAATTTTCAAACTTCAAATGGTCATAACTTTTTACTCGCTAGTCCGTTTTAACCGATTGTTTTTCCTATGAGTCCGTAATAAAATTACGGACCTAACCATGTAAATTTCACATCACGGAAACCTATTTACTAGTGATTCGTTCCCGATTTCCTTATTTTGATTATCCGACCCATTAACCGTAGTTGCAGTATACCACATTTCAGTTTCTTATTACTCTTAGGCATGGTTACTCAATTCCCTGGGCTTATAACCTTGGCCTAATTGCGCCATTCATGGCTTTGTGTTCTCTTAGAACTAAAAGCTTGTTTCCTCGGAATTCAAACATTCCGTTTCAAGCGACGTTTGCAACTTACTTTTTATTGTTTGATCCGATAACCCGGATTCACATACTTTAAGTATCATAGCTAAATTCATAAGCGTAGTGCAATCCAACACTTAACAACATACGATACTTTCAAGTCGCTACTTTCATGATTCTTTCTATGGCATCAATTCGACCCGTTTGACTATATAATGAAAACCATCACTTTATTAACAAGCCAAACCAAATCCCAAACCTTTATTTTGACCCGTTTGATGGTCGAGTGAACTTTGCCACTTTAAAGACACATCAAACGCATCTACTACACTACGACTCCATTTATACATTAAACCCAAACATATATGTATAATTTAATGAGCTAAAGTCACGTACCTTTAAAGCACACCTTTTCCACGCGTATCCCCTCCGACGTGTCCGCTTGACGTTCCAGATTCCTTGCCTAAAGAGTTCAATTCATAATAAGTTTAGAACTCTTTCATAAGCTTTAACGCATTATTTTCTAACATAGTAAATTCTGCGTTTTCACCCAACTTTTAACATTTTAACCCTCATTTAGGCGTTTTATCAAACACCTATCGGTTCATATTTCTACATGATCAAAACCAAGTTCATGACTTGAATTTATCACCCAAATTAACTTCAATTAGACAATTTTTGTCATATGTCTTAACATCAATATTTCCGAAGATTATCTCATAAATTCAATTTACACTAAAACAAGAGTCTTAATCCTAGTGTTTATCATGTTCTACTAACTTATTAATCACTCACTATGGTGATTATGAACCTTACAAACATCATGCAAGATTTTGACAAGAAATCACCTAGGGTTTGTCCCTAAACCTTATATCACTTCCAATTTCATGTTTACAACAAATAATCAAGCTCAACATTCGATTTCTATCACATGCAAGGAATTTGGGTTGAATCAAAACAACCTAATTTGACATACCTTATGATCCCCTTGACGAGGTGATCACGAATCTATGTTTAGATTTCGATTTTAACTTGATTTATGCCCTCAATTTGTAGTTTTTTGTGAGGATTAGGGTTTGGTGAAGAACCCTTGTCGCCCCCCTGCTTTTTGATCGACCAGACACCATTTGAGTGTGTTTGGTTTGTTTTAAATTTTGTTTTATGAAATTAAGTTTCAATTTTAACAACATAGGCCCGTCCACTTTTATTTAGTTTATATCTTTGGCAATTTAAGTTCATTCATGCTTTAAAACAAGACAACCAACTAACTGGGTTATTTATTTCCTAGTTAGCTCATTCTTGTTTATTTTGTACTTTATATAATACTAATATAAAGCTTTTAAATTTTGGGGTGTTACATTATTTTAATTAAAACATAGATTTTAAAACATAAGTCTTAAAGTTTATCACAACCACACCATAGTTAAGTTGTTTTGATCTTTATGGATCTTATTACATATGTCCCAAATAATTTTAAAGGTTTGTCCAACACATTATCAAACCAAATATGCATCAACAACCAAAAGATACGTCATAATTCTCGGAAGAACACGTTAAAATCAAGTGTCAACACAAAGGAGGGTGAGTTCACATATTCAAATTTAAAATAATTTGATCCAAGGAAAAACTTTCCAATTATGTGTTTATCATAAAAACATCCATATGATTTTAAGAAAGTTAATTTATTTCCTTCTAATAACTCAAGGGTCAGCCGTCGCAAGCATTTCCGTAGAACCTTCCGACCATAGACATCTTCCCGAGTTTACAAATTAAATTGATATAATAAAATGTTCGGACTCCTAAGTTAGCAAGACATTATGAACTATATATTTACAATGAAGGTATAATCAATGCTAGACTATGAACAGAATATCAATTCATCGTTTGACTTGACACGGAGCGACCGGTCACGACGGGGTTGTCAACCCGATAGATCTACCAACAATTCCTCACGTACAATACTTAAATGATTAAACGACATCAGTTGCGCATGACCCATATCCAGGCTATCTATGATGCCTGCCTCACGTACAATATATATATCTTACTAATAATGATAAATTTAACATATGATGTTGTACGAATTTACTGAATCCCTAGGATAAAGCAAATTTGTCCAAACTACACGGTCGTTTTCTCTGAAACACCGTACCAATCCCCGTTTCTCCCAGAAACGTATATATATATTCAACAAAAACCGTTTCTCCCAGAAACATGTATATTTACCAAAGCCGTTTCTCCCCGAAACATATATATTCACAAAACCGTTTCTCCCAGAAAAATATATATTTCACAAATCCATATATTTTCAATGAAAATATACATTTTATATATCAAAAGGTATGTTTTATTCAAAAACATTATTAAACCTTTTTAGGCGTGTTTTCCCCCAAAACATATACAAAACACTAAAAAGATAGGGTTTAGTGACACTCACCTTTGGGTGCGTATTTTAAATAGCGCAATCTCACAAATTGATTTCTACACGTCCTAATATACGTAGGAATGATCTATCAATCAATATATCACAAAAATTCCTAAGTTTCTCTGTATCTTAGAATTTTCACATAACTTTGAGATTTTCTCAAAAAGTTATTATTTTAGATTATGTTGGCAAGTTAATATATATATGGGTTCATATATATGAATATATATATCTAAGATTTTGCGACTTGAACGATTTTATTGGTGACCAATATCATGTAAATCCGTTAACACTCCCGTTTATACGTAATATATCTACGATTTGCGCGGCGTAATATATATACATAAACGTACACATAAACTTAATATCATAACACGAAAAATCTCGTTAACTTATTTATTTTGTCATTTTTAAGGCAAGCATACATAAAATAACTTATATGTATCAATTTTCATGCTCGACAAACAAGTTACACATTTAACGCGATTTTACCGATTCTACCGCTTTAAACGCACAAGTGTACATGCATAGTCTAAATTTCCCACTATCATGTCAAGACTTAACATTTTATCATATACACATGTTTAAATCACATAACACATTTTAACACATAAGGTTCACCCATAAATAACCCATACTAGTGTACATTGTAAAACGCGTATTTTAATGATTAGGTAACGTTTTCGGGCGTCGGAAGTCATATATGACTAACCAAACACCAAGTAAACTTAATATTAGTTCAAATACTTATATTTAAACTAAAAATATCAATTTACTTACTGATTTAAAACAGTTTTATAAAAAAACTCTTCGAAAAGCCGATTTTTAATCGTTTTACAGCATAGTTTTGCGTTAAACGTTACCATAACCATCCCAACTCGAAATGACTTGATATTTTAACACAATACATGTTATTTACTGATTAAAATGATGATTATAATCAGATTAGTATAGTTTTTGTGTAAGTCACATAAATCATGTGATTTCATGTATTTTACAACACATAAAGCACCAAGTACAACATGCAAAGCTTGTAAACTTTATGTCAAATTTTTATACCATTTTAAAACTTCAATATTCATGTTTTTAGTGTTTAGAATCTGTTCAAAATTCATTTTTATCAAATCATACTCAAATCATCTTTTTATGATCACATATCAACATGCATGTCCAAGTATGTGCATCTAATGCACCCATATCATATCATCATCATCATACATGATATTAAATGCATCCAAGAACATATTTACTTCATGTTCTTATAAATCACAACATCTTCCATCCATTATCATCTAATCATATTTACATAAATGCAAACATTCTTACATTTATGAACATGTGACAAAAACTTACATGCATGCATACACATATATATATATATACACGACGTATGCACATACATATATGAACTTCCAAAAGTTCACATTTTAACATATCCATTTCAAATCACAAGACCCTTTTTAGAACATTCTCTTATTACTTCTTTTGATTCATGCATGCAACATCTTTCAAGAATCATGTCAAACAAAAATCATTCAATCAAAATCAAAACACAACTATGTGATTAATTCACACCCATTTTTATTTTGTTTAAAATCCCATACATACATATACATACACACCCATTTTTATTTTGTTTAAAATCCCATCCTTTATTAGTTTCAAGTATGTGATTAATTCCAAGTTTAAGAGAAACTTTCCAACATCTCTATCATCACTAAAAATCAAGAATATGATTTTGAAGATAAGTTTATACCTTTCAAGATTTTAGTGGGTTTTGATAAGATTTTTGATGTTTGGAGCTTGTTTCACCTTAAAAACACCTTTGGATCTTCAAATCACCTTGAAACCTTCTTGGAATGGACTTAGTTCTTCAAGATCAAGAATGAAAATTCAAAATTTAGTGAGAGAAGGTGGTGTTCAGCCGTAGCTTTTAGAGAGAGAGAGAGAGTGATTGTTTTTGAAATGGTTTGTGATATTTCTTGGATTTGATGGATCTTGGAAAGATTTACAAGGGACATAATCATAACTCACATATCCCCTAGCCAACACATGGAGGAGAGAGGAGAGAGAGTGTGATATATGGCTGTCATCTTGCATTATTCACACACACATACCCGTATACAAACATACGCATATATAATATAGACCAAAACTGGTATTTTACTGGATACCGGGTATTTTATCTAGCGTTTTAATCCCGTTTTTGTGCGTTTTAAATTATTTTTATCACACTATAAAAATAATCTCACGAAAATATTACTGAAATAATTACCAGTTGCCTTGACTGGCTGCGTTGACAGTATTTTGTCTGATACGCACAGTATCGCGCGGTACGCGCTCAAACTCGAAAAATAGAGTTTCTTAGCGTTTTAATTTATTTTTCCTTCCGGGCATGATTAAAACTACCATTCTAATCATAACAGATTATTTTTAGGATTTTAACATTGATCGGGCGGTCACCGACGTTCGTTTCGCATTTTGTTCGTTACGCGATAAGTGTTTATCTTATTGTCGCCAACATAATTTTTATCAAAGTTTGGATTTACCAACACATCAAATATCACATATAATCATCAATATCAGTCATATACAACCTTTTTATTTATTCATGACACGTGTTACATTTGTACGGTACAGCCTAAATAGTCGGGTGTCACATAAAGTCTTTAGTAAATTGATAGTTTGTTGATATGATTTTAATTTATGAGAAACATTATCCTTTAAAGCAATTATTAAACACATTATGTTCAAAAACTAAGGTCAAGCCCACATCCCCATTCATTAAACACTATCGCTTGGTCCATTGACACTATCGTTCAAGCTTTACTCACAAGCCCATTATTGTCTAAACCTATGAAGCCCATTATCGTTGAACATAATCCCATTTTAGTTACCGTTTAAATCGGTTAAAAAAATTGTCTGAACCTTTTAACGTTGATAAAATGGGAACCAACCCATGGGATTGGTCAAACCCAAACAATCCAAGCACGAGCAACTCTTCACATTCATCTGGTCCTTCATCATGGGCTCAGTCGATGTTGCAATCTCATTCTAGAAATAAGCCTCCTCCACAAGGTAAACCTAACATGTCCTAGGTTCAGTCTCTTATATCGTCAAATAATCTTCCACCACCACAAATCAACTATTAGGATAAACCTTCTGTTAGTTGTGATCAGACTTCACACCTAGGAAATGACAGTCAAACAAAAATTGTGATTTATGCTGAAATTTTCAACAATGTTAGTGATGGTGAATCATCGGGAAATGATGACAGTTCCCGATACAGCGGTAGTTCTGATGAAGATGTTTCAAGTTCAAGCGAGGATGGATCCGAAGGTCTATCGAGGGAGGTTGTTGATTCTGGGGCAGATGGGTTACTGTCTGACGGTGAATCCAGTCAGGTAGGTGTGAATAAACCTATATTTTCTAAGTGTTAAATGCATAGAATTAAAAGATAAATACTTAGAATTAGAAAGTAAACTTGAACTAGCAAATAGCCACAATCAGAGCATGATAGTCCTGTAACGCCTCGCGTTTTGTAAATTTCTTTATTTAGCAAGTCCTTTGTACTTTCCTTTTTTGGAAACTTGTAATCCTTTGTATTCGTATTTCATTTCATACGTTGTAATATGAGACTTCGATGATATTGGAAAACTTTATCTTTTATACCTGTGTTGTACGTTATTCATAAATACTTGATGCTTATTCATATTACATACACACTTGGTGCTTATTTATAAGCAAATTCATACATATTCATACTTGTTATACATAAAAAATACATTTTTACGCTCTTTTATTCGTACATGACACTTATACATTGCATTTATTCGCTTAAAACACCGAAAATCAGCGAAAATATAAAAATGCAGCATTTGGGCCTTGGGCCTAGTGGATCCGCACGAATCTACAGCCCAGATCCGCACCAAAAGCCGGTCCGCGCCAAATGGGCCGATTCTCCCTAAGTCCATCCGCGAGTTTAGTGCCAATCTACCTTAAACCCTAATTTAAGTTTATAAATACAACACCTCTCCTTCACTTCTAACCTTCCACTCTCACTTTACTCTCTCAATTGTTGTTGTTCAAGAATCATAAGAAGCTCACATCAGTCACTTTGAAAGTGAGTATGGGCTAATAACTCCTATTTTCTTCTACCTTTCTTGTCTTTTTACAACCATTTTTATTCACGAAATCTGTTGGTACATCAGCCTTGCCTAGGCAACTGATATGAACTCTCAACTAGGTTGAGGACCAACATAATGTGAATCTAATATATCAAAAACCCTTTTTACAAGACTTTCAAACTAAAAAATAACTGAAACCAAGCTCCACCGAGCTCACAAGCTGAGAAAGTAGCTATGGATTCGTAATAGGACAAGTCCATTCGTACGAACCTGGCTTCTCCATCCGTGCGAACCCACTGTTCAGAACAAGTTTCGACGATTTCGAACGTCAACTATTTCTATACTTGATGTGGTTAATTATGGCATAACTAATATTATTTATATTCTGTGATTTCTTTCTGTAAACATGACTAACCGATCAGTTCTACTGATTCATGCTTTGGTGTTAAATAACGAGGTGAAACAACCTCCATGCATGACTTCTATGATACTTCAGTTAACTTAGACTACTAATATGCGTATAACATCTTTAACAGACTAAATAGAATCATCGAACGTAACTGATAGATAGTTAAAAGTTCAAAACAGAAATCTGACTGACGGACAGTCCGTTTGTACGGATGGCCATTCGCACGAACAGTGCATCCGTCCAAAACAGGCTATTAACGAATTGTTCGAAATTCCATTTGTATTATGTTTAGTGTTACTCATCGCTGGTAATCAGAATACACTCCTGTTACTTTACCTACTGTTAAATTCTTAATATATTTAGTAATTTAAATTCCTTAACATATATCCTCCAACTCCAACTCATTCCTTCGTTTGGCTTTACTAGTTCCATCGTAACCTCGACACTCCTGTACTACGTTCCTCAACTCCTATCAAACCTATGCTCACAAGAATTCTTGAAGAATTACGCAAAACTGTGAGTATACTTGAACCCCCCCTTTTCCTTTACCATATTTTGGGGTGTGACATTTTAAACTATTAAACTTACACTCATGCTTTATTTCTAAATGCACAAACAATCCTTATACATGCATGCATACGTTAATACTTGATGCTTTAATCTGGGTTTGTACGTTTTGTGTTGAACTGTCATTAACTTCGTACGAGCCTAACTTTAACATGTATAGCGCTATAGGATTAACGTACCACCTGTGAATGTTGGGTTATGTTAAGAGCTTATTGCATTTCAACTTTGGTTTGACTAGTTTATGCACATGCAAGTTTATTGTTGATCTTGTTTAGGTAACTTGCCATATGGATTTGTTTAAACTTATTTATTTATGCTATGTATGAAAACCTTGATACTCTCCAATGCATTTTTGTGTTGAACTACTTTTAACATGTTGCAGGATGATGCTGATGATATTGAACTAGAATAGTGTTGATGTTTTAGATACACATATAGATGTCTTAGGTTCTAAATTTTTGTATCAGTTTTATACTTAGTTTTATTGTAATTGTGTCATTGTATTAGAACTTGTTGTACTCATGTTCCTTGTATTGTAACACAATTTGAAATGAAATGAAAACATTTTACTTTAACCTTATTGTCACTTTAGTGTTATGATGAAATGAACAATCTCGTTTTTGTCTCACTCCGATGATTTCAAAATACACTGAGGCAAACATGGTTTTAAAACAGAATGAAAATATTGTAAAACCATGATTGAAACTTTAAAGAAAGACATTTCTGAATTAAGGAAAACTAGTCTAAACAAACAAACAACTATTAATAGTTATATTAATATCACTGAAGAAACGAAAAAAGGAGTTAGCCTATGCAAGGTGTGAACATGATGCGATCAAACTTAAGTTGGACAACTATTCCAACTCATGATACATGTTAGATCACAACCTTGACACCCCAAAAAAGAAAAGCAATGTCACATGTATTGGTTATAAGTTGATTCCTCCACAAGTAAGACACAATTATACCAAGTTTCCTGATGAGGAGGATATGCCTCGTTTTGAGCCATCAGTTCCATTAGACATTGAAGAATTCACAATTGGTCTAGGGTTCAGTAAGATATGGGTACTAAACGGTTCGTGTTCGTAGGTTGGCGGGTTCAACTCGACCCGAACCCAAAAATTTTACACGAGCCTGAACCCGACTCGAACCCGAAAATCGTATCATACTTATGAACTTGAACACGACCTGAAATTTCATGTGTTGACCCGAACACGACCCGTTCAACCCGAATTTTTTAATTTTTTCTGAAATTAATATATTAAAATTAAAATTTACTTAAAAAACACAAATGTATAGAATAATATCACATTTAAATTATAAAATCTATGTTAATTTCTCTTTTTAAGTTATAATCATGGCCTAAAATACACACCCCATTTAATTTATGACATAAAATATATTGTAATAAATTATAATATAGTATAAATGTGTTAAACGGGTCAACCTGCCAACCCGACTAGGTTGACCCGAACCCGACCCGTTAACCTAAACGGGTTTGCGGGTTCAACCTGAAACTGACCCGAACCCGTTTAGACTAAACCTAAACCCGCGAATTTCGTGTTAGGTTCATGTCGGGTTTTCGGGTTGTGTAAAAATTCACACCCCTACAAAAAGGAGACATCCTCCAATCAAACTAAATCAGTTGAAGTCAAAGATTCAACAACCGTAAAGAATTAGGATCCTATAGTTGTTGAGGATGCTGATACTTCGGATGATGAATCGGAAAAGGATGAGCTGGAATAGTTTAACACAGTGACAAAAGAGGAAATTATTCCTCTTAAGAATCACATCTTGTGTGGTCCTCCAACAAAATCTAGTGAGACTGTTCTGGTAAAAAATTTTCCGGTAAAATTTTTTCCAATAAAAAATGTTCATTTGACAAACTCTGAGAGTGTGAACTTGTTGTACATGACTTGTGACGATAAAGTTTATTCAAACAAATACTTTCCAATTTGAAATGTAAATCAATCACTGTTTGATAAGTTTTTGACGAATCTACAAGTAAATTTCTATTGTTGTGGTGACACAGTGTGTTCTTATCCCAAAGGCTAAAATTCGGAAACCATATGGAAATCAAAAGCTTCCAGTCAAAGAACAGCAAAATCATGCTCCTCAAGAAAAGAGAAAGGGAAAAAGAGCTCAGAACCAGAAGAAAAAAAATCAAAAGATGAGCTTCATGAAGTCTCGAGGGACTGATAAAATTAAACTTTCGAAAACAAATCCAACACGGATTTTGTTTAAAATGTCCAAATTTTGAAACGAAACTGTCAAACCGATCATGCACAACACACAAATTGTGATGACCCTAGACCAAGTACCTCCAAATCATGAAGTTCATCATCAAGCTTTAACCTTCATGATACTCTGAGGTTTGTTAAGCGGAGATCTTGTTTTGAATGCAGTGAGTATGGACACATTCTCAAGAACTGTCCATATCTCACCAAGGGAAAAGAAAAGGTAGATTTCCCCATGGTAAAAGTTACCATACAAGATATATTTCACCAAAACAAGACCCTCGTCTTGTTAAACAGAGAAAAATGGAACATAGAAAGAAACAAAGAAAAGAAGTTGAAAAGGTTCTAAAACCGGATGCTGTTCATATACAATCTGTTAAACAAAATGTTAAAATTGGCAAACAAAAAACAGATTTGGAAACTAACACCAGTAATTGTTTCAGGGGGAGCTCTATCCATTCCGAATCATTGAAAAATTGAAATGATAAGTCTCGATGACGCCAGACAACCCAAGTCCAGGAAGGATTGGGTCCCCCTCTCCAACTAATCGTTAAATGAGTGTGCATGATGTTCCAAGAAGAACTATTAATAGTCATAGGATTGTTAATAAGGGAGCATCCATGCACATAATAGGCGACATGAGGCTTCGAAACAGTGTCAAATCTAGGAGGATATGTTGTCGTTAATGGAGAGAAAAGAGGATAAAATGTCTGGTGAAGGAATGATGATGAATGAATTTGAGAACATTGACAAGATAAATCAAGTACAACAACGGTTGTTCAAGGCTTTGATCGGGTTGAGAGGGTATCTTCCAACAGAATGTGTGTGCCTGCAGCACGTCTTGAAACTTTCAGATATTCAAGGGTTATACTTCCCACAAGAAGTTTAACGCTTACAAGAGGGACGTTTAGTGTGCATTTCTCAATGGTGTGATTGAAGAAAATGTGTTTGTTGAAAAACCACTGGGGTGTGCGGATGCCAATGCGTGGATTGATTAATCACGCACTACTTCTCAAGGAAATAGACGAAGACCTTTGTTGGTGTAGAAGTATGTGGATGACATTATCTTGGATTGTCAAATGATTATATGTACAAGATTTTCCTACATGCTTTCTTGTTCATTACCAGCCGGACCAAGAGGTTTCTCATCTTGATGTTGTAAAGAGGTTTTTCAGTTATCTGAAGGGTTTTCAAGACACCGGTCCTTGGTACCCTAATGATAATAACTTCGACTTTAGTGCCTGTTGTGATTTCATTGATCGTGGCTGCAAAATCAACATGAAATCCACACCGGTGGATATCCAGTCTGGGAGAACACTAAAACACCCAGTAATGCACGAAGCAGTTGTAGGCTTACAATTTTGAATTTTGAATTTCTAATCTCTCCTATCTATATCAATCTTAAAGTTGATTTATGGATTACTAAACATCTTGTACATCACTCCAAAACCAAACACATTGATCTCAAATATTACCTCATATGTGATTGTTTCAAAACAAAACTCATTGATGTTGTTTAGGTCCACACCGACTACCAACGTGCCGACTTATTTTCCAAAATTTTGATAAATCACTTTTGATTAACTAATTGTGGTAAACGGCAGGAAAATAGGCCGAAATAAGGATCAAAGTAAGTGTAACAAAAAGCTAGAAAACAGTTTACACAAACTTATATACAGAGTTTTATTAAAACATGCGGAAGCTTTAAAAAGAAATACCAGGAAAATAGGCCGAAATAAGGATCAAAGTAAGTGTAACAAAAAGCTAGAAAACAGTTTACACAAACTTATATACAGAGTTTTATTAAAACATGCGGAAGCTTTAAAAAGAAATACAACTGAAAACTTACAAGCTTAAGAGGATTACACAAGTTAGGATTTCTAGGTTGTGTGAATCCTTATGAACTAATAGCTCTTATATAGACATGAGGGACGATAGAAACTGGTTACCGATTATCCGGGTGCACATTTGGCCCCATAGACAATTATCGATATCGTTTATCGTGATGCCTGAGCTGTTATGCTTTATTAAAAGCTGAAAACGACATAAAAGACACGCATACAAACGGACAAACTACTTTGGCACACAAGTCCGCGTTGCTGTAGATAGTGGGTAAAATAATGGAGATAGTGGGTAGTCACATTTTTGACTGGGCCATGCGTCCTGGCCATTCGCTCCACAATCGCCTTATCTCTTGTCGTGTTTCATGATCGTAGGGTCCGCCACTTTCACAAGAGTCTTCTGAATTATTGCCTGAGAATTCGTCATTGCTTAGCTCATTGTCTTCTCGAAGCTGGGCTTGTTGGGCTTGGATCCTAGTGTTGGTTTTCTTGGTGGGCTTCACAAATAAGCCTTTTTGCTTGGGCCAATTTGTTAGCTGCTTGTTCTGCTCTCGTTGTGCAGATGGTGGGCGGTAAAAGATGAGTTAATCATCACCAGGAAATCATTTTTGTAAATATTTTTCTTGGAAAAATCCAAAAAGATGTTTTTAAAATTTTAAATTTGTTTGAATTTTAGGGGGTGTAAATTCAAATCAGAAAAACACAAAAACAAAAGAAAAATAAAAATGAGTTAACCTGGCGAGAAATAGAGAAAATGATAGTACATCATTGGTCTGTCGAAACCTTTTTGAACTTAAAACGAAAAATAATAAGTAGCTCTACTACTGATCTATCAGTAGGATCACAATAATTTTAAAGTGTGTTGGGCGATATAAACATAAAGAACTGAAGACCGTGTGGGAACCGCTCATTGGCATATGGTCTTGGTACCGAAATTGTGTTTGATAGATTGTCGAGGTTCTAAGATATGTGGCTTTTATATTGTTTATCACCTGGGCTTAATGGTTGTTCTTTTACTGATAAAACGGGGACACAATTCTTGAACTTCTATGACGTCGTACATACTACATACGACCATCAATAAGTGATAAGCTTATAACATCCATCCCTGAATAAGTGATTTTATATCACATCTATCATCCGAGACTCAAGTTCGTGAGTTTGTCAGTACGATTGTACTAACCTATTCACGAACTTGCTCTCGTGCCCTGCATCCATCCGAAAATCCAGTTCCTCATTAAAAAGTGATTTTCTCACATAGGGCTTGTTTTCAAACAAATAAGTGAGTATCTCATATCTTATACGTTAAAACAGATGAAAAACAGTATACTCACTGGTAAGATGAACTCTCGTGCATACCTTGATACGAGAATGTGTCGTGAGTGGATGAACACCGGTCGGTAAATATAAATCATATCTAAATGTATCCCCGAACTATGATTACATCTGATTGTTGAGTTTTGGTAGACAACAATACCAATAATTATTATAGGATGCTTATAATAAATATTGCTGAGTGTACTGACATCAAGTGTGTTTTGACATTGCTATACACTGATATGATTCTCTTACATTCAAAACTCGCAAACAGAGTGTCTGTAAATAAATATTTATTACTTTGCGTCTTTACATTTGAAAAATTCAAAATACCAAAAAGATTTAGTTGTGTTTTAATATAAACTTTATAAAAGTCAAAAAGATTTTACTTTTGTTAGTACATATGTCTATTGCTTACGTCTTTGTATTGTGTCTAGTTGATTTATAGGATATCATAGCATGTAATAGTGTGTGAAAGTTTGTTTTGTAAATGGACACATCCAGACGGATGAGCCACAACCATGTAGATGAGACTCATTCGTATGGATGAGTCAACCACCCCAATAGGTAACCCACCCCAAACCAAATGTCTATATATATGATGTTTGGGGCGCATAACCACATAACTTTGGGATTTCACACTTGTACTCACATTTTATCAAATCATCATATTGTACTGTTATGTTGTCCATATGAATGAAGATTGAAATATTTTGTCAAAGAATCTTTTTGCAGTTGTTATTATTATTAGAATAGTTAAGATGATTGTATTTGGAATTCATACAGTTGGAAAATAGTCTGAGCTATTTCTAATATACTAAAACATCAGTATGTTTGATAATTTTACTAGGTAATAAGGTGTCAAACAACTTAAAGTCCATCACTCAAAGTGCAACTTCATGAAGACTAACACGTCTTAAGATCTTTGTCTTTAAATTCCTTCAATTTTTATAGATAGAGGAAACTAAATACTTTTATACTTTTTGTATAGTTTATATCTTCTTTAAGAGAAGCACTCGCTTGATCAACAATGAACTAACAAATTAATTAACTTTAAATTCTCATCGGTAAAATTAAGACTATTGCTCACTTGAATTCTCATGAAATTGTTGTGTCATACAAATGGAATGCTTTTAAGGGGATACGAATCAATGCTCACTTCTGTTTTAGCAGCATCGAGAAGCATATCTTTCAATTGTCAATTTCTACTCACCAAATTCGCCGTTCATAATGTATCTATATCTAAATCAAAATTACATAATAAATGTATATATTTTTTTGTGATATGTCACTTTCTTAGAACTTCTATAAGTGTTTTCCTGCCCAATGCATTTCCTTTAACCCTAATATTATTTTTTTCATGGCATCTCATTCCTTTTCTCATACAATATCTTTGTAAAAACTCTAAAATCCATTTTCGATTGGTTCTTCATTCAATCATAGCATGTTCTTCATTTTGTCACAACATGTAGTTCATTTCTTATTGATGACAAGACTTTCCACCAAAACAAACTCTACTCCATCGGCCTGTCGATATCATTGTCATCATTTGCCTTCTAAGCACAACAGAAAGAACACACACCCTGAGAAGGTACTTTATCCCCTTTTGTTTTCTTCATTACATTCCTTCTATCCTACTGATTACAAACCTTAACTCTATTTACTGCTTTAATAACTCACGTTTCAGGGTTTCTTAACCCGTAAATTTTTTTGATAATTTTTCAGATTAATTCTGAAATCAATCTTCTTGTAATCTGTATATGCATATTCTCTCAATCTCACACGTGACCATGTGGATCAATAATTCAGAAACACACCTGCTTAAAAGCCGCGATAGGACGAAATCAAAGTAATATGCTCTTATTTTTGTAATAATAGCAGACTTTAGTATTAAATTATACTGAGATTATGGGGGGGGGGGGGGGGGGGGGGGGTATTTGCACGGACCTCCCATCCGCCGGAGTATTACAACTCCGCAGCTAGCCTAGCCCCATGGCTGCATGGCGGTGAATCGCCACCGAGATCGAAGAGCCTGTGTGGTATTACACCGGCCACAGGATTCGAACCCGGTTCTCTTGGGAAAAGATGGGTGAGGCTGGCCAACTAGGCTACCCCAGTTGGTTATTATACTGAGATTGTGTAGAACCATAAATAGTTAATTTTATGTAACTAATTTCCTGATTATGTTCGATCAATTTGATGGCAAATCGTGGGAATATACTGCAATTTTAACCCTTGAAGATTACAATGCCAAGACAACAAGAATGATTATTCCTGACAAGATTACTTAATTAAATCTCCCTTCAATTTTGTTTTAGATTTGATAAATTATTCCTAAACTTACATAAATAAAAAATTATTTCGAATCTCCTAGTTTGTGTTGGTAATATTAGAGATAATGTCACACTCAATATTGTTGGAATTGGATAACTTTATTCATCACACTTGAAACTTAAATACATAGAAAAAAAACATGCAAACACACGATGACACCACATACACATCATGCAAACATAAAGAAAACC
Source organism: Helianthus tuberosus (assembly GCA_030545235.1). NCBI lineage: Eukaryota > Viridiplantae > Streptophyta > Magnoliopsida > Asterales > Asteraceae > Helianthus > Helianthus tuberosus. The sequence continues at coordinate 66,323,323 of CM060377.1, read as the reverse complement.
TACCCACTACTTGACATCATGGACTCCTACTCAATCCGGTTATAACCCAACGACTCTTTTCTAGAATGCGACTCAAAAAGGCAAAAGTACCCTTAATGAAATAAACACATGCATAAACTCTAAAACATAAAGGAAACCATGCAGATTATAGATTAGCTTTAATATCGCCGCTTAATCCATAATCAGTCGAACTCCCATCTTGTTCCTTGCCCAAAGCCTTTGTTAAACCATCTGCCAGTTGCTCCTGTGTGTAACATCAAACAATATTCACCTGTTTGCCTTCAATCAGTTCCCTGATGTAGCAAAACTTCACATCAATGTACTTGCTCCTATTGTGAAACCCTGAATTCTTTGTCAAGAAAACTCTAGACAAATTGTCATAGTAAATTGTTGGAGCAAACTCCTGAGACTGACCCAGTTCAAACAGAAACTTCCTCAGCCACACTCCTTGGAAGGCAGTAGCACTGCAGCAATGTATTCCGCCATAGTAGTTGACAAGGAGACTACTGGTTGTTTCTTTGACATCCATGTTACAGCTGCAGAACCAATTGGGAACACTTTTGTTGTCAGGCTTTTTCGATCTTCAAAGGAACTGCCCCAATCACTATCTTTCTATCATGTCAATAACACATCTTGCTTTCTACCATACCATAGATCGAAGTTAGTTGTGCTTGCGATGTACCTGAGTATCTTCTTAGTTGCACTATAGTGAGCCACTGATGGATTCCGCATGAACCTTGAAACAATACCAACTGCATACACAATGTCTAGCCTGGTATATGTGAGATAAAGTAGATCGCCAAACAAGCTTCTATACTATTGTGCATTAGCTACAACTTCACCATCATCTGACTTGAACTTGTCCTGAGGGTTCATTGGTATTGCTACTACTAGTTTATACTGCCTCATGCCAAATTTGGCAACTAAATCAGTTGCATACTTTTTTTTGCATAACAAAAATACCATCCTCTTTCTAATTAACCTCAAGACCTAGAAAGTAATGCAGATCACCCATGTCAGACATTTCAAACTCACTTACCATCTTCCTTCTAAATTCAAGCAGCAAGGAAGAAGAAGTTCTAGTGTAGATGATGTCATATACATACAGGCAGATAACAATAAGATCACCATTTCTTGTTGTTTTCACATACATTGTGGGCTCACTAGTAGTTCTTCTATAGTCATTTTCCTACAAATAAGCATCAATTCTCCAATACCAAGCCCTTGGGGCTTGTTTTGGGCCATACAATACTTTGTGTAACTTGAATACCTTGTGTTCCTTATGTGCTAAAAGTGGTCAACTAAAAACTTACTAATATTCACCAAACCTAGACACTCTAAGCTTTAAATTTATAAACTCAGACTCGATCTAAACCTAAACCACACAATCGGCAAGTGTAACGTTCGGTGTAGTAAAGCTCAAATAAATCCAAGTATCGAACCCATGAGACTCTACTGATTACGTAAATTAGACTAACAAGACTATAAGACTGACACGAATATTTGTTTTTAAATGTTTTAAGGGGGGTTTTCAAAAATTCTAAAATTGCAATTAAATTAACTATTAACTAAATAAACGAACTATAGATGTAGACGAGATCTTGGAATTTTACTCAGATGATGCTGAAATAACTACCTAGACTGGAATTCTATTAACTCAGAATGGAATTATATTGACGTGACTAAACTATGGAATCGGGATCTTAAAATACTAAACTTACTAAGAAACCGAACGGGACCCCCAATCGTTCTCAGGAAGACACCTATGGAAACTAGCAAGTTATTATAATACCAGTTATGAGTAAACTGCCAAAATGGTCCCTGAGTTTTGGTCACTTTTGCCACTTTAGTCCAAAACTCAAACCTTTTGAATCTGGTCCTGTGGTTTCAATTTTGTTATCATTTTCATCCAAAATCAAAAATCTGGTTAGATTTTTCAGTTAACATCCAATTTTTTTTTTGTCTTTTTTCTCCCTTTTAATGAAGGGTAAAATGGTTAGATTTTTCTATAATTTGTTATAAAAAAATGTTAAAAGACCATTTTCACCTTCCTAAAATGGAGGAAAAAGACAAAAAAATATGCAGGTCAACTGAAAAATTTGATCAGATTTTGATTTTGGATGAAAATGGCAACAAAATTGAAACTACAGAGACCCAAATTAAAAAAAGTTTGAGTTTTGGACTAAAGTGCTAAAAGTGACCATTTTGGCAGTTTACTCTACCGGTTTTATATGGATTTCCTTACAGTCCTCCAATTGAATTAACTAAGTACTTTAATGTGATAAGTTTCCTTACGGTGTAGTTATCTAAGGTGACTATGGTAAACTAGATTGACCTGGTTAGCACAAATTGCAAGGTTAACTAAATCGGTCTTTTTACAAAGCACCTACCTGGAGTGATCTAACGACCTAGACAAACTGACAATTCATGAAACTACTTCCTATGGTGTATTGACCAATTAACCACAAAGAATATGAACACGAATGCAAATAATCTAACATGAACCTATGATAAGAAAGGCATTCATCAAGATACGTGTGAAAGTAATAACATGAAATCAAACAGTTTTGATAGTCAAACACACCAAAATAGTGTTACCAAGTCTTTTACTAAGTTAACAATCTATAGAAAAATAGTCACAAACAATAAAAATCCAAACTTTGTCAATTATTCATCCTAATCTAGGTATTTTATAAGGTTTTAGCCTAAAATCTTTAAGAAATCAAGAACAATATTCATCGCAAAGTAGCAAAACATAATAAAAGCAATAAACAAGAGAACAAGTTGCTTAACAAGCGAGTCGAAACGATCCCCAGTATTCACAACTTCAACCAATGCTTTGTCTTGCTCAATTATGCTCCGAAAGATGTTTGAAATTCGTCCAAAAAGCTCCCAATTCGTCTAGGGTTGTCTATGGACTGATTAGGGTTCATTATGAGCTTAAATAGGGTCAAAATGTTGACTTTTTCACGCTGACCAGGGCTTCACACCACGTCGCGCGGGCTGTTATGCTCCGCTGGTCGCGCGACGCGACTAACATACAAACTGAGAATACGGTTTTCGTCATAACTTCTTCGTTTCAACTTCGTTTTCTTCACCGTTTTCGCCTACGGATTCATAATTCAATTCTCTATCTTATCATCTCCTTAAATATCCATTTTCATTCCACCAGAATCCTTCACTAAGCCCAAACCTCCTCTTGTGGGGTCGTTTCTTTAACATTTCAGCTCGTTTTCACTCCCGAGACCCTACAAAGGACACAAGACACCATAATATACAAAACCAGTGGTAAAATGACATAAGATGACTCAAATTACTATACTATATATAAATGGAAATAGATGTAATTTACATTACATTAGTTCTTCACCATTAACTTCAAAACCAAGAGGTTGCACCACATACACTTCCTCACCTAGAACTCCACTCAAAAAAGCCAACTTAACATCAAACTGATAGACTTACCATCCCTTCTGAGCAATAAGATACAACATAACCCTTATTGACTCAAACCTTGCAACTGGAGAGAAAGTATATTCATAATTATCTATTCCATACTGTTGCACATACCCTTTATCCACAAGTCTGGCCTTGTACTTCTGAATCTTTCCATCTTCAGCAAGCTTCACTTTAAAGACCCACTTAAGACCTGTTGGAGTCTTGTCATGAGGATGGTCTGTCAAAGTCTAGGTCTCATGATCCTTTAAAGATTTTCGTTCACTTTTCATTGCATCTACCCATTGTTTGTGATTTGCAGGCTCCTTGTAGGTTTGAGGTTCAAAATTTGACAACATAAACTAGCATGTAGAAATGTCTTATGTTTCTTGTATTTTAGTTGTGTGTTCATACAAATCTATTTAGAGCACTAGTCTTTAGCACCTCAGATGGACTAGACTTAGTGCTTCCTCATGAGACTTCTGACCCACTCTCATGACCCTGTGAGTTATCCTCACTTGTGGCAACATGTGAGGAACTGGGACTACTATCAACAACATGTGAGGAACTGGGATTCAACATTATCTTGTAACACTGCACTATAATTATCTTCTTCTCATCTTGCAAGTTCGTCAAAGATAACATCCCTACTAACCATCACACTTCCTTTCACACGGTCGTAGAGGCGACAAGCTTTAGACTGAGAGCAATATCCAATGATGATACACTTCCTGGACTTTGGGTCAAGCTTCTTTCTTTCCTGTTTTGGAATCATTCCATATGCAACACAACTAAAAACTTTAAGGTGTGAAGCAGATGGTTTAACTCCATGCCAAGCTTCAAATGGAGTCATTTGTAACACATCTTTAGTTGGAGACATATTAAGTAGATACACAGTAGTAGCAACTGCCTCACCCCAAAACTTAGTGTCAAGCTACATCTCAACCACATTTCTATTCTTGTGCTCTGCCACACCATTTTGTTGTGGTGTGTAGGGCGCAACCAGTTCTCTATAGATCCCTTGCTCATCACAGAACTTATCAAATGCCTTAGAACAAAACTCACCCAACCTATCTGTTCTCAGAGTAAGTATTCTTACACCAACTTCATTTTTTATCTTAGCTTTGAAGATTTAAACTTGTCTAAATATTCTGATTTTTAACACAAAAAATAAACCCAAGACATTCTATTATAATCATCCATAAGTAGTTGGAAATACTTATTACCTCCCAAAGAGGGTGTTGACATTAGCCCACAAAGATCTACGTGTACACGTGGCTCTAGTAGCATTTGTTGGGAATGGTCTCCTTGCATGCTTCCCATAAGCAAAACCTTCATAAACAGAGAAATAACCCACATATGGCAAATCCAGGACCAACTCTTTAGTATTCAAAAGCTAGAATCCTTGCTTGTATAAGTGTCCATAACTTAGGTGCCATAGCTTGGTCTTTTGATTGTTTAAAGCAACAAAGCAATACTTTGTACCAGGTTTTCACCAACATTTAAAGCAAACACTCTATTCTTTGACATTGGAATACGATAGATGACTGTACTTACTCCTAACTTTGAGATAGTACATATTCCTTTATCAAAGAAAAGAGTATAGTTAGACTCCATAAGTTGACCTACACTGAGCAAGTTGTACCATAGTGCAGGTGAATATTGCACTCCATGTAAGACCCGGTGTTGCCCATTTGATACTACAAGCCTAATAGTACAAATTCCCTCAACTTGGATATGCTTCCCATTTCCCGTTGTTATTTTCACTTTTTGTTTCATCTAGACTTTGAAACAGTTCGCGCATACCAGACATATGATTTGATCAACCACTGTTAATGAGCCTTACTCCATTTCCTTTCACACCTTGACTAAGAGCCATTAGAATCATGTATTCATCATCTTCTTCTTATTCATCGATAGTATTTCCAAGTGCTGGTGCTGCTTGAGGACTATTGTACCAACACACAGACCTGAGATGCCCAAAACGATTGTGGTTATAGCCTGAATGTTACCTCGACCTCGTAGTGAACCTCTGCCTCTACCACGAATACCACGTCGGTAACCTCCCCTCCCTCTACCTCCGAATGAACTAAAGGATGGAGAGATCTCATCTTCCTTAGCCTGAAATGCTTGCTCTTCTTGACTCTTTTCAACGCCTCGGTTCACTCGTCCTTCATGAGATTTGTTGGTGCATCAAATGTCTGTTAACTTCGTCTTAATCGAGTCTTATGTCTAGATAGGATAAACGAGCACACAACAGGGTCGAAATTAGGGTTTTATATGTGAAAGTGGGTAATTCCGCTTGAAAGTGTCAGTGACCAATTCAAGCGAAATTAACCAAGTTAATTCCGCTTGAAAGGGGCAATGGCAGGTTTAAGCGAAATTACTAATTCCGCTTGAAACTCACATGTCATGTTCAAGCGGAATCAAAACATTATATATAGGTGTGTGCTGAGTTCATTTAAAACGGAATTAGCAGTGTGTGTTTGAGAGCCGAGGTGCTGCCGAATTGTAATCAGATCTGTAAAAGCTCAGGAAATCAGTAATAGATAGAGATTAGAAAGTATCAAGTTGTGTTGACATCATTTACATTGATTCCGCCTTTGTTTTTGATGATGAACTACTCAGATTGACTCATTAGGGTCACACGACGATCCAACAAGTGGTATCAGAGCTCAGGACGAGGAGTTCATACCAATTCAGCTTGATTTTACCGGATTCTCTCACTTCTACTCATTCTTTTCTGATTTGAACAAAATTCAACGGTTGAAATGGCCTGATTTTGACGTATATCAAGCGAAACATATTTTTAACTAATCCTTGAAAGTATTGAACTAAAATTCAATTAAAATTAGACAAAACTTGTAATTCCGCTTGAAAACTGTTTGAACATGCTGACATCATCCTAATTCCGCTTGAACTTGCACGTATAATTTCAAACGAAATTAGCTTCTTTTGTTAATTTCGCTTGAAACTACTGTTGATTTCATACGGAATTACCTATTCTGTTTGAAAGATATTGTCAGATTCCGCTTGAAATCAAATTCCGCTTGAAAGTTCAAACGAAATTAGTGATTTCGTTTCAAAACCTGATTCCGTTTGAAAGTTTCAAACGAAATTAGCTATTCCGCTCGAAAAGTCTTATTCTGCTTGAAAAGCAATCTCGCTTGAAAGCTGATTTCGCTTGAGATAATTCCGTTTGAAATTGTGTTTTTCAAAATCAAAAATTTTTCTAAGTGTTTGTTGATTGTTTCAGATACTTGAAGATGGATGAGTTCATGAATCCGTTCTTTGATGTTTTTGCTTATGCTGGAAATGGTGGAGATGATATATCAAACGACACATCAAACAACACAAATGAGAAAACTCCGAATGCAAGAAAGACTCTTTCTGATGCATTAAGTGTTGAGAGTGCTTATGGGATGTACAACAAACCTCCCAAGTTGATGGCTATTGAAGATTACAATAGGTGGGCTACAAGGTTTGATGAGTGGCTTCAAGCTTTTGCATATCCAAGCTGGAAAAGTTTAAAGAATGGTTACGTTAGAGGAGCACGGTTTGGTGAATGTTTGACAGATACTGATGAAATTGAAAGATATGTTGCTGAACAAAAGTGCATAGCATTGATTCATCAGTCTGTGAGAGATGACATAATATCGTTGATAGAATATGTTAATTCGACAGATCTTTGGGAGAAACTGAGGGTAAAATGTGTAGGTCGTGCTGAGATGGTCAAAAACAAAAAGAAACTGTTAAGAAAAGAGTTTGATTTATTTGGTTGTTTAAAGAACGAGTCTGTTTCCAAGATGATTGAGAGATTCGAGCATCTGAAATTGGAGCTGGCAAGACACAAAATTGTATATACTCAAGAAGAGTTGGTTGACAAACTGTTCGACTCGCTGCCGAATGAACAAGATTGGCAGTACTTTGCATTAACGCTGGAGAATACAATCAAGTCTGAAGAGTTGACAGTGGATCTGCTTATCGAAAGACTGGAGAGTCACGAGTTGGAGATCCAGAAATCTAGCAAAGTCAACAACTCATCTTATCAGCAGAATGTGGAGTTATACTACCGAGGAAATCTACCAAAGACTGGTTCTCCAAGAACAGCATTTTCTGCAGAGAGTTCAAATAATGTGAATCAAAAAACTCCTCACAATGGTTTTCATAGTGGATTTTCTTCAACAACTCCAAGCCAATCTGCATCAAAGAATTTGTTCCAATGTAACATTGCTGTGGATCTGAAGAACGCTCAAAATTTCAGTGAAGAGTCAGCAAAACAACAAATGGTGTTCTTAGCGTCGGTGTTAGAATCGTACGAGAGCCTCGTGGTGGGCAAGATTGGAAACACCAACCTGACTAAGGAGGACTATGATCAAATAGGTCCTGAAGAGATGGAACTGATCGATATCAGGTGGTGTATGGCCAGTGCAGTCCGGAGAGCGCAACGGTTCATAGAGATTACTGGGAGACATTCTATCGGTGGGACGTCCACAAAACTTGGCTTTCACAAATCAAAAGTCACGTGCTTCTGGTGTAAACAAAAAGGACATTTCAAACATGAATGTCGTAACGCTCCTGCTGATGATACTGCAAATCCATTCCACGAGGATTACTACAAAAGAGCGATTTATCATCAGAATTAATCAGAACCGTCCAGAATGAAGCAGTTTGAGGTTGCCCCCAAAGAAAAATCAAGAGCTCTTGCTGTTATTCATGATGACGAAGGTTCTGATTGGAGTGAACTGCTACCAAAGGAAGATGCAATAGGATATGCTTTCGTAGCAGAAAAGATTATTCTTTACAAAGACACCAGAAATGAAGAAGAAAAATACCTCAGTAGAAAGAGTAGAGCTGAATACAAGATGATCAGATTATCTAAGGTGTTCAGTGAAGCCAAGAGAGCAAAGAGATGGGATGCTGATAGAGAATGTTACCTTGATCCTCAAGGAAACATTGCTATTGATACGAAAACTCTTAGTCTAGAAGCTTTCATTGAGGAATTTGCTGAAGAAGAAGAAGCCTTACAGAGAGAATGGTGGGGAGGTGGAGAAGAGAAAGAAAAAGAAAAAGAGAATGAGAATGAGTCACAGTCTAAGAAGATTGATGACGGGATTATTGATACTTCACAAGAATTCACCGCTGAAAATTTAGGGAAAATGGCTGACAAAGTGCTTGCTGCAAAGGAACTTGAGGTAGACTCTAAGTCTGAAACTGAGTCTAGTAACAAGGTCAGTCCAAACATTTCAACAAGAGAGTCAGGTAAGAAAGTTAAAGGTGATAGTGACTACAAAAGTTGCATGAAAAACTACAAGTTTTGTAGTACACTCACTTACCTTAGTGATACAAAGGTTGAAGAACTGACAACAAGAGTCAGAAAGGTTGAAGATCAGATTCTAGACCGTGATAAAATGCTAAAAGCTTCAAATGATCGAGCTAAAAATTTAACTGAGAAAATTGAAAATGATAAAATTGAAGTCGAAAGAATTAGGAAAGAGAATGAAAAGCTAATTCACGAAAATCGTCAACTCTCAGAAAATTTTGACAAACTAAAACGAACGGTAAAAGATTCTGATGAAAGAAACGGTAAAACCAATAAAGTAAATGAGCATTTAACTGTAGTTCTTAGATACAAAGAAGAGCAAATCAACCAACAACTGGATGAGATTGCTAAATTGAAGCTTCAGTTTGAAGAAGCTAAGATTGAGAATGAGCGTATCAATCTGAAATTAACCAGTTACAACTTCACAAGCTTTGTTTTACAACACATTGTTCCTAAACCCATCGGGAAAAACAAAGCAGGCGAAGATGTTTACTCGGATGGAACTGGGGTTGGGTATCATCAGGTTCCACCGCCAGTGTTAAACAATTTTTCAAACAAAACATCCGGGTTGGTTAATGATGAAGATGAAACAAATGAAATAAAACTTCCAGAGTCAATTGATGTTACATTTTCTTCATCTGATGATAGTGTTCAAACTGAGATTGTGAAAGGCATGGCTGAAAGTGTTTTGAAGTCTGATAGTGATTCAGTTGAGGATGAAGAGTGTTTTCTGAACAATTACATTCCGAAACCAAAATCCAAAAACAACTTAAATGAAGAACCTACTCTTGTCATGTACAAGATGTCGGGATCGGATAAGTTGTATTCGGATTCTGAGTTTCTACTGAAGAATGTTTATGTTGCTAAATTGACAAATGTGTTCAAATTGGTTGAAATTGATCTGTCTGAGATTGAAGGTCTAAAACAGACGAAGAGGCAAATGAAATTTGAAAAAGATAAAGCTTACTACAAGAAACTTGTTGTTCCATCGCGTTTTTATAACAACAATCGAAACAGATGGTCGGGTGGTTATCAGGGTGGTAAGAATTATCAGAAAAAGAATGTTCAAAACAAGAAGTTTGCTGAGAAAAAAGGTGTTTGTGAACAGTTCAAGTTCAGTTTCTGATGAAGAATCTGAGATTTTTTCAAAATCAAACAAAGAGTTCTTTGAGAAGAAAGCATCGCAGCCTCAGTCTGAAGGCACAAGTCGGGTAGTTGAAACCCGGACATGCTTCAAATGCAATCAAGTTGGACATATTGTACGAAAGTGTACCAACTTGAAGCCTAAGACTGAAGTTGTGATGAATTCAAGAAAGAAAGATGATGTGAAGGGAAAAGCTCCATTGGTTGTTGAGAAAAAGGTTTTGAAAAATGATAACACCAAGATCAAAACTGAACCTGTTAAGAATATGGTAACTAAAAATGACAAGTTTTACAAACGGGTTGCATCGTCTCAACAAACATGGAAGCCAAAAGTGGTTGAAAAGAAATCAAGTGTTCCAAAACCAAAGGTTTCTGAGACTGAAAAACAATCATGTTCTACTACACCGGTAAAGATGAATGTTCTTTGGATCATTATGAGAAACTTGAAAAACAAATGATTTCTGAAAAGAAAAATGTTCAAAAGAAAGACCAATCATCTGGTCAACCTCCAAAAAATGATTTCTTTTTATACAAAGAGGTTGAGATTGGGTCTGAAGAAAATTTGAAGATGAATGACAAAAACTTTCCATCTTTAATCCTAAAAAGAACTGTTGTTAACGTTGAGTTGCCTGAGTCAAAATAGGCTTGGGTAGCATCTAAATCTAACTAAAGTATTTGTGATATGTGCAGGAGCTTCCAAGATCCGTTTCGCGTTGGATTATGGATAGTGGAGCTTCTCGGCACATGACGGGGAAAACAGCCCTGCTGTACGATGTTCGAAATTTCAATGGAGGTTATGTAGGTTTTGCAGGCAATCAAGGTGGTAGAATAGTTGGTGAAGGAACGTTATCCAACGGGATTGTTACGTTTGAAAGAGTGAATTACATCCCCGAGCTTGAGAATAATCTTCTGAGTATTTCTCAGATTTGTGATAGAATGTATACCACTCACTTTACTGACAAAGAATGTTTGATCTTGAAAACATGATTTGTTATCCCTGAAGAATGGATTATCATGAGAGCACCAAGAGTCAATGATCTGTACGTGTTGGACATGAGTGTAGCAACTACAACCACGGGTCAGGCTCATTGTTTTGTGTCAAGAGCAACGGAAAATGAATCAAAGTTATGGCATCGAAAGATGGGCCATATTCATCTCCGAAAAATGAATCACCTGGTGCATAACGACTTAGTTACTGGTGTTCATGTGAAAGGTTTTCATCTAGAAGGAGAGTGTATCAGTTGCGTCAAAGGAAAGCAAAAGAAGAAATCCCATCCTAAAAAGAAAGTTAACTCAGTCTCAAGACCGTTAGAGAGAATTTATATGGATCTTTTTGGCCCAGTGAATGTCAAAAGTATTACTGGTGATCTCTACTGTCTGGTAGTAACCGACGATTACTCGAGATTTTCATGGGTTTCTTTACTGAAAAACAAAGGATGAAACTTTCGAAAGCTTGATGGCGTTGTTCAGAAAAATTGAAAACTTGTACCAAACACGAACAAGAAGAATCAGGTGTGATAACGGTACAGAGTTCAAGAACAACAAGATGGAAGAATATTATGATGAGAGAGGTATATTGAAAGAATTTAGTGCTCCTTACACTCCGCAGCAAAATGGAGTAGCAGAAAGAAAGAACAGGACACTAATTGAAATGGCCAGGACGATGCTTGCTGATTCAAAGCTACCAGTCAATTTTTGGGCAGAAGCAGTGTTAGCCGCTTGCTATACACTCAACCGGGTTCTCACTGTAAAGAAATTCAACAAGACATGTTTTGAGCTGATCAATAACCGCAAACCGAATCTGAAGTATTTAGAACCGTTTGGGTCTCCCTGTACTGTTCTAGAGCCTTTTGGAAAATTTGGTGCAAAGAGAATTGAACGAATTTTTGTGGGTTATGCAAGTCCATTGAAAAGAGTCTTTGTTCCAAGCTTGAAGCGGATCATCGAAGCACAACATGTTGAGTGTCAGGGGTATACTATGACGCCTCAGAATCTCGGTGACTCGTGGCATTTTAATTACGATACTTTATGGGATTCGTTTGACATTGAAAAAGAACCAGATTTCTTTGACGAGTTGGATATTTTGAGAGAATATGAAGAATCGCAGGAAAGATTCCCAGCAGAAACTTTCAGTCGTCAACGACAAGCTTCGAATGATGATGAAGCAGGTCCGAGCAATACTGGAGAACATGATGATATTCAACAAAATGAAGTTGCTCCTGATAATCAGACGGCAGACATTGATAATCAAGAATCTGATAACATGCTAGTATTTGATTATGGTGATTCAGATTCTGAGGGGGAGCAAATTCAGATTTCAAGTCAAACAAACCCAGTCAATGAAGAAGGTGCAAATCAGAATGTTACTAATCTGGAAGGCGAGGTAGATGTTCCAGGCGAGGTGATGCTAAGAACTCTTTCATACCATCCAGAGGAGTTGATAATTGGAGAGTTACAGTCAGGCGTTCGCACTAGACGTCAAATTGACCAAGGCCTTACTTGTTTTTATTCTACAGTAGCACCTTTACAAACTGAGTTTTCACTGAGTTGTTTTATTTCGCAGATCGAACCGCGAACATATAAAGAGGCGCTAACTGAAGATTCTTGGGTCAATGCTATGCAAGAAGAGTTGAGTCAGTTTGAGAAGTTAGGAGTGTGGAAGTTAGTAGACTTGCCTAATGGTCAAAGGAAGATAAACACCAAGTGGGTGTTCAAGTGCAAGAGAGATGATCGAGGAGTTATTATTTGTAACGAAGCTCGACTCGTAGTCCAGGGTTTCAGTCAGCAGGAGGGCATAGATTTCACCGAAGTGTATGCTCCAGTGGCTCGACTAGAAGCGATCAGAATCTTTCTAGCATTTGCATCTTGGAAAAATTTTAAAGTTTATCAGTTAGATGTGAAATCGGCGTTTCTCTATGGGAAGGTAAAAGAGGAGGTATATGTCGGACAGCCACCGGGTTTCACAGATCCAATCCACAAAGACAAGGTTTATTTGCTGGATAAAGCGTTGTATGGTTTACACCAGGCCCCGGGAGCTTGGTACGAGACATTGTCTCAACACCTGCTAGCCAACAGCTTCATTCGTGGAAAAGTGGATGCCACTCTCTTCACCAAAGAGGTCGACGGATATCTTCTGATCGTTCAGATATACATGGACGACATCATATTTGGGTCAACAAATGAGAATCTGTGCAAAGATTTTGAACAAGTTATGAAGCAGAAATTTGAAATGTCATCGATGGGTGAGATGAAATTATTTTTGGGTCTACAGGTTGATCAACCACCCGAGGGAATTTTCATACATCAGACTAAGTACGTTCATGATATTCTAGAGAAATTCGGGATGTCAGGTTCTACTCTAGCTTCCACCCCATTAGCAACGAATCATGGGATAAACCCTGATCTCACCGGAGAGAAGGTAGATGAAACATTGTATCGTTCCATGATCGGATCGCTGATGTACTTGACAGCTTCAAGACCCGATATCATGTACCCAACCTGCCTCGCAACGGATATTACGCTACCTGAAAGGAACTCCATCATTGGGGTTGTGGTATCCAAAAGATAGCGAATTCATGCTCGAAGGATATTCCGATTCTAATTTCGGATGCTGCAAAGTTAATGCTAAATCAACAACAGCGGGGTGCCAGTTCTTTGGATTAAGATTGGTTACCTGGCAATGCAAAAAGCAGACCTCTGTGGCTTTATCTACATGTGAAGCGGAGTATGTATCTGCTAGCAGTTGCTGCTCTCAGATCTTGTGGATCCAGCAACAGATGCACGACTACGGTTTGCAATTTTTAAACACCCCTATTTTTGTTGATAATGAGGCAACGATAAACATTACGAAAAATCATGTTCATCACGCTAAAGCGAAACAAATTGAAATTCATCATCACTTCATCCGAGATTGTTTCGAGAAGAAGTTGATATGAATTGAGAAAATCCACACTGACGAGCAAAAAGCTGATTTACATACCAAAGCATTTGATAAAACTCGTTTTCAATACTTGTTAAAACTGAATGGTATGAAGCTTTTATCGGTGTTGGAGGAGATTCTTGGCGTTGATGAAGGTACCACTATAGATGATGATGTTGAGAAGCAATCTGCAATGGTTTGTCGATTTTTTTACTTGTTTTGGTATTTAGGGGGAGATAGGGTAATACTTTCAGAAAATACAAAAACAGTAAAAAATTTCAAAAATCCAAAAACATGAGAAATTTTCAAAATCGAAAAACAATAAAAAATCTGAAAAAGAGCTTGTGTAAAAAGGGAAAATGATAGTATATTGGCTTGACAGTTACGGTATGCTAAAGATATGTAAAGTCTAAAAAGTGTTAAACAGTCTCGCTGATGATGTGTCGATAGGTTTTTACACATTTAGTAGGTTTGTTCGGGATATAAACGTAAAATCCTTACTTGCTTATTTCGTGGGGAACACTACTTGGATATATAGGTAATCCCTGAAATCTTGTTTGAAGGACCTCTCTTTCTAAAATACTAGGTCTTTATACTCAGTGATATCTGGGGTATTATCCCGGGACTTCTGATTTTGTGGAAACAATGGCCTAGTCCCCGTATAATACTTTACTGCTTGCTTGAAATATAGCACCGCCCTCAGCACAAAAATGATGAAACATTAAAAATGCTAATCATTGCTGTTGTAAAAAAGATCCTCTAAAGGGGACCCACTCAAAGTCGAAGCCGCCATCTCTCTGCTGAACGGAAGTTCTGACCTGAGCTCTCACGGTTCTTCGCAATCTAACCCCTTACAGATATCATCTGTGGTATACTCATATGTAAGACTGAATATTGGGATTTGGATACGGGAGTATATTCAAGAGGTGGAACACATGAATAAGTTTAAGTCTTAAAACACTAAATCCGTATCCTAGACAGATTGAAATGTGTGTGAGAATTTAAGTGGATCAGTATATCGACAATATAAGTGAATTGTTTAATTCTGAGAATGTAATTAAAGCTTAACGGTACTAGTGACTTGTCGAATAGCTGATATGATTCCCTAACACTCTCACCAAAAAATATGTTTGTAAATAGTTTACATTTACTGCATTTCAGTTATGTATTTCATTTCTAGTTTAGAAACTTTATTAAAAATCCAAAAAGATTTTACATTTCTGCTTTATTTTTGACAAACCAAAGTGGAAAGCTGATCTTCAGATTCGAAATTTGAAGCAGATGCAGGAAGTTTCTGAGCTGGATGATGAGTTTAGAGCTTAATATGTTAAACTTGAGAAGTTGAAAAGTTAAAGCAAGTTCATTAATTTGAAACTTGTAAATTTCAGGAAATTGTTTAAACTAGTTTGTATGTAATCTCAGTGTGAATTGTCTCAGATCAACCAAGGTCATTAAGTTGGATTTGGTAGACTAATTGAGTGATCATGGTCATTAATTTGGACCTGAATACTTAAGTGGATTTCTAAACACTGATAAAAACAACAAATGAGATTGAATGGTAAGTTTGGAATTGAAACTGTTATTGTCATACATCTTATATTTAGGCAGAGATTGTGTAGGTAACAGGTTTGTAAGTGAGATAGCAGCTAAGCAAATCCGAGCCTACTAATAGGGGGAGTCTGAAGACTTAAAAGTCAGATGCAGTTCTTGAATCTACATTGAAGGGGGAGCTTGAAGGTTATTAAAGATTCAGATTCTGTGATTCACGCTAGCTGTTGATAGAAGAGAAGATTTGAAGGATGCTTTACAATGTCAAGACAATTTGGAAAGAGACAAAGAGTAAAGACTCGATGCCGAAGACTTCGTCAACATCCAAGGGGGAGTCTGTTGGTGCATCAAATGTCTATTAACTTCGTCTTAATCGAGTCTTATGTCTAGACAGGTGTCACACCCCTATTTTTCCACGTGTCACCGGTGGGCCCGGTGGGGAGTATAGTGACGTAGTTGATATCATCATAGTCAAACAACACAATATTTAAATGCACAGCGGAAGCAAAAGATAAATATAATACAAACCGATTCAAAAGTAATATTTAATATTACAACGGAATGTAAGTCGGATCCACAGGCGGATCAAATAAAAAGAAAACACAATTCATCAGACTTATTGCATCCAAGCTTGCGAGACTCTTAATGATGCTAAGGAGAGGCCAGCCTATTACGCTTAGTACCTGCACTTAACCTTTTTGGGAAAATACGTCAGTTTACACTGGTAAATACAATTTAACTGACTCATTTTGAAAAGGTTTGAAAATTGATTTGAATGCACGCGGCACAAAACATTTTATAACTTGGGATAATTATGTGAAAATAATCTTTTAAGGGAATTACATGTTACTTATGAGTTCAGTAGCCCGATCCGTAGACCGAGTTAAAGATTAATAGACACACCACATTATTGAGTTATGCACTGAAAGGTGTACGCCTACACCCCGTGCTCAGGTCGTGGCCATCTCGTAAGATGATGCCAAGGATATCCGGGACATGGTCATTAACCCCCCAAAGGCTTTAAGCAAACAAAACACATTCAAAACATAGCATATCAATAAATTTAACCTCTATTCGATTAAAGAATTCAATGTCGGACCAAACGATATTTTATATACCGTACCCCAAGCCCGTATAGGGAAAATAAGTTAAAAGTATTTACCTGAGCAAATTTATACAATTTATCCCAGCCGTATACCACCAAGCAAGTACAGATAGCTTTTACTGGGCTCCTAAATCTGGAACTGAAGAAACACTAACTAAATGGTCGGAACCGAGATAGTTAGGGGGTTTGAATCCGCATAAAAGGGTTAGTTCTCTCTCGGTTGATTCAGTTGCAATGGGATTTCTTCTCCGGTAGTTCTGCAAAAAGAACACCGTCAGCCTCGTCAAGGGGAGAAGAAGGTTCTCTCCTTGACCCGACTCCGGCGTGAGAATAAGTATCGGTAATGGAGAAGATATGTATTTGAGAAGTGAGAGTGATCTGAGTTTATACCTGAGCAGTTCTCATATTTATAACCGGGAGTTTTTGGGAGGGAAAACCTGTTATTGAAAAGATGACGGAAGATGCTAACGCCGTAGCGGTTATGTTTTCTTCCGTTTAAGTTCTTTGATCCCATTGTTGAGTTTTCTCGATCCGGTGTGAATGCACACGGATCGTGGTTTGATCTACGGCCATGGGATTGCCACGTGGAAAGTGATTAAGTGGAGATTACTCTCCAATTGCATGCCTTTGTTGTGATTCTGGGGTTGCTTGTGGTGATGACACGTGTCCAGACGGTTATAACCGTCTGGGTGGTGCACGATTGTATTTCTTTCTAGAAGATTACTGCTGTAATCTGGTGTGACACCTTGCTGTGTAGACACAGACAAATAAATCCCAAGTCTGGGTAAAATAATATCCAAGTCTGGATATTTAGGCGGAGGTATTGAATAAGGGATTCAAATCCTTTGTTTAAATGGGAGAAGGCGCAAGGATTCATGTTTTCCTTTTGGGCGCGCGATTGTGAATCGCTGACCTTTCCCTCTTTGTAAGACCGATGCGCGGCCGCGCAAGGTCGAAAGGCTAAAAAGGTTGGTTTGTGGTATGGTCTCAAATCCCTTTTATGAGGTTTTTGGGACCTTACCCCTTCAAGTCCCCCCAGTCTAGTGTTGTACTTATGCAAGTAAGTGGAGCACTGGACTTATGAGAGGGAGGTGTTTTTTGGGCGCGAGAAATAAGAAAAGTTCTAACTTGTTGAAAAAGGAAAAACTTGACTTTGTAATCATGCTCTAACATGTAATGACATCAACTGGCAGTAAGAGTGGGTATTTTTCTTTTTGCCTTAAGATTCGTAGTGGCTCTTGTCAGACTTTATTAATGAGGATATGACCCTGGTTCCTGTAGCGCCGTTTGGATGTGATGTAATTCTGACAATTAATGATGAGCAGGGTTCTCGTTTTTCGAGGTTGAGTTTTTGTTTTGTATATATATGTATTGGGATGCCTTTCTATCTTTAATTTGGAGAAGATGAAGGGAAAAAGTACCGTTCGTTCCCGGCGTCTTTCAGATATCTTAAGGATTCGAGAAGCTGCTAAAGCTCTTTTATTACTTGCTAGCTCTCCACCATTGATGGCTACCGGAGAGGACTCTATCCTTGTTGATCCTTCTTTGGTGGCTTGTTCTGCTGATAAGGTTCTCCAGCAAGGGGAAGTTGTTGCTAATAGTGGTGCTGTGCTGGATGCGGATGGTCTCACTGTTCGTTTTTCGACGATCCGGAGGGAAGATTGCCGGTTGGTATACCATCGCCGGAAAAAATCTCCGGGGGAAGCGTATGTTGAAGACGAACCTGTTGTTGGTTAGGTTTAGGGGTTGTTTCATCCCTTCTTTTGATTGTTTATACTAGTCTGTTAGCATAAACTCTTTTTTGAAGATCACGGGTGTGATCGTTGTTAATGGCTACTGTTTGATCGTCCTGCTATTTTGTAGAAACCAGGTTTTTTGCTTTTGTGGATATTTTAGTTTCTGGAACTAAAATTTTGAAGATCATTGTCATGATCTTGTTTATGAAGTGTTTTGTTACACTTAATGATATGTACATTGATTATGTTTTTACTTCTTACGTGTTTGGATTACAATATGTTGCATGTTTTTTAATTGCTTTTGGATAGGTAAGGCTGTTAGGATCGGAGGCTCTCATGATAGTGTTTGTTTGTTTGAAACAAATGATCAATGAATATGAAAACATGTTAAGTGCAGCGGAAATGAAAACAAACTTTGTAAACACAATCAAAGGAGAAAATAGTTTGATAAACAATTGCTTCACATAGAGTAGAAAGATTTACAAATCAAAGCAAAAGATTACAGTCATGCTTACAAACTATACTCCCCCTCAGCCTGATGCCCCAAGGTTGGTTGCACACAAGATGAAAGGATTAGACATGAGGAGAAGAACCCGCTCAGTCAAAATCAAATGTAACAGTACAGGGTACTGTTACATTTATAGGCAAACCAAACCACTGAGGAATCTCAGCTGACGTCACCATGAAAGCGACGTCTAACAGCCTAACAAACTATATCTACTGTCCTTACACAAACTACTGATGTCTAACAACTGATTGTAATAATAATACAAAACATGAGGAAACGACTGCTTCACGTTCCACTGTTATAGTCTAAGCACTGATGCTTAATAACAACATCAGTGCTTTCTTCAAAGGTGATCAGTCCTTGAATGAGCAGTGTTTGTGTCTTCAGCAGCACTTAAGAGACAGCAGTAGATAGAGCAACAGAGTTTGTCTTCAGCAGTCTTTAGGATCATATCAGCAGTTGAAAGGGCACAGCAGTTGATTATGAGCAGCAGTTAGAGACCATCAGATGTTATAACTCACTTTCAAGGGGAGAGCAAAGTATAAACTACTGTTTATTGTGAATCCTCTGTTGTGACCTGGTTTTGGCTTTACATTATATGTTCCTTTGTTAGGGTTCAATCCCAACAATCTCCCCCTGGAACAGATAATGCCAAAACCTTTCATTATTCAGGACCTTTATTACTCATCAAGAGTGCCTTAGCTTGTTCTTTGAATTCAGCTTCAAATTCCTTTGCACTCTGGTCATCCTCATCCCTACACAGTGAAAGCCCAAGAAGATCCTGCAAATCTTGAACACTAAGGCCTAGTTCTTCTTTCCTTGATATGTGCTTCACATCGCCATTGGCTCTGACCAAGGTCAATACGTGAGTCTTTTGATCAGACATCCACTTTAGTATTTTTAAGCCAAGTGGGTTTCTTGGGAGAGACTTATTTGAAGATGAGTTGAGGGATAATGGCCTTGAAAACAACTGCAGACTTTCAGACATTCTTTTGAAAGCTTCTTCAAAGACTCTGTCAGCTGCAGCTATATCTTCTGAAGTTTCTTGTTCAATAAGTTCTTGTCGTTTAGCTTCTGTCTTGTCTTCAGCAGTGTTTGGAGTCGCAGGTTTGTTTAACGCCTTAAAAAGGCTTTGAAGCTTTGTTGAGGTTTCTTCTTTTAGACCCATTTTTGTGATGGTATCTTTGAAGTACTCTGCTTCCTTTTCTCTAACCTCTTCTTCAGTCAACTGTTCTTCCTCATCTTGATTTGTTGCAAAAGTAGACCGGAACAGTGTGTCGAGGTTTCCCATCTTCTGTTCAAGCTTCATCATTTGTTCTTGCTTTTTAGAAGTGCCTGAAACAGTTATCTTTCTTTTCTTCAGCCTTTTGTAGGCTTCATCAGTCTGCTGTCTTGACCACTTTGATATGGCTTCAGCAGAGTCTATTTTTGCATCCACCAGCTCCTCTTTCTTTCTTTTATACTCAGCAGTGAAATCAGCAATGAGCTTTTTGAATTTGTTCCAGTTTGGAGGATTTTTCTTCTTTGTGGAATCATTCTTGATTTTGTCAATCCTCTCAGCCTCATGCTTTAGAGCGATTATTGGCCATTCTTCAAACTGTTTTTCTTCAGCAGGATAGAATTTTTCTTTCATAATGTAGGCGAGATAATGTTTTCTTAGCTTTTTGCGTTGTTCAGCCTTTTCTTTGATTAGTTCCTGTACAAATTCTTCTATCTGCTTTACTTTTGTTAAGTAGAACTCCAGTCTTTTAGCAATGCCATCTTCGCTTAACTTTTCTTTTTCACTGTCAACATTTGCTTGTACTTTGGCCTGCCTTGCCTTGAGTTTGAGGTAATCATTCATATCCTCTGGTGGCATGTAGCCTATGAGTGAGGAGAATCTTCTTTTTGAAGGATCCTCTTCTGTATAGAATTGCCTCATCTCATTTTTGATAGCTTCAAGTTCCAGTGGATATTTTGCAGCATTAGGATCATGCATACCCTCATCGGCAGTGATTGGCTTTCTTATTTTGTTGAAGAGCTTTGGCTGTGAAGTAGAAAAGGTGAGAGCAGTGGTGGATGACTGACTAACAACTGTTGAGACAACTGGTGTCTCAACATCTGTTGTCATTACAACTGCTGATATGTCAGCAGTTGTCTTCTGCTTTTGAGCAGGGGATGGAAGTGGTGATGTTGGTGGTGATGGTGGTGAATCATCATCTGATATGAGATTTCTTCTCCTTTTTAATGAAGAAGAAGCAGATGATGTTTTGGGTGGATTAGTGGTGGTTTGTGGCAGTGATTGACTAACAGTGGTTGAAACAACTTGTGTTTCAATCACTGTTGTCATTACAACAGATGTTGTAACATCTGTTGTCTTCTGTTTTATGACAGGAGGCAGTGGTGATGGTGTGATTGTAGATGATGATGGTGGAGCAGTAGTTGTAGTGGTGTGTGGTAGAGTGGTGTGTGTTGAAAGTGTGTGTGTTGATGAAATGGCAGCTGTTTGGCTACTGACAGCAGTTTTCGTAACTGCTGCTGCAGCAGTTTTTGTAACTGCGGCTGTATCAGCTGTTTGACTAACAGATTTTGAGACCTGCTTTTCTTTTGCTTTTTCAGGCTCAACATGGAGGCCATGTTCTATTCCCCTCCTATTTAAATTTCCCAACAGCTTGTTATTCTCCCCCTTTTTGGCATTATCTGAGGGGGGATTTACAAGAAATGGTATGGAAGAAGGAACTTTGCCAGAAGCATTTTGAATGCTAGCCTTTATAGCCTTGATATCTGCTTGAGTATCTTTAAATCTTGATTCAACCATGTTGGTCAGCATTTGTACTTGAATAGCATGCTTTTTATCAGCCATTTGTTGTTGTGCTTCAAGCATGGGTTGAAATATATTCTATAGCTCATTTGCAGCAAATGCCTGTTGTGCAGGTGCTTGAGCAGGAACAGCAGATTGTGATGGGGCAGCAGTGGATTGTGCTTTTTGAGCTTTTAAAATCTCTTGCACCATCTCCTTTATTTCAGCAACTGATTCTTCAAGTTTGTCAACTCTGCCCGTCAATTCCTGATATCGTGAATCATCACCCATTTTACTGAGATCATCTGAAACCCCACCTGTGGTGGTTATATCAATGTGTGACTTAGGAACAGAGTCCCAAAAATCACCCATTGATGCCCCTTGTTCTTGGTACTGGGGACTTCTCTCTTCAGCACTCGATAAACCTTTGATGGTACCAGTGGTTAGATCTAACTCACTGGTGGTCACCGAAGTTGCTATTGAAGAAATTGCCTTCAAGGGAGTCTGATTTATGAAACAACTGGCCAACTGGAGACCTGTTGATCCACCAGTTGTAGTTGCTGCTCCACTTGAACTACTGACAGGAGTTACTTGTAACTCCTGCAGTGTAACTTCCTCAACTGTTGCTGGGATAGCAGAAGTATAAGCATCAGACCCAGTCACTTGTGGATGTATACTCTCAGTGATAGGTGATAAAGAGGAACTGGTTTGTGTCTATGCAATAGCAGCTGCATGCAACAGAGGTAGCATGGATTGTGGCATTATTATTGGTGAGGGGATGGGGGTTGAAAGAGACATGTCCTTGGGATCAGGACTGAGGAAGATGGATCCGAGTGGATTCAGAGCTTCATATTGTGGTGTCCCTGTGCTTACAACCTGATCCTTTTGTGAGGATGCAGGAGGAGTTTCGGTTATGGGTTGAGATCTTTCTTCCAACTGCTGTGAGGAAGTAGCAGCAGTGGTTTGTGGTGACTTTTGTGTTGTCACAGGCATTTCCTCTGGGATCTCATCTTCCAGAGTTGCCTTTGTTTTGGGATTGGTGGGTTTTCTGGATGTTTTCTTTTTGGTCTTTTTAGTGGTGGCAGGTGTGGGTTTCAAAGCAGTGGGAGTGCTGCTATGATCACCTGGAGCAGTGGGCTCAGCAACTGATACCTGAGGAGCAGTTGTAACTGCTAAAATCTGCTCAGGTACCCCTGCTTTTGTTTTTATTGGTGCCATCATCCTTGAAAATGTTTCTTTTGTTATGCTTTTTATTTGACAATGAACACCTTGTTTGAGCAAATTTACATTTCTCTTTTCAAATTTTTGTTCAAAATAATAACTCAAAAATCTAGGAAAAAGTAAAAATGCTTGACTTTCAACGTTTTTCACCATATCATTGAAAATCTCCTGGGAGTAGTTATAGTTTTTATTATTCAAAATAGCGTAACCCAGGCTTTGAATTTTCAGTGGTATTTCGTTGAAAGAAGTTGTTTTATTTGAAGCACACATCAAGAGTGTGTGAAATAAAAACCTGGGTGCAGATGGAAAATAACCCTTTGTAGGGTATCTACCTTTGGTTCTTCTGCATAACCCCTTTTCACGAAATCAGTTTTCATCTCGATTTTTTCAAATGAGAGTTTACCTTCCTGATCGTTGAGATTAAAGATTTCTGAGATCGACCGTGGGGTTATTTGAACTGCTTTACCCTGTATCGAGGAATTTATGGCTATGACTTTTCCGTCTTGTTTTTCAAGCGTCGCCTTTTTCCAAAACTCTCTCTGGGTTTGCAGATATATGGGAGCATTCACTGTCAACAAAGTTTTGTACTTTGATCCAGTTATTGCATCAATGATGGTGTCAAAGGTGTGATTATCGGTAGGTTTTGTGAATAAACCCAGATAGTTATGAGATTGTTTGAATGGTATTTCGATGGGTTCTTCGGTCGTTTGAGCGACCTCAGTTGAAGGTGGTGGTGATGTAGGTTTTGATTTTGATTTTCCTTTTGACTTCGTCATTTTGATGAAGAAGAATCGGAGAATGATTTTGAGGGTTTTGAGAAGAAGGGTTGAAAACTGTTATGAGAAGAGAATTTTTGGAATTCAATTCGACAGTGTAAAACCCTGTTTGGGGTTTAGGGCAGGGTTTTATTTAAAAATAATTGTTGATGTGGTAGCGGTTATTACGATCTGAGGGCTAAAAACTGACCACGTGTCAAACACTGATGGGACGGATGAAGTATGTAGAACAGTTGTTTTAAGAGCCACTGACGTATCAAACATCAGTAGTTACAACGGTAAAAATTATGGGCAGTGAATGATTTTTACTATCAGTGGATAGCATATCAGTGGATAAGACACTGATTTTGAGCATCAGTGCTTTTCAAGAAAATGAGGGATCAGTGGTTAACTTTCAGCAGTGGACAGTGTTTAGAGATCAGACGTTGGAACAAAACAGTGGTTAGGGTAAATGGTATAATTCTGAAGGACAGGTGTTTCAGCAATAGTTTAGAAGATTTTCATTTAAGGTTTTGCCACATGTCAATTTTGAAAGACAGTGGATTAGTACCCCAGATGATGAAAACTTTTTGCTAAGGCAACTCATTTTCGTTTAATATTCAATTATCACATGAGTACCCTAGTAATTTAAGCACAGTTTGCAATCAAACTTTGATAAAAATTTAGGAACAAACCTGAGTATGACATGATCATGACATATGTACCATTTCCTTTTGACCCATTTATGAGGACACTAATACCATAAAAAAAGAGGTATTACATCCTGACAGGAGCTGAAACTATTGCCAACAAAAACAAGCATAAGTTCCAAATATATTATTCCAAAAAAAAAAATGGATAATATATCCTGGTTATTTGAGAAAATCCTTTGAAAAAAAATGATTAAAGGATTTTCTGAGAACAGAATCAAAGAGGATCTGGTATGTTTTCAATAGAAAACATAATCATATCATTCTCAAGTTTTATGAAAAATGGTCAGTGGTTTGACATTTTTGACAACATTTTGACCACTGTTTGGTACCATTTTCTTTGTCAGTTGATTGCGAACCTTGAGGACACATGGAGAAAATTTTTTGAACATTTGTCTAGTCCTCTTTGGAGTTCATTTACTGGAATCAAAACCTTTTTCTGAACAGATAAATGCACATAGTTGCTTAATTCCCATTATTACCCAAAACTATGACTCATAAGTGTTTTATGTTTATACTCTTTTCTTCTGACATCAGAAGTTTTGAGATGAACACACTTCGGAGTTTTGGTGAATTTTCTTAATGTATCTAAACATAGTTGATTTTGTCCTTTTGAGGAATTTCAACCTGTTTTTAACACATAAGATCTGAATAGCTAAAGTTTTAATTTCCCTCTTTTCATGTTAGCAAAACATTGATGTTTTTATGAACATGGGTTTTGCTACTCTGAGGTTCATACTTTAGCAATTAAACGAGTGACATCACAATTTTCATAACAACAGTTGAAATCAATTTAGAAAATAAGAAATAATCTCATAATTTGACAGATATACTTTCAGATCTAGAAACCATGAGTGTATTATGCATGAAATCACTTGTTGTATGAAATTTGTGTGTCATATGACATCTTGGTTGATTTACAGAGTTTTTGATTAACCATTTTGAACATGATTTACTCGATACTCTGTTTTTCAACTAAATACAACCAACCTTAGTATCAATGAATTTTGAGCCGAACTGTTATGTCAAATTGATTGTTAGATCGAATTTGACTGTCCAGGCTCTGATACCAATTGTTAGGATCGGAGGCTCTCATGATAGTGTTTGTTTGTTTGAAACGAATGATCAATGAATATGAAAACATGTTAAGTGCAGCGGAAATGAAAACAAACTTTGTAAACACAATCAAAGGAGAAAATAGTTTGATAAACAATTGCTTCACATAGAGTAGAAAGATTTACAAATCAAAGCAAAAGATTACAGTCATGCTTACAAACTATACTCCCCCTCAGCCTGATGCCCCAAGGTTGGTTGCACACAAGATGAAAGGATTAGACATGAGGAGAAGAACCCGCTCAGTCAAAATCAAATGTAACAGTACAGGGTACTGTTACATTTATAGGCAAACCAAACCACTGAGGAATCTCAGCTGACGTCACCATGAAAGCGACGTCTAACAGCCTAACAAACTATATCTACTGTCCTTACACAAACTACTGATGTCTAACAACTGATTGTAATAATAATACAAAACATGAGGAAACGACTGCTTCACGTTCCACTGTTATAGTCTAAGCACTGATGCTTAACAACAACATCAGTGCTTTCTTCAAAGGTGATCAGTCCTTGAATGAGCAGTGTTTGTGTCTTCAGCAGCACTTAAGAGACAACAGTAGATAGAGCAACAGAGTTTGTCTTCAGCAGTCTTTAGGATCATATCAGCAGTTGAAAGGGCACAGCAGTTGATTATGAGCAGCAGTTAGAGACCATCAGATGTTATAACTCACTTTCAAGGGGAGAGCAAAGTATAAACTACTGTTTATTGTGAATCCTCTGTTGTGACCTGGTTTTGGCTTTACATTATCTGTTCCTTTGTTAGGGTTCAATCCCAACAAAGGCGAATGAGAGATGGTATTATGCTCATGTTTAAACGTTTGTCTAAAAGACGTAACAGCTTGCCTTGTTTTTAGACTGTTCATGAGGTATGCAATGTTTGACCATATTGTTTTCGCGTGAACCAAAAGAATTACATGCAATTTGTAACAAACAGTAACATGTATGAAGATGATGTATGCATTAATAAAGCGTGAGGCTAATAATACAAGTGTAATGGTAAAAATAACTTGCATGTATAAGTTGGACTTGTTGAATAGCTTGGCTATATATAACATCTATGCAGTTGCTGCGCGTTCCTGGTGTGAGGAATATTTGTTGTCTTTAACTGTGAGTAGGGATGTAGAGATAGTGAATAGTACGGGATTTCTCATCGTGGGAACTGGTTGTGCAAACCTTGGTGCTCGTTGATTGTACTAGCGTTTTTGTCAGGGTTGCGCGTATGTAAAGGAGCGAGTGTATGTGTGTTCGCTCGTAAGCAAAGGAGTATGCGCGTATGGCGACTTAAATGCTCGTGTGTCAAGGATCAAGCGCAGATATCGACTTACGTGCTTGTATGTAAAGGAGCAAGTGCGGATGGCGAATTACGTGCTCAAATGTAAAGAAGCATGCGCGGATGGCGACTTACGTGCTTGCATGTAAGGGAGCAAGCGCGGATGGCGACTTACGTGCTCAAATGTAAAGAAGCATGCGCGTATGGCGACTTACGTGCTTGTATGTAAGGGAGCAAGCGCGGATGGCGACTTACGTGCTTAAATGTAAAGAAGCATGCGCGTATGGCGACTTACGTGCTTGTATGTAAGGGAGCAAGCGCGGATGGCGACTTACATGCTTAAATGTAAAGAAGCATGCGCGTATGGCGACTTACGTGCTTAAATGTAAAGAAGCATGCGCGTATGGCGACTTACGTGCTTGTATGTAAGGGAGCAAACGCGGATGGCGACTTACGTGCTTAAATGTAAAGAAGCATGCGCGTATGGCGACTTACGTGCTTGTATGTAAGGGAGCAAGCGCGGATGGGGACTTACGTGCTTAAATGTAAAGAAGCATGCGCGTATGGCGACTTACGTGCTTGTATGTAAAGGAACAAGCGCGGATGGCGACTTACGTGCTCAAATGTAAAGAAGCATGCGCGTATGGCGACTTACGTGCTTGTATGTAAGGGAGCAAGCGCGGATGGCGACTTACGTGCTCAAATGTAAAGAAGCACGCGCGTATGGCGACTTACGTGCTTGTAAAGGAGCATCCGACCCGCATGGAGACTGACGTGCTCTTATCCTTAAATAAGGAGTATAAGTTTTATCAAAATTTTTGATGTGATTTTTCAATCAGTGGTATTATACCGCAACAATAGGATTTATATTGTTCCCATCATCTTGAAAAGATAACGGATTGCGCATGTCTTTTTTAATGATTTCTTTCATCCATCAAATTTTAAGTACCAGTTGTACAGATATAGACGTTCTAATTATGCTAAGCAATATAGATACTTGTGCATATATATCCGTTATTGCACAGATAAGTGTCAGATTGTAACACTTTCACGTTGAAAAGTCATGGCACTTGAATTAGTATAAGTGCCAGTTTATAACACTTAAATGTTTATAAGTGATAGCACCAACTGTTTAGTGTATGCGAGAAGGTGCTCACGTTATGTAAAAGAATTCGGGAATTTGTAGTACCTAGGTTTTGACGAAAACCGTATTAGTCAAGGCTTATAGCCCCAAGAAGCGAAGCTCCGGAAGTTATGTGTTGTGTGACTTCGGATCTGCAGCTTGTTGAGCATAGAATTTATATGAAACCCCCAAATCTGGAGTGTTGTGTAAAATTTGGTTCATGGCTATCTGGAATCTGCCGATCCAGTATTCTGGAGCTCTCTCTATGAGTTGATCTGAGGAGTCCTTTTCGTCTGAGTGATTGTTACCTGTATTGATTCCCATGATTCCGTCGATCTGAGTATTTAGGGTTGTAGAATCCTTGAATTCAGACCGAGGACCTGATGGGTGAGGTGATGAATTCTCTGCCATGTGAAAACAGAGAAATGAATGAACTGAATCGAAACGAGATAAAACTGAAAAAACAGAGAAATCGGTGGGCGCCAATGAAGAAACACTAACTAAATGGTCGGAACCGAGATAGTTAGGGGGTTTGAATCCGCATAAAAGGGTTAGTTCTCTCTCGGTTGATTCAGTTGCAATGGGATTTCTTCTCCGGTAGTTCTGCAAAAAGAACACCGTCAGCCTCGTCAAGGGGAGAAGAAGGTTCTCTCCTTGACCCGACTCCGGCGTGAGAATAAGTATCGGTAATGGAGAAGATAAGTATTTGAGAAGTGAGAGTGATCTGAGTTTATTCCTGAGCAGTTCTCATATTTATAACCGGGAGTTTTTGGGAGGGAAAACCTGTTATTGAAAAGATGACGGAAGATGCTAACGCCGTAGCGGTTATGTTTTCTTCCGTTTAAGTTCTTTGATCCCATTGTTGAGTTGTCTCGATCCGGTGTGAATGCACACGGATCGTGGTTTGATCTACGGCCAGGGGATTGCCAAGTGGAAAGTGATTAAGTGGAGATTACTCTCCAATTGCATGCCTTTGTTGTGATTCTGGGGTTGCTTGTGGTGATGACACGTGTCCAGACGGTTATAACCGTCTGGGTGGTGCACGATTGTATTTCTTTCTAGAAGATTACTGCTGTAATCTGGTGTGACACCTTGCTGTGTAGACACAGACAAATAAATCCCAAGTCTGGGTAAAATAATATCCAAGTCTGGATATTTAGGCGGAGGTATTGAATAAGGGATTCAAATCCTTTGTTTAAATGGGAGAAGGCGCAAGGATTCATGTTTTCCTTTTGGGCGCGCGATTGTGAATCGCTGACCTTTCCTTCTTTGTAAGACCGATGCGCGGCCGCGCAAGGTCGAAAGGCTAAAAAGGTTGGTTTGTGGTATGGTCTCAAATCCCTTTTATGAGGTTTTTGGGACCTTACCCCTTCAGGAACGAACGTTTTTAATAACCTATTAGATTCCTAACGGGTCTTTAATTAAGCCTAAGCTTAGACCGGTTAGTTTTAAAAAAAAAAAAGACACGGTTCAAAATCATGATAAAGCGAAGACTGGTTTAGAATGTGGTTTTGACCCGACAAGCTTGTATGCTTGTTTAATATGGGTAACTTAAACACATTCTGAATTTTGAGACAAAAACGATATGGTTTGACCCGTTTCGGCTAATATATGAAAACTAGTTACAAACGCCGATCCGAACGCGAAAAGTGCGTAACGAGTAACCAAATGAGTCATATACAAGTTTCCTAAGTTAATATTCCCCAAATATGTTGTGATATCTGTAGGATACCTTCCATTATGCCCAAAACGAGTTTAAGACCAATTTGTGCCCCGAAGGGGTATTTTGGTCATTTTAAAGATTATAAGAGAGTTTGAATATCATTCTGAGTTACAGGTCTGATTAAAACAGTAATTATACTTAATTTAATAAGTCATATCAGTAGGGTATCATATATATGTGAAATTTATTAATTATAACCATACTATGCACCGTAGAGGCATTTTGATAATTCCACATAGGCTAAAAAAAAGGCAAAACAGAGAATCTGAGTTTAAAACTTTTGCTTACTGTTAAAATATAGAAATTTATTGAAAATATCAGTAGGCATCAACCCTTATATATTTAAACTAGTTTCGATACATACTATGCGTTAAAAACGCTTAAAAAGGCGATTTAGAGCCATTTCCGGGTTTTGTATAGAAAGCTGATATTTTTATTATTCCAGAAGGCTCAAAATATTTTATTTATCATATTAGATCAGTAGAAAAAGGTTTGGGGTCAAAAGGATTTGTAAAACTCATTTTATAGCCCAAAAGGGCAAAACCGGCAATTACCGAATCAAGCCTAGAACCCTATGTTATGCTCAGCTTAAAAATAAATAAAAATCTTTAAAAATCCCAAAATATTATTTTATATCAGTAGGTAAAAATTTTGGTATCAAAAATTGGGTTTAGATAGGATATACGCTAATTACGCCGCTTAAGTAACATAAAGCTTTCAAATTACGCTAATTAGCATAACTTCTAATCTAGACCTCAAACTGATGTCAAATTTTTGGTGCAAGTTAATAAATCAGTAATTAAGGTTTCTACTCTTTCACTTTTTCAAAAATCACATTTTATACTCAAAAGGGCATAATAGTCAACATTTAAGCATTAATCGGAAACATGCATATGAATCGGATAAGTATTGAATCAAGTTGTATAATCTCAGAGAGTTATACTTATATGAAACCTGGTCCAAAATAAGCTCTAAGGCAGATCTTAAACATGCATGAACGGATCAGAACTGATAGTCAAAGCAAAAGTCAAATTATGCGACTTTCGGGTCCGATCCGGGTTTAAACTGAAAATTGTCGAGTTGAACATGTTGGGACATGTTCTTACATTAATTACCATGTTATATTAATGATCAAACAGGTTGCATGTACCCTACATTGCTAATTATGCTTAAATTTGAAAATACACATTCTGTTGACTTTTTAAAGTAAGCTTTGACTCGACAATTAACATAGTTAGAGTGGGAATCTGAAAGTACCCTTTTAAGGGTTTGTTACCCACATAAATACCCACTTGTAGGTACTTTCAATTCGAGAAATGACTGAGCAAATTTCATTTAATCGCGAAGTCAAACTTAATTTACGACGGATTGACTTTTAGTTAATTAACTAAGCTAGAACGAATTAGAAAGGGTTATGAACACTTACAAGAGTCCTAATTACGATTAGAGAGCCTAATGAATCCTTGTTGATGACCAGAGAGCTCCAGAATTTAGAATGCAAGTGAAGTATCAAGTGAACTTACCTCCTTTATATAGTTTTCGGGACCTCACGAGATCGCGACAAGTGTCAGGAGTTCATAACCAGAATAGTCCAGGTGTAAAACCATTTATAAAATCTATGGGTTGCCCCTAGAGTCGATTGTGTGAGTTAGGAACCAGTTTTGAACATGAAAACAGCAAGAAACAGGCTGTTAATAGCTGTTCTGCATTTTTTGCAGGCCTCGCGGCCCGCGTGAGAAACCCAAGCCTACTACGCGGCCCGCCTGCAGGTCCACAACAGCAAACAAAGTTCCAGATTTGGCAGAAATGGTCCCTGTGAGCCTTTAAGGTTAATTTAGGCACATTTAAGGCCCGTTAACCTCATTTTAAGGCTTCACTATGGTGTGTAAACATAGGGGACATGAAACATGTTCAAAAACATGTCAGATGTCGGTTCGTTTGGCCGTACGATCACGTTGTGCGTCTAATTACGACGAAACACGAACGGACGTGAAAAACGGTCCAAACTACGCGACGAATGGAATTTTATCAAGGCGATCACTAAAATAAAATATTTTAGTGCTTACATAAATTTTTGGGTGTCCGAGGATATTCATAATGTGAGATATGCGCGAAAGTGCAAACTTGTGCACTTTTTGACACTTTTAGTCCCTGAATGACATAAAAGTTTATTTTTGCGCACCAAACACCTCTAAACCTATATCTAAGCTATATAAAGAATAAATAGGGTATGTTTAACTTATGGACATATTCCGGAAGGTCCGTTACCATACGATTTGACCTCCTTATACAGTTTGACGTAATTAGTCCCTTAATTGCGCAAAGTGGCGCGAAATGCCCTTTAATGATATCTAATCCTTCCATGGCCCATAATAATCATTACCAAGCATATATTTAAATATTACTACGCTCCCGTTTGCTTAAATGGTCACCGAATGGCGTAGATTCAAAAGTTGACGCTTTAGGTCCCTCTATTGCGCAAAGTTGCGCATTTCATCATTTAATAGCATCGAAGCCTCATCTAATCCATATTAGACATTCTTGAAAGTATTATTAAACATCACGATACTTCGGGTTCGCTAAAAGGTCATTTAGATCTATAATTAAACATATTGACACTTTTAGCCCCTTTAACTTGCATAGTTGCGCGTAATTTTACTTATAGGCATAAAAACTTTAGTCGGCCAATATTTGGCATTACCGAGAGTATAATTAAATACTACGAAGCTCCCAGTTTGTTAAGAGGTCACCCAGAGGTTAGAATTGACATGTTGACGCTTTTAACCCTTTATTACGCAAACTTTCATTTAATTACGCAAACGGCTACACTTAACCATCAAGTGGCACATTTGTGAATATAAATATCGTGAGAGGTTATTTAGAAACTTATTTTAGGTATGCTAACACTTCCAGTCCTTTAATAATCAAAGTTTTTCGATTTTTCAAAAAATTAGTCCCTACATTTCAATGTTTGACTTCATTAGGGTTCATTATACGTGTCAATACATCATTGGACGTGATTTTTTTTACGAGGTGTTACATCCTCACCCCCTTAAAAGAAATCTCGACCTCGAGATTTGCTAAAATGCTGGAAGTACTTTTTGTCACTTAACGGGCTTAACTTCTATAGCATATCTGGAGTCTCTCCAAGCTCCCAAATTGACCTCTATAATAGGTACATGTATCCTTTTTGGAGCTTCTTAACCTGTCGATTCTCAATCGATGTAGGTTTGTCATCATATCATCAATCTGCATATTATTATTATTATGTGATAGTGCTTCTCGACTTATTGGTGAAAACACAGCCTTAAGTCATTAGTGTGCAATGTATTGCGAGCTCCGCCAAGCTCCTTAAATAGGTTGTAGCTTATAAGCTATTTGATCTTGGTAGATTCGATTTTCTCGAATGATTCTATATATTCAGAGTTCAATTAGTCTGAAAATTAACAATTTGGCACACCCTTCCAGGGTGATATCTTTTGTTGAACCTTCTTCCTCAACAAGAATTCAAGAGGGTTGATATTCTCATTAATCCTTGATTTTCTGCCGAATACTGGCATCTTACCGATGATTATGGGTTTGTTTGATCTTACTCGTCAAGGCAACTTTCAGATCCTGATAATTGGACTTACCAATCTTCTGTCTACTAGTAGATGCTTAACATTCCATCTATACAAGGTCTCCAAAAAAAAAGGCAGCCTTGATACTTATATATCAACTATTATAGAAAAGCTTAATTTAAGGTGAGATGGTTATTCCAACCATTGCTTAAAACTAATCTTAAGGAATTAGCTAATCCTTGCCGTTAGTCGAACAAATCGACGATCCTGGGCAGCTGATGGCAATTCTTAATTGTTGCCCTATCAGGGTTGCGGTAATCAATGCATAAGCAGAATGAACCGTCTTTCTTAATTAACTATACCGAATTCTCAGAATATTGAGTTAGGCTATACGTTTATTTAAAACTTACTTAATCAGGATTTCGATTCTTCCAATGATGGTACTAGCCGTCTTGGAGATTTCATAATAGTACAGCCCTAAATAGGATATAAATCTTAACTCTACTTGCCTCACAGGAGGTAAACAGGGTAATCTTAGGAGAAGATAATCAAAATACAAAGAGGTTGCAGAGATTTTTCCAAATCTCCGGCTCCAGTTTATCCATCATTGGTCGTGTCAAATAAGTGACACATTTATATTATAAGTCCACGAATTCTTTAATCGAAGACATTTACCTGGACAATTCCATTCTGGATATCTTCTTTGAATACCTTTAGCTTATTTTAGTACCATATGACCATCGGAATATCTTTGTGGTTCCACGCATTAAACCTCCATACTGATCAGGCATGGAAGCAATCTATGGAACATATTAAGATACACCAATCCTCATGTGGCGCTTTTATCATACCATCTGGTATTCGTAATCGATAGAGATAAAAAAGATATCAACTATACATGCTGATGCACTTCTTCTAGAGAGGATACTTCTAGAATTCCATGATTAGGGATTTCTAATAGGAACAGAAGAAATGGTTCTTATGATTTCGCCTGTAAGTCTTACCTTACACTTAACATCTGGGGTTCTTACGGAAAGTTTCTAAAAGTTTGCTAAGCTTATGGTCTTATGAGAGACTTAGCGGTATCTGAATCCAAACATAACTCTTAGCAATGAAATCACAATAAAGGATTTATCTAGTGTCATTATTAATGTGAACTGCCTCTAATCATGCATCAGGAGGGTTAAATGCCTACATTCTTAATCCTTTTAAACTTAGCTGCAAAATCTTTGACAAACTTTAGGGCATTCACAGCTTTGACTAATTATTTCTTAATCTATATAACGTGAGTAGCTGAGGTAGATCTATAATGGATTTATAATGAGCAGGCTTTGAAACCTTAATGTGCCCTCTTATTATCGTTGCTAACCACCAATAATTATTGCATTAAGCTTAGGTTTTGGGGTAAATGGAATAGGGTACTATCTCAGCCAAAGAATTAAAATCTTTGCGACATATTGTCGACATTTTAGAACTTTTATGGTGAGAGTCAGCAAATTCTTATTCCATCTTTTTCCATTTCGATGCGAATAATAGGTCTTTCTAATAAGGTCCTTAACACTCGGTCCATCCCATAATGTATAAGGGGATCTCTCTTATGGACTCCATTAATGTCCTCACTAATCAAGGGTATTACCATCGAATGATTGTGATGCATACCCTTCCGTGTGCTTTCCAGCATAACTGCTGACATACCTAATGGTTTCTACTTCATCCAACAATTTCTTGTAATCGATGGTCCCTTTTTACTATTGAAGTCTCTTGACTTCCAAGAGACTAAGCACTTTTAAGTACATCCTAAAGAATGGGCTCCTTGCCACATATGGCTTTATTTGTATTATTCTTCGCATATGAAGCATGAATAAAGCTCTTATCATGAGTAGCGACACGTGTTTTATAGCAAACCACATTTGGCTTCTTGAATCTTCTCATGACTTTTCTTATAACCTTTCTAACAACTGGGTTAACTTCAGTTTTGGAGATTAATTCCATTAGTATTGAGGTTCACACTTGATACACCATTAATATTTGTCGCATTTCTAGCATCGCGACTGTTGTTTGTTTCTTCTGAGTTTTCCATACTCGAAGTTTTGTTGTTAAATACCAATTTCAAGAAGTGCTTAGGTAACCCATGCCTAGTGTTTCCTTGAATTGTCAAAGGCTCCCCATAAGGAGTCTTGATAACTACTTGCTTCTTATCATTCTCAATATAGGCTTGACTTCTAGGACGACCAATTCATTCCTAGCACTATGTCGAGTCCCTTATTATTTAAATGGAAACAAGGACATCGGAAAAGAATGATTCCTAATGGATATAAACATCCAATCTAAAATTGCTGGAGCAGTCTCTGAGGTACTACCGGTCAATTCTACTTTATATTTAACGCTTAGAGTTTTAACAGGCAGATTTAATGATTTGCAAAATCTATTGTCTATGAAAGACTTATCTGAACCTGAATCAAATAATACTCTAGCATGAGCGTTGTTAATAAAGAAAATACATGTACTGACATTGTCATCCTGAATAGCCTCTTGAGCATCCACTTGAGAGCTTCCAACTTCGGTCTTCTTAGACTCCTCAGGCTTCTTGGTTTTATTCGGGCAATTAGTCCTGATATGCCCTTTCTCGTTGCAACCATAACAGGTTGCGTCTCCCATTCTCTTGCAATCCAAGGTCTTATGCTCCTTGGACTTGCAGATTCCACAGGGTAGAGGCTGAGATTCATATCTGCATTTCCCGAGGTGGTATTTCCTACAAGGTTTTCTATCTGGTCTTTCCACTGGTCTGCTGTTTGTCCTTCAAATCCTTGCATTCAGGGGTCTTGTGATCCGTCTCCTTACAGATGACACATCCCCCGGTCTGATCATAGAAACATTTCCCGAAGTGCTTCTTCCCGCAGGTTTTACATTCGGGTTGTGCCTCCTTTGGTTTGGACTGGTTATAGCTTGAACCGGTCTTACCCTTTTTGTAACCCTTATTTGGGGTATTATCGCACTTTCACTTATGCTCCTTTAATATACGGTCCACAACGTTGTTTACGGCTGTATCTATCATAGCCTGTAACTCGGTGCTTGTTAAGTTCAGTCTTGCATCATCATTCTGATCAACTAGATGATTGTGAGCTTCAGAGGGGTCAGCCATGGTGAAGCTTTGAAGGCTACAAACCAAGTAGTAATAAATTGGTTTAATTATATAGCGAATTGTCGAATTTGATCTTTGAATGGTGCAAATAAACCATATAGGCCAATAGATAGTATTTAATTTATTTGATTATGTTTTGCCTAGGTTTTTTTTTAATAACCCATCATTGGCGTTTAAATGGAATACGATCCTTCATATTTATTAGATAGGGGACGTAAGTCATGACTGTCAATGTCGTATTGACATTTTATATAGCACATAGGGCTTGTTCCCCAGGACTTTTGATGGCACAGGGGCCTTGTCACTAGGAAAAATTTTAAAACATAGTCGATGATTCCTTTGGATCGGAAAATTTCATAGTTCATTGCCTTGACAAGAAGTTATGAAATAAAACTATCTTTTTCATGTATACATCCTTGCCCATAGGTATACATCCCAGATGGATGTTTAGATGTGTACATCATGATCGACGTTTATTAGCCATGATTCCTATTGATCATTTAGGGTAAATAAGGGGTTTGGAAGTTCCTAATATAAAGATGACAAGCGTGATTTTATCGCATCACTGTTGTCGGGAGTGTTAACACATTTTCAAGTGTTAATAAGGATCTGAATCTCTTTTAAACAGGTTTTACCATCTTAGCTAGGTCTTCAATGACATTCAAGCTAGGTTAAACCTTTTAAGATTCTCTTTTAATATTTATACTGGCAGGAAAGGAATGATATTTATTTTCATTCAGAATTTTTTTTATCATAATTATCCTGGATTTAATTAAAATATAACTATAGCACAAAAAGCCAAGTCACAAGGGCAACTTTAAATTATAAACCATGATTTTGTAGAATCAAGGTATTTAGGCTTGAACGTGTTCACATCATTTCTTGACAGGGAGTTGTAGGCTACGACTGTCTTTAGTCTCAGAGGACGTTAATTATAGCCCGTAGGCATTATATCCCTAATGGATGTTTAAATCACAAAATAAGAAAGGATTTCGGGAGAATCCAGTATAGGGATGTTTTATGTGACTTTATCGAACCACGTCTGCCAGAAAAATTAATATGTTACAGATGTTAACAAGGATGTGAATCTTTTGAATAGGTCCCACCATCTTGGCCTCGTCATATAGGCTAGGTTTACCTTTAAGATTCCTTTTTAATAATTAACGCAGAATAATCCTAACTCGGGATTTTAATAAGGATCTCAACCTAAATTGAGGAACTGCCATCTTGGCCGGGTCTTAATAATGACACTAGGCTAGGTCTTGTCCTTTTTTAGATTTTGCCATTTTATTAAAATGGTAGATCTTATAAAAGGAATGTTATTTTAATTCATTTCATATATTATATTCATATATATTGAATAAATGAAATTTTGATAAAGCATTCCAATGATTTTAAAAAGAGGTACAGAATTGCCCTAAAAGGAACTTAAAAGAAATGATGTTGTCCTCAAAGGGACTAAAAGATAAATATCGTTATAAAGACTTTTAAGGAAACGATCTTCAGTAAAAGGAGTTTCTTCTTCATTTTATTTCTGAATGCTTCCCCTTGGTTGTACGTTAATCCTAGTCGCAACACGAAGCTCGGCCTTTCCTAGGCTTCAAATGGGGAGGATTTCCATTACAGCTTCTTGCTTGGCGACATATTAAAATATATAATTGAAAGTAATAATCCTCCGAATAGAGACGAGAGTATTCTTATGTTAAGTCTAGACTCAGAAGGTCAAAGAATGTGCTACTGTGTCATTGAGATTAAACACAAAAGACTAGTGTTTAATTCACTCAATGTTGGCTATGATACCAACCTGTCACACCCCTATTTTTCCACGTGTCACCGGTGGGCCCGGTGGGGAGTATAGTGACGTAGTTGATATCATCATAGTCAAACAACACAATATTTAAATGCACAGCGGAAGCAAAAGATAAATATAATACAAACCGATTCAAAAGTAATATTTAATATTACAACGGAATGTAAGTCGGATCCACAGGCGGATCAAATAAAAAGAAAACACAATTCATCAGACTTATTGCATCCAAGCTTGCGAGACTCTTAATGATACTAAGGAGAGGCCAGCCTATTACGCTTAGTACCTGCACTTAACCTTTTTGGGAAAATACGTCAGTTTACACTGGTAAATACAATTTAACTGACT
The DNA here is from genome assembly GCA_030545235.1 of Helianthus tuberosus. Taxonomy (NCBI): domain Eukaryota; kingdom Viridiplantae; phylum Streptophyta; class Magnoliopsida; order Asterales; family Asteraceae; genus Helianthus; species Helianthus tuberosus. Next base: position 66,285,052 of record CM060377.1, on the reverse strand, counting down.
CATTTTGAAAATGTTTGAAATTGATTTGAATGCACGCGGCACAAAACATTTTATAACTTGGGATAATTATGTGAAAATAATCTTGTAAGGGAATTACATGTTACTTATGCGTTCAGTAGCCCGATCCGTAGACCGAGTTAAAGATTAATAGACACACCACATTATTGAGTTATGCACTGAAAGGTGTATGCCTACACCCCGTGCTCAGGTCGTGGCCATCTCGTAAGATGATGCCAAGGATATCCGGGACATGGTCATTAACCCCCCAAAGGCTTTAAGCAAACAAAACACATTCAAAACATAGCATATCAATAAATTTAACCTCTATTCGATTAAATAATTCAATGCCGGACCAAGCGGTATTTTATATACCGTACCCCAAGCCCGTATAGGGAAAATAAGTTAAAAGTATTTACCTGAGCAAATTTATACAATTTATCCCAGCCGTATACCACCAAGCAAGTACAGATAGCTTTTACTGGGCTCCTAAATCTGGAACGAAGGTTTTTAATAACCTATTAGATTCCTAACGGGTCTTTAATTAAGCCTAAGCTTAGACCGGTTAGTTTAAAAAAAAAAAAAAGAAGACACGGTTCAAACGCATGATAAAGCGAAGACTGGTTTAGAATGTGGTTTTGACCCGACAAGCTTGTATGCTTGTTTAATATGGGTAACTTAAACACATTCTGAATTTTGAGACAAAAACGATATGGTTTGACCCGTTTCGGCTAATATATGCAAACTAGTTACATACGCCGATCCGAACGTGAAAAGTGCGTAACGAGTAACCAAATGAGTCATATACAAGTTTCCTAAGTTAATATGCCCCAAATATGTTGTGATATCAGTAGGATACCTTCCATTATGCCCAAAACGAGTTTAAGACCAATTTGTGCCCCGAAGGGGTATCTTGGTCATTTTAAAGATTATAAGAGAGTTTGAATATCATTCTGAGTTACAGGTCTGATTAAAACAGTAATTATACTTAATTTAATAAGTCATATCAGTAGGGTATCATATATATGTGAAATTTATTAATTATAACCATACTATGCACCGTAGGGGCATTTTGGTAATTCCACATAGGATAAAAAAAAGGCAAAACAGAGAATCTGAGTTTAAAACTTTTGCTTACTGTTAAAATATAGAAATTTATTGAAAATATTAGTAGGCATCAACCCTTATATATTTAAACTAGTTTCGATACATACTATGCGTTAAAAACGCTTAAAAAGGCGATTTGGAGCCATTTCCGGGTTTTGTATAGAAAGCTGGAAAAAGGTTTGGGGTCAAAAGGATTTGTAAAACTCATTTTATAGCCCAAAAGGGCAAAACCGACAATTACCGAATCAAACCTAGAACCCTATGTTATGCTCAGCCTAAAAATAAATAAAAATCTTTAAAAATCCCAAAATATTATTTTATATCAGTAGGTAAAAAGTTTGGTATCAAAAATTGGGTTTAGATAGGATATACGCTAATTACGCCGTTTAAGTAACACAAAGCTTTCAAATTATGCTAATGAGCATAACTTCTAATCTAGACCTCAAACTGATGTCAAATTTTTGGTGCAAGTTTATAAATCAGTAATTAAGGTTTCTACTCTTTCACTTTTTCAAAAATCACGTTTTATAGTCAAAAGGGCATAATAGTCAACATTTAAGCATTAATCGGAAACATGCATATGAATCGGATAAGTATTGAATCAAGTTGTATAATCTCAGAGAGTTATACTTATATGAAACCTGGTCCAAAATAAGCTCTAAGGCAGATCTTAAACATGCATGAACGGATCAGAACTGATAGTCAAAGCAAAAGTCAAATTATGCGACTTTCGGGTCCGATCCGGGTTTAAACTGAAAATTGTCGAGTTGAACATGTTGGGACATGTTCTTACATTAATTACCATGTTATATTAATGATCAAACAGGTTGCATGTACCCTACATTGCTAATTATGCTTAAATTTGAAAATACACATTCTGTTGACTTTTTAAAGTAAGCTTTGACTCGACAATTAACATAGTTAGAGTGGGAATCTGAAAGTACCCTTTTAAGGGTTTGTTACCCACATAAATACCCACTTGTAGGTACTTTCAATTCGAGAAATGACTGAGCAAATTTCATTTAATCGCGAAGTCAAACTTAATTTACGACGGATTGACTTTTAGTTAATTAACTAAGCTAGAACGAATTAGAAAGGGTTATGAACACTTACAAGAGTCCTAATTACGATTAGAGAGCCTAATGAATCCTTGTTGATGACCAGAGAGCTCCAGAATTTAGAATGCAAGTGAAGTATCAAGTGAACTTACCTCCTTTATATAGTTTTCGGGACCTCATGAGATCGCAAAAAGTGTCGGGAGTTCATAACCAGATTAGGCCAGGTGTAAAACCATTTATAAAATCTATGGGCTACCCCAAGAGTCGATTGTGTGAGTTAGGAACCAGTTTTGAACATGAAAACAGCAAGAAACAGGCTGTTAATAGCTGTTCTGCATTCTGTGCAGGCCTCGCGGCCCGCGTGAGAAACCCAGGCCTATTACGCGGCCCGCCCGCGGGTCCACAACAGCAAACAAAGTTCCAGATTTGGCAGAAATGGTCCCTGTGAGCCTTTAAGGTTAATTTAGGCACGTTTAAGGCCCGTTAACCTCATTTTAAGGCTTCACTATGGTGTGTAAACATAGGGGACATGAAACATGTTCAAAAACATGTCGGATGTCGGTTCGTTTGGCCGTACGATCACGTTGTGCGTCTAATTACGACGAAACACGAACGGACATGAAAACGGTCCAAACTACGCGACGAATGGAATTTTATCAAGGCGATCACTAAAATAAAATATTTTAGTGCTTACATAAATTTTTGGGTGTCCGGGGATATTCAGAATGTGAGATATGCGCGAAAGTGCAAACTTGTACACTTTTTTACACTTTTAGTCCCTGAATGACATAAAAGTTTATTTTTGCGCACCAAACACCTCTAAACCTATATCTAAGCTATATAAAGGATAAATAGGGTATGTTTAACTTATGGACATATTCCGGAAGGTCCGTTACCATACGATTTGACCTCCTTATACAGTTTGACGTAATTAGTCCCTTAATGGCGCAAGGTGGCGCGAAATGCCGTTTAATGATATCTAAGCCTTCCATGGCCCATAATAATCATTACCAAGAATATATTTAAATATTACTATGCTCCCGTTTGCTTAAATGGTCACCGAATGGCATAGATTCAAAAGTTGACGCTTTAGGTCCCTCTATTGCGCAAACTTGCGCATTTCATCATTTAATAGCATTGAAGCCTCATCTAATCCATATTAGACATTATTGAAAGTATTATTAAACATCACGATACTTCGGGTTCGCTAAAAGGTCATTTAGATGTATAATTAAACATATTGGCACTTTTAGCCCCTTTAACTTGCATAGTTGCGCGTAATTTTACTTATAGGCATAAAAACTTTAGTCGGCCAGTATTTGGCATTCCCGAGAGTATAATTAAATACTACGAAGCTCCCAGTTTGTTAAGAGGTCACTCAGAGGTTAGAATTGACATGTTGACGCTTTTAACCCTTTATTACGCAAACTTTCATTTAATTACGCAAACGGCTACACTTAACCATCAAGTGGCACATTTGTGAATATAAATATCGTGAGAGGTTATTTAGAAACTTATTTTAGGTATGCTCACACTTCCAGTCCTTTAATAATCAAAGTTTTTCGATTTTTCGAAAAATTAGTCCCTACATTTCAATGTTTGACTTCATTAGGGTTCATTACACGTGTCAATACATCATTGGACGTGATTTTTTTTACGAGGTGCTACAACAGGATAAATGAGCACCCAACAGGGTTGAAATTAGGGTTTTATATGTGAAAGTGGGTAATTCCGCTTGAAAGTGTCAGTGACCAGTTCAAGCGAAATTAACCAAGTTAATTCCGCTTGAAATGGGCAATGGAAGGTTTAAGCAAAATTACTAATTCCGCTTGAAACTCACATGTCATGTTCAAGCGGAATCAGAACATTATATATAGGTGTGTGCTGAGTTCATTTAAAATGGAATTAGCAGTGTGTGTTTGAGAGCCGAGGTGCTGCCGAATTGTAATCAGATCTGTAAAAGCTCAGGAAATCAGTAATAGATAAATATTAGAAAGTATCAAGCTGTGTTGACATCATTTACATTGATTCCTCCTTTGTTTTTGATGATGTACTACTCAGATTGACTCATTAGGGTCATACGACGATCCAACAAGATTTCAACGATCCCATGAGTTGATCAAAGGTCATAGTTGTAAGATCTTTAGATTCTTCTATCGCCATCATAATATGATCCCATTTCTGAGGTAAACTGCGGAACACTTTCTCAACCACTGCTTGATCAGTAACTGCTTCTCCAAATGCTCTCTTCTAGTGCACAAACCTCATTACTTTAGACAGGAATTCTGCAATGACTTTGTTATCTCCCATCTACAGAGTCTCAAACTCTCTTCTTAGACCTTGTAACTTAATTGCTTTCACTTTTGAATCTCCTTGGAATTCAGTCTACAACAAATCCCAAGCTTGCTTCGCTGAAGTTGCTGCTGCAATACGCGAGAAGATACTTTAATGTCCTTCTTCTTGTTTTCCTTCATTTGCTCTTCAGTTCCTTCCGTTGGACGATAACTGTTTTCAACATAATCCCACAGGTCTTGAAACAGTAGCAAAGTCTTCATCCGAATGCTCTACAATTCATGCCCATCACCTTTGAAGACTGGTACATGGGACTGATTTCCAGATGCGGTTGTTGTTGCCATTGCAATGATACCTCTCACACTCTTAGAACGTGGCTCTAATAACACAATATTGGTAATATTAGAGTTAAAGTAACACTCAATATTGTTGGAACTGAATAACTTTATTGATCACACTTGAAACTTAAATACACAGAAGAAAAAAAATTGCAAACACGCGATGACACCACGTACACATCATGCAAACATAAAGAAAACCAACCCACTACTTGACATCATGGACTGCTACTCTATCCAGTTATAACCCGACTCTTTTCTAGAATATAACTCAAAACGACAAAACTACCCTTAATGACATGCATGAACTCTAAAATATAAAGGACACCATGTAAATTGTGGATTAGCTTCAACAGTTTGTGGTTAGGAAAGCTTTACATGAATTGTTTATATGCATAATGTATCTTAAATTTTTTAATTAACTGTAGAAAGTAATAGTCTTCTAGCACAAAACCCATCCCTTATTCGGTTTATATATTCTTTGAACAGATCGTTATGAATGACAACTTACTCTGCACAAACTCGTATAGCCATATTAATGCATGATAATTTAAAAATAATTTGAAAGCATCTTCACAACCACAAAATTGTGAATGTTATATTGAGTGTATGGCACACTCTTAGAGATGGCAGATGGTTGGGCTGATCATATTGGATACTGGTCAAGTTTAGATATGGTGGAGTTGGGTCATAGGTCATTTTTAGTGCGGGTCAAGTTGGATTGAGCCCAAACACTTTTTTGGCCCTTTTCTATTTTATAAATGATTTATAAATTAAATACAACTACAATACTAATCCTTATCGTAAACTTTGTGTTAACTAATTTAAGCCAATTTGTTGTTGATACGCATTAGTTAATTATGCTAACTAAGAAGCATTAAACCTGGTTTCTTTGGTATCAAATCAACAGTTTACAAGTTTCAACACTTAGTTTTCTATAGATTTTATAGACCGTGACTGAAAACTTTCATGTATCTCTGATGAAACATAATTTGAATTGACATGTTTATAAGTAACTTGGTTACTATGACCACCTCTCTGTCAAATCAATATATAGCACTTGATTATCTTTTTTTCATTTCTTCTAATGCACTCTGCTGTAAAATTTTGTTGTAGGAGACGGGTGACTGCATCCAAGTTATTAATGGCAGTTGAAGCACGTTTACTTAAGAAGGCAGACTTTGACCAGAAATTCATTGCTTTTGATCACCACAAGAAAAATTATATCAATCAATATACACTCAGGAGCTTAGAAGGTCCGCTAGAGGTTTGTTATTATCTTATAGATTCCAGTTGAAAATCATTAATGTTAGATTTGAAATCTATACAACTTTAAAGTGGGTTATTTTTGTTCTAAAAATCCCAAAACAATTAGAGAAAATGCTTAGCAATTTATTTCATTTGCAGGTTTGTTCAACGTCTAAACGTCCTAGGTGGATATATATGGAGAAAATCATGAGGAGACTCTACTTTCGTGAGAAAACTCATGAAAACTTTAACAAACAATTTGTATTTGTGTTGAATTTTTTCCAAAGTTTAGTTTTTAGGGTTTAATTTTTGGAGTTTAGGGATTACCTTTAGGGTTTAACTTTAGCATTTAGTTTTTAAACTTGTAGACACTAGCCTTTAGGTTTTAGTTTTTAGAGTTTAGGGTTTAGTAATTGTTAGACAGAGTTTTCTTGAGTTTTCTCACCAAAAGAAGTACATATATATACTCATACATATAATAAAGAATAGTACATGTTTCCATGTTGTTTCATAGGATTTGATATCAATCATGGGTGTTTTTTTTTTTTTTTTTGAACGGCATCAATCATGGGTGTTAGTCTTGTTTTACACTGGATTTGATTTTGATGACTATGGGTTTATCTTGATCTTCACCATGTTTCATGGTGAGGGGGAAATCGTGTGACGGAGGAGGGACGTCAAACGGGGGAACAAATAATATAACAAATTATATATAACGGAGGAGGGACGAGCAGGGATCTCGGCAAAGAAAGAGGCACCGGTTAATTTTCTTACAGACCCGTCGGAGGGGAGATCCACCCTACGCCCGGCTGACGTGCTAGTTTTTGGTTGGGAGGGTGGGAAACATGCTTGTGTCGATCTCACAGGTGTATCCCCCCTAGCCGGGTTCCGTGAAAATGGGTTTGTGGCGGGGCAAGCAGTATTGAAAGCAGAGTCGAAGAAGGTGGAAAAGCACGCGAAAGCTTATGAGGATAATCAGCATGCCTTTGTCCCCCTGGCGTTTGACACGTTCGGCTCCTTGGCGCCGGAGGCAGTTCGGTTCTTGTCTAGAGTTCAGCGTGTGGTCCACAGCAACTTTTCGACCCCTCAGGGGCGAGGCTTTGTTTTTAGTAGATTAGGGTTTTCTATTCAAAAAGGGATGGCGGCGCAATTTGTTGCTCGTTTACATGTTATCCTTATGTAATTTGCCCTGATGAATTCTTAATAAAAAAAAATTTTCAATCAAAAAAATAATAATAATAAAATAAAAAATATAACGTCTGATCAAATCATGTATAAATATTGAAGGAAGAGTGCTAATAATTTCTAGGTAGAAAATTTATCAACAATTATGAAACACCCACTTAATTATCTACCCATATCAGAAATGATTGCAATTTTTTTGCATTATTAATGTTAAATTTTAAAATTCTTTGAAGTGGTAAATATTCTAATTACTAATATTCTTATTTTTAATCATGAGCACTTATCTATATTCAATATTCCTCCAATGAAAATCAGACATCTCACCCATCCCAAGTATTTTCATTTCTTTAGTGCATAATTTCTAATTAATGACGTACTCCCACTAATTCACTTGTCGTCCAGAATAAATGTGCATGACCTATAATCTATGTAAATCTTACTTTTACTAGCGAAGTAAATCTTTTGCATCAGCAGAACTCAATCATAATGTAATTTACATTCTTTTGTATCAAAACTATTTTATTTAACTAGTTTTACTTTTAGTTTGGTGAAGTTGCAATAGAAATTGGATTTTTTTTTTCTTTGAAAATCGATTATATAACAGGATCCAATTAACAATTACATTGCATGGATTAAAAAGATCAAAAAATAAAAATAAATATATAAAAACCAGAAAACTCTACATAATATTATCGAGTTGAAAATAAAAATCCATTATATTATGATTTTCAAACTCCTCATGCATACACCACCAAGAGACACGGTGGTCGGTGTATGTACATGCATGGGACAACTTACCACCCCCCCCCCCCCCACACACACACCAACAATTACATATACTTCAACTTTTATACACATATTATGTGTTGTGATGCATGCATACGTTGTATTGTATAATTCTAGATGCTCCTAGATATTTTGGGAGCTCTTACAATTTACCCAAAAAGATTGGAGGATACCACTTTCTTTCTTACCGAAGTTCTGCATTGCATCGGACTTTTATCAATGGTCTTGTGGATTTGGTGCCAAATTTACATGAATCGGACAACCAATACGATGAGAATATTGCAAATAAAAGTGTGTGAATTGTATTTATAGTTTTCTTGTTTACCTTTTATTAGGGGAGTGAGAGTGGTCACTAATGATAGAATTCTATCACTCACAAGCATCCAATCAAGTTTCGTCATGTCATCAACCATTTTTCCATCACTCACAACCTTTTTTAGTGGCATTAATGGTCATCACTCACAACACTCACAATAAACCCTCACACCCCTCACATGTTCCATCACTAAAATCCCATAAGGCGTTGAAAACATCACGCACATAAACCATCACTCGTTGAAGTTGAGTAGTGGCGGTGGCATAATTCATTGTATCACGCGTTATGGAGTTTTATCACGAAAAAATAACGCTACTCCCCCACTCCCCTTACATATTGTTACTCTAAAATTATAATTTTACACCAAAATGGAAATACGTTTATCTTTGAACTTCTAAATCATCATCATCATCATCATACTCAGTTGAGTAGTGGCGGTGGCATAATTCATTGTATCACGCGTTATGGAGTTTTATCACGAAAAAATAACGCTACTCCCCCACTCCCCTTACATATTGTTACTCTAAAATTATAATTTTACACCAAAATGGAAATACGTTTATCTTTGAACTTCTAAATCATCATCATCATCATCATACTCAGTAAATCTCACCAATAGCAAAACAAATGTAGAACCTGAGGAGGGTAATATGTAGACAACCTTACCTCTACCTCGTAGGAATAGAGAGGCTGCTTCCAGTGAGACCCCGACTCGATAGTAGTTTTGCATCAAGCCTTGGACATAAGGCACATAACACTCAGCAATCGGGACAAAGACCAATTAGTGCATGTACCCTTTTGTCTTTCAGCTATCAACGCTACCACATGATGCATGATTAACCGTCCTCAGCTTTTAACGTTATTTTCACGAAATTAGTAAAATAATGTTAAAATTAGAGGGGGGCAATCTTGACCCAAAGCTTTCCAAGTGGGTCAATTTGGGTTGATTTTAAAGTTATATGAGTTGGTTTGGGTTAGATATTTTAACTAAATGGGTCACAATGGGTCACTTGAAATTTCATCTTTTTATTTTCGTGTCAAAGCGGGTCGACAACATTAAAGAAATGGGTCGATGTGGGTTAGTGTCTTAAAGAAATGGGGAAGGTTTCGAGCCGGCATAAGTATCAGCACGACACGGGTTACGGCACGAAACAGGTTCAGTTCAAAATGAGTTTCGGGCCGAGACAGGCTTCGGCACGACGTAGGTTTTGGATCGGAACGGGGTCGGTTCGGGTCGGGTTTCGGGCCGACATGAGTTTCCGCACGAAACGAGTTTCCGGTCGGGACGAGTTTCGTACCGTTTCGACGCGAACTGTTTCGACCGGTACCGTTTCGACCCGTACCGTTTCGACCCGTACCGTTTCGAATCGAACCGTTTCGACGCGAACCGTTTCGACCCGTACCGTCTCGAACCGTACCGTCTCGAACCGTACCGTCTCGACCCGTACCGTTTCGAACCGTACCGTCTCGACCCGTACCGTTTCGACCTGTACCGTTTCGACCCGTACCGTTTCGAATCGAACCGTTTCGACGCGAACCGTTTCGAATCCAACCGTTTCGACGCGAACCGTTTCGAATCGAACTGTTTCGTCCCGTATCGTTTTGTCCAATCGACCAGTACCGTTTCGACCAATACCATTTCGATGCGAACCGTTTCGACCCGTACCGTTTCGACCTGTACCGTTTCGACGCGAACCGTTTCGACCCGTACTGTTTCGACTAGAACCGATCCCATCATCAGTGACATACGAACCAACACCGATCAATTGCAAAATAAACTTTATGTAGCGTTAATGTGTATTATACTTTTTTATATATAGTTATAGTAAGTGTATGTGCAAGTTTGTGTGATATAAATATGTAGCGATGCTATGTATGTCTGTATGTATAATTTGCAGATCCAATTATTCAAACACAGATCCAATTATTCAAAGATTATTCAAACACCGATCCAAAATTTGCAGTGAAAATAAACAATCAGAGATTGAATTTGGATATATCATAAAATTTAATTGTTAACGGTTAATCATGCAGCAAAAAATCTCAAAAAACAGAGTAAATTATCAGCCCGACCCGAAAACCGTACCCGTTCCGACCCGAACCCGTTTTGACCCGAACCCGTTTCGACCCGAACCAAAACAACCCTTTTTTTAATTGACCCGTTTTGACCCGAACCCGTTTTGACCCATGACCCGACCCGATCCATTTGTCAGGTCTAGTTAAAATTAGTGCACTTTCACCTTTGCCCTCCGATGTACCACACATATATACATTATATGCGCATACCGTAACTTCTAAATGTTAATATATAATACCGAAGCCGGTTAGTTATATACCTATAATGCCGGTGATGTATAATAAACAGGTCAATCTGACAACCCACTAGGTTCACTTTGGACAACGTCATATGATAAATTTACAGGTTCGATTCAGAACTGTCCTATAAATTAAGTTTGTGTCATGTAATACGTGTCGATACATATAATCTCCTATTTGCTTGAAGATCTACCAACAACTTATTGGCACGCTCACATGCAAGTTGATATATAACTGTGGATTGGATTTTTTTTAGTGGAAAACCAATATTAAATTAATGTTACCAAAATAATGTAACCATTTAATCAACCACTTGAGAACCATTATTTGTAAACTAAAGCGATGTCATTTGGTAGATATAGAGGTGGTAACAATGACCACATTGTAACACACATTAGTTCACATTTTAACTTAAAGTGTTTACACGGTAATTATTAAACTTATCTTGAAACATTAAGTTATTTAATTATCTTATTAACTTAAAAAAATATTACCTTATTTAAAGTACCTAGTCAAAGGTTGAGTTTTTTTTAAAGAACATGTGCCTGAAGAGTATATAAATGAATAAAAAGAGCTTGAGGGGAAAACCTATATATGCATTAATCCAAACTAAACTATTTACCCATACTAATCCGAACTTGTTTATGTTTATGTGCGTTGTGTAAGTATTCCCAGTCTTTTTTATTTCCCACATCTAGTTTGTGGATAATCATGCCATTATCAATAAAACCCCTAAGTATGCGTTTTCTATTTCATTTTTTTATCTATATTTTTATAAACTATTATGTAATAACTTTATGAAAGTGATATTTATCAAAGCTACATTTATTATGAGAAATTGAAAATAAGCTACACAGTAAATAACTTCCCCTATATAATCCATGGTTATTGAAACCACTCATCAAGACATTTTCTCCAAAAAAAGAAAAATATCTTGTGGTATGTTATTCTAACCCTTTCTTTTTGTCAATACCTAATACTCTTCTTAATGCATAAGTTTTAATAATATGTATTCGCCAAATAATTTGTATATTGTTATTTATATTATATACTTATACTGCATACCGGACGACTAATTGAACCAAAATAACGTTACAAGTAGTTTGTTTATTGCTATATATATACTGGATATGTGTATGCAATATCCAAATCCTTGCTACATAGCACTTTGTTGTAGATAAAGTAAGTATAAAAACATAGTTATTGGCTTGGAACACACGAAATAAGTAAGTTAATGAAGTATATTTACATATTTCTGTCAATTGGAGTATGTAATTTCGATCACATGCAATAATCTTTTCAAGAAATATGAATTTAATATAAGATACGAGACAAGTTACAAACTAGGTTAAACGAACTTTTGTTATATTTGTAATAGACGCAGGTGATACACCTTGTGTACCCTTTTTGGTAAGATTTAAACACTTATGCGAATTTTTAGTAAGATTTAAAACTTGCAAAACCACGGTAGTATGAAGGTTTTTCTCTTTGAGTACATAGTTTTAGTAGGTACCTAGGTAAAGAACGGTTGATTTATTGGTCAGGTATCATATAGCCATATAGGATCGAAGTAGTTTTAAATAGAGTATTGCTATACAAACAGTTCTGAAAAGGGGGAATCCACTGCATCAATCCATACCCGTAACATAAATTTATCAGTCACATATATATTATTCTGAAGTGTAACATTTTTAATTATTCGCTTACCTCTATATGGGTATACACCATCATGTTTGTTGCCTTATACATGCATAAAACGTAACGTACCATACAATGCCTTGTACGGAGGTATAACGTAACATACAATGCTATATACGCAGTGGCGAAGCTTGAGATTTCCGACCGGGGGTCGAAAACGTATATAATTATAAAACTGGGGGGGGGGGGGGGGGGGTTCAAAAACGTATATACCTAAAAAATTCTATACGAAAACTACATACCGGACACTACTGAGCGAAAAGTTCGGGGGGTCGCCCCCCCCCCCCCCCCCCACCCCACTCCCCAGCCCCTACAAAGCTGTGCCCCCGCGTATAGGGACGTACATGGCCACATATTATCAAATCATGGTGTTCCTATACTCTCTCCGTTTGAATAGTGATCTTAGTGTTTTCATGAGGAGGTTTAGAGATATTATTTTCCTAGAAGCTCTCCAAATGTTTGGATAATTGGAATATTACTGAATTAGTTATCATTAATCTTGTTAAAATGACTTAGGTGAGATGTAAAATTGTATCCCTTTTTTTAATTTTTATCAGGAATTTGGAAATATATCAAGAAAATGCCAATCAAGATCAACTGGCTTATACCATTTCTTGCCCTAATGCTAATCTTCTGGACAACTGAGGCTGGTTCAGATCATCCTTGGCAAGTGAGAACTATAAAAAGCATTTCACCTGAAACAAAATCTACCATTGAAAAACAACCCAACTCAAACAATTTCAACAATGATGCTGGAACAGATTCTCATCACACATATCATTTTGACAAACGTCCAGGGACTCCAAGGAACTAGCTTCTCTCTAAGATATTATAAGGGAAACATAGTACGTGAAGCCGTAAGGGGATGTGTGTGCTTGAATAAAGTCATTTGGGTCTAGCATGGCTGACTCACTGACACATGTTACAATGTGTCTTTAGGTTTATGATTATGTGAACCGTAAAGGTGTGTAATATATAGGTGTGATACTTTTGTGGCCTGTTAAATATTTGTGTGCTGATAAATGTAAACGATCATGGCTTAGGCTAGGTTTGTTTTTCATATTGTGTTTGTTTATGTCACAAGTGAAGCGTAATAACTGGAGAGAGGGATCTAAACTAATTTATTTTTGCGAATGCAAAAAGTCATACATTGATAACCCAATCCAACCAAATAAATATAATTTAGGTTTCAATTTATTCTATAAATTTATGGGTGTTGCTAAATGCACTCCTATTTTTTTTTTTAATTTTACTGGTTGCACTTTCCTCTGAAGTGTCACACCCTCAAAATCCGCACGCGGAGTACTACCGCGAGGCAGGATCCAGCCACGAATTATTTAGAACTGATTAGTTATTATAACAAGTAATGGTATAATTAGTGACCTAATCTAAATTTTTCAAAACATAGTTTAAGTTTGCAGCGGAAAGGGAAAGAAAACACATCGTAATTTAAAACCACAAGTTTGTTAACATGAAACTTACAAACCACGCACTTCATCCGATTGCAATGTCCATCCAAAGTTGTATCGAGCAATTACCTACAAAGCGTGCAGTAGAGTGTCAACCTAAAGTTGACGAGTTCACGTGTTTACCGTTTTCCCAGTTTTATTTTCCAAAAACATTTTTGTTGATTAATTACTCATTTATATCATGTGATGGGGAGCTACCCAATATGTAAGCTACTAAACTGCGTAATACCAAATACTTAGGGACAGCACGATTCCGTGATTTGCCCCGTTTTGTCAATGTCTATCACCATTGACGGTTTGCCAGAGTCTATTAGTTCACACCCAATCCTATCCAGGCACGGTGTGAGGTTGGTGAGACCTAATAGCGCTATCAACTAATAACCCGTTCGCCAGGCCCCAGTGACTAATAGGTGTCGTAAGTGGGGACTTCCGTGATAGAGTTTCGTTTAGTCCGCTCGTTGCATCTAATATAAATAGTAATTAATAAAATGTCCCACACAAGGGGAAAGTGTTACCCGTATCCTACACAAGGAGATAGTAATACCGTATCTCACACAAGGAGATAGTAAGCAATCTTAAACCAGGGAAAGTGTTGCAGTTACCGTTCAGCGTATCCCGCACAAGGAGATAGTAAGAAATCCCAAACCAGGGAAAGTGTTGTTTGTACCGTTTCCCAACCATCGGGAACGCATGCTTTAAGTAAAAAGTTGTGAACTCACCTTTGCTTTGCTCGACAGACAATTTACATGTGTTAAGTTGGTCAACCATACCCTATTATGGTTATTAATATTCATTAGGTTCGTATGCAAGTAGTGTCACGTATAATCCTACACGTATCTAACACAAAGCAAGCATGTCATACTAGCGTATACGATATTGGGCCTATCCTAGGATATGAACAGTTAAACAGTAACAATTAAGCAACAATATCACACAGTCCATAGCCTTAGTTTGTGCGGCCCAATAATCAAACCGGCCCACAAAACCAGTTCAGTCGAAACCGTGAGGTCTCGTCTCGAGACTAAGAGATCTCGAGTCGCAACCGCGGGACCCGAAGTCGAGATCAGGAGATCTCAGGTTGTCCATGTAATACTCGAAACCATGGTTTCGAGTCAATCCTTGAGTCGTAACCCTGAGTCGAGATCAGGAGATCTCGAGTCGTAACCTAGCTGGTCTCGAGTCTCCTGATGTGCATGTTCTGGTTTAGAGTTGTAGTCACTAGGTGGTCTCGAGTCGACACCACTCGATCTCGACTCGCAACCACTGGGGGAATCTTTCTAGAACCTTATCCATTTGTACGGACCAGTCACAATTCCTTAACATGTTTTATCATGCCGTACAATCATCAAACCAACACATTTCAAATATTTTTGGCATCATTCAAACAGTTCATCATGAAAAGAACATACAAATAAGCAACATCACATTCTCAGTTTGTCATTAATATTTATTTACATTCCTTTCATGACTCGAAGATTACAAGAAACGCAAGGCACACATATATATATATGCTAGGAGTTGGCTAGAAAGTCGAAATTTCCTAAAAAGTCATAAAACACTGTAATGTCAACCATAAAACACACCAAAATCCACAAATAACATAATGAATATTACTAAAACATCATGTATGTGGGTTTTGTGTTGTGTTTTATATGTTAAGGCTCTGATTATGGAATGACAAATATTATTGTGTTTTATGTTGTTTAGCATTTTGTGTTTTATATTCATAGTTCTACGATGGTGTGTTTGAAGTTTTTATGGACTGTTAGAGTTTGAATATGGTGTTTTAGTAATCTTCATTCTATTATTTATGAGTTTTAGGTGTGTTTTATTACTGAAATTATTGTGTTTTATGACTTTTTACACTTTTTAGGAAACTTGGACTTTCTAGCCGAACCTCACCCTATATATATATATATAGATATATATATATATAGAAACGGGATCAGGATAAAACGGCCAAATGTGTGAGAACGGTGAGAACGCATCATGGCCCAACAAGTGGCGCGGGATATGATTACTGGGTGAGGGGTTTTTTGTCTTTTCAATCTTCTTTTATTTTCCCAACGCGCTATACATTTTCTGGCGTCTAAGATTATTTTGGCGTTAATAGTATTCATTAAACTTTTTGGCATTGAATTAATTGTTTTTGTGTCATATAGACAATTTTTTGGCGTTATAGCGTTTTCTGGTCAATTTTTTTGGCGTTGTGTGGTGTTGTATAATAATTCATTATGAGTCATTAATATTTTCATTTTCATAAGATTACAATAAGACCAAATATTTTTTATGGCGTTTAGTCAATTTTTTTGGCGTTGTGTGGTGTTGTATAATAATTCATTATGAGTCATTAATATTTTCATTTTCATAAGATTACAATAAGACCAAATATTTTTTATGGCGTTTAGTGAATTTTTTTGGCGTTTAATACATTTGACAAGGTGCGTTGCCAGCACCCGTTCTCACAGTTTTCATACTACTAGCGTTTTGGTGTTTGTAGTTTTTGGCGTTTTATATAATAATGTATTTTATTTGTAGAGAATTAGATAACAAAACAACAGATAATTTGATAACAAAACAATATAAAATGAAAAAGAAAAAAAATAAAAAATGGTAATCTAATTTCTCTTCCGAATCTTCACTGTCATCGGCCTCTTCTTCTTGAATTTGTTTTGGCATTTTGAACATTTGAATACCTTAGCTAGATGTCAACTTTCCTACATAAACCCCGTCTTTTTTTAGACGAAGCTGCTTAGTGGCATCCTGTTTTTTGGTGTGATATTGGTGGCATGTCATTGAAGATCAACTCTTGTGTGATGCTATTTATAATAATGGAGTCCAAAATAGCATTTTACACTTGTGTTGATCCCTTTATGTCATGCCTATATTCATCAAGAACAAAGCTCGCATAATGACATATCACTATCATCAGTCTCTTTTTTCTTGAATATTTGCCCATCTCATTCAGCAAAAGATTATAGAGATAACCCCCTCAGATAAGAATCCATTAAGTGAAAGCTTTGCCATCTGTGGTTATTTTAACTAACCTTTTTTGTCGTTTTAAAGTGAGTGGTTTCTAAAGAACATGGCGTTTGTTTTTCTGGATGTGAACAATTCATTGGGTGTAGACCCCTCTCTTATAGGAGTTTTTTGTCACATAGTTTAGGCGAGATTTTTTTATTTCTAATAAATGATAGTAATAAAGTAACCGTCTTTTCAGTTACTGTTTGTATTTACAGTTTTGATCAGCTTTATCAGTTTATAGGGTGATAGACGTCCCATCTTCAAAGTTTGGCGTTTTTTTAAATGGCGTTATGCAGACCAAGATGACAATACAATAACGGAGAAAATAAAATATTAAGCAGGAGAAATATTTTTTGTTATTTCTGGCATTTTGTAAACAATAACCTTTTTTAGTATTTTTTTTGGCGTTTTGCAAATAAATAGAGAAATATATCATTTAATTAGCTTAAAAAAAGAAGATTACACAGAAGAAAAAAAATTAAAACCCTTCATCAGAAGGTACTTTATCCGAAAAGTATCCATCACTTGCGTCATCTTCTTCATCGGAGTCTTCATCTGGATCTTCATCCATGTCATCACGTTCACCTTCATCGGCTTCTTGTTCCTAACGATTCTGAGGCCTCCAATTGAACATGTCTTGCATTAACGCCAATTTTGAGTCCATTTCTTTGTTCAAACAAGTCGCGCTATGCAAATCTTCCATGAAACCAAGCCCTTGCTTTGTCATGATGTTTTCAAGCCAGTAGTCTTCCTGCTCTCCGCTGTTGTATATAACGGTCACCATGTTTGTTTCATCATCAAAAAGCCATGATGTCATGACAGGGTCCGGCTTTACATCTGCTTTGATTGGTCCAAATTTCCTTGTTAATGCTTTCATAAGCATACGTGTTTCATGGCATTCGTTATCCAGAGCGATGCCAAGAGATAGGATACCCCTCTGTACCTCTTCTTCCATCTTCAAAGTTGCCTTGATCGTCCTAACATACACCCTCCTTCTATTGTCAAAATACAGGTCGAATCGGCTGATTGCCAGAGTGTATCTCCACCAAACGATTGTTGCCACTTTTGGCATTTTGGTTAAATTGGCGTTTTTTGTTAAAGATGTTTTTGCAGAAATGGATAGATTGAAGTGATTATGGAAGCTATGTTTTACGTCGTTTATATAATGATGTTTTTGGCGCGTAATTTAAGAGATAATTTCTTCTAATAAATGTTAATAACTGAAATTCAGTTACTGTGTTGTTTCCTCTTCCTGTAATATCCAACGCGTTTTATCACTAATTTTTAGTGTTTTGTTTTTAATGGCGTTTTATTTTTTTTAATGGCGTGTTATCATTTGTTGGCGTTTTGAATTTGAGCGGTAAAAGACCCTTTTACACTTAATGAAGCGCGTCCCAATTAATAAAATTGATGTTATTTACGAAAACTCCACCGCGCAATCTAGTCCATGGATTGTTTTGCTCTGACGATCCATAAGCGTTCTCACCGTTCTCACACTTTCCCCCATTTTCTCTAAATCCTGACCCTATATATAAGGTAGTATAATTGTTAAAATGCCAAGTCTGCTGAACTGTTTGTGCATTAAGATGTGAGTGTTTGATGATATTGAGTAAAAACTAGAAAGTGTATAAACTGTTTATATGATGTTTTGAAATATATATATATATAGGACAATGCTAGACAGAAAACCCTATTTAGGTAGAAAACTCTGGAAACCCAAATCTCCCCCCATTTTTACCCAACCTCCCGACATTTTTTTTTTTGAAAAAAATAACACATGTAATATACATGTTTTAGAGTGTTTTGGGCCAAAAAAAACAAAAAACCGCCGAAGGGATTTTTTTAAAAAAAATAAACAAATTTCAGTGCCTAACATGTGTTAGGCACAAAAGGCATAAATTGCTGAATTTTTTTTTTTTTAAATTATCCCTTCGGCGCTTTTTTGATTTTTTTTGGCCCAAAGCTCTTAAAAACATGTATATAACATGTGTTATTTTTTTCAAAAAAAAAATGTCGGGAGGTTGGGTTTTCTAGGGTTTTTTATATAGATAGGGTTTTCAATATAGCCCTACCCTATATATATATATATATTTCAAAACATCATATAAACAGTTTATACACTTTCTAGTTTTTACTCAATATCATCAAACACTCACATCTTAATGCACAAACAGTTCAGCAGACTTGGCATTTTAACAATTATACTACCACAACATCATACGGAACATCTTGTATACCAAAATACCAAGCAATTGAAGCATGGCTATATTTATATGTGTATAACCAAGGTTCACAAAACCCATCAACATTCAAACCTAACATAATACACTCAAACAGTTCAACAAGGATTCAAATTAAGCATCAACATCCAAATCGTCAAACAGTAACAATCACCTATTATCATACACACACACGAATCGAACAAACTGCCAATCATTATACAAGACTAAAACACAAGTACCAGCAGTGGTATAAACTGACCCAATGTTGAGGAACTGGTGGTTGTGCGACCCGAGACTGGACCAGACAAGACCCGAGCAGAACCCGAGGCTCTTCAGGCAGGTTTAGTCTGTAAAGCTACCTTACCGATCCTTTCAGGAACTTCGAATGGTCCAACATATCGCGGATTAAGTTTTCCCCGTTTGCAAAAACGTACCACACCCTTCCAGGGTGAAACTTTAAGTAGAACCCAGTCCCCGACCTGGAATTCTAGAGGTTTCCTAAGCTTATCAGCTTAGCTTTACTGAGGGCCTCGAGTTGCCGCCATGTGTTGTCTGATATGGACAATCGTATCCGTAGTACCAAGTTGTCTGGGCCGGTAATTTGGCCCCCGCCAACTTCCGCCCAACATAGAGGTGATCGGCAACTATGACCGTACAATGCCTCGAATGGTGCTGCCTGAATGCTAGTGTGGTAGGTGCTGTTGGAAGAGATATCTACAAAAAGGAATTGTCACTTGTTTTCCAAAGTCGATAACACATGCTCTCAGCATGCCTTCAAGGGTTTCTGAGAGTGCGTTCAATTTGACTACCCATCAGCGGGTGATAAACGGTGCCTACGACGAATCGGACGCAAAACGTGGGTTACGATCAGGGATAATAGAAGTTGGCACTCCGTGCCTAGCATGAAACTTACAAACCACGCACTTCATCTGATTGCAATGTCTGTCCAAAGTTGTATCGAGCAACCTGCAAAGCATGCAGTAGAGCGTCAATATAGAGATAGCGATTTCAAGAGTTTACCGTTTTCCAGTTTTATTTTCCAAAAACAATTTTGTTGATTAATTACTCATTCATATCATGTGATGGGGAGCTACCCCATATGTAAGCTACTAAAGTGCGTAATACCGAATACTTAGCGACCGCACATTTTCGTGATTTGCCCTGTTTTGTCAATGTCTATCATCATTGACGGTTTGCCAGAGTCTATTAGTTCACGCCCGATCCTATCCAGATACGGTATGAGGTTGGTGAGACCTAATAGCGCTATCAACTAATAACCTGTTCGCCAGGCCCCGGCGACTAATCGGTATCGTAAGTGGGGACATCCGTGATAGAGTTTCGTTTAGTCCGCTCGTTGCATTTAATATAAATAGTAATTAATAAAATGTCCCACACAAGGGGAAAGTGTTACCCGTATCCCACACAAGGAGATAGTAATACCGTATCCCACACAAGGAGATAGTAAGCAATCCCAAACCAGGGAATGTGTTGTTGTTACCGTTCAGCATATCCCACACATGGAGATAGTAAGCAATCCTAAACCAGGGAAAGTGTTGTTTGTACCGTTTCCCAACCACCAGGAACGCATGCTTTAAGTAAAAAGTTGTGAACTCACCTTTGCTTTGCTCGACAGACAATTTACTTGTGTTACGTTGGTCAACCATACCCTATTATGGTTATTAATATTCATTAGGTTCATATGCAAGTAGTGTCACGTATAATCCTACACGTATCTAACACAGAGCATGCATGTCATACTAGCATATATGGTATTGGGCCTATCATAGGATATGAACAGTTAAACAGTAATAATTAAGCAACAATAGCAGCACACAGTTCATAACATCAGTTTGTGCGGCCCAATAATCAAACCGGCCCACAAAACCAGTTCAGTCAAACCTGTGAGGTCTCGACTAGAGACTAAGAGAACACGAGTCGCAACCGTTGGACCCCGAGTCGAGATCAGGAGATCTCGGGTTGTCCATGTAATACTCGAAACCATGTTTCGAGTCAATCCTTGACTCGCAACCCTGAGTCGAGATTAGAAGATCTCAAGTCGCAACCTAGCTGGTCTCGAGTCTCCTGATGTGCACGTCCTGGTTTCGAGCTATAGTCACTAGGTGGTCTCGAGTCGAAACTACTCGATCTCGACTCGCAACCACTGTGGGAATCTTTCTAGAACCTTATCCATTTGTACGAACCAGTCACAATTCCTTAACATGTTTTATAATGCCGTACAATCATCAAATCAGATCAAACTAACATATCTCAAATATTTTTGGCATCATTCAAACAGTTCATCATGAAAAGAACATACAAACTAGCAACATCACATTGTCAGTTTCTCATTAATATTTATTTACATTCCTTTCATGACTCCAAGATTACAAGAAACACAAGGTACATATATATATTTCAAAACATCATATAAACAGTTTATACACTTTCTAGTTTTTACTCAATATCATCAAACACTCACACCTGAATGCATAAACAGTTCAGCAGACTTGACATTTTAACAATCATACGAAACATCTTGTATACCAAAATACCAAGCAGTTGAAGCACGACTATATTTATATGTGTATAACCAAGGTTCACAAAACCCATCAACATTCAAACCTAACATAATACACTCAAACAGTTCAACAAGGATTCAAATTAAGCATCAACATCCAAATCATCAAACAGTAACAATCACCTATTATCATACACACACATGAATCGAACAAACTGCTAATCATTATACAAGACCAAAACACAAGTACCAGCAGTGGTATAAACTAACTGAAGGTTGAGGAACTGGTGGTTATGCGACCTGAGACTGAACTAGATGAGACCCGAGCAGAACCCGAGGCTGCTGCCACTGCTTCTCTCCCGAACAAGGACTCGAACTGAACCTGACCCGAGCCATCATTAACATCAGCTCAGGTCTAAGCTGAACAACATCAGCATCAAATTTTCATCATCTTTTCAGAAAAGGGACAAAGATGAAAGGAAACGGGGAAGAAGGGGAGGTTCACCGGTAAGATTCGTCGGACAACCAGAACCGCCGCCTCTGCTTCTCTTTCCGGCGGCTATAGCCGCCGTCGATCCTGTCTCCATCAGCATCATCAATCATCTTTGACCATCATCATCCTCGATCACAAGTACGGCCTGAGCAGGTCCAACTCCAGAACAGGATGATGTGTGCAAAATGCAACATATAAATTACATCAATTGTGGCATAAAACTAACCTTTTTTCGTACTAATGTTGGAAAAAGTGTGCTTTTGTCTTCCTTTTGTATTTTCAGGATTAAATAAGCTCAAATTAACAAAAGAAGAAAAAAGACATCAAAATCTAACATAAATACAAGAAAAGGAACAAGACGTGACATGCCCGACCCCACGACAGCATCTTCCAAAGCAAAACAAGGCAACAGAGGACTGAACACGCCCCGTGCTCAGCCAGCACGGGGGCGTGCCCAAGTGTCAGCAGAAAAGACAAAGTGGTAGAAGCTTCTATTGCCCAGCATGGGGCCGTGCTCAGCGGACATGGGGCCGTGGTCAACTATAAGATTCGCACAATCCAGGCAAATCTTCATAGTACAAAGATTCTTCTGCACACGGGGTCGTGCTCAGCGGACACGGGGGCGTGGTCAACTAATAAGACAAAGCGGCATTAAATGAAGAAAGAGAGGATGTGGACACGGGGCCGTGCCCACTGGACACGGGGCCGTGCCTGAGCTTCTGTTCAACCTATAAATAGGAGTGCTTGGCTCAAGCTCAAACCATCCCTTGGCACACCACCTCTCTCACACTTCACCCACCACCCACCACCACCATAACACCATCATCCACCACCATCATCCATTGTCCATCGTAGAGTGTGTGAGTTGTCTCGGGATCCAAGATTGATCGTAAGAGTTCTTGACAATCAAGGCCATGTTTGCCTAAGTCTCTTACATCACTTGGTGAAGACAAAGTGTCTAGTGTAATACTTTTTATTTCTAATCTTTTCGCACTTTTTACTTGGTTTTGTATTAATGACTTTAATAACTAGTTGCTTATGTTGAAGGTGATCTTTCCTTATCGTTTGTCCGTGGTGTCTTGGCATTATTTTACTGTCTATATAAAATAAAAGATTTTCACCATTCATATCTCCACGGTCTATATAGAGGTATGTTGGCTACCTGGTCGGGGGTTAAGTGAACGGTTTGGTAAAGGTCTTGCCATTGTTCAGCGTTTAGAGGTCCTTCAATGGACCTAGGTCAAATTTAGTAGGACCTCCTTCAATACTTAACGGTATTGGATGGCGGGGGTCCAAACTCTTTGATCCCCTCATAAGTTAACTACTATTAATACTATAACCCGGCTATTTAGGACTGTATCCCTGCTGACTCAGACTACTTAGTTGAGGGTAACGTCACCTTTAAAAGTGGGGCCTACCATAATTTGCATTAATAACTTAATTAATTATCTTCCAATAATCCACCCTTTTAGGATTGTATCCTTGCTGACTCAAACTACTGGGGTGAGGGTAACGTCACCTTCAAAAGAGGGGTCTACTACAATAACTAAGATAATCTCTTAAAATAGTGCAAAAGTGCGGAAATAATAAAAAAGGTTACACTGATACGAGTCAGAACCAAGTGATTCATCTTGTCTATCTGTTTTTCTTTTTATTTTCTTTTTCAGCATTTTTAGTTAGTTTTTATTTTTCTTAGTTTAAAACATTTTTCTAAACTTTTTATTTTGATTAGACGTTGAGGATAAACCGGTACTAAAAGCTCTTGTGTCCTTGGACGACCTCGGTATCTTACCAACACTATACTACGCTCACGATGGGTGCACTTGCCCATATGAGTGTCTAGTGTTAGTAAATATCGTGTTTTATAAATTTAAAACTTGACTAAAAAGTGTTAAAGGGGCTTAAAATCTACACCTAAAATATATAACACTCGACACCCATCAAGTTTTTGGCGCCGTTCCCGGGGACACAAGGATTTTAAGAAAGTTAGGAATCAATGGCCTAATCGTTTTTCTTATTTTTCATTTTTTTAGGATTTTTTTTTTAGTTTTTCTGTTTCTGCAGAGCTCAGCACGGGCCGTGCCTGGTCGGACACGGGCCGTGCCCAGCATCATCAGTGGCAGTTTTTATTTTCTGAGTTACAGAGAGCTGAGCACGGGGCCGTGTCGGTGCAAAACGGGGCCGTGTCCAACTCCCAGTAACAGGGATCCGAAAAACAATTACTGTATCTCTGACCACGGGCCGTGTTCACTGAGCACGGGGCCGTGGTGAACATTCTGACCAACGTTCTTTTCTGTTTTTATTGTAGGACTTGGATCCCAGGCGCCACAGTTGAACCTCCTACGTAGTGCATGAGCTCCAGTTCTAGTAGAGACATAAAAGAACCTCTAGAAGAACCCGAACGCTTTCTCAGAAAAAGACTTAAAGCTAAAAATCAAGAGAAAGTTTCGGGGGACCAACTTCCAATGGCGGACCAGCGTACCCTCATGGATTACCTACGGCCAACCGTAGATAATCTCGGCGCCGCTATCAATGCACCGAATGTCGAAGCCAATAACTTCGAACTTCGGCCACACTTGATACAAATGCTTCAAAACTCCGCAACCTTCCATGGGCTTGCGGACGAGGATCCCCATCTACATATTACTAATTTCTTAGAAATATGTGATACCTTTCGGATCAATGGAGCATCAAATGACGCCATCCGCCTTCGAATGTTTCCATTTTCACTAAAAGACCGAGCTAAGGCTTGGCTTAACACCCTCCCAGTTGGCTCGGTAAACACCTGGGATGAACTAGCCCAAAAGTTTCTATATAAGTATTTCCCTCCGGCTAAAACGGCTAAATTAATGACTGAAATTAATACATATTCATAAGAGGATGGGGAATCCTTATATGAAACTTCGGAAAGGTTCAAGGAGCTACTAAGAAAGTGTCCTCATCACGATCTTGCAGTATGGCAACAAGTATCCACTTTCTACAATGGGTTGTTGCCACACACAAGACAAGCACTTGATTCTAGCTCCAGGGGAGTTTTAGGTAATCGTCGCCCAAATGAAATATATAATCAAATTGAGGAAATTGCTCAAACAAATTTTCAATGGCACACTCCCCGAGGTAATAAACCTATTGCCCCGGGCGCCCATAAGGTTGATGAAAGCACCTCTTTACAAGCCCAAATCGAGGCCCTCTCTTCGAAAATCAAAAAGCTAGAAATGACAAAAACGGCCTCGGTTATGGCTTGTGAAGGGTGTGGTGGGTCACATGAAAATTGGAGTTGTATGAAAGAATTAGATGAACAAACAGAAACGGTAAACTACATTGATAACAGACCTAGGCCGTCGGGTCCACCAACGGGTACCTACAACCAAGGATGGCGTAACCACCCTAATCTTGGTTGGAGAGATCCCGACAATAGTAGTAACCAACAAAACCAACGAACTAACTTTCAACAACCACAAAATTTCTCTCAACAACAAGGTGGACGAGAAAGGCTTGAAGATACTGTATCTCGCCTCATCTCCGACACCGAAAAGAAAAACTCGGATCGATTTCAACAATTGGAATCGAATTTTAGAAATCAACAAGCTAGCATTCAAAACATTGAAAAACAATTAAATCAACTAGCTCAAAATTTCTCTGAGAGACCACGAGGCGCGTTACCTAGTAATACCGAAACCAACCCAAAGGCACAAGTACACCTCATCACATTAAGAAACCGAACCGTGGGTCCCGAGGATGCCCCGCTACCGCCGGTTGAAGGAAGTCAACTCAGCCAAAGCTCGACTTCACCCACACCTCAACCAGAAAAGGTTTCTCCACCAAATCAAGAGCCCACCAAGACTCCTCCAATTCCGTACCCCGGTAGGTTAAATCGTCAAAAGACCGATGAACAATTTGCAAAGTTCGAAAATTTACTAAAACAATTGCATCTTAATATTCCTTTTATTGAGGTCTTAACCCAAATGCCTAAATATACAAAATTCATGAGGGATTTCCTCACTAACAAAAGGAAAATTGAATCATTGCAATTAGTTAACTTAGGCGAAGAATGCTCCGCCTTAGTACTCAACAAACTTCCACAAAAGAAAATCGACCCCGGAAGCTTCACAATTCCTTGCTCGATTGGGGAATCCCCCGTTCGTAATGCATTAGCCGATCTTGGGGCCAGCATTAACCTCATGCCCACATCGATGTTCAAACGACTCGGCCTAGGAACAAGAAGCCCTACAAAGATGAGCATACAACTCGCCGACAGATCCATCAAATTCCCACAAGGTGTCGCTGAAAATCTATTGGTAAAAGTTGACAACTTCGTTTTCCCAACCGACTTTGTCATCCTAGACATGGAAGAAGACACCGATGTCCCTCTCATCCTCGGGAGACCATTTCTAGCCACCGCCCAAGCGGTGGTGGATATGAATGACGGAACATTAACATTGATGTTTGGGGACAAGGAAGTGAAGTTTGAATGTGGAAAAAGAGTAGAGGACGAAGACCCGATCAACTACATGAAGGTCATAGACTCAAGATTGGATGACGCTCTCCGACGGTGTAACATGGGATGCAATACATCCCACTTGGGTAACATATGACCAGGCTTTGGGTCTAGCCAAGGACCCTTATAAACGTGGCGCACCACGGAGGCATTCCGCGGAACTATCCTTAGTTTAGTTTAGATTAATTTTTATGTTTTCTAGTTAGTTTTAATTTTCAGGAATAAAACACACTTGAGATGGCAAAGTATGCAAAGGGGAACTTGAACCAGCACCCCATGCAGGAAAACAGAACCGTCCGACAAATTTCTTCGTTTATAGTAAGCTCGGCACGGGCCGTGTCCACCCAACACGGCCCCGTGATGCACAGTCTGCAGAAAAAAGACCCAGTTCAGGTAACTGGACACGGGCCGTGTTCACCCAACACGCCCCCGTGTCCAGGCTTCTGTTTCTCTTGATTTAATTTTGTTACTGGCACTTGAACACGGGGCCGTGCCCGGATAACACGGGGCCGTGTTCAGCGCCCAGTAACACAAAAATTTTGCTTTTTACACCTTTTTACACATTCAATCCACCTAAAAACTTATTTTTGGGACACATTGAGGACAATGTGTAATTTAAGTGTGGGGGGGGGGGGGATGCTAAAACCTTGAATCTTGCAAGTCCTAAATACAAGCCTTACACAAAACTCTATTGGAACCGCTAATCACCCCAATTTTTTTTCAAAAATTTTAATTTTTTTACTTGTCTAGGTTTAACTCGGGAAATTCGAGTTCTCAAAAAGGTTATATTTTTACGAATTTACAACCGATAGCATCGTGATAAAAAGAATAAACATAAGAAAATTATGAAAAGTCATGACAAACTTAGTTAAAATTTAATCATATATACTTGATCACATAAAACCCCATTCCCACAAAAGTGAGTTTTGAGCCTTTATTGAGGAAACACTTACATATCATTAGACTAAATGCTCATTTTCGTTTCTTGTGTGAATAGCTGCTTGGTTCTTACGACTCTAGAACTTGCCATAACCATACATTCCCGGTCCTTACCAACTTAAACCCGAGTAAGTAAATGATGGAGGCATTAGGACTAACCCTTTTTATTTTTACACCATTATTTTTCTTTTTTTTTTACCACCTACCCAAAATCCCCCTAGTTAGCTGATGCGTGTGAAGTGTTATATATATTAGGTGTATATTTTAAGCCCCTTTAACACTTATTTTTAGCCAAGTTTTAAATTTATAAAACACGATATTTTACTAACACTAAACACACATATGGGCAAGTGCACCCATCCTGGGCGTAGTATAGCGTTGGTAAGATACCGAGGTCGTCCAAGGACACAAAAGCTTTTAGTACCGGTTTATCCTCAACGTCTAATCAAAATACAAAGTTAGAAAAGGTTTTAAACTAAGAAAAATAAAAACTAACTAAAATGCTGAAAATAAAATAAAAGAAAAAACAGATAGACAAGATGAATCACTTGGTTCCGACTCGTATCTAGTATAACCTTTGATTATTCCCGCACTTTTGCACATAATTAAGAGATTATCTTCGTTATTGTAGTAGGCCCCTCTTTTGAAGGTGACGTTACCCTCACCCCAGTAGTTTGAGTCAGCAAGGATACAATCCTAAAAGGGTGGATTATTGGAAGATAATTAATTAAGTTATTAATGCAAATTATGGTAGGCCCCGCTTTTGGCGGTGACGTTACCCTCGGCTAAGTAGTCTGAGTCAGCAGGGATACAGTCCTAAATAGCCGTGTTATAGTATTAATAGTAGTTAACTTATGAGGGGATCAAAGAGTTTGGACCCCCGCCATCCAATACCGTGAAGCATTGAAGGAGGTCCTACTAAATTTGACCCAGGTCCATTGCAGGACCTCTAAACGCTGAACAATGGCAAGACCTTTACCAAACCGTTCCCTTAACCCCCGACCAGGTAGCCAACATACCTCCATATAGACCGTGGAGATATGAATGGTGAAAATCTTTTATTTTATATAGACAGTAAAATAATGCAAAGACACCACGGACAAACGATAAGGAAAGATCACCTTCAACATAAGTAACTAGTTATTAAAGTCATTAATACAAAACCAAATAAAAAGTGCAAAAGATTAGAAATAAAAAGTATTATACTAGACACTTTGTCTTCACCAAGTGATGTAAGAGACTTAGGCAAACATGGCCTTGATTGTCAAGAACTCTTACGATCAATCTTGGATCCCGAGACGACTCACACACTCTACGATGGACAATGGATGATGGTGGTGGATGATGGTGTTGTGATGGTGGTGGGTGGTGGGTGGTGGATGAAGTGTGAGAGAGGTGGTGTGCCAAGGGATGAGTTGAAATGAAACCAAGCACTCCTATTTATAGGCTGAACAGAAGGCTGGGCACGGCCCCGTGTCCGCTGGACACGCCCCCGTGCCTGTCTGACATTCTCTCTCTTCATTAATTGTAATTCGCAATTACAATTAATGCGCCTGCTGTACTTTCGCCACGCCCCCGTGTTCACTGGACACGGCCCCGTGGTGGGCAATAGAAGCTTCTATAGGTTTGTCTTTTCTGCTGCTTCTTGGGCACGGCCCCGTGCTGGCTGAGCACGGGGCGTGTTCAGTCTTCTGCCTTCTCTATTTTGCTTGGGAAGATGCCGTTGAGGGGTCGGGCAGTCCACTTATGATCCTTTTCTTGTATTTATGTTAGATTTAGCTGTCTTTTTGCTTCTTTTGTGAATTTGAGCTCATTTAATCCTGAAAATACAAAAGGAAGACAAAAACACTCTTTTTCCAACATTAGTACTTAAAAAGGGTTAGTTGTATGCCTTATTTGATATAATTTATATGTTGCATTTTACACACATCAAATACCCCCACACTTGAACTTTTGCTTGTCCTCAAGCAAAACTCTTTAATATGTGGCTTACACTCCCAAATGGAATGGGAAGAAGAGAAGGTTTTGGCTTGTCATAGAGTGTTGGGAATCCAAGATATTTTTGGGTTTTTTTTTATCTATTTACAATCCTATTCGTTATGATTTGTTTAGAACGTTTCATAGGAGAAATTACTTATTTGGGCATAACATGCCTTTTTTAAAATTCCATTTATATACAAGTTCACATACCTCACGGGAGAAATCACTCACACTCGGCCGAAGGTGTATTTTTAGTGAATCACTCGAGAGCGGCATGGAACTTATTCCTACCATAAGCTTGCCAAGAAATCAATCATCCTCCTTTTTAACTTTTATACCTTTGTAAATATCAAGAGGACTTTGTGGGTGAAGGGTTAGGCTTGGGTTAAAGGTAGGTGGTTGGGTTAGTGGTTAGTAGAAAAAGGGTGAAAAAGCGTAACAAGTGTCGGTTTTCGTACGACTTTCTATTTTTGTAACTTTTATTTTGATGAAGCTATTATTCAAACAAAGTTATTTTTGATGAACTTGTTTGTTTATTTTCTTTTGCTTCATCGTCAACACATTTTTTTTTTGAACGATCATACGAAAAACCGAACTTGTTACTAAAACAAAGGGTTAAACATGAAAAAGGTTTTGGTGGGTAAAAGGGTGTTTGGTTTGGGTTATGAAATGAAAAGGTTTAGGCTCAAAGGGGCTAACTAGGGGGATTTTTGGGTAGGTGGTAAAAGAAAAAGAAAAAAAAATGGTGTAGAAGAAAAAAAAAAGGGTTAGTCCTAATGCCTCCATCATTTACTTACTCGGGTTTAAGTTGAAAAGGACCGGGAATGTATCGTCATGGCAAGTTCTAGAGTCGTAAGAACCAAACGGCTATTCACACAAGAAACGAAAAATGAGCATTTAGTTTAATGATATGTAATTGTATGCTCAATAAAGGCTCAAAACTCACTTTTGTGGGAATGGGTTTTTATGTGATCAAGTATATAAAATCAAATTTTAACTAAGTTTGCTATGCCTTTTCATAATTTTCTTATGTTGGTTCTTTTTATCACGACGCTATCGGTTGTAAATTCGTAAAAATATAACCTTTTTGAGAACTTGAATTTCCCGAGTTAAACCTAGACAAGTAAAAAAAAAATTTTTGAAAGATTTTTGGGGTGATTAGCGGTTCTAATAGAGTTTTGTGTAAGGCTTGTATTTAGGACTTGCAAAATTTCAAGGTTTTAGCATCCCCCCATACTTAAATTACACATTGTCCTCAATGTGTCTCAAAAATAAATTTTTAGGTTGATTAGATGTGTAAAATGGTGTTAAAAGCAAAGATTTATGTTACTGGCAGTCTGGACACGGCCCCGTGGGGACCGGACACGGCCCCGTGTTCAGGTGCCAGTAACGAAAATTAAAGAAAAGAAACAGAAGCCTGGACACGGGGGCGTGTCTGGTGAACACGACCCGTATCCAGTTACCTGAACTGGGCATTTTTCTGCAGGGGATTCAGCACGGGGCCGTGTTGGTTGGACACGGCCCGTGTTGAACCTTCTGTAATGGAGAGATTGATGTCGGGTTGCCTTGTTCTTGTGCATGGGGTCATTTTTCTCGTTCCCCTTTTCATCCCTTACCACCATGAGTGTGTTTTATTCATTATGAACCATCCAAACTTTAAAAACCATCATTTCATTGCAATCATAGAGAGACCTTACATAGTCCTAAATTTATATTAAACTAGATATGAAAACAAAGAAATATTAAACCATGGAGTTCTAGCCTCTACTTTATTTTAATTTGCAAAATCTCCAAGAAGCTACTAATCTTGGTTAGACAAATCCTTTTAGAACTCCTTCTTCCCGGTGCAGCTTTCCTCACATATCGGCGAGCCACTCCTCCACCTCCCTTGGAAGGAGAAAAGAAGGCTCATTGGCATTAGTTTGAGGAGTTTCGATTTCCACCGGGATCTCTTGTTGGTGCTCCACGGGAGGTTCTACTGGAAGGTCTTCCCACCCGGTAGGGTTGTTAATTCCGAGTGCCAAGTTCCAATCCTGTTGAGGGAGGACTGGTTCCATCGGGGGTGCTACAAGAATATTTAACCTCTGGTGCAAGAGGTTAATTTCTTGGAAGCTGCTTTCGAGTCCCACCGTAAGATCGTTAATACGGTCGATTAGGACCTCCTCTACAGACGTCATTTCGTCGAGAGCCTCCCTTAATGCTATCACATAGTGCACAAGTGTAGCTTCAACGGAGGGCCTCCTTCCTCTTCAGCTGTTTGATGAATGCACGGAAGATGTTTCGTTGTTCTCACTCGACATTCTACGAAAAATAAACTGAAAAATAGTTTATTTGATGAAACAGTGACCGGACACGGCCCCGTGTTCATCTTTTTGCAGAATTTTGGAGCAAGGAAACTTGAAATTTTAAGTTATTTTCTAAACTTGTGGGGTCTTTTCATTAATAACTTAAAACAATGTTACACAACATATTTTTACCAAGATTCCTTGAACAAAACTCATTAATCCCTACCACAAAGTTGGAAGAATTCAAACTTTTTAATGGTAGTTCTTGGGGAAAGATGGAGAAGAAGGAAATGGCTAAAAGAGGAAAGGACAAAATGGGTTGTTGGAACCTTCTTTTAGACTTACCTAGGATAGTTGAGAGAAGATTCCTTCAAATCTCTGTCCCAAGTTGGTCCAAATGTGCAGAATTCTTGGCTGCATTTATAGAAAACGACAGCATCCTAGACACGGCCCCGTGTTCAGGTGGAGTTCTGACACAGTTGTCCGTATTCTGACGTACTGATCAGAAGGGAATCTTTTGGTGAACACGGGGGCGTGTTGGCTGGGTACGGCCCCGTGTCGAGGGACTGTTTATGAAGTTGTCTAGTTTTTTAAGGAACTCACTAGTATCGGGTGGCTCCTGATTGGTCGGAACAACCCCAAAGTGCCTAAGATACCTTAATTGTCCTAAACTAAGGCGAGAACGCAAGAGGTTGTCGGTGAGGGTAATTCCTATTTTCATTCTAGGTGGACAAGTCAACCCTTTCCCGGGATCTCGTTAAAGAAGGTGTATGCCGAATCGCTCAGGTCTATGTATGCACCGAACGAAGTCGATGGAGAGTCCTTCACGGCACAATCGGCACAGGGACGACTATCGTCCAAGTCTTTGCTAGGTATGAAGGTATTTTTGGGAGCAACGAGGTTGTCGGAATGCGGTTCCAACATTTCTTCATGGTCATCGTCTTGGGTCGGATCAATAAAGTCCTTCCTAAGCTCTTTTAACCAATCCAGAATTAGCTTTTCTAGTTGAAATAACTCATCAAGGAGCATTTCCATTAGAATATCTGGCTGGGCGCATTCGAGGGAGAGATAGTGCTTATTTTTACTTTCGCCCCTCTTAAGGTTATAAGGAATCAGTGGGTCTATGTAGTGGGGCCTATAATTTAGAAAGTAACATTCTAATTCTTTATGTTTGCCTCCACATAATTGACACCACGTACCATAAGAGTGCCGAAAGTAAAAACAATTACTATCACTCATGTTTATGTTAGAAATTACCAACCGCCGGGATCTAACGGTTCTGTTTTCAGTAAGTGAATCTTGGGCACGGGGGCGTGTTGAGTGAGCACGGCCCCGTGTTCAGCTTACTGTCTGACTTAAAACAGGATTGCCAGTTCCAATGATTTAGCACGAGGGCGTGTTCAGCAGGCACGACCCGTGCTGAGCTCTGCAGAAGCTGAAAAACTAATAAAATCCTAAAAAAATAAAAAGAAAAATAAAAATATGATTAGGCCGTTGATTCCTAACTTTCTTAAAATCCTTGTGTCCCCGGCAACGGCGCCAAAAACTTGATGCGTGTGAAGTGTTATATATATTAGGTGTATATTTTAAGCCCCTTTAACACTTATTTTTAGCCAAGTTTTAAATTTATAAAACACGATATTTTACTAACACTAAACACACATATGGGCAAGTGCACCCATCCTGGGCGTAGTATAGCGTTGGTAAGATACCGAGGTCGTCCAAGGACACAAGAGCTTTTAGTACCGGTTTATCCTCAACGTCTAATCAAAATACAAAGTTAGAAAAGGTTTTAAACTAAGAAAAATAAAAACTAACTAAAATGCTGAAAATAAAATAAAAGAAAAAACAGATAGACAAGATGAATCACTTGGTTCCGACTCGTATCTAGTATAACCTTTGATTATTCCCGCACTTTTGCACATAATTAAGAGATTATCTTAGTTATTTTAGTAGGCCCCTCTTTTGAAGGTGACGATACCCTCACCCCAGTAGTTTGAGTCAGCAAGGATACAATCCTAAAAGGGTGGATTATTGGAAGATAATTAATTATTAATGCAAATTATGGTAGGCCCCGCTTTTGGCGGTGACGTTACCCTCGGCTAAGTAGTCTGAGTCAGCAGGGATACAGTCCTAAATAGCCGGGTTATAGTATTAATAGTTGTTAACTTATGAGGGGATCAAAGAGTTTGGACCACCGCCATCCAATACCGTGAAGCATTGAAGGAGGTCCTACTAAATTTGACCAAGGTCCATTGCAGGACCTCTAAACGCTGAACAATGGCAAGACCTTTACCAAACCGTTCCCTTAACCCCCGACCAGGTAGCCAACATACCTCCATATAGACCGTGGGGATATGAATGGTGAAAATCTTTTATTTTATATAGACAGTAAAATAATGCCAAGACACCACGGACAAACGATAAGGAAAGATCACCTTCAACATAAGTAACTAGTTATTAAAGTCATTAATACAAAACCAAATAAAAAGTGCAAAAGATTAGAAATAAAAAGTATTATACTAGACACTTTGTCTTCACCAAGTGGTGTAAGAGACTTAGGCAAACATGGCCTTGATTGTCAAGAACTCTTACGATCAATCTTGGATCCCGAGACGACTCACACACTCTACGATGGACAATGGATGATGGTGGTGGATGATGGTGTTGTGATGGTGGTGGGTGGTGGATGAAGTGTGAGAGAGGTGGTGTGCCAAGGGATGAGTTGAAATGAAACCAAGCACTCATATTTATAGGCTGAACAGAAGGCTGGGCACGGCCCCGTGTCCGCTGGACACGCCCCCGTGCCTGTCTGACATTCTCTCTCTTCATTAATTGTAATTCGCAATTACAATTAATGCGCCTGCTGTACTTTTGCCACGCCCCCGTGTTCACTGGACACGGCCCCGTGGTGGGCAATAGAAGCTTCTATAGGTTTGTCTTTTCTGCTGCTTCTTGGGCACGGCCCCGTGCTAGCTGAGCACGGGGCGTGTTCAGTCTTCTGCCTTCTCTATTTTGCTTGGGAAGATGCCGTTGAGGGGTCGGGCAGTCCACTTATGTTCCTTTTCCTGTATTTATGTTAGATTTAGCTGTCTTTTTGCTTCTTTTGTGAATTTGAGCTCATTTAATCCTGAAAATACAAAAGGAAGACAAAAACACTCTTTTTCCAACATTAGTACTTAAAAAGGGTTAGTTTTATGCCTTATTTGATGTAATTTATATGTTGCATTTTACACACATCATTAGCCCCTTTGAACCTAAACCTTTTCATTTCATAACCCAACCAAACACCTTTTTACCCACCAAAACCTTTTTCATTTTTAACGCTTTGTTTTAGTAACAAGTTCGGTTTTTCATATGACTTTCCTTGAAACAAAAATATGTGTTGATGATGAAGCAAAAGAAAATAAACAAACAAGTTCATCAAAAATAACTTTGTTTGAATAATAGCTTCATCATAAATAAAAGTTACAAAAATAGAAAGTCTTACGAAAACCGACACTTGTTACGCTTTTAGCCCTTTTTCTACTAACCATTAACCCAACCACCTACCTTTAACCCAAGCCTAACCCTTCACCCACAAAGTCCTCTTGATATTTACAAGGGAATATAAGTTAAAAAGGAGGAGAATTGATTGCTTGGCAAGCCTATGGTAGGAGTAAGTTCCATGCCGCTCTCGAGTGATCCACAAATACATTTTCGGCCTAGTGTTGAGTGATCCCCGTGAGGTATGTGAACTTGTGTATAAATAGAATTTTAAAAAAGGCATGTTATGCCCTAATAAGTAATTTATCTTATGAAACGTTTTAAATAAATAAATCATGACGAATAGGATTGTAAATAAATAAAAATAAAACTAAATAAAGAATCTTGGAAATCCCGACACCCTACGACAAGCCCAAAATCTTTTTCTCTACCCATTCCATTTGGGAGTGTAATAGCCACATATTAAAGAGTTTTGCTTGAGGACAAGCAAAGATTCAACTGTGGGGGTATTTGATGTGTGCAAAATGCAACATATAAATTACATCAATTGTGGCATAAAACTAACCCTTTTTTAGTACTAATGTTGGAAAAAGTGTGTTTTTGTCTTCCTTTTGTATTTACAGGATTAAATAAGCTCAAATTAACAAAAGAAGCAAAAAGACATCAAAATCTAACATAAATACAAGAAAAGGAACAAGACGTGACATGCCCGACCCCACGACAGCATCTTCCCAAGCAAAACAAGGAAACAGAGGACTGAACACGCCCCGTGCTCAGCCAGCACGGGGGCGTGCCCAACTGTCAGCAGAAAAGACAAAGTGGTAGAAGATTCTATTGCCCACCACGGGGCCGTGCTCAGCGGACACGGGGCCGTGGTCAACTATAAGATTCGCACAATCCAGGCAAATCTTCATAGTACAAAGATTCTTCTGCACACGGGGTCGTGCTCAGCGGACACGGGGGGCGTGGTAAACTAATAAGACAAAGCGGCATTAAATGAAGAAAGAGAGGATGTGGACACGGGGCCGTGCCCACTGGACACGGGGCCATGCCCGAGCTTCTGTTCAGCCTATAAATAGGAGTGCTTGGCTCAAGCTCAAACCATCCCTTGGCACACCACCTCTCTCACACTTCACCCACCACCCACCACCCACCACCACCATCATCCATTGTCCATCGTAGAGTGTGTGAGTCATCTCAGGATCCAAGATTGATCGTAAGAGTTCTTGACAATCAAGGCCATGTTTGCCTAAGTCTCTTACATCACTTGGTGAAGACAAAGTGTCTAGTGTAATACTTTTTATTTCTAATCTTTTCGCACTTTTTACTTGGTTTTGTATTAATGACTTTAATAACTAGTTGCTTATGTTGAAGGTGATCTTTCCTTATTTGTCCGTGGTGTCTTGGTATTATTTTACTGTCTATATAAAATAAAAGATTTTCATCATTCATATCTCCACGGTCTATATGGAGGTATGTTGGCTACCTGGTCGGGGGTTAAGGGAATGGTTTGGTAAAGGTCTTGCCATTGTTCAGCGTTTAGAGGTCCTGCAATGGACCTGGGTCAAATTTAGTAGGACCTCCTTCAATACTTAACGGTATTGGATGGCGGGGGTCCAAACTCTTTGATCCCCTCATAAGTTAACTACTATTAATACTATAACCCGGCTATTTAGGACTGTATCCCTGCTGACTCAGACTACTTAGTTGAGGGTAACGTCACCTTCAAAAGTGGGGCCTACCTTAATTTGCATTAATAACTTAATTAATTATCTTCCAATAATCCACCCTTTTAGGATTGTATCCTTGCTGACTCAAACTACTGGGGTGAGGGTAACGTCACATTCAAAAGAGGGGCCTACTACAATAACTAAGATAATCTCTTAAAATAGTGCAAAAGTGCGGAAATAATTAAAGGTTACACTAGATACGAGTCGGAACCAAGTGATTCATCTTGTCTATCTGTTTTTCTTTTTATTTTCTTTTTCAGCTTTCTAGTTAGTTTTTATTTTTCTTAGTTTAAAACATTTCTCTAAACTTTTTATTTTGATTAGACGTTGAGGATAAACCGGTACTAAAAGCTCTTGTGTCCTTGGACAACCTCGGTATCTTACCAACGCTATACTACGCTCACGATGGGTGCACTTGCCCATATGAGTGTCTAGTATTAGTAAATATCGTGTTTTATAAATTTAAAACTTGACTAAAAATTGTTAAAGGGGCTTAAAATCTACACCTAAAATATATAACACTCGACACCCATCACAGGACATCGAAAAAGAGAGAACGAGAGGGGTGTGTATGTGTGTGTCTGGCCGGAGACCATCGCCGGAGTGTCGGCTCCGGTGACCGTCGATCAGCGAGAGATAGTGCAGAGGGTTTAGTGTGCGGCTGGATCTTCTATTAGGGTTTTGGGTTTATGCAAAAATAAGGGAGGTGGGGGGTTTGAGTTTATATTTAAAGGGTAGGGTTTTTAGGTTAGTTGGCTTGGGCATAGCCCAAGTGCGTGAATCCGTTAAACGATTCGGCGTCTTGCTCACCAGACTAGCCCGGTTTTATTAACTCATACGTAAGTAATTGGAACTCTCGTCACGGATTATTATTATTTCACAAATAATAATAATTGTAATAATAATAATAATAACAATAATAATACATGCACGTATTATGAAAATACCCTTCTCTCGACAACGAGAGTATGGGTTGTCACATGATGTTTGTAAATAAATACAATAAACCCTTGTATTTTCTATTTTTTTTAATTTATATTAAGAAATATCCCTATTTTTATATGGGTTTATATACTTGCCATAATTTGAATATTTATATATACCTGTAAATACATAACGTTTCTATTGAAGAAAAAAAAACATTTGTACTGATTGATATAATAAGAATAAGAGAGAGCTTAAATAAACAATTTTTTTTCAACTTTGATTTTCATTATGGTTCTAATTGGTTTAGTGTTCTGGGTAAGTATTCTAACTAAAAGATTAACTACATTCTTTTGTTTTGATGTATATTATTATACATCAACAGTTCGATATATAAAGTGGGGTAAATGAAATTTAGTTGTCAAGCACACCCCATTTTTATACAAATAATATACTGCAACATGTAATATATAAAATCTTCCACGTTAAATCAAATTGTTAAGAAGTATCAAAATCATCTGTGTGAAAAAAAATTAAACAAAACAGTCAACAAATAATGCAGAACAAAATCATCCGGTTGAAAAGAGAAAGAAACCTAAACAAAACAATCGATAAAAAACAAACGGGGAATGAACGAAAAAAATACCGTAAACAATTAAACAAAACAATAATATATACAAGGTAGAGTGTGGAATTTTAAAAAATTATAAAAATGATATTTTTGAAAAGGAAGTTATAAACAGTAAAAATGAAGGTGCATTTAGCCACACCCTAATATATATATATATATATATATATATATATATATATATATATATATATATATATATATATATATATATATATATATATATATATTGTAACGCCTGCGTCCCTAGACTTTTAACTAGTGTCAATTTTAGTCCCTAATCTATGAGATACTTGACTCTTTTGACACTTTTGACACTTGTGATGCTTAAATCTAGATTCTTGATTCTTAATACTATAATGCTTGATTCCAGAAACTTGATTCTTGATACCAGATACTTGGAAGCTAGATTCTTGATTCTATATACTTGATTCTTGGAAACTATGATTCTTGATACTTGATACTTTGGTGCTTGACTCTCGAGACTCGTGCAACTTGAGACTTGGTTGAACGAGAGACTAGAGACTTGTCATTGGCGGAATCTATGAAACTTGGAAACTAATATGTTAATCTAGTTATGTGATGATATTACCCAATAATACACAACGCAATGCTTAATCTAACTCGCAAAACGAAACAAAGACAGGAACGCGGAAAGGATGGGATTGTGTGACATCTGTGCTTGTAATGATTGTAAACAGTTCATTTATCAATGAAATAATGTTATTTGATCCCAATGTTTGTTTGTTTATGTTTGACATTTTTTCATGTTTTGATTTTCGTTCAATTTCAAACTCTATATCGCTTTCTAGAGAATTATACGCAAACTGGTGCGTAAACTTAATCAGTTTAACGCGACAAATACTTCGGAACATCAACATATGCTTAACATACCTTAAATAACCTTTACATAACTTATAAATTAGTTTTGAAGGCTTTGGTATGGCAAAATCAAGTTTATTCACTTACAGGGACTAAACTCGACAAACTGCGAAAGTATGCAGATTCGTACTGTAACGGACATTCCGGAATATGATCATAAGTTAAAAATACCATAAATATCCTTTACATAGCTTAGAAATAGGCTTTCAGAGGTTCGGTGTGCTAAAATAAACTTTTTGGTCATTCAGGGACTAAAAGTGCATAAGTTTGCATTTTCGCGCATATCTTACGTTCTGAATACATCCAGACATCCAAAAATTTATGTAATCATTAAAATATTTTATTTTAGTGATTGGCATGATAAAATTCCATTCGTCGCGTAATTTGGATCGTTTTTTCGCGTCCGTTCGTGTTTCGTCGTAATTAACCGAATATCGCGATCGTACGACCAAACGAACCGACATCCGACATATTTTTTAACATGTTTCATGTCCCTCATGTTTAGGAATCATTGTAGGGCCTTAAAAATGGCTTAACGGGCTTTAAACGTGTCGAAAAAGGCCTTAAACACATGCAGGGACTGAAACTGCAACATTTGAAACTTATTGCTGATCTGCAGACTTCAGACGGGGCGCGTAAGCCTAAGGGCTTACCTTGCGCGGCCCGTGTGAACCTGCCAGATGTTCAGAAACTTGAAAACAGCTTGTTCCAGTTGTTTCCAACACTTTCAAATGGTTTTTAGGCATCCTAGGGGCTGGTTTTGAGTGCCCAAGGTATTACAAAACAGGGGGCACACTTAGACGGCCTAGATCGCATCACGTTTTTCAAGAAACGATCCAAACGGTCTTGGTTTTCCTATAAATACCCCCACCCTCTTGCTTCAAAACTCACACTTTGATCTGATTTGGCTCTCTAAGTTGAAGTTATACATTTCCTAACTGAGAGTAATCGGATCAAAACTCCATAGCTTGGACCCGTTGTAAGTCCTCTTTCGTTCTTATACGCGTTTTAGCATGAAAGTCAAACTTTGTTTGACTTCTGCATTGACCAGTTTATGGTCAACACAAAGTTCATTTGAACTTCGCAACGTGAGCGTATTCACGATGGTTATAGTCCCTAGTGACTATACCTACTGATTACCACGTTGATTAGGCATAGTGACGAGTCGTAGTTTCGGCCAAAATGCCTATTCTTGCGTATTTTGTAACCAAACTACACTTGGGTATCAAAACCCTTTGTTTTGATACCAAACCTATTTTCAAAGCTCGTTAAACATGTTTTAACATGTTTAGCTCGTCACTTTAGATTTAGTGCTTATATAGGGTCATAAGGTAAGCGATTTAAACAATCGCTTAGACTTTCGAACCCGACCCGTTTGGTCAATCATTAGGATTCGACCAAACACATTAGGTGACCATAGTTGTATAGGGAATAACCTTCTGAGGTTATACCTTATGGTCACGTCGTTTAGTTAGTTGTATGATAGGTAGTTTATATGCCTTAGGAAAATTACCAAAATGACCTTTTTACGCCGAATTTCATTTTAAGCATATGTAACATAATTTTTTACATCTAAACTGATTAGACAACAATATTAGACATGTTAAGGCATATTTTACTTGTCATAGGACTAGTTAGGCAGTACGAACGCGCTTTACGCGAACGACGCGTTAAAGTAGCATATGCTACCTAAACGGGTCGTAATGGGTCGTAAGCACTTAGGATAGGTTCTGTTTTAGAATGTAGGCTTTGTTAAACCATATTACATGATTTCCTATACTCATTTGGTTTATGAACCCGCATTTTATCTGATCCTTCGATTTAGGTCCGTTTATTAACGTAGTTACCTATATTAGGTGCCGTTTGATTCCGTGATCTTTCTAGCATTGCTTGGTGGTTATCTAAAGACTATTGAGCAATCTCAAGTGAGTACATAGTCCCCTCTTTTACTGTTTTTATAACATTTTGGGGTGAAATACATGTGCCTACTTGTTACTTTCGTGCTTTCCATGTTTTTATATCATATGCTTGTTATGTTCATTAGTACACATATAATATATGATTTCTTGCATGTTTTGCTATGTATGTTTACTTAGCATGCTAGCACATTGTTTTACATTACATTTTATGCTATGTATGTCCATTTAGTGCATACTTAGTACATTGTTTTACATTACATTTCTGTTGCATATGTTCACTCAGCATATGGACACATTGTTTTACATTTCTACCTTGTATGTTCACTTAGCATACTAGGTACATTGTTTTCATAAAACATGCTTACATTTGGTTTGTTTAACGAGCTAAAATACGTTCATTAACATTAGCTACGCCGCTCAGTAGTAAGTAGTGGTACCATAGGACTTGACAACTCCCATTCCTAGCATCCTAGGTTTGTTTGGATGAAAGGAATGACTGAATCCGAAAACATTTTTGATAACCTTTACTCTAAGGTTATCCTACAGTCTCAAGGCTTGAATGTATACGTTTAACATCACCACATAAGTGTTTGTATCAGTAAAGCATGCATTTATTTTACAAAACATGACTTTTGATTTATTCAAAACACTTTGTTTTGTACATCTTTACATATGGTTTAAGTAGTCACATTTTACTTACCGTACATAACATTGGTTTACAGATTACCTGATTTACATTTAACCATAAACGTTTGATTATACAATAAACATTTCTACAATTGTTGAACATTACATCTTGGTGGTTTGTTTGGATAAGTGATTTACATAACGAGGCGACGTGTAATATGATAAAAACAAATTGGATACGTGTAAGGCCATAATACGTATTTGACAAAAAGTCGCAGCGGAAATTCGTGCCATAAAATTTCTTTCATTACAAACGTCTTGACTTACTTGAAAGTTCGTTTTAATATGTATCTTTTACAAAAATAAAGTATAAGTCCTGTTTACTAAAGTACATACTCAATTATTCCCTTACAATCTATCTTGTGACTCGATCCTTGATCTCTATTCCTCGTGATAACTGCCCGTGATTCGAACAACCTGCACTCACCACATACATTCATAACATTAGTACACAATACATAAACAAGATTCAATCTCATACACTTCCCATTTCGTCATCTTTCTAACTTTAAGCATTTCATCTGCGTATCCATATCCTGATGAGGCTTCAATAATGTACCTGCATTACTTTTCATTCTCAAGGCACACCATTAATAACGTATTACTCGACGTATCTAAATCATGCATACATACATTCTTACGTGCATACATACACATCTACATACGTACATACCTTTCTATATCGCTACATACATGCATACACTCATACTTGCCTTCATATATACTTAAATACACGTCTACATATGTACATACACTCTTATGTACACGATCAAGATCTTACATGCCTCTTGTATATCCATACATTAATTACATGGTACATAGACTTAGATTTATATCCCATAAACGTCAAAGGAACGATCAAAATCATGTTTGGGAGGCCCGCCGTGGTCCACGGATAGCAAACCGAAGCCTACTACTCCCAAATCAACTTAGATAACAAATTTCAGGTTTTTGAACATGGGGAGGCCGTCGACAACGGCCCTAGGGGCGTCGGCAACGGCCCTTGCAAGTGCCCGTAGCCCAAAACTTCCGTAGACAACCAAATAACCCGTCAGCCAAAAACTGACTTTCTAGAGCCCGTCGGCGACACCCCTAAGGCCGTCGGCGACGCCCTCTAGAAAATGCATTTTTCTGCAGCTCCGTTTCGTCGTCCGTACGCACTAAAACGCGCATAACTTTTGAACCGTTTACCCGTTTAACCTCCCGTTTCTTCCTACATGCTTGTAAATTCACATTCTATCATATGAACTTGAAAACCAACATCCAGTTTAAGGAAAATATTCACTTAAGGTTCTCGGCTTTATATACCCGCTTTCACTTATTCGACCCGTTCATGTTTTCGTCAAACTACTCATTTGTTTTAACCCAAAACTTACATAAACGTTATAACTATAATACTTTCACATTATCCGGGGTTCGTACTTGGGATTTATGCACTCGATACCCGGTATGCGTTAAACCTATTCATGTCATTCATTTATACGAAAGCAAACTTTGTTAATACAACTTCAAATGCGAAATTGTTTGTCTATTAACCATGACTCACAACCGAGTCTTTAGACTATTAATCCGCGTCTCCGACTCTTGATTAACGTACTTATGTAGAATTCTACCCATACCCGGTTATAGTACCGTAATCAATTACTTATACAACCCTTCCGGTATACTAATAAAACCACATTTTTGACCCATTCGGCCTACTTAACGTAAATCATCAAATTCATACAACCCTTCTTATTTGACTTCAATTATCATGCCTAATTAACTAGAACATAACCTTACTTAACAAACTAAGAAGTGATTCGGAAATCACTTACCTTGTGCATCCGTGTCCGTATCCACTTCCTTGTCTCCTCTTAACCCATTAGCCTTTCATGCTTGAGTCCATGCTAATGTGATTCCTATCCTTTCAAGTCATCACATCATGGTTAGCATACGTGCTCATTCATACTAACATTCGTTTCTTTCCATTCATACATTACTTGACTTTTTATTAACCAAATACCACATACATAAAGCATAGACTAAAAGTCACCTTGGTCCATATTCACGCAACTCAATTATCATCATACACAACACGTAGATCATCTACTACGATACACATGACTTCTCTACTGTTACAATCATGTCCGAAGGGCTAACATGCTATACATTCATTGTTGACTTTTAGGAAGTCAAATGTCCTATTTACACATTATACGCATTACACACTCGTATTGTATGACATCTGCAACTACATGATCACTTACTT
The DNA here is from genome assembly GCA_030545235.1 of Helianthus tuberosus. Classification (NCBI taxonomy): domain Eukaryota; kingdom Viridiplantae; phylum Streptophyta; class Magnoliopsida; order Asterales; family Asteraceae; genus Helianthus; species Helianthus tuberosus. The sequence continues at coordinate 66,240,776 of CM060377.1, read as the reverse complement.
ATATACACATACTCATATACATACATAATCCATTCCATCCACGCTTGCATTCTCATATTTACATCTACATAGTGAGTTACTAACTCATCATTTCACCAATCCAAATCATTTTCATCATATGCATATGAAATCATGATGATCACACATTAGACAATACTCAAGCATTTCATCAAACACATGGCGTGCATAACATTAATAAAGCATAATGTACAAGTATCATATGCACATCTTCCCTAGTTCATATCAAGATCATCAAGTTTTCATACAACATTCATTCATAATTAATTCTCATCCAACAAATACTCATTGTAAGTAACTTCATACATGATTATGACAATAATTTGCACATAATTCGTCTCTTACACTACACAAAGGCGTTACCCCAAGTGGGTTTTCACTTTTAATCATCAATTCACCCAATTTCAAGCATAAATCATGTTCTATGGTAAGATCCTAACTCAAAATTACTACATTCTTCATATGAACTCATGATTGGGTCAAAACCCACTTTCTACAAATCACCAAATCAGAAATTTCGACTTACCACTCGTTAGACAAGCATAGATGATCACTTATTCGGGCACATGCATAAGATTGGCATCAATTTCATCCTTCGATTTGATAATTTTGAAGATTTTTGTCTTAGTTAGGTTTGGTTCTCCTTCCCTCTTTCTCTTCTACGCACACACATACACACACAGACCTGCACTTTGTGTTTTATTTGTTTTAAAATAAACTTTCATTCACTTATGCACATATAGTCCCTCTAGTTTCAATTGTTGTTTATTAACACAAAATCTTTCATTCCTTCTACACTAACATCACATTTCTTTAACTTATTTAGTCAACTAAAGTTATGACATTACATACTTAGAACATTTAGGTAAAATAAATAAATTGATTATTTTTGGGGTGTTACAAGTCTACCCCCCTTAAAAGAAGGTTTCATCCCCGAAACCTTTCTCGTTCCTACTTTTACCTTTCTATCGTACTCATTAAATGGGCACACTATAACATAATTCATTCGGGGTCTTTGCAAAAATCATAATCATGAATAAATATAAGCGTACGCATTGCTCCTATCTTCTTAAATTCGTAATTTACTTTCATAATCACACAAGGGTCAGGGTATGATCCAGAGCTCTAATTAGTGTCTTTTACTTTATAATGCTAGCTCCTAGCACATACCATCACTAGCGTTTCATTCATCGAATTTATTCCAATTGTATACAATTATTAATCGTGCAAATCCAAGTCTATGGCTTGTTTCTAACTTCCTATTTAAGCATATTACATTAATATATTCACTAATCGAAATAAATCGATTTATTTAATACTACTCATACATCATATGCTATCTTTCATTTTGTTCACTATGAGCCATCCTAAACATTTCATTACTATCATTACTTCCGATTACCTTTAAGCTCATAGGAGGGGTCGATATATTACCATATGCATACTATAATCATTCAAGGACTTATTATTAAAACTAAAATCACCCTTCTTAAATTTAAGAGTAAACTTCTGTTTTGCTCCCTGTGATTTGGTCACTTTAACGGTTTTGCTCCAAACCTTTAAAAATAGCCATTTTACTCCCTGATGTTTCGGTTTTTTTGCCAGTTTGCTCCCCAAATCTAACTCCATCCAAATTGTTTGTTTTTCCATTTTCTCCCCGCTGGGAGAAAACTGGCGACAAATCCAAAACATCAGGGAGTAAAATGGCTATTTTTAAAGGTTTGGGGCAAAACCGTTAAAGTGACCAAACTACAGGGAGCAAAACGGAAGTTTACTCTAAATTTAATTATCCGTACTTAAATCACGAAGACTAAGCATTATTTCCATGGTTACTATTGTTATTTATGCCATGCGTATCTTTTCTACAATGTCTTGTTCAAATGAAGATGGCCAACAAGCCGAGCATCAAAGTTAGCATTTCTTAACGATACTTGCCGTCTCTTATATTCTATTAGAATTTTCACAGTTACGAGCATTCAAGTTGAATACCACCCGACGATCATTACGAACATTTTGAAATTCACTCCACATTTTGCATTACGGTTTGTATATATACATTCTATTCTGACACATCCATCTCTAGTCGAGTCATAACCTCCTTTTAAAGATACAGCCCTTTTTATACATACCTGACGGAAGTAGATTCCATGGATTCGTTATCCTTATCTTACGATGATCATTCTTTCTGATTGGTGACATTGCGTGTCTATTCATCAAGCTCACCTATGAGTACAAAACTTAACATATCAAAACATTAACTACCGAGTTCAAATGGCGATCGCCATCTGACCCGTATGACCCATTTATCCTTTCGACCATTCTTGCATGCAACACATTTGCATAAATATATTCATATATATATATATATATATATATATATATATATGAATATATTTAAACATAATTTGAATCATATCACTTACGGAATATTTACTTGTTTTCTTCATAATTACTTACACATTCGGATATTTTCATTCCTATCATTCTTTTGTTCATTTGCTTTACATTTACTTATATGACTTGTTTGACGCATACATGGTCAAGCTATCGACTTCTTCTTATGTAGACTAGTTCCGTCTTTTATATCTTAAATCTGTTTTGTGGATTCGAACACATTATTCATACCTTTCATACCTTCTATGTTTTGAACCCGTCTCGCGGATTCAAACATTGCATTCATGTTGGTGCAGTTGTCTGTCGACTTCATCTTCTATCGAGTCTTAGTTTGTATTAGATAGATCAGGGCACGTTTTTCGAGAAATTTGTCAAAATTAGGCTTGGAGGTAATTCCGCACGAAAGTACCCTATGGTAATTCCGTACGAAATTATGTTGTAATTCCGCATGGAATTTAATTCCACATGAAAGTTAATTTCGTGTGAAGTAATTCCACATGAAATTACTTGCTTGTATATAGGGTTGCCTTGATTTCATTTGTAACGGTATTAGAGAAGGTGTTCCGGTGAGCCGAAGTGCTGCCAAAGTGTCTACCGAGTTGTAAACCGCGTGTTTTCAATAAAATAGACAGTTAATAGTGAATCCAAGATAAACGAAGACCGAATCAATGAATTTTGCCTCTGATTTAGTCTGAGACCTCTTCTGAACGACTCATTTGGTCGGTAAACCGATCCTACATGTGGTATCAGAGCTCAGGAGGAAGAGTTCTTACTGTTTAGCTCGTTTTCGCTGAAAATTATGACTTCTACACCTTCTTTTACAAATTTATCAGGATTTAACGGTTGAAATGGACTGATTTTCATATATTTTGTGCAAAACACTGTTTTAAAAAAGCCGTGAGAAAATTGGACATTAATTCAATCTAAAATTGACAAAATTTGTAATTCCGCTTGAAATTCTGTTTGAACATGATGACATCATCTTAATTCCGCTTGGAATTAAGTTTTAATCTCGTACGGAATTAACTAAATTTGGTAATCTCGTTTGAATCTGCAACTAATTCCGCAAGGAATTAGTTTTTCCGCTTGAAATCTTTTAAACGAAATTATAATTCTGTTTCAAAAACATAATTCCGTTTGAATTTGGTCCTAATTCCGCGTGAAATTACATCTAGTTTGTCAAGTTCAAACGAAATTAGGTAATATCGTTTGAAGTGTCTAATTTCGCTTGAACTAATCTCGTTTGAAGCTGTCTTGCAGGTTATTTTCGCTTGGAGTGATTTCGTTTAAGACTTGTAATTTGAACAAAATGTTTGATGAAAAGGAAAATGATTATCTTGAAAGAATAAATGATGGATATGGCTGGTGGAAAGGAAGCATATATGAAAAAGATGATAAGAATGTTTGGATTCTTCGATTTAAAGCTTTTGTGTGTCAAAAGAATGAGACATTAGATGAGTTGAAAAACAGATTTGACTATTTACTTGACAAATTGCAAATGTTTGAGATAAAATTGACAGATGCTGAAAAAGTAGCAAAGCTTGCAGATGCATTACCTGCTGAATGGGATGATGTTTTGAAAAATATAAAACAGGATTCTGGGTTCTCAAAATTGCATCCATTTGATTTCATAAAAAAACTTAAAAAACATAGTTATGAAAATTATGAAAAGAAGAAAGAATTGATGAATAAAATAAGAGGGGATCTAGATAAAATGAATTTGGGAAATCTAGACAAAGTGAATTTGGATGTAATTGCTGAAATAGATAAAAGAATATGTATATGTCTTAGAGCAAAAGATGTTTTAAAATACGATAACAAGAGGGGTTGTTATATTGATGAGAATGTGAATCCACTTGATTTCATTAAAATCTTTTGTGCAGGAACATTCAAGACTGAAACAAAGGAAATTCCTAAGAATGAAGAATCTGTGAAGATTGGATCTTCGAATTCCAAATCAGTATGCACTAAACGTGAGAAATTTGAAGCTGACAATGCCAAACTCTTGAAGGATGCGGAAAGTTTGACATTGGAAGTCAAAAAGATGAAGGATGAGAAGCAATCTAATGATAAACAAATTCTTATTTTGCAGGAAAATTTGGAGATATTGAAATCTGAAAATGTCAAACTGTTAAATGGTTTGAACAGTTTGACATTAGAAAACAAAAATTTGAAAGAAAATGCAAAAAATTTTGAAGATAAAATCAAAAGTTTTGAAAATGAAAAAATAAAAATTGAAAAAGAATTTCAAAGTCAAATAAAGATTCTTGGAGATGGGAGATCTGTTTTTAGCAAAAATAATATTGAAAAACAAAAAGTAATAAATTCTCATCTTCAGACAATTATTCGACTTGAAAAAGAAGATGAAAAAGCTCGGATTAAAATCAAAGAGCTTGAAGAGAAATTGAAAGGTTTTGAGACTTCGTCATCAACACCAGATTATCCATGTCCAAAACCGATCAATTCTGATCCAATAAGTGACAATGTCACAAACTTTGACAAAGTCAAAGTTGAAGATTGTGATGAGAAAACTGATAATGAAGTTGAAAAAAGAAAAATATTTTTGAAATTAAATGAAATGTTTAAAGAAACTGTTCTACATTCTACTGAAAAAGGTGAATGCTCAACGCAAAAACCTGTAAAGAAGAATGTGGAACAAAAACAAAAGAGATAGAAAATCGAAAAATGTTCAAAAAGATAATAAAAGCTCATCAGTTCAATCATCCAATCGTGATAAAAAACCACAAAAATTGAAAAATCAAAACTCAAAAATTGTTGGTAATAAGTGGTGCAGGTTTGACCACAGTGCTTCAAAGCCAAATCCAGCTTTCAAGAGGAGAAATGATTATCACCAGGCCAAACATTGCTATGACTTGAATGTTTGGACTGAAGATGGTGATTGGTATGATAATAGAGTGTGTTTCAGATGCGGTTATCAAGGACACGTTGCTGTTAATTGCCAAAGTTGGAGGTTTGAGACGAGAAAATGCTTTGAATGCCATATCAAAGGACACATTGCCAGAGATTGCCCAATGAGATCAATGGGAAAATCGAGGGCTGAATCTCAGAAAAAGGCAAATAAACCAGTCAATGTCAAGCCCAAAGAACAGAAAGTTCAAGAACCTAAAGTTCAAGAACATAAAGTTCATGAACAGAAAGTAAAGCTTTCGCAGGGGCAAAAAGACAGACTGAGGAAGAAGAGGAAGAAAGTGAGAGAGTATCTCGAAAGGATTTTGTCCTCGGATACAACTGGTAAAACATATAAAAGTTCTGATAAATCCTCTTGCTCGCCAAAGAATGACAAATCAAGCAAAACAAATCCATCATATACAAATCTGAGGACAGAGGAAAGAGTAACGAAAGAGAAAGTTGGTGGTGATGAATTTGTTTCTTTGGAAACAAAGGAGCCACGTGTTGGCAATAAATCTGACTCATCAAAGTCAGACAAGCCAATATCAGGCAATGAATCTGGTGTGGTAAAGCCAGAAGAGCCTTGTATTGAGGTAAAAATTGAGAATTCTGGTCTAACAATGGATGATGCAAATTTTCCACCATTGTTGAACAAGAATTCAAAACCACCCAAGAACAGTCAGGCTTGGGTGAAACTGTTTAAATGAAAAAACCTGACTTGCTGGAGTTCCCAGGTTGGTAAGTGTGGAGCAGGAATCGGCACATTTCTTGAGAAATTCACATTTGAGATATTTCGAACTTACAAGTGGTAAATCAGTGACATTAAGTTGTACTTGATTTTCTACAAGTGATTGTGTTGAGAAAATTGGGAAATGTTAAAATCCTACAAGTGGTTGAAGAAAACAAGGTGATGAATGATCCCCATGTTTGAGAAATGACTCACAAAACTTATTTTCCAGAATAACCATTTTGATTAAAACAAACTTAAGTGTTTTGAAATCACCATGGGAAAATGTTTTATTGTCAGGGGGAGTTCTGATTGTTTAAGCCAAGTGAATGGAGAATTGAAGTAATTCTCATCATGTTGTCAGTTTATCTTGTACAATTTATTTTCAAATTTTCCCAGAAAATCAAAATTGAGACATATTTTGATTTTAGGGGGAGTAAAAATTTTAAAAAATGTTGAAAATTTGAAAATACCAAAAACATTGAAAAATGAAAAAATCAGTTTTGTTGTGAAAAAGAGGAAATGATAGTAGATCAGTTGGACTGTCATAGCATGCTAAAGAAATGAAATGATAAAATGTGATAAGCGGTCTCACTAAAGATATGACGGTAGGCTCAGCTAGACTAGTAGATTTGCGGTAACGATACAAACTTAAATGAAAAAGCCTAGTTCTAGTGGGAAACATGGTTGAAAGCATAGTACTTAGTTTTGTCCTTTGTGATTGTGTACCTACTCAGTAATCGCTGAATGCTAAAAGAGCATAAAAACCGGTTAAGTTTGTGAGCTTTCACAACTTTGCTGAAAAGTCACTGTGATTGTGCATTTCTTTTTGCAAAGATTTAAACTTGTTTTATTTCTTTATTTTGTTTAAGCATTGGACATCCTCTGCGTATACGTGAGTATCGACCTGGATGTTATTGCCTAAACGTTCTGCTTTATTTTCTTTGGTGTTTCGTTTAAGCTTTGTATCACCTCTGCGTATACGGAAGTATCGACCTGGTGGTTAAAGCCTAAACAACTTCAACTTGTTTTATTTTTCTTATTTTGTTTAAACATTGGACTTTCTCTGCGTATACGGAAGTATCGACCTGATTGTTAATGTTTAAACATTCTGCTTTGTTTTCGCACAAATCACAGTTGATAAAAGTTTAAAGGCATTACATGAGTTTGTGTATTGCATGATGAGGGGATATGCTGAGATCGTGGGGTCCATAAGAATTTAGTGCAAAATTAATATACCTTAACGTATCTGTAAGCACTTCGAAAGTTTTTAGATTGAGCTTAAGTGGACAACAATATCTTCAATCAATGTGAATCGTTTAGAACTGAAAATGTTTAAAGCTTAACGGTGCTAGTGATTGGTCACATAAACTGATATGATCCTCTTACACAAACTTACAAAAATATTGTTTGTAAATATTTTATTTCTGCATTTAAATTTCTGTTTAGTTTACATATTTTGAAAAATCCAAAAAGATTTTCGACAACTGATGTTAGAGAGCTGATTTTCAAAATTCCGAGGCTAAACATGATGAATTTTGGTTTGGGAAATTGGGTTGAGTTGAGAAAATTTTTGAAATATTTAGATGATTCATTAAGTTGAATCAGAATTTAGAATGTTTCAAATTTTGATAAGATTTTCAAATGTGAATTTTTTTTTATCTTATGAGTGGTTGAGATATGTGTAGGTGAAAGAAAGGTTTTTGATCCTGTTGCTATGAGGAGCCAGGAGATGATTTAGAACCTGTGAAGAGCATAAACAGAGAAAAGCCGGATTTGATTTCAAAGGCGATAACTAATTCCAGATTGAAAATCCCAGCTTGATGAAAGGGGGAGTCTGACGAGGTTAGAGCTAGAGAAAGATCCGGGTACATCATTCCAGGAGAAAGTCCTGAAGAAAACCGATCAAGATTGAAGAGTCGTCATGTTGAAGACTCTCACTGAAGATTTCGTCAACATTCAAGGGGGAGTCTGTTGGTGCAGTTGTCTGTCAACTTCATCTTCTATCGAGTCTTAGTTTGTATTAGATAGATCAGGGCACGTATTTCGAGAAATTTGTCAAAATTAGGCTTGGAGGTAATTCCGCACGAAAGTACCCTATGGTAATTCCGTATGAAATTATGTTGTAATTCCGCATGGAATTTAATTCCACATGAAAGTTAATTTCGTGTGAAGTAATTCCACACGAAATCACTTGCCTATATATAGGGTTGCCTTGATTTCAATTGTAACGGTATTAGAGAAGGTGTTCCGGTGAGCCGAAGTGTCTACTGAGTTGTAAACCGCGTGTTTTCAATAAAATAGACAGTTAATAGTGAATCCAAGATAAACGAAGACCGAATCAATGAATTCCGCCTCTGATTCAGTCTGAGACCTCTTCTGAACGACTCATTTGGTCGGCAAACCGATCCTACAATTCACATCTTTCATTCCTTGAATCCGTCTCGCGGATTCAAACATTGCATTTACATCTTTCATTCTTTGAATCCGTCTCGCGGATTCAAACATTTCATTCACATCTTTCATTCCTTTAATCCGTCTCGCGGATTCAAGCAGTGCATTCATATCTTTCATTCTTTGAATCCGTCTCGCGGATTCAAACATTGCATTCACATCTTTCATTCTTTGAATCCGTCTCACGGATTCAAACATTTCATTCATACATTGTTGATCCGTACTTTCTTACGGATTCAACATTCTTCATTCTTATCATTCGCACTTTTCACTCTTACGTAGTACTCTCAATTTTCCGATAGTCTTACTACCCATTTCACCCATACGCCCACCTGCTACCCAATTCTAACGGACATACCTGTAACAATTATCGCGGTCTCACGAACCTCATACGTTTCTTGTGTACTGGCCAGGTACACAATCCACGTACTAGTTTCGTGTCTTCGCGTAATCGCCACATTATGTCCGAAGAATTAAGTTTTGGCATGTGTTACATTTTTAAAACTTCTTTACCATGTCGTTATTATATTCATTTAAAATTTTCTTTCACTTTCTTAATTATACCATTTCATACATCCACGCGTTGAGTTTACATACCAGGGGTCAATTCGTCTTAATACTTGCCTTGATGCCAGTCCTAGACCACATTCACGGATCCTCCCTTCCGAACAATTACGCTTACCCTTCACATAACATACTATTAGTTCCCTTCAAATACATAATCTGATACATACTTACCTTTGCTTCTACCTTTAGATCTTGATCGAGTCTCGGATTGTAAGGGTTTCTTGTTACAAGAGCACACAGGTTTGAGTTCAAGTATTCATCTCCTCATAATTGATTTCACTCAACCCATGGCTCTGATACCAACTTGTAAGGCCCTAATACGTATTTGACAAAAAGTCGCAGCGGAAATTCGTGCCATAAAATTTCTTTCATTACAAACGTCTTGACTTACTTGAAAGTTCGTTTTAATATGTATCTTTTACAAAAATAAAGTATAAGTCCTGTTTACTAAAGTACATACTCAATTATTCCCGTACAATCTATCTTGTGACTCGATCCTTGATCTCTATTCCTCGTGATAACTGCCCATGATTTGAACAACCTGCACTCACCACATACATTCATAACATTAGTACACAATACATAAACAAGATTCAATCTCGTACACTTCCCATTTTGTTATCTTTCTAACTTTAAGCATTTCATCTGCGTATCCATATCCTAATGAGGCTTCAATAATGTACCTGCATTACTTTTCATTCTCAAGGCACACCATTAATAACGTATTACTCGACGTATCTAAATCATGCATACATACATTTTTACGTGCATACATACACATCTACATACGTACATACCTTTCTATATCTCTACATACATGCATACACTCATACGTGCCTTCATATATACTTAAATACACGTATACATATGTACATACACTCTTACGTACACGATCAAGATCTTACATGCCTCTTATATATCCATACATTAATTACATGGTACATAGACTTAGATTTATATCCCATAAACGTCAAAGGAACGATCAAATTCATGTTTGGAAGGCCCGCCGTGGTCCACGGATAGCAAACCGAATCCTACTACTCCCAAATCAACTTAGATAACAAATTTCAGGTTTTTGAACATGGGGAGGCCGTCGGCGACGGCCTAGGGGCGTCAGCGACTGCCCTTGCAAGTGCCCGTAACTCAAAACTTCCGTAGACAGCCAAATACCCCGTCAGCCAAAAACTGACTTTCTAGAGCCCGTCGGCGACGCCCCTAAGGCCGTCGGCGACGCCCTCTAGAAAATGCATTTTTCTGCAGCTCCGTTTCGTCGTCCGTACGCACTAAAACGCGCATAACTTTTGAACCGTTTAACCTCCCATTTCTTCCTACATGCTTGTAAATTCACATTCTATCATATGAACTTGAAATCCAACATCCGGTTTAAGGAAAATATTCACTTAAGGCTCTCGGCTTTATATACCCGCTTTCACATTCGACCCGTTCATGTTTTCGTCAAACTACTCATTTGTTTTAACCCAGAACTTACATAAACGTTATAACTATAATACTTTTACATTATCCGGGGTTCGTACATGGGATTTACGCACTCGATACCCGGTATGCGTTAAACCTATTCATGTCATTCATTTATACGAAAGCAAGTTTTGTTAATACAACTTCAAATGCGATATTGTTTGTCTATTAACCATGACTCACAACCGAGTCTTTAGACTATTAATCCGCGTCTCTGATTCTTGATTAACGTACTTATGTACAATTCTACCCATACCCGGTTATAGTACCGTAATCAATTACTTATACAACCCTTCCGATATAGTAATAAAACCACATTTTTGACCCATTCGGCCTACTTAACGTAAATCATCAATTTCATACAACCCTTCTTATTTGACTTCAATCATCATGCCTAATTAACTAGAACATAACCTTACTTAACAAACTAAGAAGTGATTCGGAAATCACTTACCTTGTGCATCCGTGTCCGTATCCACTTCCTAGTCTCCTATTGACCCGTTAGCCTTTCATGCTTGAGTCCATGCTAATGTGATTCCTATCCTTTCAAGTCATCACAATCACATCATGGTTAGCATACGTGCTCATTCATACTAACATTCGTTTCTTTCCATTCATACATTACTTGACTTTTTATTAACCAAATACCACATACATAAGGCATAGACTAAAAGTCACCTTGGTCCATATTCACGCAACTCAATTATCATCATACACGACACGTAGATCATCTACTACGATACACATGACTTCTCTACTATTACAATCATGTCCGAAGGGCTAACATGCTATACATTCATTGTTGACTTTTAGGAAGTCAAATGTCCTATTTACACACTTTCAACTTATGAACATGTATCCATCTTAATAGGGTAGACCATAATATTACATTATATGCATTACACACTCGTATTGTATGACATCTACAACTACATGATCACTTACTTATATACACATACTCATATACATACATAATCCATTACATCCACGCTTGCATTCTCATATTTACATCTACATAGTGAGTTACTAACTCATCATTTCACCAATCCAAATCATTTTCATCATATGCATATGAAATCATGATGATCACACATTAGACAATACTCAAGCATTTCATCAAACACATGGCGTGCATAACATTAATAAAGCATAATGTACAAGTATCATATGCACATCTTCCCTAGTTCATATCAAGATCATCAAGTTTTCATACAACATTCATTCATAATTAATGCTCATCCAACAAATACTCATTGTAAGTAACTTCATACATGATTATGACACTAATTTGCACATAATTCGTCTCTTACACTACACAAAGGCGTTACCCCAAGTAGGTTTTCACTTTTAATCATCAATTCACCCAATTTCAAGCATAAATCATGTTCTATGGTAAGATCCTAACTCAAAATTACTACATTCTTCATATGAACTCATGATTGAGTCAAAACCCACTTTCTACAAATCACTAAATCAAAAATTTCGACTTACCACTCGTTAGACAAGCATAGATGATCACTTATTCGGGCACATGCATAATATTGGCATCAATTTCGTCCTTCGATTTGATAAATTTGCAGGTTTTTGTCTTAGTTAGGTTTGGTTCTCCTTCCCCCTTTCTCTTCTACGCACACACATACATACACAGACCTGCACTTTGTGTTTTATTTGTTTTAAAATAAACTTTCATTCACTTATGCACATTTAGTCCCTCTAGTTTCAACTGTTGTTTATTAACACAAAATATTTCATTCCTTCTACACTAACATCACATTTCTTTAACTTATTTCGTCAACTAAAGTTATGGCATTACATACTTAGAACATTTAGGTAAAATAAATAAATTGATTATTTTTGGGGTGTTACAATACGCCGCTGGTACTTCCTATATATAAGTGCTTTTATAGTATTACATATCGTAGCGTTATTTAAACCATTTCAGTTTAAACATGTTACACTTACAACATATTTTCACTTAAACATTGTTTTACAAATAACTTAATTTATACAAACTCATTTTACTTGGTTATTCATCTAACCACACATTATTCTTTTATATATATCATCTGATTTTATTATCGCTTTTCAAATGTTTTATGAAAGAAAACACTTTAAACAAGATTCATGACTAACTTTTATCAAACACTTCTTTAAACTCGAGTCATGAATCCTATTTTAACATAACCTATGTATCTCACAGGCATTTTTTGATGCTGACGTACCTATTTTCACATGTGTTTTCAGGAGCTGTTGCATAGGATGATCGAGACACTTAGACGGACCCGTGCCTTAGCAACTTAAAATGAAGCTAGAACTAGTTTAAATTATGCGATGTACTCTTTGTTTCAGTTGTTTTAAGACAATGTGACACCTTTGTTTGATAAATAAAACATAAACTTTAAATACCATGGTTGTGAAACAAGAATTCTGTTACAACACTCCCCGACGTTTCCGCCACGATTTGATGTTTTACGTGGTCGGGGTGTGACTGAAGAGTTGGTATCAGAGCCAATGGTTATAGGGAATTAGGTTATTAGTAATGCTTTGACCTAGACTATAACCTTTCTAGGACCCCAACACAAGTTGTCTTGTGTTTGGATCTTAAAACATGCACTTCACCTATCCTTAGGTGATTGCCAAAACAAGAACCCAATTTTCCAAAACGCTTTTTGAAAATCAATCATCTGTTTCTAAATAATTTTTATACGGTTTTGAACCCTTCCAGTTTGATTTTTGCCTTTGTGCCTTCTGAGTTTTCAAAATCTAGTCAAAGTTTTGGGTTCTAAATAGTGTGAACACATGCAAACTAGAAGAGTGAATGCCTGTACCTCGGGTTTTCTGTCTAAGGCTAGAGTGTTCGTACAAATCCACATAATCGGACCAGTCACTCTTACCTGGGAACTCTTGGGGTGAGTGTTCACTTATAGGCGAGCATGTCTTCGCGATACATTATTTTTTACCCATTTACTTTGATTAGACACTGTGTCATTTTTTTGCTTTGTGGTAACAAACGAATGACCACCATCTTTGCTTTGTCGATTTTTGTATCATCTCATTCTTTTCATCTAATCATCTCACTCGTTTTCCTTCATGTTTCCTCTTTTCGAATGCCTCATCGACTCTGATGTGTGCAAAATGCAACATATAAATTACATCAATTGTGGCATAAAACTAACCCTTTTTTAGTACTAATGTTGGAAAAAGTGTGCCTTTGTCTTCCTTTTGTATTTTCAGGATTAAATGAGCTCAAATTAACAAAAGAATCAAAAAGACAGCAAAATCTAACATAAATACAAGAAAAGGAACAAACGTGACATGCCCGACCCCACGACAACATCTTCCCAAGCAAAACAAAAGACTGAACACGCCCCGTGCTCAGCCAGCACGGGGGAGTGCCCAAGTGTCAGCAGAAAAGACAAAGTGGTAGAAGCTTCTATTGCCCACCACGGGGCCGTGCTCAGCGGACACGGGGCCGTGGTCAACTATAAGATTCGCAGAATCCAGGCAAATCTTTATAGTACAAATATTCTTCTGCACACGGGGTCGTGCTCAGCGGACACGGGGGCGTGGTCAACTAATAAAGACAAGAGCAATTAATGAAAAAAGAGAAGGATGTGGACACGGGGCCGTGCCCACTGGACACGGGCCCGTGCCCGAGCTTCTGTTCAGCCTATAAATAGGAGTGCTTGGCTCAAGCTCAAACCATCCCTTGGCACACCACCTCTCTCACACTTCACCCACCACCCACCACCACCATAACACCATCATCCACCACCATCATCCATTGTCCATCATAGAGTGTGTGAGTCGTCTCGGGATCCAAGATTGATCGTAAGAGTTCTTGACAATCAAGGCCATGTTTCCCTAAGTCTCTTACATCACTTGGTGAAGACAAGTGTCTAGTGTAATACTTTTTATTTTTAATCTTTTCGCACTTTTTACTTGGTTTCGTATTAATGACTTTAATAACTAGTTTCTTATGTTGAAGGTGATTCTTCCTTATCGTTTGTCCGTGGTGTCTTGGCATTAGTTTACTGTCTATATAAAATAAAAGATTTTCACTATTCATATCTCCACGGTCTATATGGAGGTATGTTGGCTACCTGGTCGGGGGTTAAGGGAACGGTTTGGTAAGAGTTTTGCCGTTGTTCAGCGTTTAGAGATCCTACAAGGGACCTGGGTCAAATTTAGTAGGACCCCCTTCAATACTTAACGATATTGGATGGCGGGGGTCCAAACTCTTTGATCCCCTCATAAGTTAACTATTATTAATACTATAACCCGACTATTTAGGACTGTATCCCTGCTGACTCAGACTACTTAGTCGAGGGTAACGTCACCGTCAAAAGAGGGGCCTACCATAATTTGCATTATTAACTTAATTAATTATCTTTCAATAATCCGACCCTTTAGGATTGTATCCTTGCTGACTCAAACTACTGGGTTGAGGGTAACGTCACCTCCAAAAGAGGGGCCTACTACAATAACTAAGATAATCTATTAAATAAGTGCAAAAGTGCGGAAATAATCAAAGGTTACACTATACACGAGTCGGAACCAAGTGATTCATCTTTTCTATCTGTTTTTATTCTTATTTTTATTTTTCAGCATTTTAGTTAGTTTTTATTTTCTTAGTTTAAAACATTTTTCTAAACTTTTTAATTTGATTAGACGTTGAGGATAAACCGGTACTAAAAGCTCTTGTGTCCTTGGACGACCACGGTATCTTGCCAACACTATACTACGCTCACGATGGGTGCACTTCCCCATATGTGTGTTTAGTGTTAGTAAATATCGTGTTTTATAAATTTAAAACTTGGCTAAAAAAGGTGTTAAAGGGCTTAAAATATACACCTAATATATATAACACTTCACACGCATTAAGTTTTTGGCGCCGTTGCTGGGGACACAAGGATTTTAAGAAAGTTAGGAATCAGCGGCCTAATCGTTTTTCTTATTTTTCATTTTTTTTTAGGATTTTTCTTAATTTTTCAGCTTCTGCAGAACTCAGCACGGGTCGTGCCCGCTGAACACGCCCCGTGCCCAATCATTGGAACTGGCAATCCTGTTTTAAGTCAGACAGTAAGCTGAACACGGGGCCGTGCCCACTTAACACGCCCCCGTGCCCAAGATTCAGTTACTGAAAACAGAACCGTAAGATTCCGACGGTTGGTAAATTCTAACACAAACATGAGTGATACTGATACTTTTTACTTTCGGCACTCTTATGGTACGTGGTGTCAATTATGTGGTGGTACCCATAAGGAATTAGAATGTTATTTTCTAAATTATAAGCCCCACTATATAGACCCATCGTTTCCTTGTATCCTTAAGAGGGGCGAAAGTAAAAATAATCCCTATCTCTCCCTCGAATGCTCCCAACAGGATTTTCTAGGAGAAATGCTTCTTGATGAATTATTTCAATTAGAAGATCTAATTCTTAATTGTTTAAAAGAACTTAGGAAAGATTTCAATAATCTATCCCAGAACGATAACCAAGAAGAAGGGTTGGGCTCGCATTCAAACAACTTCGTTGTTTCCGACGATACTTCTAACTCTAGTGAGGACTTGAGCGATAGTCGTCCCTGTGTCGATTGTGCCGTGAAGGACTCCCCATCGACTTCGTTCGATGCATACATAGACCTGAGCAATTCGACATACACCTTCTTTAACGAGAGTCCGGGAAAGGGTTGGACTTGTCCACCTACATATAGCATAGGAATCACCCTCACCGACAACCTCTTGCGTTCTCGTCTTAATCTAGAGCAATTAAGGTATCTTAGGCACTTTGGGGTTGTTCCATCCAGTAAGGAACCACCCGATCCGGAAAGGTTCCTTAAAAATAGACAAACTTCATAAACAGCCCTCCGACACGGGGCCCTGCCCAGGTCAACACACCCCCGTGTCCACCACAAGATTCCCTTCTGACTTTTGTCAGAATACGGACAAAATGTGTCAGGATCTTGTCTGCACACGGGGCCGTGTCCAGCCTGCTGTCGTTTTCTATAAATGCAGCCAAGAATCCTGCACATTTGGACCATTCAGGGACAGAGATTTGAAAGGATTTTCTAACTTACCATCCTAGGTATGTTCTAAAAGAAGTTTCTAACAAACATCTTGTCCCTTCCTCTTTTATCCTTTACCTTCTTCTTCATCTTTCTTGCAACAACACCTCCATTGAAGCTTGATTTCAAGCTTTATTGTGATGTTTGTTAACTTTTTGTTCAATGAATCTTGTTAAAAATAAGTTACATAACATTGTTTTAAGTTATTTCTGTTCAAAAATGCCTCATGAGTTGAGAAAATAATTTGAAACTTCAAGATTCCTTGTTCTAAAAAGCTGCAGGAAGGTGAACACGGGGCCGTGCTCAGTGAGCACGGGGCCGTGTCCGTGATACTGTTTCATTAAAACGAACTATTTTTGGTTTGTTTTCGTAGAATGTCTAGCCAAAACAGTGGAACCTCTTATGCGCACTCCAGAAACAGTCGAAGGGAAAGGAGGCCATTAATTGAAGCAACTCTCGTAAGATACGTGATGGCGTTACGTGAAGCCCTTGCGAGATGACTTCGGTAGAGGAGGTCCTAATAGACCGTATAAATTATCTTTCGGTGGGGTTGGAAAACAGTTTTCAAGAAATAAACCTCTTGCACCAGAGGTGCAACATTCTTGTAACACCTCCTATGGAACCGATCCTTCCTCAAGCGGATTGGAACCTAGCACTTGGAATCCACAATCCTACCGGTTGGGACGACATTCCAGTGGAACCTCCTCTTGAAGAACTCCAAGAGGTCCCGGTGGAAGTTGCACCTCCTCAAACCAATGCCAATGAGCCCGCTTTTCTTCTCCCAAGGGAAATAGAAGAATGGCTCTCCGACGTGTGAGGAACCCATGACCGGAGAAAGGAGTTTTTCAAGCCACATCTAACCCAAAGATTTATCTTTTTGGAAATTTTGCTAATAGAATAAGTAGTAGGCTAGAACTCCTTGGTTTAGATTTCTTGTGTTTCTTTGACCTAACTATCTAGTATTTTAATTTTAGGACTATTATGTAATTCTCTCTATGACTTAATGAATGATGGTTTTAGTTAATTTGGTGTTTGGATGGTGTTTGAAATGAATAAAACACTCTTGAGATGGCAAAGGAAACGAGGGAAACTTGAACCAGCACCCCATGCAGGAAAACAGAGCCGTCCGACGATTTTCTTCATTTACAGTAAGTTCGGCATAGGCCGTGTCCGCCCAACACGGCCCCGTGCTGCACAGTCTGCAGAAAAGACCCAGTTCAGGTAACTGGACACGGGTCGTGTTCACCCAACACGCCCCCGTGTCCAGGCTTCTGTTTCTCTTGATTTAATTTTGTTACTGGCACTTGAACACGGGGCCGTGCCCGGACAATACGGGGCCGTGTCTAGTGCCCAGTAAAATTTTTTTTTGCTTAAATCACACCTTTTACACATTCAATCAACCTAAAAATTTATTTTTGGGACACATTGAGGACAATGTGTAATTTAAGTGTGGGGGGGATGCTATAACCTTGAATTTTGCAAGTCCTAAATACAAGCCTTACTCAAAACTCTATTGGAACCGCTAATCAACCCAATTTTTTTTCAAAAATTTTCAATTTTTTTTACTTGTCTAGGTTTAACTTGGGAATTTCAAAGTTTTATGTTTTTACAAATTTAAAACCGATAGCGTCGTGATAAAAAGAACCAACATAAGAAAATTATGAAAAGGCATAACAAGCTTAGTTAAAATTTAATTATATATACTTGATCACATAAAAACCCATTCCCACAAAAGTGAGTTTTGAGTCTTTATTGAGCATACAAATATATATCTTTAATTTAAATGCTCATTTTTCGTTTCTTGTGTGAATAGCCGCTTGGTTCTTACGACTCTAGAACTTGCCATGACGATACATTCCCGGTCCTTACCAACTTAAACCCGAGTAAGTAAATGATGGAGGCATTAGCACTAACCCTTTTTTTTATTTCTACACCATTATTTTTCTTTTTTTTTTACCACCTACCCAAAATCCCCCTAGTTAGCCCCTTTGAGCCTAAACCTTTTCATCTCATAACCCAAATCAAACACCCTTTCACCCACCAAAACCTTTTTCATTTTTAACCCTTTGTTTTAGTAACTAGCTCGGTTTTTTGTATGACTTTTCAAAAAAAAAAAATGTGTGTTAATGATGAAGCAAAAGAAAATAAACAAACAAGTTTATCAAAAATAACTTTGTTTGAATAATAGCTTCATCAAAATAAAAGTTACGAAAATAAAAAGTCTCACAAAAACCGACGCTAGTTACGCTTTTTCACCTTTTCTACTAACCACTAACCACTAACCCAACCACCTACCTTTAACCCAAGCCTAACCCTTCACCCAAAAAGTCCTCTAGATATTTACAAAGGTATATAGTTAAAAAGGAGGAGGATTGATTGCTTGGCAAGCCTATGGTAGGAGTAAGTTCCATGCCGCTCCCGAGTGATTCTCTAAAATACATCTTCGGCCGAGTGTTGAGTGATCCCCCATGAGGTATGTGAACTTGTATATAAAGAGAATTTTAAAGAGGCATGTTATGCCCTAATAAGTAATTTATCTTATGAAAAGTTTTAAATAAATCATGACGAATAGGATTGTAAATAAATAAAAATAAAGCCACTTTATGACAAGCCTAAAAACTTTCTCTTCTACCCATTCCATTTGGGAGTATAAAGCCACATTATAAAGAGTTTTGCTTGAGGACAAGCAAAGATTCAAGTGTGGGGGTATTTGATGTGTGCAAAATGCAACATATAAATTACATCAATTGTGGCATAAAACTAACCCTTTTTTAGTACTAATGTTGGAAAAAGTGTGCTTTTGTCTTCCTTTTGTATTTTCAGGATTAAATGAGCTTAAATTAACAAAAGAAGCAAAAAGACAGCAAAATCTAACATAAATACAAGAAAAGGAACAAACGTGACATGCCCGACCCCACGACAACATCTTCCCAAGCAAAACAAAAGACTGAACACGCCCCGTGCTCAGCCAGCACGGGGGAGTGCCCAAGTGTCAGCAGAAAAGACAAAGTGGTAGAAGCTTCTATTGCCCACCACGGGGCCGTGCTCAGCGGACACGGGGCCGTGGTCAACTATAAGATTCGCAGAATCCAGGCAAATCTTTATAGTACAAATATTCTTCTGCACACGGGGTCGTGCTCTGCGGACACGGGGGCGTGGTCAACTAATAAAGACAAGAGCAATTAATGAAGAAAGAGAAGGATGTGGACATGGGGTCGTGCCCATTGGACACGGGGCCGTGCCCGAGCTTTTGTTCAGCCTATAAATAGGGGTGCTTGGCTCAAGCTCAAACCATCCCTTGGCACACCACCTCTCTCACACTTCACCCACCACCCACCACCACCATAACACCATCATCCACCACCATCATCCATTGTCCATCATAGAGTGTGTGAGTCGTCTTGGGATCCAAGATTGATCGTAAGAGTTCTTGACAATCAAGGCCATGTTTGCCTAAGTCTCTTACATCACTTGGTGAAGACAAGTGTCTAGTGTAATACTTTTTATTTTTAATCTTTTCGCACTTTTTACTTGGTTTCATATTAATGACTTTAATAACTAGTTTCTTATGTTGAAGGTGATTCTTCCTTATCGTTTGTTCGTGGTGTCTTGGTATTATTTTACTGTCTATATAAAATAAAAGATTTTCACCATTCATATCTCCACGGTCTATATGGAGGTATGTTGGCTACCTGGTCGGGGTTTAAGGGAACGGTTTGGTAAGAGTCTTGCCGTTGTTCAGCGTTTAGAGATCCTGCAAGGGACCTGGGTAAAATTTAGTAGGACCCCCTTCAATACTTAACGGTATTGGATGGCGGGGGTCCAAACTCTTTGATCCCCTCATAAGTTAACTACTATTAATACTATAACCCGGCTATTTAGGACTGTATCCATCCTGACTCAGACTACTTAGTCGAGGGTAACGTCACCTTCAAAAGAGGGGCCTACCATAATTTTCATTAATAACTTAATTAATTATCTTTCAATAATCTGACCCTTTAGGATTGTATCCTTGCTGACTCAAACTACTGGGTTGAGGGTAACGTCACCTCCAAAACTGGGACCTACTACAATAACTAAGATAATCTCTTAAATAAGTGCAAAAGTGCGGAAATAATCAAAGGTTACACTATACACGAGTCGGAACCAAGTGATTCATCTTGTCTATCTGTTTTTATTTTTATTTTTATTTTTCAGCATTTTAGTTAGTTTTTATTTTCTTAGTTTAAAACATTTTTCTAAACTTTTTAATTTGATTAGACGTTGAGGATAAACCGGTACTAAAAGCTCTTGTGTCCTTGGACGACCTCGGTATCTTGCCAACACTATACTACGCTCACGTGCCCATATGTGTGTTTAGTGTTAGTAAATACTGTGCTTTATAAATTTAAAACTTGGCTAAAAAAAGTGTTAAAGGGCTTGAAATATACACCTAATATATATAACACTTCACACGCATCAACTCGAAAATCCGCTACCTAATGCCGAAATGGCACATATCATGGCGCAACATATGGCTGCTGTACTCCCAGACATTATTGCTCAAGTGAACCAAGCCAACAATAACCAAAATGCTCCATGCAATTTCAAGAGTTTCAATTCGGCTAAGCCACTCAAGTTTAGTGGTTCTGAAGGAGCAACTGGGCTCCTATAGTGGTTCGAGAGCATTGAGAGTACGTTTCGTCACGTTCAATGTCCTGAAAATCAGAAAGTCGAGTTTGCTTCCAGCGTGTTTTAGAAGAGGGCTCTTACATGGTGGAACGGGGTTATGAGAGACCGTGGTGCTGAGGTTGCGTTAGCACGAACATGGGCTGAACTTAGGGCTCTTATGATGAGAGAGTTTTGTCCTCGTCATGAACTGAGAGCTTTAGAAAGGGAGTTTGATGATTTGAAGCAGGATAGTTGTGAGCACCGGGCATACACTGATAGGTTTGAGGAATTGAGTTTGCTATGCCCTACCATGGTTACCCCACTTGAGAAAGCTATCGAGAGATATATTGATAGCTTGCCTGACTCTATACAAGACATTTTCACTGGTAGTAACCCTACCACAGTCCGTCAAGCAATCGAGTTGGTTGCGACATTGACTGAGTCGCAGGTTTGAAAGGGTAAGCTACACAGAAAGGGTGACAAGGGTAAGAAACAGGTGTCTGATGAGGGTAAGAACATGAAGGGAAAGAAAGCTGAGTCTACAAAGAAGTCTAAGAAGCGCAAGGCTTCCCAAAACTTCGCCGTTACTGCACAGGCCAATCAAGCTGCTCCAAATCAGCCTGCACAACCACTTGCCAAGAAACCATACCTTGGCCATGCACCTTTCTGCAATAAGTGTAACGGTCATCATCAGCAGCACATCCAGTGTCGTTATTGCAATAACTGTGGAAGATCTGGTCATCTCGCTGCCACATGTCGTCTTCCTGCAAATCAGAATCGGGCAGCTCAGAACCCAGCCCAGCAAGCTGCTCAGCCTCCTGCTCAGCACCAGGCTCAAGTTGCACGACCACACTACCCGCCTGGTTCTTGTTATAACTGTGGGGATCTGACCCACTACAGGCATCAATGTACAAGGTTGGTGAATCTGAATCAGGCTCAGGCTCGTGGTCGAGTCTTCAACATGAATGCACAAGAGGCGCAAACAGACAATGAAGTGGTCAACGGTACGTTCTTTGTAAATAATCAACCTGCATCTGTTCTTTTTGATTCAGGTGCCGATAAGAGTTTTGTGTCGTTATCTTTTGAGCCATTGCTTCATGTGTCTAGAACGAAATTAGGAAAGCCTTTGACAGTAGAAGTTGCTAGTGGTGATCCTGTTGTTCTTAATTCTGTTCTTCATAAGTGCCAGTTGAACCTTAACAACCATCTTTTTCCTATCGACCCACACCGATGCAACTTGGGAGTTTCGATGTTATAGTGGGTATGGATTGGTTAGCCAAGCATCTCGCAGAGGTAGTTTACTTTGAGAAGATTGTTCGTGTTCCTCTTTCGACAGGTGAGATCCTACAGGTTCGTGGTGAGAAACCTGCTAGTAGCCTCAAGCTCATGTCTTTTTTTCAAGCTCAGAAGTATCTGCGAAAGAATTATGTGGCCTTCTTGGCACATGTCGTAGCAGGTAAAGGCCAAGGTAAGTCTATTCAGGATATCCCTGTTGTTCGGGACTATCCTGAGTTGTTTCCTGAAGAGTTACCTGGTTTACCCCCAACGCGCTAAGTTGAGTTTCGTATTGATATTGTACCTGGTGCAAATCCTATTGCCAGATCTCCATATCGTCTTGCACCGTCTGAGATGCAAGAATTGTCTAAGCAGCTTCAGGAGCTTTCCGACAAAGGTTTTATCCGTCCTAGCTTTTCACCTTGGGGTGCTCCCGTTCTTTTTGTCAAGAAGAAGGATGGATCTTTCAGGATGTGTATCGATTATCGTGAGCTCAACAAGCTTACCATCAAGAATCGATATCCCCTACCTCGCATTGATGATCTCTTCGATCAGTTACATGGTGCTACTTGTTTCTCGAATATTGACCTTCGTTCTGGGTATCATCAACTTCGTGTGCATGAAGAAGATATTCCCAAGACAGCTTTCCGCACTCGTTATGGGCATTATGAGTTCACACTTATGCCATTCGGTTTGACTAATGCTCCTGCTGTTTTCATGGACTTGATGAATAGGGTCTGCAAGCCTTATTTTGATAAGTTCATCATCGTTTTCATTGACGACATCTTGATATACTCTAAGACGCAAGTTGATCATGAGCAACATCTTCGTCTTACTCTGGAACTCCTGAAGAAAGAGCAACTTTTCGCCAAATTCTACAAGTGCGAATTTTGGCTTAAAGAAGTTCAATTTTGGGGCATATTGTCAACGAACAAGGAATTCATGTAGATCCCTCCAAGATCAGTGCGATTAAGGATTGCGATACACCTACTACTCCTACTGAGGTTCGTTCTTTTCTTGGTCTTGCGGGTTATTACCGTCGCTTCATCGAAAACTTTTCAAAGATTGCGGTTCCTCTAACTGCTTTAACACAGAAGAACAAACCCTTTGAATGGGGGTCCAAACAAGAGGAAGCTTTTCAGACCATGAAACAGAAACTTTATGATGCACCTATTCTATCATTGCCTGAGGGTAATGATGATTTTGTCGTATATTGTGATGCATCAAATTTGGATCTTGGATGTGTTCTCATGTAAAGGAACAAAGTCATCGTTTATGCATCAAGGTAGTTGAAGATACATGAGAAGAACTACACCACTCATGATCTTGAGTTAGGTGCAGTTGTATTCACTCTCAAAATCTGGAGACACTATTTGTATGGTACAAAATGTGTGGTTTTCACTGACCACAAGAGTCTTCAGCACATCTTCAATCAGAAAGAACTCAACATGAGGCAACGACGTTGGGTTGAACTTCTAAACGACTATGATTGCGAAATTCGCTAACATCCTGGTAAGGCGAATGTTGTGGCCGACGCTTTGAGTCGTAAAGAACGCGTCAAGCTTCATTGTGTTCGTGTTCAATCTGATATTCAAACTCGTTCTGTTATCCAAACCCGCATCTCTCAGGCTCAACATACTTGTGTTTCACAAGACTTGATGGGTAAGGAATTACCATTTCACATTAAGCCTGATCTCGAGCTCAAGGACAATGGATCATATTATTTCATGGACCATCTGTGGGTCCCAAGCCAATAGGATCTTCGCACCTTGCTTATGGATGAAGCCCATAAGTCTCGTTTTTCTATTCATCCTGGTTCAAACAAAATGTATAAGGATCTTCGTACTTAGTATTGGTGGCCTGGTATGAAGAAAGACATTGCCTTATACGTGTCCAAATGCCTTACTTGTCTTAAGGTAAAGGCTGAACATCAACATCCTTTTGGTTTATTGGAGCAACCAGAGATTCCAGTTTGGAAATGGGAAAACATTGCTATGGATCTTATTACCAAACTTCCGCGCACTAAGAGAGGTCATGCTGCGATCTGGGTAATCGTTGATCGTCTTACAAAGTCAGCACATTTCTTGCCGATCTGTGAGGATCTATCTGCTGGCAAGCTTGCTAAAATCTATGTGGATGAAATTGTATCTAGACATGGTGTTCCTTTGAACATTATTTCTGACAGAGATGCTCGATTCTCGTCTCGTTTTTGGGGAACCATGCAATCTGCCATGGGGACCCAACTTAATTTGAGCACAGCTTATCATCCGCAATCAGATGGTCAATCTGAAAGAACAATCCAGACTTTGGAAGATATGCTTAGAGCTTGTGTGATCGATTTTGGTGGTAGTTGGGATTTGTATCTTCCGTTGATTGAATTCTCCTACAACAACAGTTATCACTCCAGCATCAACATGGCTCCTTTCGAGGCTCTCTATGGTCGGAAATTTCGTTCACCAGTCTGCTGGAATGAGATCGGTGAGGCTCAGCTTACTGGACTTGACCTCATTCTAGAGACAACAGATAAGGTTAAGAAAGTTCGTGATAACCTTCAGATAGCTAGAAGCCGTCAAAAGAGTTACGCGGATCGACGACGCAAGCCCTTGGAATTTCAAGTAGGTGATCGCGTATTACTTAAGGTCTCACCGTGGAAAGTTGTGATCAGATTTGGAAAGACAGGAAAACTTGCACCTAGATATGTTGGACCATTCAAGATCGTGGAAAGAATCGGTAAGGTAGCCTTCAGACTTGAGTTACCTCCTGAACTTGGAAACATTCATCCAACCTTTCACGTGCCCAATCTCAAGAAGTGTTTAGCTGATGAGAACCTCCACATACCCCTTGATGAGATTCGTGTTGATAACACGATGCATTTTGTCCAGAAACCTGTGGAAATCATGGACTGTATAGTCAAGTGGCTCAAACGCAAGCGCATTCCTTTGCTCAAAGTTCACTGGGAATCTAAACGTGGACCAGAGTTTACTTGGGAACGTGAAGATCAAATGAAGGCAAAATATCCACATCTATTCTCACAAATTTCCTCTAAATAAATTTCGGTATGAAATTTCCACAAGTAGGGGAGACTGTGACATCTGTGCTTGTAATCATTGTAAACAGTTCAGTTATCAATGAAATAATGTTATTTGATCCCAATTTTTGTTTGTTTATGTTTGACATTTTTTCATGTTTTGATTTTCGTTCAATTTCAAACTCTATATCGCTTTCTGGAGAATTATACGCAAACTGGTGCGTAAACTTAATCAGTTTAATGCGACAAATACTTCAGAACATCAACATATGCTTAACATACCTTAAATAACCTTTACATAACTTAGAAATTAGTTTTGAAGGCTTTGGTATGGCAAAATCAAGTTTATTCGCTTACAGGGACTAAACTCGACAAACTACGAAAGTATGCCGATTCGTACTGTAACGGACATTCCGAAACATGATCATAAGTTAAACATACCATAAATATCCTTTACATAGCTTAGAAATAGGCTATGAGGGGTTCGGTGTTCTAAAACAAACTTTTTGGTCATTCAGGGACTAAAAGCATCAAAAAGTGGATAAGTTTGCATTTTCGCGCATATCTTACGTTTTGAATACATCCAGACATCCAAAAATTTATGTAATCATTAAAATATTTTATTTTAGTGATTGGCATGATAAAATTCCATTCGTCGAGTAATTAAGTTCGTTTTTCGCGTCCGTTCGTGTTTCGTCGTAATTAACCGAATATCGCGATCGTACGACCAAACGAACCGACATCTGACATATTTTTGAACATGTTTCATGTCCCTCATGTTTAGGCATCATTGTAGGGCCTTGAAAATGGCTTAACGGGCTTTAAACGTGTCGAAAAAGGCCTTAAACACATGCAGGGACTGAAACTGCAACATTTGAAACTTATTGCTGATCTGCAGACTTCAGGCGGGGCGCGTAAGCCTAAGGGCTTACCTTATGCGGCCCGTGTGAACCTGCCAGATGTGAAAAAACTTGAAAACAGCTTGTTCCAGCTGTTTCCAACACTTGCAAATGGTTTTTGGGCATCCTAGGGGCTGGTATTGAGTGCCCAAGGTATTACAAAACAGGGGGCACACTTGGACGGCCTAGATCGAAGCACGTTTTTCAAGAAACGATCCTAACGGTCTTGGTTTTCCTATAAATACCCCCACCCTCTTGCTTCAAAACTCACACTTTGATCTGATTTGGCTCTCTAAGTTGAAGTTATACACTTCATACCTGAGAGTAATCGGATCAAAACTCCATAGCTTGGACCCGTTGTAAGTCCTCTTTGGTTCTTTTACGCGTTTTAGCGTGAAAGTCAAACTTTGTTTGACTTTCTGCATTGACCAGTTTATGGTCAACACGAAGTTCGTTTGAACTTCGCAACGTGAGCGTAATCACGATGGTTATAGTCCCTAGTGACTACACCTACTGATTACCACGTTGATTAGGCATGACGGGTCGTAGTTTCGGCAAAAATGCGTATTCTTGCGTATTTTGTAACCAAACTACTCTTGGGTATCAAAACCCTTTGTTTTGATACCAAACTTGTTTTCAAACCTTGTTAAACATGTTTTAACATGTTTAGCTCGTCACTTTAGATTTAGTGCTTATATAGTGTCGTAAGGTAAGTGATCTAAACAATCGCTTAGACTTTCGAACCCGACCCGTTTGGTCAATCATTAGGATTCGACCAAACACATTAGGTGACCATAGTTGTATAGGGAATAACCTTCCGAGGTTATACCTTATGGTCACGTCGTTTAGTTAGTTGTATGATAGGTAGTTTATATGCCTTAGGAAAATTACCAAAATGCCCTTTTTACGCCGAATTTCATTTTAAGCATATGTAACATAATTTTTTACATCTAAACTGATTAGACAACAATATTAGACATGTTAAGGCATATTTTACATGTCATAGGACTAGTTAGGCAGTCCAAACGCGTTTAACGTGAACGACACGTTTTACGCGAACGACGCGTTAAAGTAGCATAAGCTACCTAAACGGGTCGTAATGGGTCGTAAGCACTTAGGATAGGTTCCGTTTTAGAATATAGGCTTTTTTAAACCATATTACATGAGTTCCTATACTCATTTGGTTTACGAACCCGCATTTTATCCGATCCTCCGATTTAGGTCTGTTTATTAACGTAGTTACGTATATTAGGTGTCGTTTGATTCCGTGATCTTTCTAGCATTGCTTGGTGGTTATCTAAAGACTATTGAGTGATCTCAAGTGAGTACATAGTCCCCTCTTTTACTGTTTTTCTAACATTTTGGGGTGAAACACATGTGCCTACTTGTTACTTTCCTGCTTTCCATGTTTTTATATCATATGCTTGTTATGTTCATTAGTACACATATAATACATGATTTCTTGCATGTTTTACTATGTATGTTTACTTAGCATGCTAGCACATTATTTTACAATACATTTTATGCTATGTATGTCCATTTAGTGCATACGTAGTACATTGTTTTACATTACATTTCTGTTGCATATGTTCACTCAGCATATGGACACATTGTTTTATATTTCTACCTCGTATGTTCACATTGCATACGAGGTACATTGTTTTCATAAAACATGCTTACATTTGGTATGACATTTGGTTTGTTTAACAAACTAAAATACGTTCATTAACATTAGCTACGCCGCTCGGTAGTAGGTAGTGGTACCGTAGGACCTGACAACTCCCATTCCTAGCATCCTAGGTTTGTTTGGATGAAAGGAATGACTAAATCCGAAAACATTTTTGATAACCTTTACTCTAAGGTTATCCTACAATCTCAAGGCTTGAATGTATACGTTTAACATTACCGCATAAGTGTTTGTATCAGTAAAGCAGGCATTTATTTTACAAAACATGACTTCTGAATTATTCAAAATGCTTTGTTTTGTACATCTTTACATATGGTTTAAGTAGTCACATTTTACTTACCGTACATAACATTGGTTTACACATTACATGATTTACATTTAACAATAGACGTTTGATTATACAATAAACATTTCTACAATTGTTGAACATTACATCTTGGTGGTTTGTTTGGATAAGTGATTTACATAATGAGGCGACGTGTAATATGATAAAAACATGGTGGATACGCCGCTGGTACTTCCTATATATAAGTGCTTTTATAGTATTACATATCGTAGCGTTATTTAAACCATTTCAGTTTAGACATGTTACACTTACAACATATTTTCACTTAAACATTGTTTTACAAATAACTTAATTTATACAAACTCATTTTACTTGGTTATTCATCTAACCACACATTATTCTTTTATATATATCATCTGATTTTATTATCGCTTTTCAAATGTTTTATGAAAGAAAACACTTTAAACAAGATTCATGACTAACTTTTATCAAACACTTCTTTAAACTCGAGTCATGAATCCTATTTTAACAAAACATATGTATCTCACAAGCATTTTTATGCTGACGTACCAATTTTCACATGTGTTTTTAGGAGCTGTTGCATAGGATGATCGAGACACTTAGACGGACCCGTGCCATAGCAACTTAAAATGAAGCTAGAACGAGTTTAAATTATGCGATGTACTTTTTGTTTCAGTTGTTTTAAGACAATGTGACACCTTTGTTTGATAAATAAAACATAAACTTTAAATACCATGGTTGTGAAACAATAATTCTGTTACAACACTCCCCGATGTTTCCTCCATGATTTGATGTTTTACGTGGTCGGGGTGTGACAGATTGACCGAATGGCAATCCGATTGGATGACCATCCGATCGGATGACCATCTGATCGGATAGCCATTCGATCAAACTGCCATCCGATCTGTGCCACACCGCCTTCACTCCTCTCTCACACTATAAATAGGACCTGTCACATCATTTCTCACTGATGTGACAGCCTCCTCTGAACCAGACGCACGCACTCCCCTTTTCTTCCATTTCTCGCCGATTTTGGTACTTTTTACACTAGATTCTTGTACATCTTTGATCACTACACAATTCTCTACGAGATTCTCTTTTGAAATCTCACTTTTCACAGTGAAATCCCTAAGATTTGAGCTATTGAAGGTGACGTCATCATGGTGGTTTGAACAAACTATTGTGTGATGTCATTCCTGACTTGGTCTAGCTCATATCTAAGGAATTTCATATGTTTTACAATTAAATCTAGACTTTTTCAGCTAAAACCTATGTTTTCTTCATCTTTCTTAAACTTTATCGGTAGAAACCGGACCCAAACGAACTATAGACTTGATGATTAGTCTGGAGTTGGTTTGGAAATGGATTGTTGCTGGAGAAGATAACCGGAGTACGGATTCTGACATAAGCACCATCACAAACAGACGACCGATCGGACTAGGGTGGTTCCCATCCGATCAGACCGGCTGAACGTTAAAGTGCTACCGTTGTCTCAAGACGTACCATGTCGTCACCGTCAAACCAGAAACTTAGAAAACTTTACAAGGTTGTGAACGGGACAAGGACAACTTAATCAAATGGCAATCCGATAGGATAGCCATCCAATCGAACTGCCATCCGATCAGGTGACACTTGCCTCGTAACCTTAAACACTTTAAAGCCTTGAGTCTTTGATCGTCGAATGGCCATCTGATCGGATAGCCATCCGATCGAACTACCATCCATTCGAAGTAACAATGTGCCTTGGGAATCTTTCAACACTTAAAAACTTTTTCAGAAACTTGAAACTTTGGAAACTTCTATGATCAAATGGCAATCCGATCGAACCGCCGTCCGATCAGACAACCATCCGATCGAAGTAACCTAACTTGAACACTTGGTGACAATTTGAAATCTTGACACTTGGATCAAATGACCATTCGATCGAATGGCCATCCGAACAGATGACCATTCGATCGGATGGCAATCCGTCCCTCACTCAAAACAGTCACCTCGATCGAATGGCAATCCGATCAGATAGCCATCCGATCGAACTGCCATCTGATCCAGTGACTGATCCGACACTTTGCGCAAATTCGTTGTTTTGTCCGATACTTATCTGTTGTAATCTAATCAGGCTAAATCTAAAGAGCTCCCTTTGATCCAATAATAGTTAATCTGTTAAGCAATCACTGTGAGTATACTCGATCCCTTTTTGTTTTAAACTTTGTGATGCAACATGTATTCTATTAAACTATGATACTCGAAAATTTTGGAATCTACACTCTATCCTATGTGTATGTGAAATTTGTGATTCTTGATTCTTGATTCTTTGTGCTCTGTGAACGTTTAATCCAGGGTGTGTAGTTCTGTCTTAACAATAGTAGCGCTATAGGAGATGCAGCTCCCCATTATTCTCGTAGGTATTGTTAAGAGGATTCTAGTTTTCCTTGATTCTTGGGAAAATACTAAAGCATCGGGACACTTGGGCTATCACTTGGACTGCGAACACTAGCATGGCTGAAACTATTTGTTATCATTTATATTGTGGATATGAGTCTTTTGAATCTATTATGCTATGTACTCAAACATGTATACTCGCCGGTACATTTTTGTACTGACTCTATTTTAATACATGTTGCAGGCTAACAGGATGCTAGGATTCTTGAATCAAGCTAGGGTGAAGCTTAGAAACTATTTAGCTAAATCTAGAAACTTTTAGAACTATGTTGATGTTTTGATGATATGATTGTGGATTTGTGTTATTTAGACAATTTGCATGAAATCAATTTAATTACTATGGAAACTATTAGTGTTATGGAAACTCATGAGCAATCTGAACGCTTAGTGTCGCATCCCGATGTTTCCGCCATCGGTTGGGGTGTGACAGATTGGTATCAGAGCCATAACTATTGGGAATTAGGATAAGTAGGAATAGTTGCCCTAGTCTATAGTTCTAGGAATCTTGACTCGTATCTGCCATTTAAGACTTATGCATTCTACCGTATCTGCTTCCTAGCAGCACATTTTCATGTTAAACTTACATGCCTTTCCTAAGGCTGACACAATATACACTTGATACTTGAAAAACACTGCTAATCAGTGTTTGTATTTTGCACAAAATTGTCCTCAAGTCAGGAGTGACATCCGAAACTTGATGGGAAATTTCCTTATTTTATCCTAGTAGGTCTTATCTGTTGATAAGTACCGACACTATTGGGGTATGATGTTGTCAAGGCAGAGGTGAAACTCAGACCTTGATAACTAGTCCCACTCCTTGAATTTTTACGTCTCGCCAAAGTCTCGGAATTCCCAATCAATTAGAAACATGAAATGACCAAAAGGATGAATATCGTAGGCCTAACATCGATGACGTATTTGTCTAAGTAAGTCAGGACACGTTGCCTCAATTCGAAAGGGGTTCGAACCACTTTGGTTAGTCACCGTTCCTCTACCCGGGACAATCTATGTTTTATGAGCCTATCTTTTATGTTATCTCGATTTTATGTATGGATTTAAACTTGATTCTTCGTCTATTTTGATTCCTCGTCTACTTTGAGACTTTTTACACAATTCGCACGTATGTCCGCAATCTAAAACACTAATTCTAATCTCAGAATCAAGCTAAATTTATGAAGCTTTGTTCATTATGCTAATCTATGTGGGAATCTTGATCGACTAAGATTCTATGTATGAATCTATGTGTTATTGTGGTTGTAAAACACTAAACGGAACATGGCATAGAAATACGAGACAGAAGTGACGTGTCTGAAACATGGTGGATACGCCGCTGGTACTTCCTATATATAAGTGTTTCAGGCATGTTACCAACTCTCGTACCACGTGCCATGCGAAACTTAGTGCTTTGCAGACTGGTGATGAAATGATTGAAATCTAAGCTATGGGAACTACTTGCGTAACCTACATGGAATCTATAAGAAATCTATGTGTAATATATGTGTATTCTAGCGTAATCCATGTGTAATCTAAGTATGTATGTATTGTTTTGAGAAACAAAATGCGAAACGTAGCCTAGCGCTGAAGACGAGGCGGACGTGGTATGTCCGAAACATGGTGGATACGCCGCTGGTACTTCCTATATATAAGTGTTTTTGGCATGCTGCCGAAGCTTCGTACCACGCGCTAAGTGAAGTTCGTAGTTTTGTGGACTCGGGTTGAAGTTGTTGAATCTACTGGGTTAATCTATGTTGTTGAATCTACTTGGTTAGTCTATGTGAAATCTACGTGAGATGTGATGGAGTCTAATGTTATGGGTAACGAAGCATGACACTGATGACGAGACGGACGTGGCATGATTGAAGCATGGTGGATACGCCACTGGTACTTCCTATATATAAGTGCTTCCGTCATGTTGCCGAACTTTCGTAGCACGTGCCATGCGGGATTTCGTCATTTTGTGATGAGGTTGTTAACTTTAATCTACATGAATCTATTGGGATCTATGTGAATCTATTGGAATCTATGTGAATCTATTGTGTTAAATCTATGTGAATCAACTGGGTTAAATTATGAGCATATGATGATGTTGAGTGTGTTATTATGTTTGGCAATTGAGACATGTAAGATGACACCGAGTACGAGGCGGAAGCGATGTGCCTGAAGCGTGGTGGATACGCCGCTGGTACTTCCTATATATAAGCGTTTCTGACATGTTGCCAAACTTCGTACAACGTGCCGTGTGAAGGTTGTGGGTTTGCGGTGTTGAATCTATTGGAATCTACCTAAATCTATGTGAAACTTGTTGGAAGTCTAAATAGGGAGACTTATCTGATCCTCTTGTTGGATCTTTAGATGTCTTCTCGTAAGCTATCCGACACTCTCAAGAGATCCAAGGAAAAGTGTCAGGAAAAGATGATGTCTGTCATGGCCGACCAGATTGCTCGAGTCGTGCCAAAGATCGTTTCTGAGATCCAAGGGTCGAACACTCCGCCCTCTACTGTTGACTCTAAGTCAGAGAAGGAGAAGCCTACAAAGTTCAGCTACAAACACTTTGCCTCGTGCAACCCTAAGTCTTTCACGGGCAGTGATGGGGTGACTGCTATGCTCGAGTGTTTTGACAGCATCGAGTTTACCTTCATTAACAGCGAGCGAATGCCCAGAGCATCTAAAGACTAGGAGTGCAACATGAATGTTTCAAGGCAGAGCTCTGGAGTGGTGTTCAAATGAAAGAAACATCCATTCTAATGAAGACGTCTATGCTCTTCCATGGGCTGAGGTGCGAGAATTGATGATGCTTGAATTCTGCCTTCCCCATGAACAACTGAAGCTCGAAGAAGAGTTCTGGCACTTGAAGCAGATTGGTGATGATAATCTAGCTTATACTACTCGTTTTAAACAACTCGGCTTGATCGTGCCTCACTTGGTTACCACCCCTAAACGCATGATAACCAAGTACATCAATGGTCTACCTCCTGCTATGCGTGATTCTATTGAAGCAGCTCAGCTCGGAACTATTGAGGAAGTCTACCATCTTGCAGCCAGTCTAAAAAACAATCTGGTTCGTGATAAGAAGTTTGCTAACCCTACTCCTTCTAAGTCTGCACATCAAGTTACTCAGCATCCAAGTGGTAGCAAGAACAAGAGGAGAAAATCTCAGGGTTCAGGATGCAATGCTATTGTTCCTGCTACGAACTATGCTGCTAAACCTGCACCTGATGCTGCTGTTCAAAACCCTACTGCTCCGGAAGTTAAGAGGCAGTACACTGGATCTCACCCCAAGTGTACAATTTGTCACTTTCATCATCCTGCTAACTCTGCATGTCGTTTGTGTACCAACTGCAATCGCTATGGTCACACGACAAGCGAATCCAGCTCAACAAGCTCAGCAAGCCCCAGCTCAGGCAGCTTTACCAGCTCTCCTAGCTCCTCCGTAGAATTCCATACCAGTCAACGATGTTCGTGCATGCTACAAATGTGGAGACACTACTCACCTTCATAACCAGTGTCCTCTGCTGAATCAGGATCAGCAGCCAGCCGCTTGTGGACGAGCATTTAATCTTAATGCTAATCAGGCTCGTAACGACAATAACGTCGTTAATGGTACGTTTCTTGTGAATAACCTTTACGCTTCGATACTATTTGATACTGGTGCCGACAGAAGCTTTATGTCCGTAGAATTTGAATCTTTGTTAAAATGTGCACGCTCTATGTTACCTAAGTCGTTTTCGGTGGAGATTGTCGATGGGAAGTCTATTCTAGTTGATTATATTCTCTGTGGTTGTTCTCTGACTCTTAACGACCACGTATTTACTATTGATCTAATACCCATGCAATTGGGTAGTTTCGATGTCATTATCGGTATGGATTGGTTGTGTAAGAATCATGCCGAGATTGTCTGTCATGAGAAGTTTGTTCGTTTGCCTCTTCTGACCGGCGATATTTTACATGTCTATGGAGACCGACCTTCTAGAGGACTGAAGTTGATGTCATGCACTCAAGCGAGCAGATGCTTACGTAAACAGAACCTTGACTTCTTGGCCCACGTGGTGGAACAAAAGGACAAGGGGAGGAACATAAGTGACATTCCAGTAGTGTGTGATGTCCCTGATGTCTTTCCTGAAGATCTTCCTGGTCTTCCTCCTCCTAGATCCGTTGATTTTCGTATTGATCTCATACCGGGCGCGACTCTTGTCACCAAGGCTCCTTACCAACTTGCACCTTCCCAGATGCAAGAACTATCCAGTCAACTTCAAGAACTGCTCGACAAAGGATTTATTCGTCCAATTACCTCTCCGTGTGGTGCTCCCGTGTTATTCATCAAGAAGAAAGATGGTTCGTTTCGTATGTGCATCGACTACCGTGAACTCAATAAGCTTACCGTTAAGAATTGCTACCCTCTCCCTCGTATTGATGATCTATTTGACCAACTATAAGGCGCGTCCTGTTTCTCGAAAATCGATCTTCATTCTGGCTAACATCAGCTTCGTGTACTCGAGGATGATGTACCCAAAACCGCTTTTCGCACTCGTTATGGAAACTACAAGTTTATGGTTATGCCTTTTGGATTAACCAACACACCTGCTGTGTTCATGGATCTCATGAAACATGTTTGTAAGTCTTATCTTGATCATTTCGTGATAGTCTTTATTGATTATATTCTCATTTATTCTAAAACTAAAGCTGATCATGCTCGTCATTTACGCTTGATGCTTGAACTTCTATGTGGTGAACGTTTGTATGCTAAATTCTCTAATTGTGAGTTTTGGATTAACGAAGTACAGATTCTTGGTCATGTCGTTAGTAAGAAAGGTATTCATGTTGACCCGTCTAAAATCGAAGCTGTGAAGAATTGGAGTACGCCTAAATCTGCATCTAAGATTCGTTCCTTCCTAGGATTGGCAGGTTACTACTGCCAATTCATCTCGGACTTCTCTAAAATTGTCGTTCCTCTCACTTCATTGACTCAAAAAGAGAAACCTTTTGCTTGGGGTCCCGAGCAAGAGGAATCTTTTCAGACTCTTAAGACCCTTTTGTGTAACGCTCCTGTACTTACTCTCCCTGACGGGACTGACGATTTCGTAGTATAATGTGATGC
Organism: Helianthus tuberosus; assembly: GCA_030545235.1. NCBI lineage: Eukaryota > Viridiplantae > Streptophyta > Magnoliopsida > Asterales > Asteraceae > Helianthus > Helianthus tuberosus. The sequence goes on along the minus strand of CM060377.1, from coordinate 66,204,785 downwards.
CTCAAACCGTGGCTTGGGCTGTGTGCTCATGCAGCGAGACAAGGTTATTACTTATGCCTCTCCTCAACTCAAAGTGCATGAAAAAAACTATACTACTCGCGATCTGGAGCTTGGTGCAGTTGTGTTTGCAATAAAGATTTGGCGACACTACCTGTATGCTACTAAGTGTGTGGTTTTCACTGACCATAGGAGCCTTCAACATATCTTTGACCAAAAGGAACTGAGCATGCGACAGAGACGTTGGGTGGAATTGCTTAACGACTACGACTACGAAATTCGCTACCATCCTGACAAGGAAAATGTAGTGGCCGACGCTCTTAGTCGTAAAACTCATGTCAATGCTATTCGTATCTCTAGTGATCTCCATGTGTGTATTCGTGAAGCTCAGTATTCGTCAGCAAATGAAGGAAGTCTAGAAGTGGAAATCCAAGGCGCTAAGATTGATCAACTTGAAACTAAACCTAATGGACTCCAATACTACCTCAATCGCATCAGGGTACTGGATCGCAATAATCTCCGCTAGCTCATTATGAAAGAGGCTCACAAATCCCGTTACTCTATTCATCCAAGCGCCGATAAGATATACCATGATTTGTGTATGACTTATTGGTGGCCTAGTATGAAAAGGGACATTGCTTTATACGTTTCCAAATGCCTTACTTGAATGAAAGTTAAGACTGAACATCAACGTCCTTCAGGACTCTTAGAACAACCCAAAATCCCAATTTGGAAATGGGATAGTATTGCTATGGACTTTATTACTAAGCTACCTTGAACGCCTTCTGGTCACGATAGCATCTGGGTGATCGTTGATCGTTTGACCAAATCAACCCACTTTCTTCCTATTTGCAAAGATTATAAAGTGGAGAAACTTGCTCGAATCTATACCGATGAGATTATAAGCCGCCATGGCATACCTATTGACATAATCTCTGACCGTGATGGACGTTTTACTTCACGTCTTTGGCAAACCTTTCAATCCGCTATGGGTTCTCATCTGAATCTTAGCACGACATTTCATCCTCAGACGGATGGACAGACCGAGCGTACTATCCAAACCCTAGAGGATATGCTCCATTCTTGTGTCATCGACTTTGGTGGTAACTGGGATGTACATTTACCATTGATTGAGTTCTGGTACAATAACATCTATCATTCAAGTATTCAGATGGCTCCTTTCGAAGCTTTGTATGGTCGCAAGGGCTGATCTCCTCTCAGCTGGCATGAGGTTGGTTACAAGCAATTTACTGGCCCTGAAATCATTCAAGAGACAACGGATAAGATTCTTCAGATCCGTGATAACTTGATCAAGGCTAGGAGTAAACAAAAGAGCTATGCTGATAACAGGCGCAAGCCTCTAGAATTTGATGTTGGTGACCGAGTTCTTCTCAAGGTATCTCCCTGGAAGGGAGTAGTTCGCTTTGGTAAGAAGGGAAAGCTCGCCCCTCGCTATATGGGTCCTTTCACGATACTCGAAAGGATTGGCAAGGTGGCGTACCGACTCGACCTGCCACAGGAACTAAACAACGTGCATCCAGTGTTCCACGTATCTAACCTACGTAAATGCTTTGCCTACGAGGATTTACAAGTTTCCCTTGAAGACATACAAATAAATGAAGTTGTACACTTTGTGGAGAAACCGGTCGAAATCATGGATCAGGGTGTCAAGCGATTGAGGCGCAGCAAGATTCCCATAGTTAAAGTGCGGTGGGAAGGCAAACGCGGCGCTGAATTCACTTGGGAACTGAAAAGTGAGATGAAGACCAAGTATCCGCAGCTCTTCGAGCAGTCTTCTTCCAAGATTTCGGGGACGAAATCTCCTAAAGGAGGGGAGACTATAATTCCTGCGTCCCTATACTTTTAACTATTGTCAATTTTAGTCCCTAATCTACGAGATACTTGACACTTTTGACACTTGTGATGCTTAAATCTAGATTCTTGATTCTTAATACTATAATGCTTGATTCCAGAAACTTGATTCTTGATGTCGGATAATTGGAAGCTAGATTCTTGACTCTAGATACTTGATTCTTGGAAACTATGATTCTTGATACTTGATACTTTGGTGCTTGACTCTCGAGACTCGTGCAACTTGAGACTTCGTTGAACGAGAGATTGGAGACTTGTCACTGGCGGAATCTATGAAACTTGGAAACTAATGTGTTAATCTAGTTATGTGATACTATTACCCAATAATACGCAACGCAATGCTTAATCTAACTCGCAAAACGAAACAAAGATGGGAACGCGGAAAGGATGGGATTGACCGAATGGCAATCTGATCGGATGGCCATCGGATCAGATGGCCATCCGATCGGATAGCCATTCGATCGAACTGACATCCGATCCATGCCACACCGCCTTCACTCCTCTCTCACACTATAAATAGGACCTGTCACATCATTTCTCAATGATGTGTCAGCCTCCTCCGAACCAGACGCACGTACTCCCCTTTTCTTCCATTTCTCGACGATTTTGGTACGTTTCACACTAGAATCTTGTACATCTTTGATCACTACACTATTCTCTACGAGATTCCCCCTTGAAATCTCCCTTTTCACCGTGAAATCCCTAAGATTTGACCTCTTGAAGGTGACTTCATCATGGTGGTTTGAACAAACTATTGTGTGATGTCATTCCTGACTTGATCTAGCTCAGATCTAAGGAATTTCGTATGTTTTACAACTAAATCTAGACTTTTTTCAGCTAAAACCTATGTTTTCTTCATCTTTCTTAAACTTTTATTGGTAGAAACCGGACCCAAACGAACTATAGACTTGAAGACTAGTCTGGAGTTGGTTTGGAAATGGATTGTTGCTGGAGAAGATGACCGGAATACGGATTCTGACATAATCACCATCACAAACAGACGACTGATTAGACTAGGGTGGTTCCCTTCCGATCAGACCAGTTGAGCGTTAAAGTGTTACCGTTGTCTCAAGACATACCATGTCATCACCATCAAACCAGAAACTTATAAAACATTACAAGGTTGTGAATGGGACAAGGACAACTTAATCGAAAGGCAATCCGATCGGATAGCCATCCGATCTAACTGCCATCCGATCAGTTGACACTTGCCTCATAACCTTAAACACTTTGAAGCCTTGAGTCTTTGATCGTCGAATGGCAATCCGATCGGATAGGCATCCGATCGAACTGCCATCCGATCGAAGTAACAATGTTCCTTGGGAATCTTTCAACACTTAAAAACCTTTTCAGAAACTTGAAAATTTGGAAACTTCTATGATCGAATGGCAATCCGATCGAACCGGCATCCGATCGGATAACCATCTGATCGAAGTAACCTAACTTGAACACTTGGTAACAATTTGAAATCTTCACACTTGGATTGAATGACCATTCGATCGAATGGCCATCCGAACGGATGACCATCCGATCGGATGGCAATCCGTCCCTCACTCACAACAGTCACCTCGATCGAATGGCAATCCGATCGGATAGCCATCCGATAGAACTACGATCGGATCCAGTGACTGATCCGACACTTTGCGTAAACTCGTTGTTTTGTTCGACACTTATCTGTTGTAATCTAATCAGGCTAAACCTAAAGAGCTCCCTTTGATCTAATAACAGTTAATCTGTTAAGCAATCACTGTGAGTATACTCGATCCCTTTTTGTTTTAAACTTTGGGATGCAACATGTATTCTATTAAACTATGATACTCGGAACTTTTGAAATCTAAACTCTATCCTATGTGTATGTGAAACTTGTGATTCTTGATTCTTTGTGCTATGTGAACGTTTAATCCAGAGTGTGTAGTTCTGCCTAAACAATAGTAGCGCTATAGGAGATGCATCTCCCCATTATTCTCGGGGGTATTGTTAGGATGATTCTAGTTTTCCTTGATTCTTGGGAAAACACTAAAGCATCGGGACACTTGGGCTATCACCTGGACTGCGAACACAAGCATGGCTGAAACTATTTGTTATCATTTACATTGTGGATATGAGTCTTTTGAATCTATTATGCTATGTACTCAAACCTATATACTCGCCAGTACATTTTTGTACTGACTCTATTTTAATACATGTTGCAGGCTGACAGGATTCTAGGATTCTTGAATCATTCTAGGGTGAAGCTTAGAAACTACATTTAGCTAAATCTAGAAACTTTTGGAACTATGTTGATGTTTTGATGATATGATTCTGGATTTATGTTATTTAGACAATTTTGCATGAAATCAATTTAATTACTATGGAAACTATTAGTGTTATGGAAACTCATGAGCAATCTGAACGTTTAGTGTCACGCCCCGATGTTTCCGCCATCGGTTGGGTGTGACATATATATATATACACACTAATTATTAACCAATCTAGGCTATAGGTAGTTATAATGTATGCATTTTTTTTGTTTTCCCAACAGTTATCATTTGTACTTTAAGCTTTATGGTTTGTGACATCATTTTAGTGTTAGGTTTATATTTTATTTTATTTTTCAGAACGACGACTTTCTTGTGTTAGGAAACTGTACTCATGCTGCCTTCATAGTTTGGCTTAGGCATTCTCCTGGAAAACCATACCGCAAACTGCCATTAACAGACGTTGTGTCACCGCAAGAGCTGAACACTCTCTGGTGTAACAAGCGGTGGGACGAAAACCCAGATGAGTTCAGCATAGAACATGGCATCTTTGTAGGGAGGCTAGGCTTAATCCATCATTGTCAAATCTACCAAAGTGACACAAATGGGGATTGAACTTGGGTCTCAATCGGAGAACCTGAGCCTCCCCACCACTAAGCCACAAGTGGTGGATTATCGTTAGGCGTATAGTTCGATGGCAGCCGCATTTCTTCTTTTCATGTACGTTTCCACTTAAGCTTTTGAAAAAAAAAACCACCTTCAGCCTCCTAGCCTGATGCCACTCACTTTCTCTGTCTTTCTCAACCAATGGTCACCAAAAACTCGCTACGTTCTCAACTCCCAGATCATAAACAAGCTCCGATCATATCTACGAAGATTGAAAATTGGTATGAATTGTGCTATGGATTTGATATTATTCCTACATTTTATCTTAGATTTTATAGCGTTACTGAAATCTCATGGAATTCGTTTTCGGTTAGGGTTTAGAAGCAAAAAACAAATATTAGCTTTGTGATTATGTTACCTTTAAGTTTGTTCACATTATAGAGGATTGTGTTGTAATTTTATTAGATTTAAGATTGTTCACATCTTTGATTGGAAATCGGTATGGATTATGCTATAAATTTCACTTTCTTAAGGATATGAGTTAACCAATTTAAAAAGTGAAACTTGCCTGCTATGGAAAAAAGCCAAGACTAAAATCATTGTCAATACAAATATTATTAATTTTTCAAGATGGACCAAAGTGTCGAAAGGAGGGAGGAGAACTGAACTGTACGGCTGCTATGACATAAGCTAGCTTTCTAAGGTTTGGAGTACTTTCCAACATTGGCAATCTCCCAAAAGGAAGATGGAGATTTGAAATGGTTTGAACTTTCAGTAATGCAATGGGGTAGTGGGCACTGTAATCACTAAGATGGCCAAATGCATATATGCCTCAAACTGGTCATTCTATTATCTTTACGAACCTGAAAATCAATCACCATCGAACTTGTCATCCTGTAAACTAAATGGTTTGTAGATTCCATAGGGTTGATATCGATTAAGGGATAATATGTTCATAAATTTGTGACGATAAATATCTCAACTAAACTAATTACCTTATTTCAGTTAGCAAGAATGGCGCTACAACTGACTTATGTTCCAACACTTGATATGTTTGAAGATTGAGTAGATAAACGAAACATTTTCTTTTGTAAATCCATAAGTGAAATGCGACTCAAAATATAAGAAAAAATGGGTATTGGCGAAAAATGGTTATGAAAAACATAGTTCTAAAACATAAGCATGGATAAATAAAAAATAGTCCGCTATGTTAGTAGAAAAACCCAGCCCTAAAAAGGCTCGATTTTGATCTCTCACAGAAATTTCTCTTCTTTGGATTTTTTATACACAGATCATGCACACGGCACACTTTCACGTCCCCGTCTGACCTTTTCTAGTCAATGATCACCAGAATTCTCTCAATAAGATCTATCAAATACTCCCCTGCTACATTTTCCCTACGTGGTTTAATAAAACCCTTTACAACCCATGTTGGATCATTCGGTGACCCTAAACAGTCAGTAAAGGCAGTTCATCATCATTTACTAAGGCGGAATCAAAGTAAACAACGTCACACAGCTTGTTTCCTTTCTAATCTTTCTTTATTACTGATTTGTAGAGCTTTTACAATCTAATCTTGACAAAAATCAAACAGCACCTCAGCTCACACACACTTAGATCCGTTTCAAATGAACCTACACAACCCCTATATATACTTGTAGGTATTTCGTTTGAAGGTGTCACAACCATGTTCAAACAAAATTGCATGTTGTGATTTCGTTTGAACATGTCTATGACTCCCTCAAACGAAATTACACACTAACATGTAATCCAACCTTAATTCAATCACTGTTGTGCATTCGTTTATCTATTCTAGACATAAGACTTGATTAAGACGTAGTTAACAGACAGTAGATGCACCAACAGACTCCCCCTTGGATGTTGACGAAGTCTTCGGCGTCGAGTCTTTAGTCTTTGTCTCTTTCCAAATTTTGTCTTGACATTGTAAAAGCTCTCTTCAATCTTTTATCTTCAATCTCCCCTTTGAATGTTGATCCAGAATTCTGACTCCCCCTTTCGCATACTCCCCCTCTCGATAAGCTAGGGCTTTAAATTCTGATTCAAACTTTGACATTTTGTTGCCATGGGGAACTACATTCCTGCATAGTCTCTACCCAAATATAAGATATATGACAATAATAATTTCAATCCAAACTTACCATTGAACTTTCAGTGTTAAGCAATCCACTTAAGTATTCAGGTCCAAATTAATGACCCTGATTACTCAATTTATCTACCAAGTTCAACTTAATCACCTTGGTTGATCAGAGATAATTCACACTGACATTTGTACAATCATTTTCAAACATTTTCTAAAAATTACAAGTTTCAAATTAATGAACTTTAACTTTTCATCTTTCACAAACTTATCATATTTAGCTCCAAACTCATCATCCAGCCCAGAAACTTCCTGCATCTGATTCAATTCGAATCTGAAGATCAGCTTTCCACTTTGGTTTGTCAAAAATAAAGCATAAATGTAAAATCTTTTTGAATTTTTAATAAAGCTTCTAAACTAGAAATGAAATGCATAACTAAAATACATTAAATGTAAACTATTTACAAACATATTTTTGGTGAGCGTGTTAGGGAATCATATCAGCTATTCGACAAGTCACAAGTACCGTTAAGCTTTAATTTCATACTCAGAATTAAACAATTCGCTTAGATTGTCGATATACTGATCCACTTAAATTCTCACACACATTTCAATCTGTCCAGGATACGGATTTAGCGTTTTAAAGACTTAAACTTATACGTGTGTCCCACCTCTTGAATATACTCCCGTATCCAGATCCCAATATTCAGTCTTATAGGTGAGTATACCACAGATGATATCTGTAAGGGGAATAAATTATGAAACAGTACGAAAATGTGAGAGCTCAGGTCAGAACTACCGTTCAGCAGAGAGATCACGATTCGACTTGGGTGTGTCCCCTTTAGAGGATCTTTTGTTACAAACAGCATTGATTAGCAATTTTATTGTCTTTATCATATATGCTGAGGGCGACGCTATATTGCAAGCATGCGGAAAGTATTATTCGGGGACTAGTCCATTGCTTCCGAAAAATCAGAAGTCCCGGGATAATACCCCAGATATCACTGAGTATAAAGACCTAGTATCTCAGAAAGAGGGATCTTTCAAACAAGATTTCAGGGGTTACCTATATATCCAAGTAGTGTTCCCCATGAAATAAGTAAGTAAAGATTTAGGTTTATATCCCGAACAAACCTACTAAATGTGTAAAAACCTATCGGCACATCATCAGCGAGACTGTTTAACGCATTTAAACTTTCCATTTCTTTAGCATATCGTGACTGTCAAGCCGATGTACTATCATTTTCCCTTTTTACACAAGCTCTTTTCTGGTTTTCTATTGTTTTTGGATTTTGAAAATATCTCATGTTTTTGTATTTTTGACATTTTTTATTGTTTTTGTATTTTATGAAAATATTACCCTATACTCTCCCCCTAAATACCAAAACAAGTAAAAAATCGACAAACCATTGCAGATTGCTTCTCAACATCATCTACAATGTCTCCTTCATCAATGCCAAGAATCTCCTCCAACACCGATAAAAGCTTCATACCATTCAGTTTTAGCAAATATTGAAAACGTGTTTTATCAATTGCTTTGGTATGTAAATCAGTTTTTTGCTCGTCAGTGTGGATTTTCTCAATTCGTATCAACTTCTTCTCAAAACAATCACGAATGAAGTGATGACGAATTTCAATGTGTTTGGTTTTAGCGTGATGAACAGGATTTTTAGTAATGTTAATCGCTGCCTCATTATCAACAAAGATAGGGGTGTTTACAAATTGCAAACTGTAGTCGCGCATCTGTTGCTGGATCCACAAGATCTGAGAGCAGCAGCTGCTAGTAGATACATACTCCGCTTCACATGTGGATAAAGCCACAGAGGTCTGCTTTTTGCATTGCCAGGTGACCAATCGTGGTCTGAAAAACTGGCACCCCGCTGTTGTTGATTTAGCATTAACTTTGTAGCATCCGAAATCGGAATCGGAATACCCTTCTAGCGTGAAATCGCCTTCTCTTGGATACCACAACCCCAATGATGGAGTTCCTTTTAGGTAGCGTAATATCCTTTTCACAATCACCATATGCGAAGCTCTCGGGTTAGATTGAAATTTTGTTGCGAGGCAGGTTGGGTACTTAATATCGGGTCTTGAAGCTGTCAAATACATTAACGAAGCGATCATAGAACGATACATCATTTCATCTACCTTCTCTCCGGTGAGATCAGGATTTATCCCTTGATTCGTCGCTAATGGGGTGGAGGCTGGAGTAGAACCTGACATTCAGAATTTCTCCAAGATACCATGAACGTACTTCGTTTGATGTATGAAAATTCCCTTAGGCAGTTGATCAACCTGGAGTCCCAAGAAGAATTTCATTTCACCCATCGATGACATTTCAAATTTCTTCTTCATAACTCGTTCAAAATCTTTACACAAATTTTCATTTGTTGACCCAAATATGCTGTCGTCTACGTATATTTGAACAATCAGAAGATGTCCTTTGACCTCTTTGGTGAAGAGAGTGGCATCCACTTTTCCACGGATAAAGTTGTTGGCTAGTAGGTGTTGAGACAATGTCTCGTACCAAGCTCTCGGGGCCTGGTGTAAACCATACAGCGCTTTGTCTAGCAAGTAAACCTTGTCTTTGTGGATTGGATCGGTGAAGCCCGGTGGCTGACCGACATATACATCCTCTTTTACCTTCCCATAGAGAAATGCCGATTTTACATCTAACTGATAAACTTTGAAATTTTTCCCAGATGCAAATGCTAGGAAGATTCTGATCACTTCAAGTTGAGCAACCGGAGCATATACTTCAGTGAAATTTATCCCCTCCTGCTGACTGAAACCCTGGACTACGAGTCGAGCTTTGTTACGAACAACAACTCCTCTATCATCCCTCTTACACTTGAACACCCACTTGGTGTTTATCTTCCTCTGACCATCAAGCAAGTCTACTAACTTCCACACACCTAACTTCTCGAATTGGCTCAGTTCCTCTTGCATCGCATTAACACAAGAATCTTCAGTAAGCGCCTCTTTGTAAGTCCTTGGTTCAACCTGCGAGATAAAACAACTTAGTGAAAAGTCAGTTTGTAAATGAGCAACTTTTGAATAAAACATGTAAGCCCTTGATCAAGCTGTCTTCTAGTGCGGACGCCTGACTGCAACTCTCTAATTATCAACTCCTCTAGATGATATGAAAGTGTTCTTGGCATCACCTCGCCTGGAACATCTACCTCGTCTTCCAGATTAGTAACATTCTGATTTACATCTTCTTCACTGACTGGGTTTGTTTGACTTGAGATCTGAATTTGCTCCCCCTCAGAATCTGAATCGCCATGATCAAATACTGGCATGTTCTCAGATTCTTGATTATCATTTTGTACCATCTGATTATCTTGAGCAACATCATTTTGTTGGACATCATCATGTTCTCCAGCATTGCTCGGACCTGCTTCATCATCATACGAAGTTTGTCTCGCTCTTCTTGAATACTCAGCTGGGAACCTTTCCTATGATTCTTCATACTCTCTCAGAATATCCAACTCATCAAAGAAATCTTCTTCTTCTTCCTTTTCTTCTTCTTCCATGTCAAACGAATCCCATAAAGTATCATAATGAAAACGCCATGAATCTCCAGGATTCTGCAGTGGCATTGTGTAACCTTGACACTCAACATTGTGTGCTTCAATAATCCGCTTCAAGCTTGGAACAAAGACTCGTTTCAATGGACTTTGATAACCCACGAAAATTCCTTCAATGCTCTTTGCACCAAATTTTCCAAAAGGCTCTAGAACAGTGCAGGGAGACCCAAACGGTTCTAAATACTTCAGGTTCGGCTTGCGGTTATTAATCAGCTCGAAACACGTCTTATTGAATTTCTTAACAGTGAGAACCCGATTGAGCGTATAGCATGCGGTGGATACTGCTTCTGCCCAAAAATTGGCTGGTAGCTTTGAATCAGCAAGCATTATCTTAGCCATTTCAGTTAGCGTCCTGTTCTTTCTTTCAGCTATTCCATTCTGCTGCGGAGTGTAAGGAGCACTAAATTCATGCAAAATACCTCTTTCATCACAATATTCTTCCATCTTTCTGTTCTTGAACTCAGTACCATTATCACTTCTGATTCTTTTGATACGCCTTTGATACAAGTTTTCAATTTTCCTAAACAACGCCATCAAACTATCAAACGTCTCATCTTTTGATTTCAAGAATGATACCCACGAAAATCTGGAATAATCATCAGTTACCACAAGACAGTAGAGATCCCCTGTAATACTTTTGACGTTTACTGGACCAAACAGATCCATATGTAGTCTCTCTAACGGTCTGGAAACTGAATTGACTTTCTTTTGAGGATGTGATTTCTTCTTTTTCTTTCCTTTGACGCAACTAATGCACTCCCCTTCCAGATGAAAACCTTTAATGTGAACACCCAGAACTAAATCATTGTGTACCAAGTGATTCATTTTTCTAAGATTAATATGCCCCATCTTGCGGTGCCACAACTGTGATTCTTTCTCCGTTGCTTTGGACACAAAACAGTGAGCTTGATCTGTGGTTGTAGTAGCTACACTCATGTCCAACACGTACAGATCATTCACTCTAGGTGCCCTCATGATAATCCATTCTTCAGGGATAACAAATCCTGGCTTCAAGATCAAACATTCTTTGTCTGTGAAGTGAGTGGTATACATCCTGTCACAAATCTGCGAGATACTCAGGAAATTATTCTCCAGCTCAGCAATGTAGTTAACTCTTTCAAACGTAACAATCCCATTGGATAACGTTCCTTCACCAACAATTCTACCACCTTGATTTCCTGCGAATCCCACATAACCACCATTGAAATTTCTAACATCGTACAACAATGCAGTCTTCCCTGTCATATGTCGAGACACTCCACTATCCATAATCCATCGTGAAACAGCTCTCGGAAGTTCCTGCACATATCACAAATTGATTTTAAAAATACATTTCAATAAAGATGCCGATTCATGCTTCACAATTACCAACTAGGAAGCTCCGGCAAGTCCGAAATTTTTAGTGAGATTTTGATGCTACCCAAGCCTCTTTCGACTCAGGTAACTAGACTTTAATGTGAGATTTTGTAGTATAAAGTGGCGGAAAATTTTTGTCATTCATTTTTAAACTTTCTTCAGATCCAACCTCAACCTTTTTGTATAAGAAAAACTTATCTATTTTAAGTTGACCGGTTGATTGATCTTTCCTTTGAACATTCTTCTTCTCTGGTTGAGTAGAAGATTGTTTCTCCAACTTTTCATAATAATCCAAAGGAACATCCATCTTTACCGGTGTGGTAGAAGATGATTGTTTTTCCAACTCTGAAACCTTTGGTTTTTCAACAACTTTTGGCTTCCATGTTTGTTGAGATGATGCAACCCGTTTGTAAAACTTGTCATTTTTAGTTACCACATTTTTAACAGGTTCAATTTTGACTTTTGTTTTCTCGTTTTTCAAAATTTTCTCAACAACCATTGGAGCTTTGCCTTTTGCATCAACCTTCTTCTTTTGACTCTCAACAACTTCAGTCTTAGGCTTGAAGTTGGTGCAATTTCTTGCAATGTGACCAACTTTGTTGCATCTAAAACATGTACGAGTATCAACTACCCGACTTATGCCTTCAGATTGAGGCTGTGAAGCCTTCTTCTTAAAGAACTCTTCATTCGATTTTGAAAAAAATTCAGATTCTTCATCAGATAGTGAACTCGAACTGTTCACAAACACTTTCTTCTCAGCAAACTTCTTGTTTTGAAAACTCTTTTTCTGATAACTCTTACCACCCTGATAACCACCCGACCATTTGTTTCGATTGTTGTTATAAAAACGTGGTGGAACAACAGGTTTCTTGTAGTAAGCTTTATCTTTTTCAAAATTCATTTGCCTCTTTGTTTGATTTAATCCTTTTACTTCAGACAAATCAATTTCAATCAGTTTGAAAACATTTTTCAATTTGTTCACATTAACATTCTCCAGTGGAAACTCAGAATCCGAATACAACTTATCAGATCCAGCCATCTTGTACATCACAAGACACGGTTCATCACCTAAGTTGTTTTTGGATTTTGGTTTCCGAATGTATTTGTCCAGAAAACATTCATCTTCCTCAGTAGTGTCACTATCAGATTTTAGAACATTTTCAACCACACTTTTTACCACTTCAGTTTAGATACTATCGTCAGATGATGATGAAGAAATTGTCACATCAATTGACTCTGGAAGTTTAACCTCATTTTCATCTTCATCATTAACCAACCCAAATTTCTTTTTCGAATAATTTTCTATAACTGGTGGTGGAACCTGATGAAACCCGACCCCAGTTCCATCACAGTATACATCTTCACCTGCTTTGTTTTTCCCGATGGGTTTGGGAACAATTTGTTGTAAAACAAAGCTTGCAGAGTGACGGGTGGTCCATTGGACAACCCTTTATGATGTTAAAAGACAAGTTATCCCTCATTTAATTGTGTAATTATCTTGATTTAGATAACTACGATTGCTTATGTTTCAGGTGTGGTTCGGGAGCTTAAAGTGGATAAAATGCAGCCTTGGAAGGTTTAGAGATGAACGGGTCGTGCGCGGAACGAAAGAAGAAACAAGGCACAAAATTCAGGGCTCCAACGTAAATTACGGTGGCCACCGTAATTTACGGTGGCCCTGAAAGTTGCCTGAATCTTACCGTAACTCAGAAGAATAATACCGTAACACTTTTATGGCCACCGTAAGTTACGGTGGCACCGTAAGTTACGGTGGAGGCTGCGACAGAAACGTAATTGCCCTCATTAAGTCAGTTTTATGGTGTGTTTTCATGTATTCTCATCATTGGACGGTTTGGGAACACACTAGGGGCGAATTTGGCTGTTCTTGCTTGGTTCTAAACAATTTCTAACATTCGGTTTGTGATTTTGATTCATATGAACATTGAACTTATTGTTATGATGATTCACCAAGCTATGTGTGGCTAAAACTTTCGGTGATCATCTTAGGTGACGGTTTCTCTTGAACTTTTGTGTGTTTATTTCTGAAATTCTAGAATGATAACTTGTGTTTGCTTGATTATCATGGTGTATGCATAATTGTTTGTAGCTTGTTAATCGATAGTGCAATTTCTAGTCTCGATCGTAGGTTCTTGGTGCCGTTGGCAATCGAGATATCACGGGAAGGGTTAGGGTTGGTTATTGATTTATTGATCATCGGGAAACAACCTCGCATTTATATAATCCGAGTACTTTGTTCTCTTTTATCACTTCAATTATTTATGCATGAGTTATGTCTATGTAACTCTTTCTAGTTGAAATTTCACACAATTGTTAAAAGAAACTGAATCCTAAGATGGTCATTGTTCTCCTAATCTGTTAAACAACCAACTTTGATTTGCAATTAGTTATTAATTTAGTTTTCTAAAACAACAATCCAATTCATTGATCTTTATTTTCTGCAAATTAGGTTAATTGTAGTTTAATTGCAAAGCTATATAATCGACATATTTTCCACATACTCCCTGAGTTCGATACCCTCTTACCACTATCTATAGTTGTTATTGGGATTAAATTTGCGTGTACCACGACAATCACGTCAAATTTTGGCGCCGTTGCCGGGGAGTAGTGCGCAACGTGTGTCAGTTTGTTAGTTTTGCTTTGTTATTTTCGGGTTTACACTGGTGTGTTTAGTGTGCAGGTTCTACAGGTGCATGCATACTACAGGCTCTCACAAAGCGTCACCATTGTCATTTGATCCGGAAATTGAAAGAACATTAAGGAAAAATCGTGTTCTAGTTAGAGAAAACAGAATTGTTGGTTCACCTACATCACCCATCACACCACGAAACATCATGCAAGAATCTCAATTACCACCCACAACGGGTCAAACGACCTCATCATTTATACCTACTTCCACACACCCATCACCAAACACAACCATACGTAATACCACTACAATTCCTACTCCACCTCATGACACTACACCAACCAACACCACACAACCGATCACTACTCAAGTCGAACCTAGTCTTACCTTTAGCCCATCTACCACGATTCCACCTCTCACTCATTTTTTCCCAGTTTCAGGGCAATCATCCTCAACCTATACAGGACCACAAGGTTCAACTGTTGTCCATACTACCTCTACGTTTAGACCATCCAACCAGTCGGGTTTTCAATACTCGACCATTCCATTTGGGCAAACTTCGGGTATAGGGGGAGATGGATATGAGGAAGGATACGAAGATTTTGAGGGCTATGAAGAAGACGGGTATGCTTATGGTGGTGATCAAGGAGATTTCGGTTATGTGCAAAGCCAATCTCAAGGGATGGCAAGTGTATGTGGAATGCCACAACAACAACTCCTACCACAACATATTCGGCCAAGACCACAAGGGCTACAAGTGCAACGTCCTATTCCATTGCAACAAGTTTGACCACAAAACGTACAACCACAATTCCAAAGGCCGATTCAACACCAACCGATGCCACAACAACAATTTCAACCACATGAACCACAAGGGCCTATACCAAGGCCAATGGGTCCTATTCGACCAAGGGTTAGGTTGGGGGTGCCAAGAAGGCATTTTAGAGAAAATGCGAGGGGAATTGAAGCGCATTTTAGGCCGATAATCACTCAAAATCCCTCACCGGTAGTTATTCCTCACAATGATCAAGGGAGGACTTTTGAAGTTAGAACAAACTCTTTGCAAAGTTTGCCGAAATACAAAGGGCTAGCAACGGAGGAACCGTATTTTCATTTGGAGGCCTATGACTCAATTTGTAATACTCTTGGGAGTCAAGGTTTTTCGGCCGACGATGTCAAGTTAGTTTTGTTTCAGTTTTCTTTAGAGTACAAGGCAAAGAAGTGGTTCTACACTTTGCCCTCGGCATCTATTTATATTTGGGCGGAAATGCAACAAATTTTCCTAGACGAGTTTTACACCGCCCAAAAGACTAATGATGCTAGAAAGGGGTTGAGGAGTTTTCAACAACAACATGGTGAAATGTTCCATGAGGCATTTGAGCGATTTAACATGATTAAAAATTGCCCTCACCATGGGATTGAACTTTGGGAGTTGATGAATGCCTTCCACGAGGGGTTGAGTGTCGAAGATGCTCGTGATTTAATGTCCATTACCGGTGGAACTTTTGGTACAAACTATGAGAATGATGATTGGGAGTTTTTGGAGAACATGGCAATTACATCAAAGAGAAAGGCTCAAGCATCGAGGAGAGCGCGACCGGCCATTGCCCGACCTCAAGTGCACGCAATAGATGATGGTAATGTTCAAACCACTAACCAAATTTATGATGTTTGTGCTTTGTGTAATGAAATTGGTCATGCGGCTGAAAATTGCCAAGGATTGGTGGAAGGGCAATATGAAGAAGTTCATGCGGTTCAAGGTCAAGGAGGGGGTGGTAGAAATTACAACAACATGAATTCGAATACTTACCACCCCGGGTTGAGGAACCACCCAAATTTTCGGTATGGGAACCCTTCTAATCAAGCTAACCCGAACTTTCAAGGTAGCCAAGGTAACTTTGGTTCGCGCCAACCTTACAACAATCAAAGTGGATATCGAGGTGGGAACAACCAAGGGTTTCAAAAGCAATATCAAGCGGGTCAAGAACAAGGGGGTCTTCGGGTGGAAATGAAATGATGGACATGCTAAAAAGCATGCAAGCGGAGATGCAAAAACGGAACCAACTCGATGAAGTTCGAATGCAAAAGGATGAGGTTCGTGACAAAAACATCCAATCACTAACAACCCAAATGGGTCAAAAACTTTGGTTGTACAACTCAAGACTCAAGATGTTTGCGGGCAAGCTTAAAAGTAAATGGATGGGCCCGTATGTCGTTCGGCGAGTTGGAAGGTTTGGTGATGTAGACATCCAAGATGAGCAAACGTTAAAACAACAAACGGTGAACGGTCACCGGTTGAAACCGTACTTGGAGGGGAACGACATAAACAACTTGGAGCTTGACAAAGTGGGCTACATTCTACGCCCGGTCGATGAGGAACAACCGTGAGAGGCCTAGGTTTGGTAGTGTAAATAGTAGCATTTCGTTTTGTTTTGTTTTGTATAGTTTGCACAATTACCGTATTTCCTTGAAATCCGTGTTTGAAACAAGTGTGGGGATATTCGGGTCACGAATTACTCTAACATCATGTTGAGGACAACACAGGATTTTCGAAGGGGTAGGGTGACTTTTACACGTTTTTAAAAAAATTTAAAAGCATAAAAAAATCGAAAAAACTTGAAAAATATAAAAAATATACCTTCAAATAACAATTTTTAGCTGAATCAAAAACGCCCAGAAGCCACCGTACTTTACGGTCTCCCCGTAATTTACGGTGGAGATGAAACATATTTGGTCTTTACGGTACATCTCTACTGTTTTACGGTATAAGTTTTTGTTCAGGTTGCACCGTAATTTACGGTACGCAGGGTAAGCTGATACGCCGTTTCAGTTTTTATATAAAAAATAAATAAATAAATAAATAATAATAAGCCAACATCAGATCACGTGAAGACATCCCCATCCACACAATTTCTTTCACCTTTCTCATTCTTCTATTCTCATCCACACTTTCCAAGATCCACAAAATCCACAAGAACTCCATAGCTTCTTCAACCTTCAATCACTCATAACTTTCTCAATTCTTGTCCAAACCAAGTGAAATTTAGGTCTATCTTGACTAATTTTTCATGTAGTTTCTGATTTTGCCAAGAGATTTACGAGAAAACGCAGTTTTCGCATCCGAATTCCAAACCCTAGTCCGAAAATTTTTGGGGGTTTTTGGAGTTTTTGTTTCACAAGCATTCTAGCATCTTCAAACAAAGGTATGGAAGTTTATTTGTTGTATTTTGATGATGCATTGTGAAGATTGAGGTTATTTTTTATATTTGTTCATACCCACTTGCTTGTTCATAGTTTTGATTTGTTACTTGAACATGGATATGGTTTGTAGATGTAGGATTGATAGTAAAGTAGTGAACTTTTGGGAATCTCTACATTGTAGAGACATCATACCCAAATTTGTGAAAAATTTATAAACTCTTGGTTTACTAACATCTACAACCATAGTAACAAGCAAGTGTGTGGATATTTTGGTTAAAAGAGTATAACTTTGTTTCGGTTGGTTGTGTTGTTTGCTCTAATGTGTGTAGGAAATGGCACGAACAAAAGAAAAGACCGGAGCTAGTTCATCTTCGTCATCGAAGGGAAAGGGCAAACAGCCGGAACAACAACCAAGGAAGAGACAATACATGGGTCGAGTAAGCGAAAGTGAAAGTGAGGAAGAGATGGAGTTGGACCCGGCTGAAAAGCCAAAATGGGATTCGGGTCCATTGGATGACCAAGCAGAGGAGTGGCAACCGACACTCTACCATGACAGTATGAATAAATTGAAAAACAAGGCTGTTGCATTCATTTGTGAGAGAGAAGTTAATGAGGTTCAATTCAGCCCGTTTGGTGTATTTGATAAATTTCGCGCTCTAGGATGGGAGGGGGCGCTGAGCTGCTTTGATAAGGATAAAAACAACTTGTTCATAACTGAAATACAAGAATGGATGGCAACTCTTAAGTGTAACACGTATGAAAAGCCATCACAAATGAAGCTAACGGGTATAGTGCATGGGATTCCGGTGGAGATGTCTTTTGACACGTTGAAGAAGCTTGGGAAATACGATAGTCTTCCAGCTCGTGACTACATGATTCCCACTCTTGATAACCTTTTGGTAAAGCCGGAAAATCATCCCCGGTGGAATGATATGTTGGCGACACTGTTTTTACCCGGTACATACAGTGGAATCTTGTATCGGAAGAATTTGATAATCGAAGCAAAGTTGTTGTTGGCGATTTGCCTCTTGAATGTCATACCGCGACGGGGGGACAAGGAACAAGTGAGGTACCCGGAAGTACCCGTTCTTTATTCGCTAGTCCATGGGGCTCCACGCTTTCCCATCCGATATCTAATCATGAACCACTTATGGATTTGCCGAAATAAGTTAGGAAGAGATATCGTCCCGTATTGCCGAATAATCACGGGACTGATGAAACAGCAAAAGGAAATAACATCTGAAGATAGAGGGGCAACAAAAAGGCATCTGCCTTTTACATTAGATAAGTTGGGGATTGGTTGGTCATACACACAGTCGGAGCGGTATCATAAACTTAAGTCTGAGGGGCAGCGATGGAGAGCACTAAATGTGGGTGCAAGAGATCTTTTACCGGGTGAGCCGGATGAGCCGAAAAGTGATGAGGAAGCAGTTCCAATTGGTGACGAGGATTATGCGGACGAGCCGCAAGGAGGTGAGAATGTAGGTCAAAGGGGTTATAGTAGAGGTTATGGTGGTATGTTTTATGATTATACGGAGCAATCTTATGTGCCAGGTTGGGCTTATGAAGGCACGATGCAAGAAGTGATCGAGAATCAACGTCCTCCGGCACCCATTTTTGAGTCATGGTCGGGGTCGGAGCGGACGTTATTTGATCAAAACACGAGGATGAGTGCAAGTATAGAGCGGTCCTTGAAACAAAATCTTGATCGTCAAGAGGCATGGAATCGCACACATGCGTATTCCCGTGAAGTAGAAATGAATAATCGATACCATGATGATCAAGAAAGGAGAATGCACTCAGATTGGCATGCCGGGCGGCCGGTGGTTGTGGATCCACAACATGTGGATTATGCGTCACTACCACCTAATGATGGTAGTATTTCGTATCCGACCCCGCCGATCCATCATTCACAATGGATTGACCCGCGGCAACAAGAAAGAGCTCAACAACAACAAGGTGGGAGTAGTAGCGGCTCATTTACGTTTGGCGAATGGAACGACATGATGTCTTCCATTTTTGGACCTCCGGGACCCCGCTATTAGTAGTCAGGTCGTGTTCTTCCTTGTATATTTTGTGAATATTTATTTAGCTTGTTTTGTTTATGGTTGGGCGGTTGGGTGGTGTTAGTTTATGATGTTATGTTGGATTGGTGCGAGTTGGTGGTGTCATGATTTAAAAAGAAGAAAAACATAAAAAATATAAAATGAAAAATCCAAAAAGAAATTTGTGGTTTGAGTTGAAGAGCTTTCAGTTGATGTTGAATGAATTTTAGTGATCAAAGCCTCCTAAAACCATACATTGGGGTCAATGTATCCCAAGTGTGGGGATGGGGGGAATTTTTGAGATTTTGAAAAAAAATTTGAGTCAAGCAAAGCATTGTGAGAATTTGAACACCTAGATTAATCCCAAATGGTGCACCGGCAACCCTTGATACCCTTTCCTTCTTGGTGAGAGTTGAAGCCACACTTGTACATAAATAATGATTGTCTTTGATGAGAGTGGCAACGGGTGGTGGTGCATTAGAACTTGTGCTTGAATACAGTTCGAGGCCTTAGTTGAACATGAATGTAGAAAGGATAAGGGCATTTAGGTAGCCTCGTCATAGTGTGTGTGAGTGTGGGATTTGGGGGGTTGGACCTCATAAGTTATATACTAGTGGGAATGCCCGCGCGTTGCTGCGAGTAATTATGTTTTATTATGCGCAAGAGATCTAACAGCTTTGGATACCATTTCGTCTACTCGATCATTTTTTTTCATACTCGGAGGTAAAGAGACTTGATCTACTCCAATATTCTTCGATGTAGCAGGAATTTCCGACACATTATTGTGTTTATTAATCGTATCTTTCGATTCGCTCATAACAAAGTCCAATGTATCCGTAGTACTATTATGAAACTTCACTTGGCCCGTGCAGAGAATCACACATCCAACACTGAAACACAAAATAGACCAACAATGTAAGCAGATAAAACAGGATCCTGATCGACCCATTCATAAAAGAACGAGCCAAAATTGCTCACATTGCAGCGATGGTGAATAGAGCAAGGAAGGCAAGAGAGAGTGTGTAAGCGGTTCTGGAATAGCCGTATGGTGTTCTTCGACAACAATAACAGAAAACAAATCGAGAGCAAGGATAACCCGAATCCCACAAACCAGACTACAGCAATGCCAAACAAGGGGGATGTAGTATACAATACAGACTGCTTTAAATGTATTAATATGTATTGGAATTTGGAATTGAAACAAGAAGATATAACAAGTCTATAACAAAGCATAATCCAGAGTTTTTTTAATTAGATATATTCAATATAATATTGTAAAAGTAATCATGTTTGGTTCGCGCAATGCATTGGAGTTCAATGGAATTCGAACCTACATTTCTCAATATGTTTGGTTTACATAATTTGTTTGAACTATTTCTTAGTATGATTGGTTGAGAAATGAACAGAGTTGGAATTTATTCAAACAAATTTCATTATGTAAAGAAACTGAACATTCCTTCCAAACTGTTAAGAATTTCAACCAAAGGAATGGGATCTTCTAGCACTCACCCGCGCGGCATCCTTTTGATATTTGATGTGTAGACCGAGTAGTCAACGTTGTCTTCCTTCAAAGCATTCTTTAATTCTTGTTGTGTCGTGTGTGCGTGTCAGGGTTTGTAATCAGATGAGCGAAAATAATACTGATATATAAATAGTGATTCTACAATCGAATCGATAAAACTGACTCCTATCAATAAAAGAATCTATCTATCATGTATTAACTATTAAAATCAAGTCAAATCACAAAAATACCTTGCCAGACATGTAACGAATCAAACGAGAAAGCGAAATCGGAGGCTTGTTGATTTTGCTCATGAAGAGCCTTTTCAAAATCACAGCATTGAAATTGCTTCCAGTTCTCCTAACTAAAAACCGATAAAGCTGAAAACAAAAACAATCAGTATGTTCATTCTACAAAACCTACCGTAAGCAGTAAACAAAAATGTGCTCGATATATGTTCACACCTTGACGAGAAGCTTGAGGTAGATATCATCGGATCTAGGGGCGGTTTTTTTGGTCCGCTTGCTCTTTCCACCTGCAACGAGATCTATACCCTGGATCACGATGCATAAATATCAATTAGAAAGAAGGAATGATAAGAGTGAGTTAGTTATAGAGAGGTTTGGGTTCAGGCGAGTAATATTACCATGGTAACGGCGGGTGCTGCTGCTGGTACATGCAAAAACAAATGGTGTGTCCACAGGAAAGAACATTCGGAAGAACTGAAATAAATAATACTGATAATTATTATTCAGACGGTTACCTGATACAAGATGTCCTGATAGGTTGTCCGTTGAGTAGCATGTGTTTCACTTAATGGAATATTTTGCTTTGAAAGAAACTCCCCTGGTTTGGACGGTTCGATTGGAGAAAAAGCCAATGTTTGGAGTTCTGTTATTAATTGAAAAAATGCATCATCTCAACTCATAATAAATTTAATTAATTCACCTAGACTCTTCATATGCCATATTAATATTATCTTAATATTATAGTTACACATGTGCCAAAATCCCTAAAATGCCCCTAAAGTGTCTTAAATTTTTGAAGAATAGGCAAGTTTACCCCCTCTAAAATAGCTTGGCTCTCTTGTACATATTGCTTAAAGATGTGTACACAAGGAAAATTTACGAAAAGGATAGAAATCCTAGTTCTCTTAATATAGTAGTATAGATATGAGCATGGTTGCGAGAGGGGCGGGGGTTTGGACATTTAGTTGCCCAATTTTGTGTCTAAAAGCCTATCAATTGTTACCCCCTAGCTACTTACCTAAAAATTTACCCAATTTGACCCGGTCTTATAGTGTTAGTAGTAGTAGTTTTAGTAGTATGATGTAGATATATTGATGCTTTATTGTATGGTTGTTTGCTTGAAAAAAAATCAGAAAAATCCGAAAAGAAGAAAAAAAAAGAAGGAAAAAAACAATGAAAAATGAAAAAAGAAGTGATATTAGTTGTCTTGTATATGTTAGTCAAATTGGTAGTTGTTAGTTTGCTTTAGTTTGTAATAAAAAGACCGGGTTAAGTTTTTGCTACTTCATATATATTCCATTTCCTACCCATACACCTAGCCACGTTACAACCTTGGAAGTCCCTTTGATTTACATTCATGTTTGACACTTGTTAGGAGAAGGATCGATTTAGGTACAAGCCTATAGTTGTGCAACCGCCCGTTAGCATTTGTGTGTCTAGCTCATATTGCTAGTGCTTACTTGTTGCCGAGAGGAGAGTCATAGTGAGGGGTGCATTAGTTGGGTGTTAAAAAGGGGGTTAGTAAAAGGATTGCATGTTTTTGCTTGGTTTACATTGATCACTTGTTGAGAAATTGATTTAATGAGTTGCTTGGGACAAGCAACGGTTAAGTGTGGGGATGTGACGGGTGGTCCATTGGACAACCCTTTATGATGTTAAAAGACAAGTTATCCCTCATTTAATTGTGTAATGTACCCTTGGAAGGTTTATAGATGAACGGGTCGTGCGCGGAACGAAAGAAGAAACAAGGCACAAAATTCAGGGCTCCACCGTAAATTACGGTGGCCACCGTAATTTACGGTGGCCCTGAAAGTTGCTTGAATCTTACCGTAACTCAGAAGAATAATACCGTAACACTTTGATGGCCACCGTAACTTACGGTGGCACCGTAACTTACGGTGGCACCGTAAGTTACGGTGGAGGCTGCGACAGAAACATAACTGCCCTCATTAAGTTAGTTTTATGGTGTCTTTTCATGTATTCTCATCATTGGACGGTTTGGGAACACACTAGGGGCGAATTTTGCTGTTCTTGATTGGTTCTAAACAATTTCTAACATTCGGTTTGTGATTTTGATTCATATGAACATTGAACTTATTGTTATGATGATTCACCAAGCTATGTGTGGCTAAAACTTTCGGTGATCATCTTAGGTGACGGTTTCTCTTGAACTTTTGTGTGTTTATTTCTGAATTTCTAGAATGATAACTTGTGTTTGCTTGATTATCATGGTGTATGCATAATTGTTTGTAGCTTGTTAATCGATAGTGCAATTTCTAGTCTCAATCGTACGTTCTTGGTGCCGTTGGCAATCGAGATATCACGGGAAGGGTTAGGGTTGGTTATTGATTAATTGATCACCGGGAAACAACCTCGCGTTTATATAATCCGAGTACTTTGTTCTCTTTTATCACTTCAATTATTTATGCACGAGTTATGTCTATGTAACTCTTTCTAGTTGAAATTTCACACAATTGTTAAAAGAAACCGAATCCTAAGACGGTCATTGTTCTCCTAATCTGTTAAACAACCTACTTTGATTTGCAATTAGTTATTAATTTAGTTTTCTAAAACAACAATCCAATTCATTGATCTTTATTTTCTGCAAATTAGGTTAATTGTAGTTTAATTGCAAAGCTATATAATCGACATATTTTCCACATACTCCCTGAGTTCGATACCCTCTTACCACTATCTATAGTTGTTATTGGGATTAAATTTGCGTGTACCATAACAATCACATCACAGAGCTGTAACTGTTCAGTTTCAAATTGATACGCTCATTCTCAATCTTAGTTTCTTCAAACTGAAGCTTCAATTTAGCAATCTCATCCAATTGTTGATTAATTAATTCTTCTTTAACCCTCAAAACACCTTGTAAGTGACAATTTTCTTTGTATGTTTTACCGTTTCTATCATCAGAATCTTTCACCGTGCGTTTTAGCTTCTCAAAACTTTCAGAAATTTGACGATTTTCAAGAATTAGTTTTTCATTTTCTTTCCTAACTCTTTTTACATCAATTTTATCAGTTTCAATTTTGTCAGTTAATTCTTTTAATCTGTCGTTCGAAGCTTTCAACATTTTATCACGGTTAAGGATCTGATCCTCAAAACTTCGGACTCTAGCAGTCAGATCATCAACTTTCTTACCATTGAGATAAGTGATTGTACTACAAACTTTGCATTCTTTGATCTAATTTTTGCAGTAAACATCACCATTGACTTTCTTACCTGACTCTGTCGTTGACCCATTTGTACTGACCTGGCTTTTAGACTCAGATACAGACTTAGAGTCTACCTCAAGTGCCTTAGCAGCCAACACCTTGTCAGCCATCTTTCCCATGTTTTCAGCATTCAACTCTTGAGTCGTGTCAATGATCCCATTATCAACCTTCTTTGACTCTTCTTCTTTCTCTTTCTCTTTCTCTTTCTCTTCTCCACTTCCCCACCATTTTCTTTGCCAATATTCATCTTCATCAGCCATTTCTTTAATTATGGTTTCAAGATCAAGAGTGTTATGGTCAATAGCAATGTTTCCTTCGGGGTCAAGATAACATTCTCTGTCTGGATCCCATCTCCTCGCTCTTTTTTGCTTCAAGATAGATACCAGATATTCTGATCATTCTTTGCTGAGCTATCATCTTTCTGTAACCATACTTCTGTTCTTCAGTTCTGTTGTCTTTCCAAGGAACAAGTTCAGCAGATTTTGCCATGAAAGCATATCCAACCGCATCCTCTTCAGGTAACAACTCGTTCCAGTCGAAACCTTCATCGTCGTGAATCACAGCAAGAGCTCTAGATTTCTCTTTGTTATCCTCAAGCTGCTTCATTCTTGGCGGTTCTGATTTATTCTGATGATAAATTGCTTTCTTGTAGTAATCTTCTCTGAACGGGTTTTCAGACTCGTCAGCAAAAGCATTTCGGCATTCACGCTTAAAGTGACCTTTCTGTTTACACTTAAAGCATGTCACTTTAGATTTGTCAAAGCCCAACTTGGTAGATGGTCCACCAATAGACTTTCTTCCAGTTATCTCCATGAAACGCTGTGCCCGACGAACTGCACTAGCCATGCACCACCTTATGTCGATCAATTCAATCTCCTCAAGATCTATCTGATCATAATCTTCTTTTGTCAGGTTGGTGTTGCCAATCTTTCATGCCACTAGACTTTCATACGATTCTAGCACAGAAGCTAGGAAAACCATCTGTTGCTTTGCCGACTCCTCGCTAAAGTTTTGAGCATTCTTTATGTCTACAGCGATATTGCATTGAAATAGATTCTTTGAATCTGATTGGCTTGAATATGACGAAGAACCACTGTGAAATCCACTGCTTTGACTCTCTTTGCTAGAAGTGTTGGAATTCTCAACAGAAAAAGCAGTCTTGGGAGATGTATTCTTTGGCATCATGCTTTTTGGATAATACAAATCCAAGTTCTGTTGATATGACGAGTGATTGACTATGTGCGTTTTCTTTATCTCCAGCTCGTGACTCTCTAGTCTTTCAATCAACAGATCCACCATAAGAACTTCAGGCTTAATCGTATTCTTTAACATCAAAGCATAATATTGCCAATCCATCTCATCTGGCAATGAATCAAACAATTTGTCAATTAGCTCTTCTTGAGAATAGAAAATTTCATGTCTCGTCAGCTCCAGCTTCAAGTGCCCAAACCTCTCATTCATTTTACAAACTGATTCATTCTTTAAACACCCAAACAAATCAAACTCTTTTCTTAGTAGTTTCTTTTTGTTTCTCACTATTTCTGCACTTCCTAAACATTTAACTTTCAACTTTTGCCAGAGATCTTTAGCATTAGTGTATTCGATCAAAGATATTATATCTTCTCGGACAGACTGAAATAGCAGTGCGATGCACTTTTGCTCAGCAACAAACATTTCTATTTCTTCAGATGATGTCAAGCTTTCACCAGTTTTGCCTCCATCAAGATATCCGTTCTTTAGACTCTTCCAGCTAGAATACGCAAAGGCCTTCAACCATTCGTCAAACTTCTTTGCCCACCGACTGTACTCTTCGATAGCCATCAACTTCGGGGGTTTGTTATAAGTTCCGAAAGCACTTTCAACTCCCAAAGCATCTGATAAGCTTTTCATTGCACTCGACGTATTCTCATTGGTGTTGCTAGGAGAAGTATCGTCTCCAGAATTTCCAGCAAATGCAAAGATATCACAGAATGGATTGAAATCATCCATCTTCACGTACCTGAAATGATTAACAAACACTTAGAAATATTCTTGATTTTGAAAAATGACAGATTCAAACGGAATATGTTCAAACGAAATTGTTGTTCAAACAATATTATGTCTTTCAAACGAAATGGCTCTTCTCAAACGAAATCTGTTATTTCGTTTGAGACAACACTAATCAAGTTTCAACTTCAAACGAAATTACAATAACTTGCACTCTCAAACAAAATCACTTAGTACTTTCAAACGAGATACTTGTTTAGGTGTGAACTTCAAACGAAATCAATGATATGCACCCTCAAACGAAATCACACATATCCTTCAAACGAAATCATGTTTGAAGTGCCTTTTCAAACGAGATAACTAAGTATTTTCAAACGAGATCAAGTAAACTTGACCTTTTCAAACGAGATTATCTTATGACATCACCATGTTCGAACAATTTTCAAACGGAATTAGCTGTTTTAACAAGTTTTAAGCCGAATTTTAGACCAAAACTTTCCAGGATTAGTTAACACTGTGTTTCGTTTGATATGTGAGAGTTTTAGGACATTTCAACCGTGAAAACTTGTTTAAATCAGAAAAGAAAGGTAGAAGTGAGAGAATCTGATGATTTCAAGCGGCAATGGTATGAACTCCTCGTCCTGAGCTCTGATACCACTTGTTGGATCGTTCGGTGACCCTAAACAGTCAGTAAAGGCAGTTCATCATCATTTACTAAGGCGGAATCAAAGTAAACAACGTCACACAGCTTGTTTCCTTTCTAATCTTTCTTTATTACTGATTTGTAGAGCTTTTACAATCTAATCTTGACAAAAATCAAACAGCACCTCAGCTCACACACACTTAGATCCGTTTCAAATGAACCTACACAACCCCTATATATACTTATAGGTATTTCGTTTGAAGGTGTCACAACATGTCTATGACTCCCTCAAACGAAATTACACACTAACATGTAATCCAACCCTAATTCAATCACTGTTGTGCATTCGTTTATCTATTCTAGACATAAGACTTAATTAAGACATAGTTAACAGACAGTAGATGCACCAACAACCGAGGGTCCATTGTGTTATTAGAAAAAACCCTCTGCCACATTAGATTTCTAACATTAATCTCAAAGTCTTCCTTAAATGCTCCAAAAGAAAGAAAGCATTGACTGGAAATCGGTACTAATTATGCTACGAATTTAACATTGGTCCCAAATTTTATTTTATAGAATATAGCAAATTTGAAATCTCAACTGATTTCTTTTGATTATGGTTTAGAAGCAAAAAAAAAAACAATAATCGCGTTGTGGTTATGTTAGATTTAAAATTGTTTAGATCTTTGATTGGAAGTTGGTATGAATTATGCTATGCATTCATCGCTATTCTCAAATTTTATTATAGTTTATAGCAAACTTGAGATACAATATCAAAGTTTTTATGCTCTTCGCTTCCTAATTTAACCGTTTCTATAAGATGAATTATTGAGATCCTACAAGGATAAGGCGAATTCGTAGTGCATGTCAGGTCATAGCATCGGAAGCAAGACATATACCTTGTCTGATGAATGAGGAACATGTATCTTTTACAATGAAGAAAACTATGATGAGAAACAGATTAACAAGAGCAACAACAACAAGATGGTGCACGTGAGTGCCTACTTTGATTTTTCTTTTAATTTGTCTATATTGTGTACTTTGATTAATTGTGTATTCAGCGGCATTGGTTTTGTTCTGTTATATGATCTTATTATCTAGGAGTGGCGGAAATCGCTGCATTTGGGGACATAGTCAGCTCTCCTTCCTTGAAAAAAAACTAGCTTAGGCTTCCAAATTTGCTACTGCAATTCATCATATTTCTTATGAGACCACTGTCTTGCCAACTGAGATCTTCAGAACTCTCAAATCTGATTTTAAATATAAAATATCAACTTTCCAAGTCTCTTTCTTGTCTATTTTTTTTGGTAGCACAATAAAAACCATCCAACTGATTTGATTTACAATGATATATAATTTAGGTTCTAGCATAGACCAAGTGTTCCTGCGAATGTCTCAAGGTTTTTGTCTATGTTTTATCATTATATTAGTCATATATAGAATGTTGTTAAATTGGTGCAACTCTCTGCAAAGCTTAATATATTTAAAGTGATTGTTGATGTGAAGATTGATTTGGTTATACATGATGTATGTTGTTTACTTGGTTTCATGTCTATTTTTGAACTTAATGGTTATAGAGATAAACTGTTAGTACACTTAATGTCTAATGTCTGCGTCTTTTGCAGGAGTCAATATGTATAGGTAGCATTGTCGGATAAGTTATATTTCTGATTGAATTGCAATGTAAATGACTCCTACGTGCGCAAGAATCCTACGCACGTATGAGCACCTCTAACACAAGAGTCCTACGCATATAGGTGTCCTACGCACGTAGTGATTGTAAGTCCCGGAACCGAGATCACAATGATATCGCACAACTCGTAAGGTGGCGGGATCACACAAACAAGTTGCAAAGAAATAAAAAGATGAAGAAGAAGGATGATTATCTATTCAAATGATTCAAATCTTGCATACAAAGCTTGTCTAATACAAGATTCACCAACAATCACCAACCATGCACCTTTGACAACACTTACTATTTATAGAAAAGGATTAGAGAGGATGCTCCCTAAACACTAGGCCCAA
This sequence comes from Helianthus tuberosus, assembly GCA_030545235.1. Lineage (NCBI taxonomy): Eukaryota > Viridiplantae > Streptophyta > Magnoliopsida > Asterales > Asteraceae > Helianthus > Helianthus tuberosus. The sequence continues at coordinate 66,175,509 of CM060377.1, read as the reverse complement.
AACTACCCAAATAAGCCTAAATACAACCATTAGTCCAACACTCCTACTAATCCACTTATTTGCAAAAGTCTCCAAAATCTAACCCTAAAGGTCCTATTTATAGGCCAAGGATATAAGGAGGTTCTCCTTATTTACAATTATGCCACCTTGCCTTTTAGTAACTAGATATTACAATATAAGGCTAAAATTAAACTATTTGAGCTACGATCTTGATTGACGGAGGCGATAGACATACTGCACTAACAGACTCCCCCTTGGATATTTCCGCAGTCAATCTTAACCACTGAGTCAAACTCGTAGCGTTTTGTCTTTCTCTCTCTCTCTCTAAGTCTTCTTGAATCTTTATCATCTTCAGCATCACAGACTCCCTTTTGCTCAAGCAGAATCCCCGTGGATCTGTTTTTCAGCTTCAGCTCCCCCTTTCAATAGACTATTCAGGCTCCCCCTTTCGTCAAGCTTCTGTGCTTTTGGTATCGACACCTGGCTTTCCGGTCATAAGCTCTTCCGGGAAAGATACCTGGCTCTTTGCACGCTTCCCCTTGCGTTGAGCTCGTCTTCAGACTCCCCCTTAGACTCGGCTATCGGGATCGTAGTCTGGTACAACATCTGCAATTCTCAAACTTACACAAGTAAAAACGTTTTAAACATCCAGGATTGAAAATCCTGGCTCTCTCAACATAAGCTAAAATATTTTTACAGTGAAAGCATTTTCCGATTGTCCAGGAATCGTAACCTGGCTCTTAAACACTTTTAATTAAGAACCTGACTCTAAGATATAATAATATGAATATATCCAGGAATACTTGATTCTCTCCCTTATCAACAATCTTTATAGATTTGGCAGTTTTTAGCGTATAGGATCGGAGACTGGCACTTTTCAATAGATTTTGACAGTATAAGCATCCAAATCCCTCACAGTTAATCATCCAAGTCCAAATTAATGACCTTGAAGATATCACAAACTGTTTTTGATTTTTTATTAAAACTTCAAGTTTCAAATTAATGAAATGGTTTTATATTCAGAAACACAATCAGCATACTCAGATTTTGAAACTCAGCATTCAGACATCGGTTGTCGAAAATAAAGTGAAATCAAAATCTTTTTGTATTTTTCTGAAACATAAAGCAGTAAAGAAATATTTACAAACATATTTACAGACAATATTTTTGTTTGAGTTCGCGTCAGAGGATCATATCAGTTTATGACAAATCACTAGTATCGTTGAGCTTTAAAAACTTTAAGTTCTAAACGATTCACTTAGATTGTCAGTATACTGATCCACTTAAATTTTCACACAAAGTTCAACTGCTTCGAGATACGAGATTAGTGTTTTAAGTACTTAAACTTATTCGCGTGTCCCACCCCTGAATATACTCTCGATTCCAGATTCCCCATATTCAGTCTTACAGGTGAATATACCTAGATGATATCTGTAAAGGGGTAAATGCGAAACCTTGAGAGCTCATATTTTTGTTAGAGATGAAAGCTCGACTTTAGGTGTGTCCCCATTGGGGATCTTCTTTACAACAGCACTTGATCTTTTATCTTTCGATATTTTATCAATTTTTATGCTGAGGGGGTGCTTTTATTTCAAGCAAGCGTAAAGTATTATACGAGGACAAAGCTATTGCTCCCTCAAAATCAGAAGTCCTGGTATAATACCCCAGATATCACTAAGCAAAAGACCTAGTATGTCAGAAATAGAAAATCTTTCAAACAAGATTTCAGGGGTTACCTATATATCCGAGAGATGTTCCCCACGAAATAAGTAAGTATTTGATATTTAGGTTTATATATCGAAAACAATCTACTAAGCGTGTAAAAACCTACTGGCATATCATCAGTGAGACCGTTTATCACATTTAACATTCCATTTCTTTAGCGTACAGTGATTGTCTACTGATGTACTATCATTTCCTCTTTTTACACAAAAACTCATTTTGAATTTTATCATGTTTTTGGCTTTTTCAAATTTTCTAATGTTTTTGGATTTTCTGACAACAACGATTCTTACTCCCCCTAAAATTCAAAACCATTTAAATAAAATTTGACAAACCGATGTAGATAACTTTGTCTCGCCATCCATTTTCTGCATCTCATGCTCTGTTTTGCAGAATATATAATGTACCCCCATGATTTACAGCACATTGATTTTTTTTACAGTTTGAAAACCGTTTTTCAATCTTGTGAAATTAATCATGTTTGTTTCGCCGTGAGGGTTTCGGCATATTCAATCAACAAATTTTTGTAATTTTTGACAAAAATAAAAACATATTTTTGGTTTTTGAAATTTTTTAGTTTTTAGAGTTTTTAAAATATGGTTTATTTATGTACATAAACAAACTCCCTGTTTCAACCAACTCAGGGTTCAGCAGCCTCCTCTTCCCGTCCCAGGCTGCTTCGATTCTCCTTTGGTTGACATTCTATTTTCTTCGGAAGCACCTGCATATTTACACTTACTCAATTACTTGAACAATTTAGCCCAGGTCTGTTTGACCATAGGCATTTCAACACAATATGCTTCATTCAACTTCGGAAAATCTTTGTCATTTTGTACAAAGACTTTTTCAATTTTAGCATCATCTACTGAAGTCACTTGTTTCTTAACACTCCATGTTTGACCTTTAGGAGTACCTCGTTTGTAAAAATGTGACTCTTTTTGAACATTTTAATTTTGAACAACAGTTGGTTTCCAAAAAATTTTTGGTTTTGTTGCATCGACAGTTGTTTTCCAACTTTGTGTTATTCTAAATCTGGGTGTGTGAGAATTCCAGGTCTGTCTAGAATCGAACCTATTCGGGTTTGATTTCCAAGTTTGATTCGAAGCAAAATTGTTTGTGTACCTCCAAGTTTGTTTTGAATCAAATCTGGTTGACCATTGTTCCACATCCTCATATTTTTGTTTTTCAACATCATCACTCTTCTTTTTCTCAACATCAACAGGTTTCAGATTTGGACACTTGCGAGCAAGATGTCCTGTTTGATCACATTTGAAACATGTTCTCTTGGACACATCTTTGACCTGTTGTTGTTGCTTTTTCTTAGCATAGAACTCTTCATTAGACTGTCGTCTAAATTGGAGTTCTTTCTCTTCTTCTGAACTTGTTCCGTGAACAAATTTCATCTTTTGTTGATAATTTGGAGTTTCATTTCTTTTCCAATTTTGTTTCTTTTTATAACTCAAACCAACTTTCATGTTTTTCTTCTTAAAACCAATTTTGTTATAAAAAGTTTTGTGACCTTTTCCAGCAAACTTGGGAATTTCAGATTTTTCAATCTCAATCATTTTGAAAATTTTATCAATCTTTTCTGAAATCACATTCTGAATCGGGAATACAATGTCTAAGAATAATTTGTCCGATCCAATCATGGTATAAACAAATCCTTTTAAATCATCATTCAAATTGTTCTCAGATTTTGAGTTTTTCAGATATTCTTCATGAAAACTACCTTCATTTTCATCTTGTGATTCAGATTTACCTGTTTCAACCGACTCTTCTTTCAACACACTTTCAACGACCTTACCTACCACCTCTTCTTTCACCACACTTTCAACGACCTTACCTACCAATCACTTAAATCATCAGATTTGGAATAGGTTACGTCAATGTTATCTGGAAATTGATCGACCATGTTGAAAGCTTTTTTGACCTTCTCATCATCATAAAATGCGAACTTTTCCGGTGGTGGAACTTGATGAAACTCTGAGCCAATACCTTTCTTGTTTTTCTCAGAATCATCATCACCCGATTTTATGTTGAAAATTCTTTCAAGCACATATGATGACGCATGATAGCTTTTTAACTTGTTGTTATCCTGTTCTAAATCAGCTATCTGACGCTTTAGCTTAGCAACATCCTCAATGCAAGAATATACAACTTGTTGCTTTATTTCATACTGTCGCTTAAGCGTATCAGTTGTTTCAGAACAGTATCTCAGTCGTGATTGAACAAGTTTCATTTGACTTTTCACATCTTCATATGACTTTTTAGTAATGTGATAAGCCAATTTTATTGAATCGTATTCTTTTTTCATTTCTTGACATGCATTTTCCTTTTGAAACACCCTTCTGTCATTTTCGAAACCTTTTCTTTTAAATTTACATTTTCTTTTTCTAAATTTTTACATTTTTTAAAAGGTTTATAATCATTTTCTTTTAAAACCTTTTCATTTTCTAGCATTTCTTTGCATTTTTCTTTGAAAACATTTTCGATTTTATTGAATTCTAGATCTCCTGTTCTAAACTTTTCGTCTTTTTCAGTACAAGCCCTACATGTTTCCAAGCATTTCTTGCACTGTTCAGCATTTTTGTTTAAGACTTCAGAATCAGAATTTACCTCAGTGATTGGCACCTCGGTTTTCGCTTCCTTCTGCTTCTGATCAGCTTCACTCTTCTTCTCATCACCAGCATCAACACAAACATCAGCATTCAACCTCTCTATCTTCACTTCTTCTTTTTCTTCTTTCTTCTTCATCGCATCAAACTGATGTTCTTCGGTAACAGCTTTCTCAACTTTTTCTACCTTCACATCTTCCTCTTTAACAGCTTCAACGTTGACTTCAAATTATCAACCAAATTCTCAACATTCTTCTTTATTCTTTCTTCATCCCTCTTTTTCAAACTTGCGGTCATCACGTCACGGATTATCTTATCCAGCCTTTTCAGATAAGTTTTATCTTTCACAACATTCGAATAGAATTCGACGGACAGAGGGATTACTGCAACAACATCATCAAAAACAACTCCCTTTCGATGAACGACAGGATCACCATTTTTGTTGACATAGCAATCTTTCTTCTTGTCGTATCTTTTATTGCTTACATCATTTTCATACTCTTCTTGTATTTCTTCAATTCGATAACCAGAATGCATCTCTCTCTGTATGTTTTCTCATTCAGAATCTCTTCTCGGGATCTCATTTTTATTTCAGCCATGATGTTTCTCGTTTATCAACTCGAATCACCTGATAAATCACTTGAATATGATCAAACAAAATGATCAATTCAAACACTTATCAAACAACTGAATCAGATGAATATCCAATCGAGTGAGTCAACAAAAGTCAACAGTGACAATAATCGGGTGACAACGCAGTCCGATCGGTTGGAGATGCTGTCCGATCAGGTGACAATGTTGTTCGTTCGAGCTGTTGTCCGAACGAGCTGTTGTCCGAATGAGTCACAATGTATTTGAACAAAGTGGTAATCCGAACGACCTACCACTCGATTGAATGTCACAAAACGACAAATTATAATATGTTGTCCGAACGAGTAGTCTGTTCATTCGAGTTGCAATGTCTTGAATGAAATGGCAATCCGTACGAGCTACTGTCCGATTGATGCACACTATACGACAAAAATTATGTTGGTCGAACGGGTGGTGATTTGACTTGTATCACCTCAACAATGGATAACAATTTCTCTTGCAACAAGATATTATGTGGCCGACAATACTATTAACAATTCAATTTGATTGGACCTCCAATTTCCACTTAATCGATAACAACAATCAATTATTATAAATCCAAAGTAATCACGTGATGTAATAAATGAAAACTGAAATATTGACTGAACATGTTGACTAAGTGGCCTGAACAAGTGATGTGCAATGACACGGATTGTCGTCTGAACGATCGGTGCTTCGAACGAGTGACAGTCAATTAAGTCAACTATTTAAATGAAATGTAAAGTGAGGGACAATGGATGGGACTGCTGTCCGTTCAGACAACAGTCAACAATTAATGAATATGTAATGAAAGAGTGTTGCTTTGGTTCGGACTACTGTTCGTTCGGACTGCAGTCTGAACGGGTAACATCTAAATGAATACCAACAGCAACAGTTATCATGTTCATATATGTTTCGAACAAAAAATTCTAAATTTCTCCCAAACGGCTAGGAATTAGGTTCTGAAAATTTGTAGGCTTTTAGATCAATGGTTTTCGCATAACATATCCAAAAATCAGCAATTTTTTAACCGTAAAAACTTGTTTAATTTGGCGTTTTTCAGTTAGAAATGTGACGAAATGAAAAAGATGAAGAAATTAAGCAAATCTGATGAAATTTGGATCTGAATCTGATGATTTCTCGAGCGGAATTATGTGTTTGATCCGTGCAATCGAGCTCCTGCGCTGATACCACTTGTTAGGACCGGTTTTGACTCCGTAATGATTGTGAACCGAACGTGTGACGTGCGGAATCCTACACGAACGTGACCAAACACACGAGAACGTAATATAATCTGTGATTCTATTGATTGATGTGAAAACGTACAGCACCTGAATCACGTACACGGAACTTTCTCTCTCTAGGCTTTCTCTCTCTAGCTCTAAGCTCTCCAAATCTCCAAAACGAGCAAAAGTCACCAAAAGTCCTAAATGAGAACCCTAAGTTCTTTATTTATAGGCCAAGGGGCTTTAATGAGGTTCCTCATTATTCCAGAAATGCCACCTTGCATTTTACTACTTATAACAATATAAATTCTAGAATTAAATTGTTTCTGCTACAATCTTGATTGACGGAGGCGATAGACATACTGCACTAACATGGCAGCAGCACTTGTCCAAGATTTGGCACATTCTTCAAACTTTCCGTTGGTTCTGATTTGATGATGTGTAAGAACCAAAATGTCTTCTTCATGAAAACTCATCAGGACGTAAGAATTAGGGATCCTGATGGACTGTTCTTCAGTAACAATGACAGCCTCTGCCAAACAAGGATCATAAGCCCAGAACTTGAATTTCCTCAATTTTCCTTTCTCAAACTTTCTTGTAAGTGGAATGATCTTCTCTTTATCAGTGGGAGGCCAGATGATGGAATTTACAGTCCTTTTAGTGAAATAATCACGAACGTCGGGATTTCTTCTCACTGTTGGCTCAGCAGTCTTCATAGTGGCAAAGTTTGTCCTCACTTCCTTTTCAAGACTCGAGTGGAAAGCCCAACCTCTTCCTTTCTTCCTTAGATCTGGGTCATAGTAAGGAGCACGTAACAGAGTCTTCAAGTCAATCTGGGTCCAAGATTCAAATTGACTTTCTTTGCCATAATATTCCATATGCCGCTTTTTTGAGTAATCAACCATATCCATTTGTCTGGCTCATATCTCCAACATGCCACCTCTGATTTGTTCCCTACTTCATCATAATAAGTAGATCCTAATTCCATCACAGGTCTGTGGGGCCTTGTTGAGGGATCCTTTAGTTGAAAGTTTTCATCAAGAGGATTCATATCTTGATTTTTCATCACCAGCAGTTGTTTCTTTCTTTGTTGGTCTTGTTCTTTCTCTAGCTCTTTCTCCTCTCGTCTCTTCTTGGACTTGCTGCTTCGCTTCTTTGGTTTTGCAGCCAGATAAGCTTCTAGAGCTGCTGCACGTTCAGCTTCAGCTGCTGCATGAGCTGCTGCTCTTTGCTCTGGAGTTTGTTTGGTTCTTCCAACATAGATTTGTTCATCTTCTTTATCCACAAATTCATTCCAAATTTCTTCTCAAGTTTTGCCTTTAGATCATAGACAGTTGACATTAACATCCCTACATCACCTTGTAACTGATCTATTGTGAGATCTCTGTTAGTAAGTTGAGATTGTAATGAAGAGATCTGAGCTTCTTTCAATGCAGCGTCTTGTTGAAGAGAAACAAACTGAGCATTCTTTAGCTCTGCATCTTGTTCCAGCACCACTACACGCCTTTTCAATCCCTTAGCATATTCATCTTCATCACTATCGTTGTCGCTTTCCAAGACTTGTCTCTTTTCACTTGCATATCGAAATGCTGCTTCATCATGCTCAGTTGTATGAGCGCCACTAGAACTTCCTGCTTCAAAATGAATACCACCACTTGAACTGCCTGCCTGTGAGGGGGTGGTTTCAAAATCTAAGTTGAAATCAAACAAGTCTGTGTCCTCTAGATTAGTTTTCTTCAAAGCATCGGTTGTTGGTGGATCAGGTTGAGGATCAATGGTAGGAGTGGACTCAGGGGCAGTCGAAGGCCCAGAAAGAGTATTGTTAGGTTCGGTGTCGGTTCTTTGTTTCTTTGGAGCTGATTCTTTAGTAACATTAGTTGTTTCTTGAATACCAGTAGTGGAGATGGATGGAGGGTCTCCATCGCCACCCTGTAAACTTCGAATCAAAGCTGCTAAATTCTCAGAGGTCATCGGCATTTGCTGTCATCCGTGATGATGATCTCCCAGTCCAGAATCATCTGTGATGATGATTTCCCAGTCCGAAATCATTAGTGATGATGATCTCCAGTCCGGAATCTTCCGTAATGATGATCTCCCAGTCCGGAATCATCCGTAATGATGCTTTGTGATCCTGAATGGTATACTTTCAGTCCGAAATGTATCCGAGATCGTCCGTAATGAGAGAAGTTGAGTGAAAATCTTAGTCCGAGATGATTCGAAATGTGTTTCATACCTTTGTCCTTTTTCACAATAAATACTTCCGGAATGGGTTTATGAGTCAGACCCATTTCGGATGCTTCGTCTGAAATAATGGGCCTGTTCAGGATTGACTAAGTCAGTTCCTGATGGGTCCCATCCGAAATAGTGGGCCATCCAGATCCCCCTTTTTTATTATTATTTTAATCAACTTTTCATGATTAGCAAAATACCCCCTTCAAAATCAACGAAACCACCCACTGAGCAACATTTAAAATATTAAAATAATAATAATAATAATAATAATAATATGCACAAGGTACTAACATAGGGGTGATTTTGGGAAGACTGTCACGGGATCAAATCGTTCTCGAACTGATTAAGGGACACTTTTCAGCCCTTCGTTTACTTGGACTGATCCATGCGATTGTCAATATGTTTGTCCCTTTAAATCTACCGCTCAAACTTCAACCTTTAGCTTTGCGATACGCTTAGGGTATTTTTATACTGAAACATCTGTGTGTCCTATTCCAAGGCATACCCCAGCGATCAAGGTAAGCACAACGGTTCACCGTAGCAGGTGAGTATACTGAGATCATCCTTAAAGTTTTCAACGCCAGACTTCCTGGTGAACAGGTCAGTACTTCCGTACAGTAGAGTGACCAGAGAAGATCTGGCGAGGGCAAGACAGATACCTTAAACGGTACGAATTTGGCTTTAATAGCTCACGGAATTCTCTATTTTTGTGAGATTTCTTCCGTTTTCAGGTTTTGGCCCTTTTGTGGCTCTTTTAGCAAGATATCCTGACTGTGCCCAGGTCTGCATATAGTCTGGATGCAACAGAGGGACAGCCCTGATACCCTGGATGATTTATCAGTATAAAGACCTGAAACCTCAGATGTTGGCTATCTATCAACTCAGGATTTAAGACCATGAAATCATACACCATTGGTCTGTTACCCACGAGTTGTCCAATCCATTATGTTTGTATCACTTTGCTTATTTTTGCTTTTTGAGTGGTAGACCTATCAACACATCGCATTGGAGCCTAGCATGTTTAACATTGAAACCTTACGTGTGTCAATCAAGTTCTTTAACACGAAAGTGTATTACATTTCCCAGCAACTTTTTCTCCCCCTAAATTTGTACAAAAGTAGAATACTTTATTCCCAAATTTACAAGATGAGACACATAAAACCCCTTTATTTGTTATATACAATAAAAGTTTTTTTTAATTGCTCAGTCGGTGAAACGAATCATTTTCAAGAGGTCTACAAGCACATTGAACCTAGAGATGCTGACAGGTTTTGTAAAGAGATCCGCTGTGTTAGCATCAGTGTGGATCTGTTCAAGTTTAATAAGACCTCTGTCAAAGCAATCTCTTATGAAGTTAATTTTGATGTCAATGTGCTTGGTTTTGGAGTGAAAAAACAGGGTTTTTATTGATCTGGATAGCAGCATCATTATCACAATAAATGGTTGTATCAAGATAAGTCAAACCGTAATCCTCCAGCTGATGTTGCATCCAAAGAACCTGGGAGCAGCAGGCAGATGCTGCAACATACTCTGCTTCCGCTGTGGAGAGAGACACTGTCTGCTGCTTCTTGCACTGCCAAGAGATGAGTCTATCTCCCAAGAACTGGTATCCAGCTGTTGTGGACTTCCTATCCCTGTCTGTTCCTCCAAAGTTGCTATCTGAAAAGGCAAACAAATCAAAGTTTGAATCTCTAGGATACCAGAGTCCGAGTTTAGGAGCTCCCTTCAAATATCTGAAAATTCTTTTAACAGCAGTTAGATGAGAGAGTTTAGGGTTAGCCTGATAACGAGCACACTGACGGACGGCGTACAGAATGTCTGGCCGACTCGCAATCAGATACATTAGTGAGCCGATCATGGAGCGATACAACGTTTGATTAACAGGATTTCCCTCCGGATCCTCAGTCAACAACGGTCGTTCTGCAATTGGGGAGTCTATCGGCTTTGAATCTGTCATGTTGAATTTTGCAAGAACGTCATTTACATATTTACTTTGGTAAATCAAGATTCCTTGATTATTCTGACGGACTTGCAGGCCCAAAAACATTGTCATCTCTCCTAATGAACTCATCTCGAACTTTCTCTTCATGACCTCTTCAATCTCCTTGCAAAGTGCATCATTAGTTGATCCGAAGATGATGTCGTCAACATATATTTGAACAAGGATGATGTCCTTGTCAACGCGTTTGATGAAAAATGTCTGATCGATCATCCCTCGAGTGTACCCATGAGCGAGCAGATGTTCTGTTAGAGTAGCATACCATGCACGAGGTGCTTGGTGTAAACCATACAGAGTCTTGTCCAGCTTGTAGGCATATCCTTCTTTCTCTTGATCAATGAAGCCCGACGGTTGAGCAACATAGATCTCTTCCTTGACCTTCCCATAAAGAAATGCCATCTTGACATCCATTTGATAGACTGTAAAGCCCAAAAAGGATGCATATGCCAAGAAAACACGGATGGCTTCCAGCCGTGCAACATGGGCATATACTTCATCATAATCTAATCCTTCAACCTGACTGAAACCTTGGACTACTAATCTGGCCTTATTTCTCACAATCACACGAGAATCATCTTGCTTGTTACGAAATACCCATCGTGTGCCAAGAGCTCGTTTTCCTTGGGGCATCTTCTCAAGTTTCCATACTCCAAGCCGTTCGAACTGATTGAGCTCTTCATGCATCTCATCAACCCATCCAGGTTCCTGCAAAGAAACATTAATGTTTTTAAGCTCAATCTATGATATGAAGCAAGAGTACAAGCACGAGTTGATGTCTCCATATTTGTTGCGGGTCTGAACACCAGCAGATACTGGGCCGATGACGTTCGTGATTGGGTGACTTTTCTGAACACGCTGTGGAATTGCTGTTGTATGGACTTGCAGATTTGATTGCAAATTTGAAAAGCTTCTGGAAGCTATTCCAGATGGCTCCCCCTCACTTGATGCAGTAATGTTGATCACATGCGGATCTACAATGCAGTCAGATGGAATTGATTCGTGAAACAAAGAAGCTCCTTGAACGTTTGATGGTCCAGCGGAATCTTCAGTGTTGTTGGCTTCACCATTAGGGTTATTTGTTGAAGGTTCACGAATCGGCTCCTGAGTAGTGGAGGAATGGCTTGGTGTTGTAGTTAGTTTGTCGAATCTTGATGGATTCACAGTGAGTTTTCTGATTAAATTCTGCAATGGCACATCCTCATCTTTATCTTCTACGGGAATAGGCATCTCTGCTGCTGTATCTCCTGCATCAACAATTTGATCAGACAAAATAGTAAATGATTTAAACAAGGAGGAATAATCATATAGCCAATCAGGTCCAATGCGAGCATCTTTTGGATTTTCTTCCAGCCAATCCACATGATATGCTTCCACAATCTGCTTCTTGACCTTGTTGTAAACACGATAAGAAGTATTTTTAGCATAACCAATGAAATAGCATGGATCTCCTCGAGCTTCGAATTTTCCTCTGGAATCCATGAGAAGAAGTACGCACGGACAGCCGAAGGTGCGAAAGTGTTGCACCAAGGGTTTTTGACCTTCAACTATTTCGTATGGAGTTTTCATGTGGCGTTTGTTAATCAATGCATGATTCTGAACATAGCAAGCTGTGTTCACTGCTTCTGCCCAGAATATGAGTGGAAGCCCTGAATCTTTCAGCATTGTGCGAGCAACTTCGATAAGAGTACAGTTGCGTCTTTCTGCAACCCCATTCTGTTGAGGGGATCTTGCTGTACTGTATTGACGGTCGATTCCTTTGAGGGCACAAAATTCATTCAGCTCAGCATTCTTGAATTCTGTTCCATTATCACAGCGAATAATCTTCACACGTTCATTTGACTGATTCTCCATGAGTATTACAAATTTCTTAATTAAACCAGTAGTCTCGCTTTTCTACTCCAAGAAGAATACCCAAGTGAAACAAGAAAAATCATCTGTGATGACTAAATAGTAAGACTTTCCCCCTATGCTGAGTACATTAACCAAACCAAACAAATCCATATGAAGCAGTTCCAAGACCTTTGAAGTGGTGTGAACAGGTTTGGATTTATGAGGCCGATGATACTGCTTTCCTCGAGCACATGCTTCATATTTCCCTATTTGCATGAAATCCTTGATTGGCAAGTTCCTGACAAGACCTCCTTTTGCTAATCGATTCAAATTTTTCGTGTTCAGGTGACCCAACCGACGGTGCCACAGCATAGCATCATGCTCAGCAATTTCTGAAAACAAACAAGTAACTTGATCAGTATGAGCTTTGTTCATATCAATTATGTAGGCATTTCCTCTACATTCGGCTTCAATTAGAAACCAGTCTTAAGGTATGAGAATTCCTGGTTTCAAAATAACACATCCACTCTTAGTGAAGAGAACTTCCCTTCCTTTGTCACACATCTGCGATACACTCAACAGACTGTGCTTAAGCTCAGGGACATAGTTAACATCTAAAAAGGTGAGGACGCCATTCTTGACTATGCCTTTCATGGTGATTCTTCCTGATTCTCCTCCAGCGAAGTTGACACATCCACCGTCGAATATCTTGATATCATTCAACAGGGATATGTCTCCCGTCATGTGTCTAGAACAACCACTATCAATAAACCAAAGTCTAAAGATTGCCCTCCATGGTCGTTCCTGCACATACAACGGAATCACTTAGAGACTGGAACCCATGCCATAGAAGACCTGAGTTTACCATCGCTATCTATGTAGGTAACTTCGCGAAAGATCATATGATTTTTATCGTTGTTTGTGGTTTTAGGCGGCGCGGTAAAAGTTGATGGTTGCGAACACGGAGACTAGGATCTAACAGGATTTTTAGGTTTCCAATCTTTGGTGTCCGAGACACTTCTGTTTGATGAAAAAGATTTTGTCTTTTCTTGAAACCTGTTTGTTTTAAAAAAAAATTATTTTCCTGTTTAGCAAGATTCCAGTCTCTATCAGAAGGCCTTGCTTTGGGATGTCGATTTTTGATGAAATTAGAGTGCATGGCCTTCTGATGGTACACGTTCCTAGAGTAGTAGGGACGATGAACACAATTTCTTGTGATGTGTCCCGGAATTCCACAATTAAAACATGTCTGCCTTTTTGAGAAAAAGACATCTAGTTGAGCTTGCGTTATTCTCGAGAACTGATCATGTCTTTTCCATTCATTTAACGCTTAGTGCTTTTGAGGGTGCTTGTTCTTGGATGAACCCGGCTCACAGTTGTCAGCACAAGAGTAACTATCCGCGACCTTACCCTTGAGCTTGGGTTCTGTTTTCTTGAGATTTGGGTTTTCCCTTTTTTGCATTCTTTTTCTTTGGCCTTCTGTTTCTACGTGACCGCTTTCTTTTAGGGGGGACAGATTTAGTTGACTCCATTTTGTTTAGGTCACTTTTGGGATCGATAAATGAACTGTCTGTGGAAGTGACTTTCACATATTCCTTTTCTTTAGAGACCACGTTCTTAGAAGAATCTGCAGAGAAGGTTTCCACAATAATTTCTTCTAGAGTTTCATCATCTGATTCGACTGTGGAATTGATTTCTATGGATTCCTTCTCCATAGTTTTCATGTTTCCATGGGTTTCTACAGAATTGGACTCTATGGATGTCTCTTCTTTAGTCAAATTAGCTTCTGAGCTCTCGACATTAGATGATTCTGGTAACTCAGATGATGAGCAGTCTGTGTCTAAGACAGTTTGACTGTCTTCTTTTGCAATGCTGCTAGATTTTGATTGATCATCACAATCGAAAATGCTCAAAGATTTGAGCTCATTATCTGAGATTCCTGAATCCTCTGTTTGATCGCCAAGATCGTTAGATGATCCCTATTCAACAACACTTTCTTCATTATTAAAAGCAAAAGCATCAAGTTTTTCACTATTGCAGGGAGCTTCTGATGCGTCATCTGATGCGTCATTAGAGGTCTCAGCCATATAGGTACAATTTTCTGAATCATCAGAATTATTTTATGAACTACCTGAAACAGATGTTTCAGATTCCTCAGTTGACGCATCATGCTCTCCTGTCAAAATATTTTCAACATTTCCAACATTCACAACATTCTCAACACAGTCATTTTTATCACATGCATAATCTAGGATAATAGCACCAGATTCATCAGTCTTAGTGGGAACACCCCAAGTCTCAGTAAACCAAGAAAAAACACAATTCCAAGCATAAAGGTCATTTTTATCAGAAATAACATTATCAGCAGCAGGTTCATCATCCTCTTTAGACTTCTCTTCAGTTCTTACTGACTCTGGACACAAACTAGAACAGTTAGTATTTTCAACAGAATCAGAATTTGGTGAACCTTCCTTCATCTCCTCTGCAGGTGTGTTAACTGGTTATGTTTTTGTTTCAGTTTCGGTTTCTGTATTTGTTACTCTTTCATTTACATGATCGGACTTATCTGCTGATTCATTTTGAACATTTTCGTTTTTGACAAAATTCATTGGTTTTTTTTTTAAATCAGCATGTGGATACTTTTTAACCTTAGATGGATCATATGCAACATAATCACTAGGTTTTCCATACATCATTTTGTCATAAATTTCCATTTCCTGCTCAGTGATTGGCAATCTGGAATAATTATGATTGTATGGTGGCGGAACCTGTGTATATCCCAATCCCTTTCCTTTGTTTTCTTTAAAAGCAAGTTTCGCATTACACAGATTACGAACTGTGTCACTGGAAGTGTCAAACTTTTTGATGTTTAGCTCGTTATGTTTGTACTTTCCAGTGAGGAGCTCTAGCTCACCCTTCACAGAGTCACATTCAAGAGTTTTGACTGTGAGTCTATGTTTATAGTCGTGAACCCAACATTGCTGTTGATTCACATCTCTGTGAAGTTGAGCTATGTCCTTTTTAAGTGCTTCAATCTTTTCATAGAGAATTTTATTATTCTCTTGAAGACTGATGCACTTTCCCATCACAATGTTTTAATCGGTGATTAAGGCTGAATTTTGTGATCTCAGCATAGAAACTTTCTTCCTACAATGTTCAGTACTTAAAAGGGAATTTACCATCTCGGCGAGTGACTTTGGTTCCTCGGTCATAGCCATCAAGCACTGATGAACCTTGTCCACAGCAGCAGATTCAGACAGCTTCATTGATTCCACTTGAGCAACAGCATCAGCCCAGTTAAATCCATTTTGCTCCTGAGCGATCAAAGCTCTTCCAGCTCCAGAATTTCCTTGTCCACTAGAGGTTGCAGTCTCAACAGGTGTGACGGGAACCATAGACCTTTCCTTGTTTCTTGCTGCAGCTTCCTGAGTGGCTTGATACCCTCTAAGAACCTTTTTGAAATCCCTAGCAAAGTGTCCCGGTTCATAGCACCTGTGGCACCTTAATCTGTCTTTCAGAACTCCAAGACGAGCATACATAGGGCGACGTCCATATCTTTTCGCAAACTTGGCTGCCTTAAATGTTGACATAGCCATATTCCAAGCCACATCTAGCTCATCCAAGTCTTCTTCCACAACTTGATTAACATCTGGTGTTATCTCCCCCGAAGGCATGAGATCTCCCGCCAAGAAAGCATTGAAACTGGAGATCATGGAAGCTGCAAGAGCAAGTTTTTCTTCATTCTGTTTGGTTAAGAAAGCCATGTGGTCCACTGATGGGGTGTTCTGAGGAGCAGGCTGAGTGTTTGAGCTGAAAGCAGCATTAGCATGTTATGGTTGAGGCTGAGACTAGGGCTGCGTGTTTGTGGCATTAACAGCAGGTACTTGAGAGGTAGGAACAGCCATCCCATACATATAGTTTCACTTTGGTGCAACAATGGGACTGAAAACAATGTTTGGGTTGTGATTCATAACTCCATGAACAGGACTGAAAATTTGGATGAGCTTGAGACATCCGTGCAGCATTGTTGGGGTTAGTTACTCCGGCAGCCATCAACGGGTTCTTTTGATTAATTTCCCTTTGTTGATTGTCGATTTCACAAGACTTGATTGTAGCAATCAGTTCTGTCAGTGTCATTTCATTCAGATCCTTAGTACGGTTGATCATAGAAACCTTGGCATCCCATCCTTTAGGCAGAGAGTTGAGAAGCTGACGATTCATTCCACTGTTTGATATGTTGATTCCTACACTCACCATTTGTGACACGAGTTTAACAAACCTCCTAATCTGATTTTCAACAGTTTCTCTATAGATGTGATTGATAGAACTGAACTGTTGATTCATCATGTTGACCCTGGTAGCTTTCATGTCAGCATTTCCTTCAAACAAGTGTGTTAGTTGATCCCATATTTCTTTTACACTTTTGCAGTTTCTAACTCCAATTGAAATGTCTGGACCAAGTGCCATTGACAGAGTTCCATAAGCAGCTTCATCTTCAGCAATGACCTTTCTGTCATCATCAGTGTAAATGTTTTCGGGTTTCGGAATTTGGGTTTGGGGGTCATCTTCAGTAGCGTACATGATAGTACGTGGTCCATTCTTGATGCTTCTCCAAACATGAGGCTCTTTCGCCTTGCAGTACTACTCAAACCGAAACTTCCACTCATAATAGTCTTCCCCGTACAAGAACCTTGGAACTTTGGTGGACGTGCCGATAACTTGGTCAAGTTCTTGATGGAAGGCTAAAGACTGAGTCTGAATTGCAGCAAGGGTAGCATTAGCGAGATCAGCTACAGTCACAACACCTTTCATAACACCGGTTTGGTTCAACATGATGTTCGTGATGATTGAAATGAGGTTCGAAATGAATAGTCCTAGATGGTCACAGATCCGAGATGAAACAAGTCCGAAATGAACAGTGGTCCGAGATGGGTTTTATCCGAAATGGGTCCTTATCCGTAATGATGGGTCCGAAATGAAAACAAGCAATCTTTAAACAGTATGATCCGAAATGACTAACTTCTGTCCGAAATCTGATAACTTTTATCCGTAATCTGATGATTGTGATTCAAAATCTGATGATCACAATCCGAAATCTGATGAATTTTGTCCGTAATCTGATGATTGCTATTCGAAATCTGATGATCACAATCCGAAATCTGATGATGATGGTCCAAAATCAGGCAATCTTCAAGTCTGATACAACTAATGACGATCTGAAATGATCCGAAATACTTTTGAATACAGTCCGAAATCAACAGAAGCAGTCCGAAATGCACAGAACGAACTAGAAAGCCGGAATAGTAACAAATGCGGAACAGTAACAGCGAAACAACCAACACGATATCAGATCCGAGCCTGGAAATCAGGTTTGACAGGCTATGATACCAATTGTAAGTCCCGTAACCGAGATCACAATGATATCGCACAACTCGTAAGGTGGCGGAATCACACAAACAAGTTGCAAAGAAATAAAGAGATGAAGAAGAAGGATGATTATCTATTCAAATGATTCAAATCTTGCATACAAAGGTTGTCTAATACAAGATTCACCAACAATCACCAACCATGCACCTATGACAACACTTACTATTTATAGAAAAGGATTAGGGAGGATGCTCCCAAAACCCTAGGCCCAAAACTACCCAAATACAACCATTAGTCCAACACTCCTACTAATCCACTTATTTACTTATCTATAAACCTTTAAGGGCCTAACAGTGATGCGCAGAAGCATGTCCTATATATAGTAGTGCCATACGCAAGACCTCACAAGTTTGGAAAACTTGGATTTGAGAGGAGATCGAACTGTGTGTTCTCTCCCAGGGCTTAATGATGTATACTCTCTCGGAATGAAATGGAGGCAAATAAAATTGGGTTGACTAAACGTTATACTGTCAAAATTCTACCGAATTAGTTTATCTCTATCCAAACTTCCGTCTAAGTATCGTTTCGGGTCCTAGCAGTGGTATCAGAGCTACAGTACTGGTTCAATTTATCTAATCGTTGATTGAATTACCTACGCTCATGATTTGTGTGTTTTAGACGTAAAATAAAAAAATGAAGATCAATTCATAGTCATAATGTCAAATTTAAGATATATTCTTGATCAGAATTGATTTTTGTAGATGTTAGAAGTGGTTACATCATCAAATTCGAAGAAATGAAGATTTTACATCAAAAATTGCACACAACATGCTGGAGCGCACGAGGCATACACACGCACCACCTGAAGCGCATGAGAAAAAAATACAGAAGTCATACACTCAGGGGAAATTCATGCGCGCAACAGTAAAAAGATGGAAAGGAAAATTTTATTCATTGTGACGAGACGAGTGTCCAGAAAAAATTTGATGATAAATTTTTTTCGAGATTTCAATGTTAAATACGGGTTGTTCGAGGACACGTCAATGGATTCACATAAAGTTTAAGATGATGAAATCACTTAGTGTTTATAGATAGTGGGGTAGTCACCAAGACCGGTTCACAATGTTTATCAATTGGTGATAGGGGTGAGCAGAAAATCGAAATAACCAAACCGTAACCGAAATAACCTACCAAACCAAACCGAAAAAACCAAACCGACGGTTTGGTTTTCGGATTTTTAATTACCGAAAATTTAGGTTCGGTTTTCGGATAACCATTTTCAATAACCGAAAAAACCGAACCGAACTGAATCGAAACAAAAAAAACATATATTTTTATGTTTAAGTTTAAGTGTTTAACCCATGCTATTATAAATTATTAATTTTATTCTTGAATATTAAGTACTTATAATAAAAACATTAAGATGTTTATTTATAATTGAGATGATTTATTTATTGCCTATAACAAATAACAAAATTTAATATAAAAATTAATCAATCTTCAAAGTATTATAAAAGAAAAGGTCCTAATAAAAACTTTAAAAACATAAGATTAGAAGGTTAGGTTTATGTAAACATTTTTAGTTAAAAAGATTAAGTAAAATAACTTAAATGTAACCATATAAGAAAGATTCTTAAATTTTAAGTTATATTTTTTTTATTTTTGAATCTTACTTACTTTTGTTTCAAAAACCGAAATAACCGAAAAACCGAAACCGAATGGTTTTGAAAAACCGAAAACCGACATTTTGGTTTTGGTTTTTATTTTGCCCAAAAACCGAACCGAACCGAACCGTGCACACCCCTAATTGGTGAAGTGACTATTAGTGGGCCAAAACGTAAAATTCTGCATTGATGATAAACTGACTTTTGTGGAACAAAAAGTCAAATATTCCACAAAGTTGAGTTTCAAGAGAGGGTTACAAAGATTTGGGGGGGGGGGGGGGGGGATCTTGGAAATTCAATGCATATTTTACAAAGGTCATAATATGCCAAAAATTAGGGGGAATAAAAAGTTCACGTTATATAATTAAGAGCATTTTTTGGAAATTCAGACGAAAAGTGACAAAGAAGATATGCAACTGTATTCGGGTGTTTCTAACTCAAATTGTTTGGTAATGCATAGTATCTCGTATTCTTTAGTTTGGAAACAAATTGAAGTCTCGGTCTTCATCAAGCTAGTTTGCGAAGAATATCAGGGGTTCTTGATTGAACGTTAGCATTATTTTCGGCAGATGAGTTGTTTTCTAAACTAACCGTCAGGGAATAATGATGTTTGAGGATTACGTTGCTACCAGGACTAACGGAGAAGACTACGTAATTGATCTTTGAAGAACATTTATATACTTGAACATCACATTGTGTTACCAGATAGTTTTTGATCCGATGATGATTTGCTGATTGTGGAGATTACCATTTAAACTGATAAGTCATTAATGTTGTTAGAGCATAACGTTGATTACGGAAAACAGGATTTTAGATTTTCGTGGGTATTCACTTATTTGAAGATAACAAGTATCATATTCATAGTTTCTATCAATTACCAGTTAGGTTTTTGAAGATCAAAGAATCGAGCAAGGAGTGGTTAAAACTGAACTAGGATGTGGTTAACGTCGAAATGGAGAAGTTTCTTTGAATAAATTCAAATTGGTTAATGTTCATAAAGATTGCATTTGAGCAAATCAGAGGATTGTGTCGTCCGAAATCGTGCAGATAAAGACCTGAAGCATCAATTCAGGGGGAATATATTGATTTAAATGCAAACCCGAATCATTAATCAATAGGGAATTTGACGATATCAACAAACACTTAATTCAAGTTGCAGAATTTTCAAACACGACTCTCATATTTGAAGATCAAGATTCAACAGCAATGTACAGGGGAGAATCTCTTATTGCATTTTGTGTGTTTGTTACTTTGAGAATAGGCTAGATAGAGAATGTGTTGAATATTATATAATTGTATGTATGGGTGCCCTTGACATAAACCTACGTAGGAGCCCTACGTGAGTAGGAGTCGTAAGCACGTAGTGATGCGCAATAGCAGGTTCTATATATAGTAGTTTCATGCGCATGACCTCACAAGTTTGGAGAATTTGGATTTGAAAGGAGATCGAAGTACGTATTCTCTCCTAGGGCTTAATGATGTATACTCTTTCAGTATGGAATGAAAGCTAATAAAATCGTGTTGACTAAATGTTATGCTGCCGAAATTTCTACTGAATTAGTTTATCTGTATCCAAACTTTCTTCCAAACACTGTTTCAGGTCCCAACAAAAACTTGAGAATGCCATGATTATATGTTAAATTGATCAGTTAATTGTATTTTATTTGTAGCGTTCTTATAGATCCCATGGTACTTCTCGTTCTCCCTCCCATTTATATTTCTTTACTTATTAAAAAATAACTAGCATTGAACTTATCATAAATGGCACTTCATATTTTCAAAACTTGAACTTATCATAAATCTTCCTCGAAACATTTCTGGAGTTTTTTCGAGGAAGATTTCAAGGAGGTGTTAGCCCGTTTTTATGATTCGGGATCCATTGACAAGAGTTGCAGTACGTCGTTTATTACCCTTATTCCGAAGGTTAAGGACCCGATCGGGTTGAAGGACTACCGGCCCATCAATCTTATTGGGATTATTAGCAAAGTTATATCGAAGATTTTGGAGAATCGTGTGAAGAAAGTTATTCGGAAGGTTATATCAGAGACCCAATCGGCTTTTGTTAAAGATAGGTATACCCTTGATAGCCCTTTGGTTCTTAGTGAGATATGGTCGTGGCTGAAAAAAACGGGTAAACAAGCGTTTGTCTTCAAAATTGACTTCGAAAAAGCTTATGATAATGTGAACTGGGGGTTTATTCTGGATTTGATGGATCAAATGGGGTTCTCGCCTGTGTGGTGCAAATGGGTTAAAGGCGTGTTGGTCTCCGCGAGGTCCTCGGTCCTGGTAAATGGGTCCCCGACCTTTGAATTTCAATGTAAGAAAGGCCTCCGTCAAGGTGACCCCCTCTCACCTTTCCTTTTCCTCATTGTGATAGAAGCATTGTCTTGTTTAATGTCTAAAGCTTGTGAAGTGGGGAGATTTAAGGGAGTGAAACTCCCGAATGGTGGTCCGGTGGTCTCTCACCTTTTTTACGCGGACGATGCTCTTGTTTTGGGGGAGTGGGATAAGGAGAATTTCCTTACGGTTGCGAGGATTCTGCGGGTTTTTCACGGTTGCTCTGGTTTGAAAATCAACATGCACAAGTCCAATCTCTACGGTGTTGGGGTTAGAGAGGTTGACGTGGCTAGTTTGGCTTCCATCATGGGGTGCAAGGTAGGGACAACCCCGTTCTCCTACCTGGGGATCCCTTTAGGGGCAAACATGAACAGGATCGGTAGTTGGGACCCTATTGTTAACTTATTCAGGAACCGTCTTTCTTCATGGAAAGCAAACTTGCTTTCTATTGGAGGTCGGGTGGTTTTGATTAAATCTGTGCTGGAGAGTCTCCACATCTACTTTTTTTCCATCTTCAAAGCACCGGTGAATGTTATTAACAAGTTAGAATCCCTTATGAGGAATTTTTTATGGGGTGGCTCGGAAGAGGTCAGAAAAACTAACTGGGTGGCTTGGGACAAAATTACCCTTCCAAAGAAATTCGGTGGCTTAGGCTTTTGTAAGCTGAAAGTGGTAAATGAAGCGCTCCTTTCTAAATGGATGTGGAGATTTAAGGTTGAAGTCGGTAGCCTTTGGAGGAGTGTCATCTTGGCTTGTCACGGTAAGTCTAGGAAGTGGTCGTTGTTGCCCGCCAACCCCGCATTGCCCGGGGTGTGGAAAAATATTGTCAGTTTGGTTTCCAAAGTCCATTTAAAAGGCAAATGTTTAAATTGTTATTTCAAAGGTACGGTGGGGGATGGTCGAAACACTCGGTTTTGGATTGATCATTGGGTGGGGAGCGGGCCTTTAATGTCTCTGTGGCCGGCTTTGTTTGCTATCGAAAGGAACAAATGATGTTGGGTCAGCGATAGAATTTCAGAAGACGGGGAGTCGGTTTCGTTTTCGTGGGAATGGTCTAGGACCCCGACCTCCCCGGCTGAAGTGGCGGATTTCGATGGGTGTTTGGCTTTGTTGGAGGATGTCTCTCTTTCGTCTGATATTGACAAGTGGAAGTGGTCGCCATCCGACTCTGGGCTGTTCACGACGGCGTCTTTCAAGGATCTAACTCTGGATCCGGAGCTGCCTGTTTGCAGATTCTCGGCTAAAGGAACAAGGTGGGTCCCGTCAAAATGTAATTTATTTTTGTGGAGGGCGGTCATGAACAGAATCCCGACTAAAGACGCTTTGGTAAGAAGAAACATCTCGGTTGAGTCGGACTTGTGCGTTTTCTGTCACGAAGACTTGGAATCTGCTGATCACCTTTTTACAGCTTGTGTGACGGCTCATCGGGTGTGGTGGCGGTTCAGCGAGTGGGTGAAAATCCCTCCTATTTTCGCCTTCTCCTTGAATGACCTTACTGATCTGCATAAAGGTATTAATGGGGACAAAAAGACAAAGGAGATTGTTCAAGGCCTGATTACGGTTACTTGTTGGTGCCTGTGGAAAGCGAGGAACGCGAAGATGTTTTCGGATGGGAGCGGTAGTGCAGATGAGATCTTTGGGGAGGTCAAGTCCCTTAGTTTTCTCTGGCTTAAAAGTAGGTCCTCGTTTAGTAATCTATGTTGGAGAGAGTGGTATAGTTTTCCTTTGTACATGATGTAATTGTGTGGGGGTGCGGTTCTGTTTTTGCAGCCCGCCTTGTGTTTATAATATTTACCTTTCAAAAAAAAAGTCACAAATCTAATTATTTATTGACTTCCAAATACAGATTTCGGAGTATGAATTTGATGCTGTGAAAGAGGAAACTGATGTCTGTTTGGCACCTACAAGAATAGGTACATGAAAGTAAGCTCTTTTTCAACACCCTCGGGTATAGTTTTCTATATATTTTGTTTGTTATTTTCTCATATAATATATTAAAATTTGCTTAACTTTCTTTCTGTTTCCAGTGGTGGAGCTCAGATTTTGACCAACCAACAAAAGCGATATATGTACCTTCTTGAAAAGAATTTGGGACTTCTAGAAAACTTTGTACTAATATTGGAGTATATGTTCATTACTATTTGCAATTTTATGTATTTAAATCCGCCATGTATAAGCTTTAGTTTGTTGTCGTTGATCCAAACTTAGATAAAGAATTAGGGTTTATATCGTGGCCATTTTTATTTTATAGTTTATACTACTTAATATCCTGTCGTGTGACGCGGTTCCCCACTAGGCATAAAATTGCCACCTCGTAGAAAACCATTGCAGCTTGTAGCCATATGACAAGAAACCACATCGTCTAGGACAATCTCTTTTGCTCAAGTTATGTAACTAACATTCTTAAAGTTAGTCACGTAACTTTGTTAGAATGGCAAACGGCTAAACTATCTTCCTTTGTCTTTGTGCGAGACTAGGGGAGGAGTTGAGATCCATTGTGCCACCGTCGTATCGCGACAGGTTGCACTTCTAGTTTATTATAAATAATAAAAATGCTTATTTTTAAATATATTATTTAAAATACAAAAAAACTATTAAAACTAAATAAAAAATATTCACGTTCAACAAAACATACTTATTTAAATAGATAATTTAAGTTACAAGCGTGATACAAAAAATATCATAAGTTTTGATATTTAAAAAATCCCTTTTAAGTTACATAATGTTAGATCTTTTAGATAATAAATTTTATCAAAAGAATTAACAACCCAACAGAGTGTTAACATGTAGCAAATAAGATAATGTTAGATTAAAGAAAACTTTTTTTATTAAAAAAATCATTTTAATAAAATATATCTAAATGTTAAAAAAAACACTAAACAAGACTGTGGTTTTAGATATTTTAAAACATTAAAATTTTCAATATTATTACTAAAATCTAATTACATAATAAACTAATTGATTTAAAGGAAAAAGGAGAATAAATAAATAAGTAAATGACAACCTATAAAATGATGACATGTGGAGCCAATTTGGGTTGCAACCCAAGCGTACTTGGGCGTGTTCCCCCCTGATACCGCCCGAAAACGCCGGAAAACGCCCGGCCCCCCACTACGCTAGGCGTTTTGGGGTGTTTTTTCGAAAAAAAAATGGATCTGGCGTTTTATTTAAAACGCTTCAATGGTGTTTGAATGGCCAATCAAATGAGGACATGTGGGTTTAGAGAGAGAGATGGAATGTGGGGTTTGATTTGGCCGGATTTTTGGCTGGAATTTCAAATGGGTTTGCAGGTCATATGCACGAAGAAGAAGGGCTTTGTTTTAAAACTTTGATATTGATACTTAGGCCCCTATAGTTTTAAACTTTATTATTTTCTGTTTTGACACATTAGGCCCCAAAGTAATTTTTAGTTTTGTATTTTTTTAATTTAATGAATTATTTTAAGTTTTTTTTCGGTTTTTTTTTATTTTCTGGTTTTTTTATTTTCTGTTTCTTTTCGGTTTTTTTTTATTTCAAGTATTGTATTTTTTTAATTTAATGAATTAATATAAAAATAATAATTGAGAAATGATTGCATGGGCCACCACTTTATGCTATAATGCCCCATGCTAACTGAGATGACACGTGTCGAATAATGCCCCATGGTGGGGGCATTATAACAATTTACCACTACACATGATCTTACGACCGGGTTGTTGCTCAAATTCTTGATTGAATGCTTTTTTCATTTTTTTATTTTTTAATAATCCTGGTTCAAGTGAGCCTTGATAATTAAGAAGTGATAATTTTAGAAAGAAAACAGGGAAAGGGGCCTTTTTTACTATCAAATACAGAGTAGAAGAAAAGAAAGAGAGTCATAAAAAAGAAGAAATTGTTATAAATTTGATAAAACTAGAATTACGACCCGCCGCAATGCGGCGGGGATTCTTTAGTTATAACTAAGTCAATTTATGACGCGCACGTCATGTTGAACCTGTCAAACGGGGAAACATAGACGAAACGTAAAAACGTTAAACCAAAGACGCACGTTGCGATGTGTTAAGTCACAAAATTTAGAACGAAGCATAAAGCGAAAAATTTGCGAAAAACAAAAGCTATAAAGGAACAAAGGTGAAAGTAAAAAAAAAGTTGTGAGGATATATTGCAAAAGATAAAAAGTTTTGTGTTAAAAGTAAAAAAAAAAACAAATAGTTTTGGGTTAAAAGTAATTTATGAAATACTTTTGGGTGAAAAGTAAAAAAATCAATTTTTTTTAAAAACCCCCAAAAGCCAACGTTTTAACAACCATATGCATAACCATTTTTTGTTTGAAAAACCCCCAAAGCCAAGATTACCACACATAAGTAAAAACAATCAAAGTGGTTAAATTGCAAAAGATGAAAACTTTTGAATTAGTAGTGAAAAATCAAATTAATCAAAGGGGTTAAATCGTATAAGATAGAAACTTTTGAATTAGAAGGGAAAAATCAAATTAATCAAAAGGGTTAAATTACCAAAGATTAAAACGTTAAACTTAAATTATCAAAGATTAAAAGTCTAGGGTTAAAAAGGAAACAAAGATTAAACTTAAAACTTAAATTGTTAGACATTAAAACTTTAAGGTTGAAAAGGAAAATTTCCATTTTTTTTTGAAAAACTCCCTAAACTTACATTACAACACATGTATACATAGTTAGGTTGCTTCTTTATAAGAATAAAATCGAGATTCTTTAATACCATGGAATTAAACCTATTAAATATTTATACTTATAAATAAAATAAAGTACACGTAGATTAATGTGAGCTCATTTCTTTGATTTTCTGTTCAATTTATGGTTCCCTGTATTCTTGCCTTTTAGAGTATTAGGTTTTTTCTTTCAAAATCACAACCCCTCAATATTAGGCTATAGGGTGGGGTCATGGTTGGGATATGATTTGCCACCTAGGAACATGAATGGAAGGCTACACTACCCCCTTGATTGATACACCATGGTTTGCATGGATTAAACCATGAGAACCATGGTCCTCCTTTCCATTTTTCAACAAATCATTTCCTATTTCTTTAGACAAAGATAAATTAAAATAATTAAGGGGCTAGTGATTTGGGTTATGACTACACCCTTAGGGTAGTGGTTTTGAATGGTAGATTAAAGGTGGGTTACATGGCATTAACATGGAGGGTCATGGTGGTCATGAGATCATGACCACACCTTATAGCCTTACTACCCCTCTTTCAATATCTCCACTTCCACCCAATTATTTTCATCTAAATCTCCATCTTTGAAACAAAATTGCACAAAACTACTAAGTCGGATGAGAAGATGAAAGCAGAAGGTGTTATGGCTAAGGTGATTGCGATGGTTTACTAGAATTCTCTTTTATTTTCTTTCCTGTTAGTTTGAAAACCCTGATCTGCTCCTTTGAAGTATCGATGCGAAATCTTTATGGCAAGTATGAAAATCAAGTATTCCACACCACCACATGTTATTTACGTTTGATTTTCAATGTTTAAGCCGAATTATTGCTTTTGATAATCTAATTCACATTTTCTCCATTCAATCCTAATCTGCATCGTAATCTTATTTTCAATGCTTAATCCAGATTACTGCTTTCGTTTGTTAAGTTATTGCTTCTTATTCTTATTTTCGATTATATGATATTTTTGTAACACCCCAACCCGGAAGGGCTGACGTGTCACAATAACAGTAGTATCATAAACAAAAGTCATAATTCCATTTATTTATTTGACAAGGATACAACCATACGACCACTAAACTTAAGTTTAATATATATAAGCGAATACATTCGATTTGATTAACTAACATCTTCAGATTTAGTCCTAGGCTTTACTCTTCTCTCTTTTCCCCGCCCAACGTAACCTGCTGACCTGTATATAAAAAGTTTACGGAATGAGCCAAATGCTCAGTACGGAATAATAGGCTCAAATAACAAATAACGCTTTATATGAAATGTTATCCGGATGGAACTTTCTGCGAAAATGATACGATGCAAGAACATAATTTCATAATCATATCATACGGATGTACCCATGAGCAAATTGAAAACGTGACAATACACAGGTAGCTACTCCTGCATAATTATCACATGAGATGGCGAGTTGGCATACCCGTTATCCACCTCCTTATACTTAAATCCTAGGATCGATCCATACGCCTCCTAATAGCCTTATGTACCACACTTGTACTTAAGAGACGCCGTGAACTGATCTCTCCGTCACGGATGGAGCACATGGTGTCGATGCCGCAACAACATGCTCGTGGGACACTCCACGAGAAGCGATACTCAGGGTATCAGAGTACAAATGGTCTTATTCTTATAACTTATCAAAAAATCTTTTCATAACAAGACGTAACATATATTGGAACATGCGATAATGAGTACAACTAACAGAAAATTATCGCATGACATAAAAGCTAAATCCAAAGTTTAGAATAGGAATTTAACGGACTGTCAAATGAATCGATAATCAAAGACGTGAGGAGTTTTAAAAGATATATGAATTTAATGGGTTTATAACAATTTGAATATGAAGCAATAAGGAGTGGGGTAAGGATCCGTATCTTAATAATTCCAAAGTGATGCTACCTTGTGATAATATTTCAGATTTATACGGGCAGAGTTTAGACTACTGATTAGTCTTTTAACCTAATTTAAATAATATGCACACAAACTAGGTTAGTAACTTAATACAACATTACGATAACTCACGAGATTAAAATCCTCACAACGAATGACAAAGTGCGATACTTAAACATCCATTGGATTCACAATTAATGACAAAGTGAAATCACTTAAACATCCATCGGATTCACAACGAATGACAAAGTGTAAACACTTAAACATCCATCGGAATCACAATTAATGACAAAGTGAAATTACTTAAACATCCATCGGAATCACGACTAATGACAAAGCATAACCCAAATTTGAGCAGCACTTAAACATCCATTGGATTGATTTCAATCAATCGGACATTGAATCGTATAAGCGATTGAGTTAATACCCTGTTCTGCAGCACCTCGCTATACTAATTAGTGTTTCGTGTGTGTTATTTGTGGTAAACAGACGATAACTCGAAGCCTGAAACGAATTTCTTCGTCGCATGAACACCAGAAGTCGAGTGCCAATGTTCTGTATTTATAGCTGAATTCCCCCCCCCCCCCTTACGGACCGTAACAATTAACCCTTACGGTCCGTAAGGGTTACCTATTGATCATAGGGTTGCCACGCGTGGAACTAGCCTAGCTGAGTCGACACATTCTTGAAATTCAATTTAGACAGCGAGTTTTTAGGATAATCGTCAATAGGGAATACCCCCCCCCCCCCCCCTGAGTTTTAGGGGCCCTGATCCTGATTCTGATTGTTCTGAAATTTGTAGGGTTTGTGCAGAATCACTTAGGTGTCTTAATTAGGGTTTTCTATTGGATAATTTATGAATAATAATAATAGTTTTGGTTGATATACAGAAAGATGGATCATAAGATAAATATATATTATTTATTATTCTTTTATTTCTAGAATAATGATTTTTAAATTTAGGGTTATTACAATTTTGGTATTGTTCTTAACCCACCCTTTGTTTAAAGAAATGATGCTATAGTTTTTGTTGAATAATTATAGGAAGAAAAAGAAAGTGACATGCTTTAAATTTGGTTTTATTTGTATTTTTCCTCAAGATATATACCTGAAAACCTATACTTGGATAGCCACTAGAATTATTACACAGAATCTCAAATCAACTTATTATGGAGTCGGTGGATATATTGAGTGCATGATGTATCGTTTGAGAACTGGATGCTGGAAAGCCTATCATGCTTGGTCGAATAGAGGTACTGAACTTTAAAATATAAATCGGATAAATAAACTGCTTGACCTTTTTCTTTTGAAACACCGAACTTTAATATGATTATTTACATTGTAAAAATGTAGTTGTAAACACCTTGAATATGGATGACTTTACAACAGTTAGCTCAAATTGACCCGTTTTGTTTTTATCTAAGTTTATAGTTACCCATTGAACTGTATTTTGTAGGTAGAGCAACTACAAAGAATTTTTAAAGTGTTTACCATCTGATAGTTATTGGATATTGATAAGATCGAGATGGCCTCACTCATCAGTATTCAGACCAATCCAGCCTTATAAAAGAGGCATTCTAAAAACCTTTAAAGATTTCTTTCTAGTTGCTATTGAGCTTATGGAGACACTACTTGCAACAAATCCCGAATAAAGAAGAACTGCATCCCTCGCTTTGAAGAATGTAACATCCGTCTCGTTTTTATAGGAATTTAATATAAAATAAGCATTTTTAAACCAAAAACTTTAATTAATATTTCATACCAAACGAAAGTTTTCATAAACTTAGCCTTCTAGTTAACAACTACTAGTTTAAACAACCCCAAAACAAATATTTAAGTGTCTACAATATAAACATTGTCTTTAACAAAGTTAACTAGTTGCGGAAGCTTCAAAAGATTGTGTTCGGTTCTTGAAAAGATGCTTGATCGCCATCCGGATTAAGTTCATCATCACCTAAGGTCAAAACCACACCAATTCGTTAGTTTTGACAACATAAAATTAAGTGTACATAAGTTCTAATGCCCTACAACGAAAACAAACAACAATTTCAGCTATTTAGGTCTGTCGCGCCACGCGACAGATCCAGTCAAAGCCTTCGTGGCCCGCGACGGTCGTCGCGTGACGCGACAATGATGGTGATTAGGCACGGCGAAGCGCGAGGCCACCATTTTGGCAGTAAGCTCGTTAAATGGAGCTGCAAATCTGCCCAGCATTACTATTTTCATATATCAACCTTTAAACTATCATAACTTTCGACTTAAGCGTCCGTTTTAGCCGATTCTTTTTCCTGTGCGTCCGTAATAAAATTACCGACGCGTCAATCATAACCATTGAGTCAAAATGGAATGTACGGGATGGAAGTTTACAAATGCACAATGTATTTATTCGACCCGTATAGTTTCTGCACTAATTTAACCACTAACAACTTTATGACTACAAGGCGTATTTACCCGAACATCCGGGGCTTATGATCACCGGCGTTTCAACACCTACCCTATGGTTTCGCGCTCTTGTGATCCATCATCGCCAAAAACAATTCAAACATACTTTTACTACAAATTAAACAGTTATTCGACCCGTTTCGCTCATTTATGGAATTCCACCATTTGTAATGACTAACAAACCCTTTCTAATAAATTTCTAACTCATTAAATAAAGTAGTGAACAATGTCACTTAAACTAATACCAATCGTTATACTAAAACACAACTATGAACAATCGCGCGTCACCAACGGCTTGTCCGCTCGACGCTCCGGTTTCCTTTCCTTTAGAGTTCAATCACGACACATTTAGAACTCTTTGTTTTACAAATAACACATAGTTTACCAACTAGTACAAGTATGCGTTTTTGTTCATATTTCATCATTTAGCCTTCTCTTAGGCCTTTTTACAAACACTTTATGGGCATGATTTTTACACAATTTATTATCAAGTTCATGACTTGTTATATAGCCGAAATTAACATCAATCGGACAATTACATATCAATTTCAACATCAATAATTCAGAAATTACTTCCTATGAATCAGATTACACTAGAATAACAACCAATATCCTAGTGTTTATCAAGTTCCCACAAAACCCACTAATCACCTTCATTGGTGTTCATGGGATTTACATAAATTAAGCATGATTTCACATATAATTGTCTAGGGTTCACTCCTAGACACAATACTATTCCTATTCTATCCATATAACATTC
Organism: Helianthus tuberosus; assembly: GCA_030545235.1. NCBI lineage: Eukaryota > Viridiplantae > Streptophyta > Magnoliopsida > Asterales > Asteraceae > Helianthus > Helianthus tuberosus. Next base: position 66,144,130 of record CM060377.1, on the reverse strand, counting down.
ATGCAACCACGAATTTCGAATTATCTAAATTCATCCAGAAATTCAGGTAGAGATTTCCTATAAAATTTGCATACCTTATGATCCCTTCGATGAGGAGATCACTAAATTCGGCTCTGATTTCTCTTTGGAACTGATTTAATCTTTCAATTTGAATGATTTGTAGGAACTAGGGTTTGGGGAATGAGCTCTTGGTCACCCCCTTCTCTTTGATCGACCAGACACATACATTTGTGTGTGTTTGGTGTTTAAACTTTGTTTTTATTATTATTAGTTTTAGTTTTAACACCTTTAGTCCCTCCATTATCATTAAGTTCCTTATTTAAGGTGTTTTAACCTTCTAGCAAGTTATTTACAACTCTCATGACTAACTGGGTTATTTATTCCCAGTTAGTTTGTTCTTTATTTTATACTTTATAATTCTAATACAAAGTTTTATCTTTTCGGGGTGTTACAAGTCCACCCCCCTTAAAAAGGTTTCGTCCCCGAAACCAGAGTACGTACCGAATAGTGTAGGGTAAAGACGTTGCATCTCCTCTTCGGATTCCCATGTTGTATCCGAACCCTTTCTATGCTCCCACTTGATCTTAACCTGGCCAATCTTCTTATCCGCAGGTCTTTAATCTTCTGATCTAGAATTTCGATTGGCCTTACCGCATAATTAAGGCTATTGTCCACCTCGATGTCATCATAGTGGATATAAGCCGTTTCCTCCGCTAAGCACTTTCAAAGTTGTGACACATGAAAGGTGCTATGAATTCCGCTCAATTCGTCCGGTAACTCAAGGCGATACGCTACCTTGCCAACCCGTTCAATGATTTTAAATGGCCCGACAAACCTCGGGCTTAGTTTCCCTCTTTTCCTGAATCGGATAACGCCTTTCCATAGGGAAACTTTTAACATAACCATGTCGCCCACCTGAAATTCAATCGGTTTCCGTGTCTTGTCGGCATACGACTTTTGTCTGTCTTGGGGCGCTTTCAAATGAGCCCGAACCACGTCGATTTTCTCGTTAGTGGCTTGAACTACGTCTTTATGAGCCAATTCACGCAGACCCACTTCACCCCAACACACCGAGGTTCTACATTTCCTACCATATAGCATCTCATACGGAGCCATGCCGATGCTGGCATGATAACTGTTGTTATAAGAGAATTCTGCTAACGGCAAATACACATCCCAACTGCCCCCGAAATCAATAATACACGCTCTCAGCATGTCTTCTAGTGTTTGTATCGTTCTCTCACTCTGTCCATCCGTCTGAGGATGGTATGCAGTGCTGATAAAAAGTTTTGTTCCCTTCTGTTCCTAGAATTCTCACCAGAAGTGTGAAGTAAACCAGGTATCCCTGTCCGACACAATAGATACCGGTACCCCATGACGTGCCACTATCTCGTTTATATATACCTCCGACATCTTTTCTGAAGTATATGTCTCACGTATAGGAATAAAGTGAGCACTCTTCGTCAATCTATCCACAACCACCCATATAGCATCGAATCCTCGGTTTGTCCTAGGCAGTTTGGTCAACAGGCCCATGGTGATATGTTCCCATTTCCAAACTGGAATTTCCAACGGTTGCAGTTTTCCATACGGTTTCTAGTGTTCCGCCTTGACTTGTAAACAAGTCAAGCACTTCTCTACATACTTTACAACATCCCTCTTCATTCTGGGCCACCAATAGTTTTGCTTTAGATCATTATACATCTTGGTTGCTCCCGGATGGATAGAATAATGAGATTTATGAGTTTCGTCAAGCAAAAGTGTGTTGACTCCACATGAATTTGGGACCCATATTCTTCCGAATCGGGTCTTTAACCCGTTGTTGCCATCCACCAAGTCTTTCAATTGACCGACTATCCTTTCCTTTTTCAAGTTTTCCTCTTTCACGCCTCGGCTTGTGCTTCTCTGATTCGTTCAAGTAAACCCGAGGTTATAACAAGCTGCATCGACCGCACTCGTATGGGGACATAGTCTGTTTTCCTTCTTAAGGCATCTGCCACAACATTAGCCTTCCCAGGGTGGTAATGTATCTCGCAATCATAGTCTTTTACCGTTTCTAACCATCGCCTTTGTCGCATGTTTAACTCCTTCTGATCGAAAAAGTATTTTAAACTCTTGTGGTCGGTAAATATGGTGCACTTTACCCCGTATAAATAGTGCCTCCATATTTTTAACGCAAACACCACCGCCGCCAATTCGAGATCGTGCGTGGGATATTTCTTTTCATGTATCTTTAATTGTCTCAAGGCATAAGCTATCACTTTGCCTCGTTGAATCAAAACACATCCGAGCCCCGATTGTGACGCATCCGAGTAGACTACCAAGTCTTCGACTCCATCCGACAACGTTAATACCGGAGCGTGAGTTAGCATCTTCTTTAGCGTTTGGAACGCCCTTTCTTGTTCATCGCCCCATATGAATCTTTCCTCCTTTCAAGTTAATTTGGTTAACGGGGAAGCTGTAACACCCCATGTTTTCACGAGTGAAAGTCAAAGTCAAGGTCAAAGTCAACGACCGATTTCGCGCGACTTGACTCGTAGAAATGTTTTTATTTTATTTATATTATGTGGAGTAAATGTCGTACATTACAATAATCGAATCGTGTTTACCATATTCCAATCGACCTACGACTGTGAAGGGTAGGAAGTAACAATGCGATAAAGTTAATCAAGCTATGCTAATCAAATCGACATCGAATCGAACTCGAACTGTGTATTTTACTTGTTGATTATACGTGTGTGTGTGCCTTACGTGTTACCTGTGCATGTTTATTTCATTTTATGTTATGCTGTGACAATCAAGCGAACTCAATCGAACTCGAAGTCTAACTCGAATGTAAACGAACCCGAATCCCGAGTCGAACCATATAAGAAGTAGTTGGGACTGAAAGTAATTTGACTAGGAAACCCTATCGAATCGCTCGCAAATCGAAACCGAAGCAACATTGCACCGAACGCACCAAAGCAGGTGGCATCCGCACGGATGGCCAATCCGCACGGATTGCCAATCCGCACGGATGACCTATCCGCGCGGATAGCCTATCCGGGTATGTGCCATACGCACGGCTCACCCCTTTCCCTTTTTGGCATCCTATAAATACAATGGTCACTCTCCAACTTTTCCACTTTTGGCAAGTGACGTCCGAACCACGCGCATTCTTCACTTTTTCTCAGATTTCTCTCAATCCAGGTAAGATCTTGCACTAATTCTTGTACGTTCTTGATCACTACACAATTCTACACCTTTCCATCTTTCAAATCTTCACATTTAACCATGAAATCATCCGGATTTGAGGTATTCTCGGGTGATGTAATCATGAAGTTCTTATTAACTTCAAGCTTGACCTCATTCCACCAAGAATAACTCAGATCTAAACGATTTCTACAAGTTTTCACAAGAACCTCACCTAAATCTAAACTTTTCTAAGGATAAAAGAGTTGAAAGAAATAAACCTAAGTTCTCTCCTTCTTTTACCCTTAAAATCGGTACGAATCTGATCGGTTCAGTGTTCTACTCGTCAATAGTGATGCACTAGTCCTAGATCTGGATTTTACCCATCAGACACCTGATTTCGGGGTCAACCGGAATGACCGTTTTGAGTCGCCGACAGGCCGAGTTAGGGTGGTTCCTGGCCGGTCTAGTCAAGCGGGTGAGAACACAATTCCAAGTGGTTGCCACGAAATCAGAACGTCTCGATAAACGATAACAGAAACCCAGAGTAGACGAACGGAACAATCAGACCAGAGGCTGTCCGCTCGGACCAGCTATCCGCACGGACAAGCTGTCCGCATGCACAGGCCATACGGACGGGTTGTCCCCCGGACGAGCTACCCTTGGGACCCACTTTCCAAACAAGGTTTGAGTATCGACGAATGAGCAATCCGGACGGACGACCTCTGAATGGATTACTCTTCGGATCATGAGATACTAAGGCCTTAAAATAAATTCAAACAGTGGTCATCCGCACGGCCAAGTCGTATGCACGGATTTCCATCCGCACGCACAGGCTGTCCGCACGGATTACCATTGTCCGCACGGACTACCATCCGGACGGATTGTTGTCCGCGCGACCGGCTTGAAAGGTAGAAACACTTATGTGTTTTCTAAATGCTACAACGAAAACTCCAAAGCACAAGCCATCATACACAAACACATTTCGCACTTAGGAAGAAACAATCCACTTGAACGATTATCCGCACAGACAACTTGTCCGCACGGATAAGCCATCCGCACGCACAACTAATCCGCACGGATTACCACCCGCACGGACAGTCGTACGCACTGATAGCTTATCCGGATGGATCACCATCCGCACGCATCACCATCCGCATGGATAGGTCATGCGCACGGATGACTCCCTCTCACGGATAGCTGGTCCGCACGATCAGCCATCCTAACCACGCTCACCTTGTACTGTTTTACGCGCCACTTAACGTTACGTTATCGAATCTATTCAGGCTAACCGTACTCGCTGTAAAAGCACTCCCTTCAATCCATAATCGCAGTGAGTATACTCGAACCCTTTTTGCTTTTAGCACTTTTGGGTGTTACATACGTTACGAATAATCAAACTACAACAATCACACTACTCAAGCTATTTTAACGCTAAACCATTTACGCATGTTATACGTGGCTTATGAATGCTTGTTTGTTATGTTTACACATGGAATGCTGTCTACCTGCCTTAGCAACGATAGTACTATAGTTTGGACTCAGCACGCGTTCACACGGGGGTTGTTAAGGATCTTTTACTTGCATTGATTACGGTGGTAATCATGTATTGCGAACTGCCTCGGGCAGTCAACCCGCAGTCATTGGTATCGATGGATCTATGTCGATAACTAACGTGCTTCATTTCACTATGTGTACGTGCTGGTTATGCGTAAACGAATTTGAACTCTATATGTTACTATCAAACTTGTATGCTCACCTTTACATTTCATGTATTAACTTTATTTTAACGTATGTGACAGGTGCCTAGGTTGTTTATATGCTTCTCGGGCTGTGATGAACTTGAAGCTAGGAACTGGAGTCTAGAAACCAACGAATAAACTAGTTATATTAAATCTGAGTTGTCGGAACAGAATATTTGTTTTGATGTTATCTGTAATAACTTGTTTGACTATTTAAGATACGGTATGGGACGTATTGCTTTAATTAAATGGTAATGATAGTTGTTATGGAAACTTCTGGACAATCTGTTTCGCTCAGTGCCGCGCCCCGATGATTCCGTCATCGGTTGGGGTGTGACAGATTGGTATCAGAGCCATAACTATAGGGAATTAGGCAAGACTCGACCTAGTCCGGGTCGAAGTCTTAGAGACCTAGTCTATAGTTAAGAACCAACAGACCAACTCACGCGTATGCGTAAACTCGCCACTATCACTCACTCTTTTCTATCACCGCACACGAATTTTCAAGTTGTGAACAGGCAATGAGGCTGAGAATAGGTGTGAAAACCGCAAACTCTCAACTAAAGTTGCCTAATCAGCTTGCGCTTTAGCTACAAACGAGGAGAATCATACCAAATTAGGAGTGAAATCCATATTTTGATGAATAATCTCCTCGAATTTTTCTATAAAAAACGAGGACGGAAGTTGCAAGATAGGGGTGAAACCCTAACCTTGACGACTCGTCCTGCTTTTATACAAAACTCTCACCAAAGTTCGATGGACTCCAACGATCAAAAGACACAATGTAACCAATGGGAATTGCGCCAACGCCCAAGAACCGAGGCAAAGGCATAGTCCTGGAGGTAATTGTGCACACAAGATCCTTGTGAATAGTCGAGCCACTTTGGTTAGTCGAAGTCTATTAGCCGCAGACAATCTACTTCTGATTTATCTACCTTTATGAGGATTTTATGTGTTTTTCTGTTATTAGTTTAAGTTTTGAGGTACTATTGGTTTCGACCCAACACTATTGCTTCTGCTAAAAACACAAAACTCACACGACACGACATTGACAAATCACTCGCGCTACACTGCTTTCGAACACTCGCAAACTCTGAATAATAGGTTACTGTTTTCTGACTGCTTTTAGTGATTAAGTTATACGTGTTTCTTGCTGTTATGCTTACGTGTTTAGCAATATTGTGATTATGTGCTCTATGTGTTTATGTGATTTTGTGCAATTCTGTGATTTTGTGACTATATGCGTTTACATGGTACGTGTTACTGAGCTTTAGTAGTAGTAGACGTGTGAGGTGAGATTCGAATACATGTGTTGAGTTCCATGGCGATGTCTATTGCAGACAATGTCGTCTGGATCCCGTCATCCACTCTCCCGCCAGGAAAAGAAGGACAGACGCCTTGCTTCCATCGTCGCGAAGGCTGTAGCAAAGGCGGTGAGCGATGCCTATGAGAATGCCAGCAAATCATCCGAGGAATCGAGGACTGAAGGTCCTAGAGCTGTCGCAAGACCTTTCAGTTTCAAACAATTCAAGTCATGTGGGCCGAAAGAATTCACAGGCGAAGGAGGTTACTCTGCGACAAAGTGGTTGCCCTAATGACCTTCGAACTCTGAACGCTACCAGCGTCTTTCATTCCCGTGCTTTGGACTGGTGGACGGCCGAGAGGAACAAGAGAGGGAATGATGCAGCTTACGGTTTGTCATGGGACGAGCTCAAGGAAGTCATGCTAGAGGAATTTTGCCCTCCTCACGAGCGTCAAAAGCTTGAAGATGAATTTTGGCACATACATCAGACGGATGGAGACAATGCTGGTCTTACTGCTCACTTCAAACAGCTCAGCATTATCTGTCCCGACCAGGTCAAGACTCCTGATATGACCATCAAGAAGTACATCCGAGCTTTGCCCGACTGCGTTGCTGATTTCGTGCAAACGGCTAAGACTACCACGATCGAGGAAACCTATCTGCTGGCCACTGAAATCAATGACAAAAGGGTTAAGGCTGTGGTGTGGGACAAGACCTCCAAGCATCTGCATCAAGCCACTACTGCTGCACCAACTGCTGAAACCACCTCGTCGAGCAACAAGCAAAAGAACAAGAGAAAGAACAGCTCCACCAACAAGAACTGTGCGATTACTGCTGCACCGATTCAAGCTGTACCTGCTCAACAGCGTCAAGTAGCGGCGCCTGTGGCCAATGCACCGCCTGCAAAGCGTGCATATACTGGACCACACCCGCTCTGCCCTACTTGCACCTATCACCACCCGACAGCTATTCAATGCCGCTTCTGTGCCCACTGCAACGTGTACGGCCATTTCACTGCCAACTGCCGTATACGTCAAGCTCCTGCCAATCAAGCTCTACTCGTTGCCCCACAAGGTCAACAAGCTCCTCCGGCACCCGCAGTTAAAGCCAGAGCATGCTTCACGTGTGGCGACCCGAATCATTTCGCCAACATGTGCCCAAACAGGGTAGTGAAACAAGAACCGCAACAACAGCCGCCGCAGCAGCAGCAACAGCAACAACAGGCAGCACGCGCCAGAACCTTCAATCTCAATGTGTGTCAAGCCCAGGCCGACAACAACGTGGTCAATGGTACGTTCCTTGTGAATGGTATTTATGCTTCATGTTTGTTTGATACTGGAGCCGATAATTGCTTTGTGTCGATCGAATTTGAGAAACTCCTTAGTCGTAGACGTTCCCGACTCTCCTCTGCATTTGATGTTGAAGTCGCTACCGGAAGAACTGTCGCTGTAAACTCTGTTATTCGTAATTGCACTCTCGAGCTCAACAATCACATCTTCTCAATTGATCTCATTCCGATGCAACTCGGAAGTTTCGACGTCATAGTAGGCATGGACTTTCTTCGCGAAAACCATGCCGAAGTTGTGTGCTTCGATAAGATGATTCGTTTTTCGCTCGCAAACGGTGATTCATTGTGCGTTTATGGTGATACTACTTCGAAGGGTCTCAAGCTTATGTCATGTCTCCAAGCTAGCAAGTATCTCCGCAAGGAATATAGAGCTTTCTTGGCTAACATTGTAGCAGCGGAGAAGGAGAAGGAAAAGAAAGAGAAGAAGGAAGTGAAAGACGTTCCTGTGGTTCAAGAATTTCCTCAAGTTTTTCCAGAGGATCTTCCCGGACTACCTCCAAAGCGCGATATTGATTTTCGCATTGATCTCATTCCTGGAGCTAATCCTATCGCTAGAGCTCCTTATCGACTCGCGCCGTCCGAAATGCGCGAACTCTCAACCCAACTCCAGGAATTGCTTGAAAAAGGCTTTATTCGCCCGAGCACCTCTCCTTGGGGCGCACCAGTCCTTTTCGTCAAAAAGAAGGACGGGTCGTTCCGGATGTGCATCGACTACCGGGAATTGAATAAGTTGACTATCAAGAACCGCTATCCTCTGCCTCGAATCGACGATTTGTTTGACCAACTACAAGGCGCTACGTGTTTCTCGAAGATCGATCTGCGTTCGGGATATCCCCAGCTGCGTATACAAGAGGAGGATATACCCAAAACCGCATTTCGTACTCGTTACGGCCATTACGAATTCGTTGTCATGCCATTTGGCCTAACCAACGCACCAGCAGTTTTCATGGATCTGATGAATTGAGTGTGTAAACCATATCTCGACCGTTTCGTCATCGTGTTCATCGACGATGTCTTGATCTATTCCAAAATGAGAGCCGAACACGCGCAACATCTACGTTTGGTTCTCGAGTTACTCCAGGGGAACCAACTCTACGCCAAATTCTCCAAGTGCGAGTTTTGGTTAGGAGAGGTTCAATTTCTGGGTCACATCGTAAATAGTCAGGGTATTCACGTCGATCCTGCGAAGATCGAAGCTGTTAAGAGCTGGGTTACGCCTAAGAACCCGACTGAAGTCCGCTCCTTTCTCAGGCTAGCAGGCTATTATCGACGATTCATCGAAGGGTTCTCGAAGATTGTTGTACCACTTACCTCTCTCACGCATAAGGACCAGCCTTTTGTCTGGGGAACCAAACAAGAGTCTGCCTTTCGAACCCTCAAATACATGCTTTGCAATGCTCTTGTACTCACACTACCCGACCGGAACGATAATTTCATTGTCTACTGTGATGCTTCCAACCTTGGTCTCGGTTGTGTCCTAATGCAACGGGACAAGGTCATAGCTTACGCATCTCGTCAGCTCAAAATCCACGAGAAGAACTATACAACCCACGATCTCGAGCTAGGCGCAGTTGTTTTTGCATTAAAGATTTCGCGACACTACCTGTATGGTACAAGGTGTATGATCTTCACCGATCACAAGAGCCTACAACACATCTTTAATCAGAAGGAACTAAATATGCGTCAACGCCGATGGGTAGAACTTCTCAACGATTACGACTGTGAGATTCGTTATCACCCAGGCAAGGCAAATGTTGTTGCCGACGCACTTAGCAGACGGAGCTATCTGCTTAGCACTCGTAATGTTCAAGCCCAGCACAACCTCGAAGCTCTCATTCGCAACGCCCAGCATGCATGTTTCAACGAACGCACTTTGAAGAAAGAAAGAATCTACCACGATGGAGCCCAACTTGTGAGCAAATCAAATGGGATATTCCACTTCTAAGACCGAATTTGGATTCCCAAGCGAACCAACCTGCGACAGATTATCATGGATGAAGCCCACAAATCCCGATACTCTATCCATCCCGGTGCTGACAAAATGTACCATGATCTTCGCTATAGGTACTGGTGGCCGGGTATGAAACGGGATATCGCTCTCTACGTCGGAAAATGCCTAACCTGTGCTAGAATCAAGGCTGAACACCAAAGACCCTCTGGCTTGCTCGAACAACCACCAATTCCCATGTGGAAGTGGGAGAGCATAGCTATGGATTTCGTAACCAAACTTCCAACCACGTCATCAGGTCACGACAGCATATGGGTTGTTATTGACCGTTTGACCAAGTCAGCTCACTTCCTACCAATACGAGAAGACTACAAGGTAGAACGATTAGCCCGAATCTACACCAACGAGATCATTTGTCGACATGGGACGCCTCGTGACATCATCTCTGATCGTGATGCTCGGTTTACTTCGCGATTGTGGGAAACATTTCAAACGGCACTCGGTACAACGCTTAATCTAAGTACTGCGTTCCACCCACAAACCGACGGTCAGACTGAAAGAACGATTCGTATACTTGAAGACATGCTCCGTTCGTGTGTTCTAGACTTCGGTGGTAATTGGGATAGACACCTTCCGTTAGTCGAATTCTCGTATAACAACAGCTACCAGGCTAGCATCTAGATGGCACCTTTCGAGGCCTTATACGGAAGAAGATGTCGATCGCCTATTGTGTGGCACGAGATCGGTCACTCGCAACTAACCGGTCCAGATCTACTACAAGAGACGACAGACAAAATTTTCCAAATTCGGGACAACCTAGCGAAAGCTCGGGATCGACAGAAAGTTTAAGCCGATAAAAAGCGCAAGCCCCGTGAATATGGCGTTGGTGACTACGTACTCCTAAAGGTATCACCTTGGAAGGGTGTAGTTCGATTCGGCAAGAAGGGGAAGCTCGCGCCTCGATACGTGGGACCTTTTAAGATTCTGGAAAGGATCAGAAAAGTCGCCTACAGACTCGAATTACCGGAGGAACTTAGCAATGTCCATCCGACTTTCCACGTGTCAAACCTCCGAAAGTGCATTGCCGACCACGACTTACATGATCCTCTAGATGATCTACAAGTGAACGAAACATTACACTTCGTGGAAAAGCCTATTGAAATCATGGATCGCCAAACTAAAGAACTCAGGCGCTCACGCATTCCTATTGTGAAGGTCCGATGGGAAGGCAAACGAGGCGCGGAGTTCACCTGGGAACTCGAAAGTGACATGAAGGCAAAGTATCCACAGTTGTTTAACGGATGAGTAATGTCCGGTTAAGAAAGGCAAGGTGGCATACTTGTAAATAAGGAGAGATTCCTTATATCCTTGGCCTATAAATAGAACCCTTAGGGTTAGTTTTAGAGACTTTTGCCATTTTAGAGAGTTTGGAGCTTGGTGCTTAGAGAGAGAAAGTAGAGAAAGAAAGTGGCAAAGTGATTCTAGTACTTTGTACGATGCTTTCAGTAATCAATAGAATCACGATTGTAGTAAATTCTAGTGTGTTTGATCTGAGCAATCGAGCACCTGCTCAGATACCACTTGTTAGGACCGATTTGACTCCGTTACGATTATGTTGGTCACACACGTTCACGGACTCCGCACGATTCATAGTCAACAATAGTCAATACGCATATGTTATCCGCACGGATATGTCATGCGTGCGGTGAACATCAACAGCAACATTCAACATTTTTCTAACAAGAATCTAAATTTCTCACAAATGACTTCAAATTAAGATCTGAAACTTTATAGGTTTTTAGATCAGACAATTTCGCATATCATATCCAAAAATCATCAATTTTTAACCGTAAAAACCCGATTAATTTGACAACCTTCAGTGGTCCAAACGAAGAACTCTCACACGTGATTCACGACCTAGTTACAGCTTTCGGCTTAATTTCGGGACGAAATTCCCTAAACAAGGGGAGGCTGTAACACCCCGTGTTTTCACGAGTGAAAGTCAAAGTCAAGGTCAAAGTCAACGACCGATTTCGCGCGACTTGACTTGTAGAAATGTTTTTATTTTATTTATATTATGTGGAGTAAATGTCGTACATTACAATAATCGAATCGTGTTTACCATATTCCAATCGACCTACGACTGTGAAGGGTAGGAAGTAACAATGCGATAAAGTTAATCAAGCTATGCTAATCAAATCGACATCGAATCGAACTCGAACTGTGTATTTTACTTGTTTATTATACGTGTGTGTGTGTGCCTTATGTGTTACCTGTGCATGTTTATTTCATTTTATGTTATGCTGTGACAATCAAGCGAACTCAATCGAACTCGAAGTCTAACTCGAATGTAAACGAACCCGAACCCGAATCCCGAGTCGAACCATATAAGAAGTAGTAGGGACTGAAAGTAATTTGACTAGGAAACCCTATCGAATCGCTCGCAAATCGAAACCGAAGCAACATCACACCGAACGCACCAAAGCAGGTGGCATCCGCACGGATGGCCAATCCGCACGGATTGCCAATCCGCACGGATTGCCAATCCGCACGGATGACCTATCCGCGCGGATAGCCTATCCGGGTACGTACCATGCGCACGGCTCACCCCTTTCCCTTTTTGGCATCCTATAAATACACTGGTCACTCTCCAACTTTTCCACTTTTGGCAAGTGACGTCCGAACCACGCGCATTCTTCACTTTTTCTCAGATTTCTCTCAATCCAGGTAAGATCTTGCACTAATTCTTGTACGTTCTTGATCACTACACAATTCTACACCTTTCCATCTTTCAAATCTTCACATTTAACCATGAAATCATCCGGATTTGAGGTATTCTCGGGTGACGTCATCATGAAGTTCTTATGAACTTCAAGCTTGACCTCATTCCACCAAGAATAACTCAGATCTAAACGATTTCTACAAGTTTTCACAAGAACCTCACCTAAATCTAAACTTTTCTAAGGATAAAAGAGTTGAAAGAAATAAACCTAAGTTCTCTCCTTCTTTTACCCTTAAAATCGGTACGAATCTGATCGGTTCAGTGTTCTACTCGTCAATAGTGATGCACTAGTCCTAGATCTGGATTTTACCCATCAGACACCTGATTTCGGGGTCAACCGGAATGACCGTTCTGAGTCGCCGACAGGCCGAGTTAGGGTGGTTCCTGGCCGGTCTAGTCAAGCGGGTGAGAACACAATTCCAAGTGGTTGCCACGAAATCAGAACGTCTCGATAAACGACAACAGAAACCCAGAGTAGACGAACGAAACAATCAGACCAGAGGCTGTCCGCACGGACCAGCTATCCGCACGGACAAGCTGTCCGCATGCACAGGCCATACGGACGGGTTGTCACCCGGACGAGCTACCCTTGGGACCCACTTTCCAAACTAGGTTTGAGTATCGACGAATGAGCAATCCGGACGAACGACCTCTGAATGGATTACTCTTCGGATCATGAGATACTAAGGCCTTAAAATAAATTCAAACAGTGGTCATCCGCACGGCCAAGTCGTACGCACGGATTTCCATCCGCACGCACAGGCTGTCCGCACGGATTACCATTGTCCGCACGGACTACCATCCGGACGGATTGTTGTCCGTGCGACCGGCTTGAAAGGTAGAAACACTTATGTGTTTTCTAAATGCTACAACGAAAACTCCAAAGCACAAGCCATCATACACAAACACAACTCGCACTTAGGAAGAAACAATCCACTTGAACGATTATCCGCACAGACAACTTGTCCGCACGGATAAGCCATCCGCACGGATTACCACCCGCACGGACAGTCGTACGCACAGATAGCTTATCCAGATGGATCACCATCCGCACGCATCACCATCCGCATGGATAGGTCATGCGCACGGATGACTCCCTCTCACAGATAGCTGGTCCGCACGATCAGCCATCCTAACCATGCTCACCTTGTACTGTTTTACGTGCCACTTAACGTTACGTTATCGAATCTATTCAGGCTAACTGTACTCGCTGTAAAAGCGCTCCCTTCAATCCATAATCGCAGTGAGTATACTCGAACCCTTTTTGCTTTTAGCACTTTTGGGTGTTACATACGTTACGAATAATCAAACTACAACAATCACACTACTCAAGCTATTTTAACGCTAAACCATTTACGCATGTTATACGTGGCTTATGAATGCTTGTTTGTTATGTTTACACATGGAATGCTGTCTACCTGCCTTAGCAACGATAGTACTATAGTTTGGACTCAGCACCTGTTCACACGGGGGTTGTTAAGGATCTTTTACTTGCATTGATTACGGTGGTAATCATGTATTGCAAACTGCCTCGGGCAGTCAACCCGCAGTCATTGGTATCGATGGATCTATGTCGATAACTAATGTGCTTCATTTCACTATGTGTACGTGCTGGTTATGCGTAAACGAATTTGAACTTTATATGCTACTATCAAACTTGTATGCTCACCTTTACATTTCGTGTATTGACTTTATTTTAACGTATGTGACAGGTGCCTAGGTTGTTTATATGCTTCTCGGGCTGTGATGAACTTAAAGCTAGGAACTGGAGTCTAGAAACCAACGAATAAACTAGTTATATTAAATCTGAGTTGTCGGAACAGAATATTTGTTTTGATGTTATCTGTAATAACTTGTTTGACTATTTAAGATACGGTATGGGACATATTGCTTTAATTAAATGGTAATGATAGTTGTTATGGAAACTTCTGGACAATCTGTTTCGCTCAGTGCCGTGCCCCGATGATTCCGCCATCGGTTGGGGTGTGACAGAAGCAATCTTGGAGAAATCTTGAATGAATCTCCTGTAGTATCCCGCAAGCCCCAAGAAACTTCTAATTTCCGAAGGATTCTTCAGAGGGCTCCATTTTGACACGGCCTCTATCTTTGACGAATCTACCAATATTATGTCGGCACTTATGATGTGGCCGAGGAATTGCACCTCTCGTAACCAAAAGGCCACTTTGAAAATTTCGCATTCAACCTTTCTCGCCTGAGTGTCTCTAACACCTCCTGTAAATGATGCGCATGATCTGCCTCACTTTTCGAATATACTAGAATGTCGTCGATAAACACGATTACCGATTTGTCCAACATTGGCTTGCAAACCCGGTTCATGAGGTCCATGAACGCCGCAGGTGCATTCGTCAGCCCGAATGACATCATGAGGAACTCGTAATGCCCGTATCGCGTGCGGAAAGCCGTCTTCGGTACATTCTCTTCCTTGACCTTTAATTGGTGATATCCCGATCTAAGGTCGATTTTTGATGACCAATTCGCACCTTGTAATTGGTCGAATAAATCATCTATTCTAGGAAGCGGGTATCGATTCTTTACTGTGAGTTTGTTTAACTCCCGGTAATCGATACGCATTCGCATGCTTTCGTCTTTCTTTTTCATGAATAGTACCTGTAGGACCGGTTTGACTCTGTAACGATTGCGAACCGACTCGTGTAACGTGTGGAATTCGTACACGAACGTGACCGAACTCACAAGACGTAATATAATCAGTGATTCGATTGATGATATGAAAAGTACAAAGTCACGTGAATCACCTAGAACACTTTCTCTCTCTAGGCACCAAGCTCTCCAAAGATCCAAATGAGCAAAAGTCCTAAAACTAAGGTATAAGCCTCCTATTTATAGGCCAAGGCTTTAATGAGAAAACTCATTAATTACAATATTGCCACCTTGCCTTTTTCCTACTTATTACAATATAAAGTCTTGTTTTCTTCAGTTTCAGCTACGAACTGGATTGATGGAGGCGATAGACATTACTGCACTAACAGTACCGGTGCGCCCCAATGAGACACACTCGGCCTTATAAACCCTTTATCGAGCAAGTCTTGAATCTACGACATTAGTTCTTGTAACTCTAATGGCGCGAGTCGGTACGGCGCTTAAGGTACGGGTTTCGCGCCCGGAACCAATTTGATTCCGAACTCTACCTCCTGTTCAGGTGATATTCCCGGTAAATCTTCCGGAAACACGTCTTCGAAGTCACGTACCACCGGTGCGTCTCCAATCTTCGATGATTCTTTCTCGGGCTCATTCGCGTATATCATAAACGCTCTACATCCATGCTTCATGAGTTTGTGAGCTTTCAACATCGAACATATTATCGGATTGTCTCCTTTCTCGCCATAGATGGTAACGTGTTTTCCGCTCGGGGATGTTAACTTTATCTCCTTACAGAAACACACGACTTTCGCGTGGTGTCGGGATAACCAATCCATCCCAACAACCACTTGAAATTCTCCCATCGACATCGGGATTAAGTCTATTGAGTATTCCTCGTCATCGATACTCAATTTATAGCCTTGACAAACGTCACACACTATGAAACTCTTGTTATTTCCTATTTCAACTTCTAGGGGCACAGATAATTTTGTCAATACAAATGAGGGATGTCGAATAAATCCATGTGAAATAAAGGATTTATTCGCACCCGTATCAAATAATACACGTGCAGGGATCGAGTTTATTGCGAATATACCTGAGACCACATCGGGTTCTGACTTTGCTTCAACTGTAGTTAATTGGAAGGATCTAGCCTTCGCCTTTTGGGACTCCACTTGAACGTCTTTCTCGTTCTTTTTCCCGACCAATTCCGGGCATTTAGACTTTTTGTGACCGGGCTGATAGCACTTGTAGCAAACTAAAACTTTACCCGGACATAAGGATGTCGCGTGCCCCGTTTTCCCGCATATGGGACACGGTTTGTCTTTGAAGCGGCACTCGCCCTTGTGCCCTTTTCCACAAACTTTACAACTTGGCGACCCGCCTTTCACATCCGCCTTTCGCGTCGATTCTGATGTTTTCTCCTTCTTTGTAGGGCTTGGATTTACATCCTACGCCCTGCGTTCGCCTCTCTCAATCTGTTTCTTCAATTCAATCTCCCACTCCCGGACGATGTTAATGATTTCCGTGAGGGTTTCATACTTTGAGGGAGTCATAAACTCCCGGTATTCAGCGCTCAGCATATTGTAATAATAGTATATCTTCTGCTCTTCAGTAGTCACTAACTCATCACAGAACCTCAGCTTATCCATGAATATACCCGTGATTTTATCAATTGTTTCACCCCTTTGCCTTAGCTGGATGAACTCCTCCTTGATCCTGTTGATGACTGCCTTGGGACTGTGATGTTTAAGGAATGGTACCTTAAACTCGTCCCATGTCATGAACCTTGCCGCTTCGGCTCCAATCTCTTTCTTTTTGTTATCCCACTAGTCCTTGGCTTGACCCCTCAACTGACCCGTTCTGTAAGCCACAAAATCGCTCACGTCACAGTGGGTCCTTTCAAACACCTCTTCGACATCACTTAGCCATCTTTGGCATATTATCGGGTCAACCTCCCCGTTGTAAATTGGCGGTTTACACGCCATAAACTCCTTGTATGAACATCCCTTACGTTCCCCTGATTTTTCTTTCATAAGGTTGACATTGTCTTCCAACCTTTTAACTCGTTCTTCGACTAATGATAGCACTATATTTTGAATTTTGTCTATGAAACCGGATAGACTACCCTCAATTGCCTTCCCCACTTCTTCGGCAATTATCTCTTTCATTTGTTCGGTGTCTGTCGGCACCGGACCGTTGTCACTCCTTTCCGTCATCTTGAAACTGAAATGTTTACATCAATTATTAAACATTTCATTTATAACATAGCTTTATTTGCTTAGGTTTAGCCAAGTTCGTAACTTGCTTTGACCGTTCTCATTTAGTGCACTTTCCGGGTTTGAGTGTGTTAACACGCTCTTCCCGTGCACATTAATTCACATTCCTTTTTCCCATATATAATTCTTACCGGATGATCGATCAAGCTTGAACCGAACACACTTTGTTGACAACCTTAAGCTCTGATTACCAACTTGTAACACCCGTCTCGTTTTTATAGGAATTTAATATAAAATAAGCATTTTTAAACCAAAAACTTCGATTAATATTTCATACCAAATGGAAGTTTTCATAAAGTTGGCCTTCTAGTTAACAACTACTAGTTTAAACAACCCCAAAACACATGTTTAAGTGTCTACAATATAAACATTGTCTTTAACAAAGTTAACTAGTTGCGGAAGCTTCAAAAGATTGTGTTCGGTTCTTGAAAAGATGCTTGATCGCCATCGGGATTAAGTCCATCATCACCTAAGGTCAAAACCACACCAATTCGTTAGTTTTGACAACATAAAATCAAGTGTACATAAGTTCTGATGCCGTACAACGAAAACGAACAACAATTTCAGCTATTTAGGTCTGTCGTGCCACGCGACAGATCCAGTCAAAGCCTTCGCGGCCCGCGATGGTCGTCGCGTGACGCGACGATGATGGTGATTAGGCATGGCACAACGCGAGGCCACCATTTTGGCAGTAAGCTCGTTAAATGGAGCTGCATATCTGCCCATCATTACTATTTTCATATAACAACTTTTAAACTATCATAACTTTCGACTTAAGCGTCCGTTTTAGCCGATTCTTTTTCCTGTGCGTCCGTAATAAAATTACCGATGCGTCTATCATAACCATTGAGTCAAAATGGAATGTACGGGATGGAAGTTTACAAATGCACAATGTATTTATTCGACCCGTATAGTTTCTACACTAATTTAACCATTAACAACTTTATGACTACAAGGCGTATTTACCCCAACATCCAGGGCTTATGATCACCGGCGTTTCAACACCAACCCTATGGTTTCACGCTCTTGTGATCCATCCTCGCCAAAAAAAATTCAAACATACTTTTACTACAAATTAAACAGTTATTCGACCCGTTTGGCTCATTTATGGAATTCCACCATGTGTAATGACTACCAAACCCTTTCTAATAAATTTCTAACTCATTAAATAAAAGAGTGAACAATGTCACTTAAAGTAATACCAATCGTTATACTAAAACACAACTATGAACAATCGTAATATCTAAATTGCATGATGTAAAGGAACAAGTTACATACCTTCAAAGCACACCCTTCAATCGCGCGTCACCAACGGCTTATCCGCTCGACGCTCTGGTTTCCTTTCCTATAGAGTTCAATCTCGACACATTTAGAACTGTTTGTTTTACAAATAACGCATAGCTTACCAACTAGTACAAGTATGCGTTTTTGTTCATATTTCCTCATTTAGCCTTCTCTTAGGCATTTTTACAAACACTTTAAGGGCAACATTTTTACACAATTTCTTAACAAGTTCATGACTTGTTATATAGCCGAAATTAACATCAATCGGACAATTACATATCAATTTCAACATCAATAATTCAGAAATTACTTCCTATGAATCAGATTACACTAGAATAACAACCAATATCCTAGTGTTTATCAAGTTCCCACAAAACCCACTAATCACCTTCATTGGTGTTCATGGGATTTACAGAAATTAAGCATGATTTCACATATAATTGTCTAGGGTTCACACCTAGACACAAAACTATTCCTATTCTATCCATATAACATTTATTCAACCAAGAATTTCGAATTCTCTAAATTCATTCAGAAATTCAAGTAGAGATTTCCTATAAAATTTGCATACCTTATGATGCCTTCGATGAGGAGATCACTAAATTCGGATCTGATTTCTCTTTGGAACTGATTTAATCCTTCAATTTGAATGATTTGTAGGAACTAGGGTTTGGGGAATGAAGTCTTGGTCGCCCCCTTCTGTTTGATCGACTGGACATACACATTTGTGTGTGTTTGGTGTTTAAACTTTGTTTTTATTATTATTAGTTTTAGTTTTAACACCTTTAGTCCCTCCATTATCATTAAGTTCCTTATTTAAGGTGTTTTAACCTTCTAGCAAGTTATTTACAAGACTCATGACTAACTGGGTTATTTATTCCCAGTTAGTTTGTTCTTTATTTTATACTTTATAATTCTAATACAAAGTTTTATATTTTCGGGGTGTTATAAAGAATGTTAAAACAACAAGGGTAAGGTCAGGGGAATGTATGACCGTTTCTCGTGCCAACCTCATCACATCCTAGGTTGTACCTGCCAACAAGAAAGAACTCGTTAGAAGGGGCCAGAGACCGAGGTCTCAGGACCACCCTTTGACGCTCAACATTAGTAATTTATCCCATAAGAATGTATAAACATAAAATATAGATGTATGCATAGGTATTAGGGAGATAGAGAATGCTTGGAGAGGTTGTGGTTGAGATCCAAAGATTAACTAGCAGTTGTGGTGATTCCAGGTATCATAGCTGGTGGGCTAGAATTTCACACACCAACCGATGGCGGAAACATCGGGGCAGGACGAATAAATCGCTCAAAGTATCATAACGCTATTTGTTTCGATATAGATTAATCAAATTTCATACTAAGTATCAAACTGTCATACACCACTTAACCAAAACAAATTGTATCAAACATAGATCAAAATTTTAACAATTTCAAAAATATCGTTTTTCTAAGATGAGTTTCTAAGTGCATCCTAGCTTGATTTCTTGACTTCCTTCGCTTATCAACCTGCAACATGTATTAAAATAAAATCAACAAGTTTAATACATAGCATATATAGTTTAAAACTCATGTCCAACATGATAACATATTACAAGTTTTAGCATCAATATGTTAACCTAAGTCTCCAACGCGTTAACTGTGCCTTTCCTAGATTGTTACCACGAAGAGGAGGTAAAAGAATCAAACTCAATAATACCCTAAGTCTCAAGAGCGGTGCGTTAACCCTATAACGCTATAATTGTACAAGGTGGCTAAACATAAGATTCACGTTCACATAGCATAAAAGTCTCACAAGTATCATGTTCTCATGATTCATAGCGGACAAAGTAAGTTTCAAAACAAGTTTCAAGTGTCGCATGTTTACATAGAATACATGTTGCATCCCAAAAGTGTTTAAAACAAAAAGGGATCGAGTATACCCACAGCGGGTGCTCAAACTTAAACACTGCCTCATTGGATCGAAGGGAGCACTGAATCAGCCTGTGTGCGGGGAGTAGAGCATAGGTCCTCTAAGTGCTGGCCCAGTAAGGAACAAAGTGTCGAATACTGCAAAAATCGGGTTAAAGTGCCTGACAGACTATCGAGCAGATGGTCATCCGGACAGATGGCCATTCGAAAGGATGGCCATCCAAACGGATGACCATTCGAACGGACGGCCATTCGAACAGTGGGTGTTTGTGAACTGTTAATGTTTTCGATGTTTTGATCATAGTGTCCTACAAAACAAACAGCAATTGTCATCAAGAGTAGATCATCTGGACGGATGGTCATCCGATCGAATGGCCATTCGAACAAATGGTCAGTGTGTGAAGTTTCGTAAAATTTCTAAGTAAAAGTTTGGTATTAACGGAGACGGTGTGATGACGTGTCAAGCAACAGAAACACACGAAACCCAGTTTATTCGGTCGGATGGGAACCACCCCTTCGGACGGTAAACTGTTTTCGGTGGAATTTCATGTTTGACCCACTAGTCGGTCCATTTCTCTGGTGGAAGTCAGTTTTCAAGCCGACTCTCGACTAACAAACAAGTCGAGAGTCTGCTTGAGTCCGATTTCACCAATGTTTTGTATAAAAATTGAAGAAAAGTTCAGAAATAAGCTACAAAATGTGGATGTTTATCAGATCCGAGTCGGAAACATGTGAAATTCCGTTAGATCTGGTATAAAAGTATGATAATCCTTTAGATCTTGCATAAAAGTTGTGAAAAATCCTTTAGATCTGGACCCAATCTTGGTTAAATGATGTTCCACAACAGTTTTCATAAGCAACTGAGTGGAAATCACTTCAAGAGGTCCAAATCAGTTGGTTTTTGAGAAAAAGTTGAAGTGTTCGTGTGATTTTGATGAAGAAAGTGGTGTAGAAGTGATTAATGATAAGGATTAGAGGTAAAAGCTTACAATTTGGCCTTGAATCATGACTGAAAGTATCTGGGAGCTAGAGAGCGAATGAACCGAATGAAAGGTGAAAATGGAGGTTAAGTGCTCTATTTATAGGTAATAGTGACAGCTCCAATCGAATGGCTTTGATCGGATGAGTTAAGTCGATGCAAGTGGCAGTCGATCGGATGGCATTTCGGTCGAATGGCCATCCGTTCGGATGGTCATCCGGACGGATGGTCATCCGATCGGATGTCCATATTTCAGACAACCGATTCGCGTTCGTTAATTTTTCCAACTTTGGTTCGTTTTGCAAGCGAGGTTTAAGTGTTGTGTTGCGTATTATCGTGGGTTGCCATTGCTGTAGTACAATTATATCTAGATGTTTCAAAATAGCATAAATGACCGGAATAGTTTTGTGTTTCGAATGTGTTTCTCATTCATTAAGTATAGCATAACAGGTGTCAAGTATCTCGGATAAACATATTGTTCACATATAAAGGCATCACAAGAGTCAAGAATCATATCGTTCATAAAAAGCATCACACGGTTTCATATAGAGTAAAAGTTTCACATAGTTTAACGTAATCAAGATTAAAATAGTCTCATATTCATTATGATCGTTTACCTCGAGAGTAAAAGCATCACAGGGTAGGAAGTGCGATCAAACTTGCTAGGATAATAAGAATATCGAAACGCAGGGCGTTACAGTCTCCCATCCTTTAGGAGATTTCGTCCCCGAAATCCAAGAGGAAGATTGCTCAAAGAGCTATGGGTACTTGGTTTTCATTTCACTCTCAAGTTCCCAAGTGAATTCGGCTCCACTCTTTCCTTCCCATCGAACCTTGACTATGGAAATCTTGCAGCACCTTAGCCGCTTGGTACCTCGGTCCATGATTTCAACCGGTTTCTCCACAAAATGAAGAGTCTCGTTTATTTGCAAATCTTCGATGGGAACCTAAAGTTCCTCATCTGCTAAGCACTTCCTGAGATTAGAGACATGAAACATTGGATGTACGTTGCTAAGCTCTTGAGGCAAATCGAGTCGGTAAGCCACCTTACCAATCCTTTCGAGTATCTTGAAAGGACCCACATATCGAGGGGCAAGCTTTCCCTTTTTACCAAAGCGTATTACTCCTTTCCAGGGAGATACTTTGAGTAGAACGTGGTCTCCAACAATAAATTCCAGAGGCTTACGCCTTTTGTCAGCACAGCTCTTTTGTTTGCTTCTAGCCTTGAGCAAGTTGTCATGGATTTGAAGAATCTTATATGTTGTCTCTTGAATGATCTCAGGGCCAGTAAGTTGCTTGTCACCAATCTCATGCCAACTGATGGGAGATCGGTACTTGCGACCGTATAAAGCTTCGAAAGGAGCCATCTGAATACTGGAATGGTAGTTGTTGTTGTACGAGAATTTAATCAATGGTAAATGTACATCCCAATTACCACCAAAGTCGATGACACAAGAACGAAGCATATCCTCTAGGGTTTGAATAGTGCGTTCAGTCTGTCCATCCGTTTGAGGATGAAAGGCTGTACTAAGATTCAAGTAAGAACCCATAGCGGACTCAAAAGTTTGCCAAAGACGCGAAGTGAAACGACCATCGCGGTCAGAGATAATGTCAATGGGTATACCATGACGACATTAGATTTCTTCAGTGTAAATTCGAGCAAGTTTATACACTTTGAAATCTTCACGAATAGGAAGAAAGTGGGCTGATTTGGTCAAACGGTCGATGATTGCCCATATGCTATCATGACTGGAGGGTGTATGAGGGAGTTTAGTTACGAAGTCCATAGCGATGCTGTCCCATTTCCAAACAGGTATTTCGGGTTGTTCGAGAAGACCTGAAGGACGTTGATGTTCGGCTTTAACCTTTGAGCAAGTGAGACACTTCAAGACGTACGCGGCCATTTCCTTCTTCATACCAGGCCACCAATAAGACATACGCAAGTCATGCTACATCTTATCAGCTCTAGGATGAATAGAGTATCGGGATTTGTGAGCCTCATTCATAATGAGCTCATGAAGATTGTCGCGATCTGGCACCCAGATGCGATCGAGATAGTATTGAAGTCCATCAGACTTCGTCACAAGTTGGTCTATAGAAGCACCTCGTATTTCAACGATTAGACTACCTTCGTTGGCTGACGAGTATTGAGCTTCATGGATACAAGCATGAAAGTCACTAGTGATGTGAAAGCAATGGATGCTTCTAACATGAGTCTTACGACTAAGAGCATCGGCCACGACATTCGCTTTGCCAGGATGGTAACGAATCTCGCAGCGTAGTCGTTAAGAAACTCTACTTATCGTCGCTGACACATATTCAGTTCTTTTTGGTTAAAGATGTGCTGCAGGCTCTTATGGTCAGTGAAAACCACACACTTAGTACCATATAGGTAGTGTCGCCAAATCTTTAACCAAAAACAACTACGCCAAGCTCAAGATCGTGGGTAGTATAGTTCTTCTCATGTATTTTGAGTTATCGAGAGGCATAAGCGATGACCTTGTCTCACTACATGAGGACACAACCAAGACCACGGTTTGAGGCATCGCAATATACCACGAAATCATCATTCCCACTAGGGAGAGCAAGTACACGAGCGTTACAAAGCAGATTCTTAAGGGTTTGAAAAGATTCCTCTTGCTCAGGACCTCAAGCAAAAGGTTTCTCTTTCTGGGTTAACGAAGTGAGAGGAACGGCGATCTTTGAAAAGTCCGAGATGAATCGACGGTAATAACCCGCCAATCCCAAAAAGGAACGAATCTCGGATGCAGATTTAGGCGTAATCCAATTCTTCACTACTTCAATTTTGGAAGGGTTAACATGAATTCCTTGCTTGCTAACAACGTGCCAGAGAAATTGTACTTCCTTAATCCAGAATTCGCACTTAGAAAACTTTTCGTATAAGCGTTCACCTCGTAAAAGTTCTAACAGGAGGCGTAAATGTCGTTCATGACGAATAAATAAGAATATTATCAATAAAGACTATCACAAAACGATCCAAGTAAGGTTTACAAACACGATTCATAAGGTCCATGAACACAGCAGGTGCGTTGGTCAAGCCAAAAGGCATAACCACGAACTCGTAGTGTCCATAACGAGTGCGAAAAGCAATTTTGGGATATCTTCTTCAAGAACACGAAGCTGATGATAACCAGATCGAAGGTCAATTTTAGAGAAACAACTTGCACCTTGTAGTTGGTCGAATAGGTCATCGATGCGAGGGAGAGGATAACGGTTCTTGATGGTAAGTTTGTTAAATTCACGGTAGTCGATGCACATATGGAATGATCTATCTTTCTTCTTGACAAATAGCACAGGAGCACCCCAAGGTGAGGTACTTGGACATATAAAACCTTTGTCGAGTAGTTCTTGCAGTTGACTAGATAGCTCTTGCATCTCAGAGGGTGCAAGTCGGTGACGTGATTGTCGTGGGTCACGCAAATTTAATCCCAAAAACAACTATAGATAGTGGTAAAAGGGTATCGAACTCAGGGAGTATGTGGAAAGTATGTCTATTATGAAGCTTTGCAATTAAACTAAATTAAACTAAAATTGCAGAAATTAAAATTCAACAGTTGATTGATTGATTTTAAGAACTAATGTTAACTAATTAAATTGCAAATCAAAGATTGTTTTTGTAAACAGATTAGGAACAAGCAACCATCCTAGATTTCAGGTTTTAATCCACACTAATGCTTATGCTTAACTAGAAAGAACCACATAGACATGGCTCGTGTTTGATTATCTGTTTGTGATGAAAGAGAACTAAGTACTCGGATTATAAAATGCGAGGTTGTTACTCGATGATCAATTGACAATTATCCAACCCTAATCCCTCCCATGATATCTCGATTGCCAGCGACACCAAGAACGTATGGCTTAGATTAACATCAAACAATAATCAACAATTTACAAACAAATATCCAAACACCATAATAACTCAAACAAACATTCAAAGTTATTATTCTTGAAATTCAAGCACAAACATAGTGTTTCAAAAGCAAACCTTACATCTAGGATGATCACCAAAAGTTTATCCACGCATGACTTGGTGCATCATCTTCACACAACGATTAATGTTCATACGAATCGAATACGCAAACCGAATGTTAGGAATCGTTTAGAACCAAGCAAGATAGCCCAAAATCGCCCCTAGTGTCTCCCATAAACGTCCAATGATGGTAATACATGAAAAGACCTCATTAAACTGACTTAAAGATGGCGGTTACAAATTGTTCCGCAGCTTCCACCGTAACTTACGGCAGAGCCGTAAGTTACGGTACACATAAAAGTGTTACGGTGCTGTTTGTCTGCTTTACGGTAAGAAAAGGGCCAAAATCAAGTCCACTGTAAATTACGGTAGGACCGTAATTTACGGTGACAACCTCTTTTCTTTGTGCCTCTCGAAACTTTCAAGGAAATCTGCTAGCCCATTCACGTGATTGGACCACTGCCTTTCTTGTCTTGTATGTATATAATGATGATGTTGGAATTTATTAATGTTATTGAAAATCCTCAAAACCTTGTATCATTCACGTGACTATGGATGATAGTTGTTGACTATGTGATGTTGATATCTTCTCATGTGCCGCCCCATTTATTGTTCGTGTGATGTTGGCCCAATCAAAATATCTCCTTTGATACTTCCAAGCTGCCGTCCACCACTTGTATTGGCGGCCCAATAATCACTTCACATGCGTGTATATATGTCTTCTTGGCTGCTCATGTTCCCTCCAAATCGTCCCACATGTGATGATCACTCTTGAAACCGAAGCCCAAGTCAGCGAGCCCATGTGCTGTTCACATGCGTCCAAAAACTCCAAGCCCCATGATTGGCCCACTATCAAAAATGGATATCTTATGTTGACTTCATGTGCTGATGTGTATGGCTGCCTCCTCAAGTCTTCGTGACTTATGTGCCGCCCCTAATAAATAATGATGATGTTGGATTCTAGATGATATCTCCTATGTCACATGATATTTAGGATGAGTATTTGATGTTGATTATTTAAAATCACAACAAAAATCATCCACCAATGTTCCACATGTACGTCCAAGTCCCTGCCATCAATCAACATGTGCATTTTTCCTTTGCTCATCTTTAAATCTTTTACCGGGACCACACAACAGACATTCCACTTCATCTCTAAACCCGTTAACTTTCTCAACTTAAACAATTAACCTGCAAAACCACAATTTCTCGTAGTTATCTTATTCACGATACATAACTGTGTAAAAGATGGGATATGCACGTAATTAGCTCAATTAAGGGTTGTCCTACGGACCACCCGTCACATCCCCACACTTACCCGTTGCTTGTCCCAAGCAACCCATTCAAAAACTATTTCAAAACTAAAGCGATCAAACATGCAAACCAAGCTAAAATATATCATCCTTTTACTAACTTTCAATCATACCACAAGACACACCCCTCACAAAAACTCTCAGTGACAAGAAATATTAGCACATAATGCTAAACCACTCAATGCGTGTGTGTGTTTGTGCGACAATAAGCTTGTATACAAATCAAGTCTCCTCCTATTGAGTATTTGGCATGCTTATGAATCAAAAGGACTTACGGGTTGTAACGGGGCTAGGTGCAAAGGTAGGAAAATGGTGGAATATATATATGAGAGCTAATTGATTTGACCCGGTTTTTATTTCTACCACTCAACAAAGCAACCATCAAATATATACACAACTTCTTCAACATTTTCAACTACTATTGCAACCAATCACTTCTTTTTGTATTTTTCTCTTTTTTTTTCTTTTCTTTTTTTTTATAACACATCAAACTCAACAATATATACAAAAACATCAATACTACATACTAAATCTCCTAAACCGGGTCATCTCAAAAGGTAAAATTTTTTTGTAGGAAGTAGGCTCGGGTCACAATCGAATGGTCTAAGGCTCAACATGGCTTTCTAAGGACCAAACCCCCACCCCTCACAATACCAAGCTCATATATGTAAAGTATGAGGTCTAACCCACCAATCCCGCACTCTCACACGTCTAGACGAGGCTACCTAAAAGTCCCCTATCATTTTCAAAAGCATGCTAACTCTAGGATTTAACAAGAATTCGTACACAAGTTCTATTAACACAATAAACACACCGCCACTCAAACAATGAAATATCAATAACAATCATTTGTGGCTCAAATCCTCACCAAGAAAAGACTAGGAATGAGTGTCGGTGTGTCAAGTGGAACAATATCAAGTTTTCAAATTTTGAAAATTTTCGCTTGGCTTCATAAAAATTTTAAAACTCCTCAAAAATCCCCCCCCCCCCCATCCCCACACTTGGGATACATTGTCCCAATGTATGGTTTTGAGGGAAAGATCCCTTCTAACCAAAAACATTAGCTTTCGCTAATACTCTCAAATCCCAAATTTCTTTTTTTTTTAAATTATTTTTTTTATAATTTTTTAATAAACAAAAGCAAACTAATAAACTAACAATATTTCAAAGCTAAAGAATATGACAAGTCTAAGGAAAAAGTACATTGACCTGGTGAAGTTTGACACAACAGATATTGTAAATGATCCAATTTCCTATCACCACCTTCACACAAATATCCGCACATCTTCCCCACACTTGAGTGTTGCCATGGCCCTGAAACATAGAAAACTAAAGAAATAACAAGATCAGTGAAAAACCTCGGGTTGCCTCCTGAGCAGCGCTAAATTTTCAGGTCTTCAGCCAGACCGTGCCACCCCCATTTATGGTGGCTCAAAGAATCGGTTCCTGCCATCTCCATCACTTCCTTGTGCCATTGAACAAAATGCATCTATCTTGTTTTGACTCGGTGGGTAATCAAATACACTCTTGCTCGCACCCACATATGTTTCTTCACGGTCCGGTGGGTGCTTTTTTCTCAATCTTTGAAACACATTTTTCATACAATCACTAGACTCACCACCCTTACTCTCAATGGGCTCATAACTAATCACTCTAGTTTGAACATCAAAGTACAACTTGCGGTTCTTTTCGGTCATGGTAATAATCTCGTCTCTACAATTAATTTGAGCATTTGCTGTGTATAGAAACGGTCGACCTAAGATTACCCTTTGTTGTGATGCCATGTTGGTAGAAGCATAGTCCAAAACTAGAAAATCCACCGGGTATTCAAACTCTCCCAACTGAATCTTAACATTCCTAACCATTCCCCGTGGACGCCTCCAACTTCCATCCGCCAAGCTCACCATGGTGTCTATACCTTCAAGCGGACCAAAGTCGTACATATCGTATAGATCGCTTGGTAGCACACTCATGCTTGCCCCGTAGTCCAATAATGCGTGAGAGATTTTTAATTTTCCCACACGGATAGGCACGATTGGCGCTTCACACTCTCTATCATTCTCGACTTCGGCATCTTTTTCAAATCCTGCATTCACTTGACACGAAGAAGTTAGCAATGTTTCATTAAATTTAGTATTTGGAACGGTGCTTACCACATTGATGTTAATGCTTTTTGTGGTCTTGGGATTTGTCACCGTATCACTCGGTAGCTGGCCTTTTGCTTTCTTTAATATCGCCACGTCACTTGCAAGTTGACCCATTTGAGTGGTCAACGATTGGATGCTTTTGTCACGAACCTCGTCTTTTTGCATCCGAACCTCATCACGTTGGTTCATTCGTTGCATTTCACTTTGCATCGCCTTCAACATCTCCATCATCTCATTTCCACCCGAAGAGCTTTGACCCGTTTGATATTTCCTTTGAAATCCTTGGTTTCCTTGGAAATTCGGGTTAGCTTGATTTGAAGGGTTCCCATACCGAAAATTTGGGTGGTTCCTCAACCCGGGGTGGTAAGTATTAGAATTTATGTTGTTGTAGTTTCTACCACCCCCTCCTTGACCTTGACCTTGAATAGCATGAACCTCTCCGTATTGCCCTTCCACCATTCCTTGGCAATTTTCAGCCGCATGACCTATTTCATTACACAAAGCACAAACATCATAAATTTGGTTAGTAGTTTGAACATTACCATCATCTATGGCGTGCACTTGAGGTCGGGCAATGGCCGGTCGGTCTCTCCTCGATGCTTGAGCCTTTCTTTTTGAGGTAATTGCCATATTCTCTAAAAACTCCCAATTATCATTTTCATAATTTGTGCCAAAAGTTCCACCGGTAATGGACATTAAATCTCGAGCATCCTCGGCACTCAACCCCTCGTGGAAGGCATTCATCAACTCCCAAAGTTCAATCCCATGGTGAGGGCAATTCTTAATCATCATATTGAATCGTTCAAATGCCTCTTGGAACATCTCACCATGTTGTTGTTGTTGGAAGCTCCTCAACCCTTTTCTAGCATCGTTGGTCTTTTGGGCGGTATAAAATTCGTCTAAGAAAATTTGTTGCATCTCCGCCCAAGTATAAATAGATGCTGAAGGCAAAGTGTAGAACCACTTCTTTGCCTTGTCCTCCAAAGAAAACTGAAATAGGACCAACTTGACACCATCGGCCGAAAAACCTTGACTCCCAAAAGTATTGCAAATTGAGTCATAGGCCTCTAAATGGAAATACGGCTCCTCCGTTGCTAGCCCCTTGTATTTCGGCAAACTTTGCAAAGAATTCGTTCTTACTTCAAAGGTTCTCCCTTGGTTGTTGTGAGGGATAACCACCGGTGAAGGGTTTTGAGTAATGATCGGCCTGAAATGTGCTTCTATTCCCCGTGCTTGTTCCCTAAGATGCCTTCTTGGAACACCCAATCGACCCCTTGGACGAATAGGACCCATAGGTCTTGGTATATGCCCTTGTGGTGCGATTGGTTGTTGAAATTGTTGTTGGGGCATCGGTGGGTATTGAATCGGCCTTTGGAATTGAGGTTGTACGTTTTGTGGCCGAACTTGTTGCAATGGAATAGGGAGTTGCATTGGTGGCCCTTGTGGCCTCGGCCGAATGTGTTGTGGTATGAGTTGTTGTTGTTGCATTCCACCAACACTTGCCATTCCTTGAGATTGACTTTGCACATACCCAAACTCTCCTTGATCTCCATCACCCCCATAAGCATATCCTTCTTCCTCGTATCCTTCAAACTCTTCTTCATAACCTTCAAAATACCCATCTCCTCCTATAGCCGAAGATTGCATATAAGGATAAGACGAATATTGCATACCGGGTTGGTTCGATGGTCGATATGTAGAGGTAGTATGGATAACGGTTGAGCTTTGTGGTAGTGAGTGAGTAGAAGATGATTGACCCGTAGTTGGAGGAAAGAAGTGTGATAATGGTGGAATGGTGGCAGATGGGCTAAAGGTAAGACTGGGTTCGACTTGAGTAGTGTTCGATTGTGTAGTGTTGGATGGTGTAGTATCATGGATTGGAGTAGGAATTGTAGTGGTGTTTGGTATAGCGGTGTTTGGTGATGGTTGTGTGGAAGTAGGTATAAATGTTGAGGTCGTTTGACCCGTTGTGGGTGGTACTTGTGTTTCGTCCATGATGTTTCTTGGTGTAATGGGTGATGTAGGTGAACCAATGATTCTATTTTCGCGTAGCAAAACTCGGTTTTGCCTTAGTGTTCTTTCGATTTCCGGATCAAATGACAATGGTGAAGCTTTATGAGAGCCTCTAGTATGCATGCACCTGTAGAACCTGCACACTAAACACACCAGTGTAAACCCGAAAATAACAAAGCAAAACTAACAAACTGACACACGTTGCACACTACTCCCCGGCAACGGCGCCAAAATTTGACGTGATTGTCGTGGGTCACGCAAATTTAATCCCAAAAACAACTATAGATAGTGGTAAAAGGGTATCGAACTCAGGGAGTATGTGGAAAGTATGTCTATTATGAAGCTTTGCAATTAAACTAAAATTAAACTAAAATTGCAGAAATAAAAATTCAAGAGTTGATTGATTGATTTTAAGAACTAATGTTAACTAATTAAATTGCAAATCAAAGATTGTTTTTGTAAACAGATTAGGAACAAGCAACCATCCTAGATTTCAGGTTTTAATCCACACTAATGCTTATGCTTAACTAGAAAGAACCACATAGACATGGCTCGTGTTTGATTATCTGTTTGTGATGAAAGAGAACTAAGTACTCGGATTATAAAACGCGAGGTTGTTACTCGATGATCAATTGACAATTATCCAACCCTAATCCCTCCCATGATATCTCGATTGCCAGCGGCACCAAGAACGTATGGCTTAGATTAACATCAAACAATAATCAACAATTTACAAACAAATATCCAAACACCATAATAACTCAAACAAACATTCAAAGTTATTATTCTAGAAATTCAAGCACAAACATAGTGTTTCAAAAGCAAACCTTACATCTAGGATGATCACCAAAAGTTTAGCCACGCATGACTTGGTGCATCAGCTTCACACAATGATTAATGTTCATACGAATCGAATACACAAACCGAATGTTAGGAATCGTTTAGAACCAAGAAAGATAGCCCAAAATCGCCCCTAGTGTCTCCCAAAAACGTCCAATGATGGGAATACATGAAAAGACCTCATTAAACTGAATTAAAGATGGCGGTTACAAATTGTTCCGCAGCTTCCACCGTAACTTACGACAGAGCCATAAGTTACGGTACACATAAAAGTGTTACGGTGCTGTTTGTCTGCTTTACGGTAAGAAAAGGGCCAAAATCAAGTCCACCGTAAATTACGGTGGGACCGTAATTTACGGTGACAACCTCTTTTCTTTGTGCCTCTCGAAACTTTCAAGGAAATCTGCTAGCCCATTCACGTGATTGGACCACTGCCTTTCTTGTCTTGTATGTATATAATGATGATGTTGGAATTTATTAATGTTATTGAAAATCCTCAAAACCTTGTATCATTCACGTGACTATGGATGATAGTTGTTGACTATGTGATGTTGATATCTTCTCATGTGCCGCCCCATTTAATGTTCGTGTGATGTTGGCCCAATCAAAATATCTCCTTTGATACTTCCAAGCTGCCGTCCACCACTTGTATTGGCGGCCCAATAATCACTTCACATGCGTGTATATATGTCTTCTTGGCTGCTCATGTTCCCTCCAAATCGTCCCACATGTGATGATCACTCTTGAAACCGAAGCCCAAGTCAGCGAGCCCATGTGTTGTTCACATGCGTCCAAAAACTCCAAGCCCCATGATTGGCCCACTATCAAAAATGGATATCTTATGTTGACTTCATGTGCTGATGTATATGGCTGCCTCCTCAAGTCTTCGTGACTTATGTGCCGCCCCTAATTAATAATGATGATGTTGGATTCTAGATGATATCTCCTATGTCACATGATATTTAGGATGAGTATTTGATGTTGATTATTTAAAATCACAACAAAAATCATCCACCAATGTTCCACATGTACGTCCAAGTCCCTGCCACCAATCAACATGTGCATTTTTCCTTTGCTCATCTTTAAATCTTTTACCGGGACCACACAACAGACATTCCACTTCGTCTCTAAACCCGTTAACTTTCTCAACTTAAACAATTAACCTGCAAAACCACAATTTCTCGTAGTTATCTTATTCACGATACATAACTGTGTAAAAGATGGGATATGCACGTAATTAGCTCAGTTAAGGGTTGTCCTACGGACCACCCGTCAGTCGGTAGGGAGCCTTAGCGACGGGAATCGAACCAGGAATAAGATCAATACAAAAATCAACAGATCGAGGTGGAGGAAGACCAGGAAGATCTTTAGGAAAGACATCAGGGAAATCACACACTACTGGAACATCGCTTACGCTCTTTCCCTTGCCCTTTTCTTCCACTACGTGGGCTAAAAAGGAAAAGTATTGTTTACGTAAGCATCTATTCGCTTGAGTGCATGACATCAGTTTCAGTCCTCTAGAAGGTCGGTCCCCATAGACGTGCAAAGTATCACCAGAAGAGAGAGGTAAACGAACGTACTCTCGTGACAAGCGATTTCAGCATGGTTCTTACGCAACCAATCCATGCCTACTATGATATCGAAGCTACCCAGTTGCATGGGTATGAGGTCAATAATGAAAATGTGAACCTTAAGAGTCAGGAGACATTCACGGAGAATAGAGTCAACTAGAATAAACTTAACATCAGCAATCTCGACTGAGAACGACTTAGGTAGTTTAGAGAATGCACAGTTTAACATAGATTCAAATTCCATGAACACAAATCTTCTATCTGCACCAGTATCAAATAGAATCAAAGCGTAAAGAATATTAACAAGAAACGTACCATTAACGATGTCGTTGTCGTTCTGAGCTTGCTTGGCGTTGATGTTGAAAGTGCGTCCTCGCGGGGCTTGCTGCTGCTGCTGCTCTTGGTTCAACTGAGGGCACTAAGGACGGAGATGAATGGTATCCCCACACTTGTAGTAGGCTCGTGCGTTGTTTGCCGGTTTGGGGTTCTAGGGAGCTTGTTGAACTTGCTGAACTTGATTGGTCTGGTGATAGTACGGAGCAGTGTGACCATAACGGTTGCAGGAGGTACCGTGGCGACATGTAGAGTTGGCCGGGTGATGATAGTGACAAGTGTCGCACTTAGGATGAACCCCAGTGTATGACTTCTTAGTGCTATCAGGAGAAGCAGGGTTTGGAGTTGCAGCAGGTACAATCGCATTGCAACCAGAATTTTGAGACTTTCGTTTCTTGTTCTTGCTGCCACTTGATTGCTGGGTAATCTGGTTAGCTGGTTTAGAGGGAGCAGGTGTGCCAAATTGTTTATCACGAACACGGTTGTTGTTCAGCCTTGCTGCAAGACGGTAAACTTCTTCGATGGAATCCAGTTTTGCTGCTTCAATAGCGTCACGCATAACAGGAGGTAACCCATGAATGTACTTCGTAATCATGCGCTTAGGAGTAGACACCAAGTGAGGTACGATTATGCTAAGCTGCTTAAAACAGATAGTATAGGCCAGATTGTCATCACCAACTTGTTTCAGATGCCAGAACTCGTCCTCAAGTTTCCGCTGCTCATGAGGAGGGCAGAATTCGAGCATCATCAATTCCCTAACCTCGGCCCACGGTAAAGTATAAGCTTCATCATTGGAGCGGATATTTCTCTCATTGGTCCACCATTCCAAAGCTCTTCATTGGAAAACACCAAACTCCTGGTCTTCAGATGTTTAGGGCATTCGTTGTTAATGAAAGTAATTTCGATGCTGTCAAACCATTCCAGCATAGCAGTCACCCCATCACTGCCCGTGAAAGGCTTAGGGTTGTCGGAGACAAAGTGTTTGTAGTTGAAGCTTACAGGCTTAGGCTGGACCGCTTTCGAGTCAACAGAGGAGGGAGGAGTGTTTGAGCCCTGGATTTCAGTGACAATCTTGGGAACAATGCGTGCAATCTGGTTGGTCATAAAGGACATCATCTTTTTCTGGGTGTTGGCCTTAGACCTTTTGTTGGAAAGTCAGCTCGATGACATCTAAAGATTAAGAACAAGGGTCGGGTGAGGCTTGATCATAATGTTTTGTTAATTTGACTCGTATCACAAGGTACATCACATAGCATATAAATGTTTCAAATGGTATCACATATGTTTCACATAGCATAACAAGTTTCACATAGAAAGCAACATAAATTAGTTTGTTCACAAGAGATTATTATTGTTTTAGATTACGAAGGTACGTGCAAAGTGTGTAACGATTTGAAACGAGCGAAATAATAAGTAAAAACCACATGATAATCGAGGTAACAATAAAAGAGAGGCTCATAAAACATAGGACTGTTCAGGTAGAGAAATGTCGACTATTCCAAAGTGAATCGAAATCTTTTTTCGAGTTAAGGGAGCGTGCCTTGGCCTAATAGACAAATATCAATGAGAGGATTTGTCCTTCCAGTTACTACACGTCCTTAATCGATTGGAAAATTTTGAAACTTTGGCGAGACTGAAAATCAAAGAGTGGGACTAGTTATAAAGATGCGAGTTTCACCTCTAACTTGGTAACATCGTGCCCTAATGTTGTCGGTACTTATCAAAAGATAAGACCACTAGAATATGAGATGGAAATTTCCTTCAAGGTTTGGATATCACTCCTAACTTGAGGGTAAATTTCGTGCAAAATACAAGTATAGCTGAATGAAAGCCGTCATCAAAGGCAGGAATCACTCCTATTTTGATGAGTTGTTTCAATTGTGTTGCAAGAGTGTCTTCAAAGCATCCAAGTGTGTATTGTGTTAGCCTTAGGAAAGGCATGTATATATTAAGAGTCCAAAGAAAACAGATAGAAGCAATTAAGGGAGAATGCAAGTAGTTTTAAAGAACACATAGTGAGAATGTTCCTAAACTATAGACTAGGTAAAAGCATTCCTTCTTTTCCTAATTCCCTATAGTTATGGCTCTAATACCAATTTGTCACATCCCAACCGATGGCGGAAACATCGGAGTGGAAATAGCTCAAAGCATCATAACGCTACTTGTTTCGATATAGATTAATCAAATTTCATAATAAGTATCAAACTGTCATACACCACTTAACCAAAACAAATTGTATCAAACAAAGATCAAAATTTCAGCATGTTTCAAAAATATCGTTTTTCTAAGATGAGTTTCTAAGTGCATCTTAGCTAGATTTCCCGACTTCCTTCGCTTATCAACCTGCAACATGTATTAATAAAAAATCAACAAAAATGTTGGCGAGTATACAATTTTAATACATAGCATATATGGTTTAAAACTCATGTCCAACATGATAACATATTACAAGTTTCAGCATGCTAGCTAGCGTAATCAATATGTTAACCTAAGTCTCCAACGCGATAACTGTGCCTTTCCTACACCGTTGCCCTGAAGAGGAGTTAAAAGAATCAAACTCAACAATACCCCAAGTCTCAATGGCAGTGCCTTAACCATATAGTGCTATAATTGTCAAGGTGGCTAAACATAAGATTCACGTTCACATAGCATAAAAGTATCACAAGTATCATGTTTTCATGTTTCATAGCGGACAGAGTAAGTTTCAAAACAAGTTTCAAGTGTTGCATGTTTACATAGAATACATATTGCATCCCCAAAGTGTTTAAAACAAAAAGGGATCGAGTATACTCACAGTGGGTGCTCAAACTTAAACACTGCCTAATTGGATCGAAGGGAGTGCTGGATCAGCCTGCGTGCGGGGAACAGAGCATAAGTCCTCTAAATATTGGCCCGGTCTGGAACAGAGTGTCGAATGGTGAAAAATCGAGTTAAAGTTCCTGACAGACTATTCTAGCGGATGGTCATCCGAACGGATGGCCATTCGAACAGTGGGTGTTTGTGAATTGTTAATGTTTTCGATGTTTTAATCATAGTGTCCTACAAAATAAACAGCAATTGTCATCAGGAGTAGATCATCTGGATGGATGATCATCCGATCAGATGGCCATTCGAACAAATGGTCAGTGTGTGAAGTTTCAGAAAATTTCTAAGTAAAAGTTTGGTATTAACGGAGATGGTGTGACGACGTGTCAAGCAACGGAAAAAACACGAAACCTAGTTTATTCGGTCGGATGGGTACCACCCCTTCGGATGGTGAACTGTTTTCGGTGGAATTTTATGTTTGACCCGCTAGTCGGTCCATTTCTACGGTGGAAGTCAGTTTTCAAGCCGACTCTCGACTAAGAAACAAGTCAAAAGTCCGATTGAGTCCGATTTCACCAATTTTTTGTTTAAAAATTGAAGAAAAGTTCATAAATAAGTTGCAAAACGTGTTGTTTATCAGATTTGAGCCAGAAACATGTGAAATTCCATCAGATCTGGTATAAAAGTATGATAATCCTTTAGATCTTGTATAAAAGTTGTGAAAATCCTTTAGATCTGGACCCAATATTAGTTAAATGATGTTCCACAACAGTTTGCATAGGCAACCGAGTGGAAATCACCTTCAAGAGGTCCAAATCAGTGGGTTTTCGAGAAAAAGTTGAAGTGTTCGTGTGATTTTGATGAAGAAAGTGGTGTAGAAGTGATTAATGATAAGGATTAGAGGAGATTAGAGGTAAAAGCTTACAATTTGGCCTTGAATAGTGACTCAAAGTGTCTGGGAGCTTGAGAGCGAATGAACCGATTGAAAGGTGAAAATGGAGGTTAAGTGCTCTATTTATAGGTGATAGTGACAGCTCCAAACGAATGGCTTCGATTGGATGAGTTAAGTCGGTGCAACTGGCAGTCGATCGGATGGCGTTTCGGTCGAATGGCCATCCGGTCGGATGGTTTAACACCTCGTAAAAATCGTGTCCAATTATGTGTTGACACGTGTCCCTAATTCTAATTATGTCAAACGTTGACTAGGAGGGACTGTTATTGCCAAACAATGAAAACTTTGAATATGCAAGGACTAAAAGTGTCAACATGCTTAAACTAAGCCTCTGAGTGACCTTATACGGTGTTTGCATTCTTTCAATAAGCCACTTGTTGGATAAACGAAACCGTTTGCAATATAATTCAAAAGTTTGTGCATCGAAGGGTTAAAAGTATCAACATGTAAATTCTTACCTCTGAGTGACATTGTAATGGACCAAGAGCTTCATGATCTTCGTTCATACTCTCGGGAATGCCTATATTAGCCGTTCAAGGCTTTCATGCCCTTAAATGATAATACGCACAAGTTTGTGTGTTAAAGGGGTTTAAAGTGTCAACATGTTCAATTTAATCTATAAGTGACCCTTAAACGAAACCCGAAGCTTAATGATATTCGTTTACGTTTCCGAGAATGATCAAAAGTATCAAATATAAAACTTAAAGTGGCTTAGAGGGGCTTATTATGTTAAAAATGAAAGAAATTTAGAGTTAAGGAGGACCAGGGACCAAAGTTGACATTTTTTGAAACCTGATATGTGTGGTAGCGTCGCGCAACGCCTTCCCCCTTTTGTTGTCGCATGACGCAACGCCCTATTCTGCACAAAATGGTGTTTCCAGCTACAGGTTCCTTTTCCTTGGCCTCCAAACATACCACCTTTCTTCATAACTCGATTCTATGGACTCTTAAATGGTTTTAAAACATGGTAATACACTTGGAGTGATCCTAGAGAGCCCCATAACACTTGTCATGCTCTAGGGGTTTGATGTTCAAGTATAAATAGGGGCTTTGGGCAGCCCATTTCCTTCCACACTTCACTCTCAAACTCCCTTCTCGTTGCTTGAGCATTCTTGAGCATCTTCTTGGGATTCTAATCAAAAAGGAAGCCCTCCTGAGATTAAAGATCAAGCTAGGACCCTTTGTAAGTGTCCTTAGCCACTAGTTTCCGTTTTATAGGCTTTTAAGCCAAGAGTCAAGCGTTATCGTAATAATGCTTTGACTTTTAGTTAGACCTTAAACGATCAAGCCATTGTTCGCAACGAACATGGCTACGTGATCGTAATTAGGTAGGTGTTAATCCCTCAAAAGGGCACCTCCTAAGAATCACGTTTGCTTGGTCAATTGACGAGTCAAAGTAATATTAATTTAAAAAGTCAACGTGTCAGTTTTTAAAAAATATTGCGATATGAGTTTAAAAGTGTTCTAAAATACGTTTTATCAGCTAAACAACTCGGTAATAATTATTAGAACATGTGTAAACATGTTCGGCTCGTCAATTCTCGTTTTAGGGTCGGTTCGCAACCGAAAGTCGCGTAGTTTGACTTCTACGTTGACTTTTGGTTATAAACCGAATTAGACTAGTATGTTACTGATTTAGGGTTATGATATGATCCTTATATGATGTAACATAACCCTATAAGGTTATATTACATGATCGTATTAGTAATCTGAGTTTTATGCAAGTTTCTGTAATTATGCCATACTTTGACCTTTATGCCCTTTTTAGCAAAAATAAGGTTTTAGACACAAGTGAGTTTGCAAATGATTTGGGTACTGATATGTTGACATGTTTAGCATATTTTGATGTTTATAATATGGTCATAAACTGAGTTTACGCATATAAGCGTAAACTATGCTTTTAAAAGGACTAAAATGCCCTTTTAAGTCTAAAAAGAGTTTTAAACATTATTTTGGTATAAATCTCATTTACCTACTGATATGATATTATAATTAGGATTATTTGGGATTGTAAGTCAGATTGTAAACTGAGCTTAACTTCAGTTTCGTATACAATGCCGATAAATGACGAGAATGCCCTTATGGCGCATAAAACAAGTTTTAAGCATAATATGCATACCAAACCATTTCCTTACTGATTTTTTATGACAAATAAAATACTTTAACTATTCAAAGTTGGTCATAACATCAGATTTCATAAATCTTCACATAAATCGTCATTTAACGACATTAACGTCGTTTAGGCGCGTAGTGTGGTTTTAAACCATATTTATGAACCCAGACTTGTTACCTACTGATTTTATAAACCATTTTAAATGTTTTTATAATAGTTATAAGTCATGAACTCAGAATCCCAAATAAGTTCTCAAAACTATGTGTGAAATGACCAAAATGCCCCTACGGCGCATAGTTTGGTCTTAAAGCATAAACCACACATATATTTGACATCTTACTGATATGATATCATAATTTAAATATTTTTACAGAATGTTTATGATCATGACATCAGTTTACTCGCAAGCTCCTTTTATAAGTTGTAAATTACCAAAATGCCCTTATGAGGCATAGTTTGATTTTAAAACCTTAATGGGCATACAGGTTGATATCCTACTGATATGATAACTTGTTTAAAGTGTATTGGCATATGGAACTTGTTCATGACTCATCTGGTTACCCGTTATCGCTTATACGCGTACGGTTAGACTTACGTAACTAGTTTACATAAGTTTACCGAAAAGGGGTTTAACCTTATCATTTTGATCTCAAAATCTAGAATGTACTTTGTTTACCCCATATTATACAAGTCCTAGTACTTGTTGGGTTTAAACCACATTCTATTTGGTATACGCTTAATCTAGCGAACCTATTCTTAAGTATCTGGTCATATCTAAAAGATCTACCTTTGGCCCGTATACATTCTAAGAGATAATAAATATGTTCATTCCAGACTATAGTACCCCCTAGATAATCGGACTTGGGTCAATATACTTAGACTTGCGGCTTTTTTCCAAATATAGTCTTATTGATTGGAAGCTAGCAAAAAGGTAAATACACTTGACTTATTTTAGTGTAAACTTGGGATGGAAAATATGCCTCTTGGGACGGTTATTACACAAGTAAGTCGCCTATGATTGCGCAAAAGTGAAAGAATACGGTTTTATTTCATTTACTTGATAATGACTGTTATTGGGGGTTATTGATACCATGTCCGGACAACCCAATGGGTTAATCAAGCATATAATCTCGTAACAAGAAAAATCCCAAGATATATTTAAAATATCACCTACGGGTTATCTATATGTATAAAACTCTTTTCGAGAAAATATTTTTTCAAAGAGTCAGTTAAGTGTATTTACCAGCTTTGGCTGACGTATTTTCAAAAGATTGAACCGCAGGTACCGAACCTTATTATAGGCTGGGAATATGGGTCGGCTAGAATGAAGGCTAAGGAATTTGCACTCCTGATGCTTAAGGCCTATGATGTCTAAAGCTCTGTTTATTTGGATCTAGCCTGTGGGCTTGTATCGAACGCTTGTAATACTTTTATACATTCAAGCTTTATTTTAATAATTTTAATCCAATATTTCCGCTGCATATTATTATATTGTGATAGTTGTTATCCAGGCGTCACGATTGTATCCATCGGCGCCCACCGGAAATCGCGGTGTGACAGGTTGGTCTCAGAGCTACAGTTTGAGTGAATTAGACACTGGCCCTTAGTGTCTAATCTCAAATATCACAAATGCAGATTCCTTCAAAAAATCTGAGTCTAGACCTGAATATAAGACTACTCTTAATCTATATAGTAGTTATTGATTTTATACCGCCAAGATGTCGCGGACCAGATGAAGAAAACTATAATGGGTCAAGGACTCGGGAATCTCTACCATTGAGTATCTTGAAGTCCCATATGGTGAACTACATATGATTTGGAGACGATGACTCCGATACGAGGATGATAAACCTCGCCATCTGATGATATATCTTTTGATATTCTTGTGATATCCTAGTATCATTTATCTGAAGTTTATCATATTTGATAGACATTTCGGTGATATCTCACCAGCTGATTGGCACAGCAACAAGTTTGGAAAGTCGTATTATGGCAAGGATATTCGTGCATTTTTGGCACCAAATTTCTATTCTTTGACTCAAATGTTCTCTCATTCAAGAGAATAAACAGAAAAAGGAATCACTTTTTCTGATTCATACTTAAAGCATATAATTTCGAGTCTTCAAGCTCAATAAATTCAAACCCATCTGGGTATATATTATATTATATAAATTCGGCAAGTCTCGCCAGTAATTCCTCCAACTGGAATACGACAATGATTTTTATTTCATTGATTTTTAACAAATGCCAAACTTAGTTTGATGGAAGCACCATATGATAATTGGCAGTATCTTAGTGTGTCCCATAGATTGCTTTCATGTCTGGCCAGTATGACGGTTTAATGCATGGAACCACTAAGATCTCCTAACGGTCATATTGTACTAATATCGGCTAATAGTAAGCATCTAATATAATTTGGCGATATTACTGCCATAAGAAGAATCATTGATTTTTTGGAGCCTATTTTATGATTTTTCCTTTTATGAAGGTCACATTTATTGCTCCTACCTTATCAAACAGATCTCTCGATTGCGCAATAGACGAAGGCCAAAAAGCACGTGTTCCCACCAATGAGTGGTTGAAATAGTGCAAGATGTTCGTCCAAATATGAGACGACATATCCCAATTTTCCCGAAAAAGGAGAGGGGCATATATTTAAACGGTGTACTTTATTGAGCCGTACCATATACAGTGTACTTTATTGAGCTGTATTATATACATTGTACTTTATTGAGGCGTATCCCCATGTCTCCCAATAAAGGAGAGGGGTATATATTTAAACGGTGTACTTTATTGAGCCGTACCATATACAGTGTACTTTATTGAGCTGTATTATATACGTTGTACTTTATTAAGGCGTATCCACATGTCTCCCGATAAAGGAGAGGGGTATATATTTAAACGGTGTACTTTATTGAGCCGTACCATATACAGTGTACTTTATTGAGCTGTATTATATACGCTGTACTTTATTGAGGCGTATCCCCATGTCTCCCGATAAAGGAGAGGGGTATATATTTAAACGGTGTACTTTATTAAGCCGTATCATATACACTGTACTATATTGAGGTATATACCAAATCTCCAACTAAGGAGAAGTGCATAAAATTTAAAACGTCAAATGAGACGTGTCCTGGAAACTCCAACTGAGGAGAAGGACTAAAACTGCCAACTCTATTGGGTGAAGACAATTAGTCGAAGAACCGCTAGCAATCAAGCAAATAAATCTCTCTTAAATTACTCGGTCTACTACTTCTTATGAAATTGAGACTAGTAAATAAGAGAATGATAAAAGACTTTGTCTCTAATATATATTTTCCCACCATTGGTAGTGGTTGAAAAGAGTGATAGAAGTGGAAAACTGATTCCCTCACACTCATATAACCTTCAAAATCTTAAAGTGATTCTCGTCCAACTATAGGACGACACTTATCTAAGATCTCCAATAAATTTCCAAATGAGTGGAAAGGAGATAGAAATTTCATTCATCTATACGACACTAACCATCCCCAAATCTCCTAATGTGGAGAAAGACTTATAAATGGTGTACTTTATTGAGCCGTGTCATATACAGTGTACTTTATTGAGCTGTATCATATACGTTGTACTTTATTGAGGCGTATTCCCAAATCTCCTCATAAGGAGAAAGGGTAAAATTATAAATGGTGTACTTTATTGATCCGTACCATATACAATGTACTTTATTGAGTTGTATTATATACGCTGTACTTTATTGAGGCGTATTCCCAATTATCCCAATGTGGATAGGGACTTATATTTAAACGTCACTACGACGTATTCCCAATTATCCCAATGTGGGTAGGGACTTATATTTAAACGTCATTGCGACGTATTCCCAATTATCCCAATGTGGGTAGGGACTTATATTTAAACGTCACTGCGACGTATTCCCAATTATCCCAATGTGGATAGGGACTTATATTTAAACGTCACTACGACTTATTCCCAATTATCCCAATGTGGATAGGGACTTATATTTAAACGTCACTGCGATATATTCCCAATTATCCCAATGTGGATAGGGACTTATATTTAAACGTCACTGCAACGTATTCCCAAATATCCCAATATGGATAGGGACTCATATTTAAACATCAATTGCGATGTATTCCCAAATCTCCCAACACGGAGAGGGACTTATATTTTCAACGTCAACTGAGACGCATCTCCAAATGAGGAGAAGAGTTCATATTCAATACGTTGATTGAAACGTATTATTAAAATCTCCAACTAAATTCCCAACTGTATAGAAAGGAGAAAATCTTTGTCAACTTTGTGACGATACTCGTTCCAAATCTCCAACAATTCCCAATTATGTGGAAGGAGGGGAAACATAATACTGCTTTGTCAGTTAAAACAAAGACAGTTGTGACCTTTATGGATCCCTGTCTAAAGTGGTGGGTTATGCCCAAACCTCATAGTCTATATGATTAATGCGATCATAACTAATATCATCTGATACGAGGATCATATTATTTAACATCCTTAGTGATGTTTTTGCCTACGGGCTATAGCATAATGTCCAATTGAGACATTGACATTGTGATCTTTATGATCCCCTGTCCAAGG
The DNA here is from genome assembly GCA_030545235.1 of Helianthus tuberosus. NCBI lineage: Eukaryota > Viridiplantae > Streptophyta > Magnoliopsida > Asterales > Asteraceae > Helianthus > Helianthus tuberosus. The sequence continues at coordinate 66,100,096 of CM060377.1, read as the reverse complement.
TGGTGAGCTATGCTCAAGCTTAATAGTCTATATGATCAATGCGATCATGACTAAAAAAATCATCAATATGATGAATTATATTTAACATCCTTAATGATGTTTTGCCTACGGGCTATATTATATTGTCCAATTGTGACAAGATAATTGTAATCTTTTATGATTCCTTGCCCAAGGGGGTGAGCTATGCTCAAACCTCATAGTCGATATGATCAGTGTGATCCTGACTAATATCATCAATATGGTGATCATCTTATTAACATCCTTAGTGATGAAGTGCCTACGGGCTATACTTTACTATAATGTCAATAAGATAATGATAGTTGTGACCTTTAGGGTCCCCTGTTCAAAGTGGTGTTATACCAAACCTAATAGTCTATGTGATCAATGCGATCATGACTAATATCATCATCATGATAATCATACCTAACATCCCTAGTGATGTTCCACCTACGAGCTATATTATATCGTCCATTCGAGACAATGACAGTTGTGACCATTATGGTTCCCTGTGCAAAGTGAAGGGCTATGCCCAAGCCTCTCAGTCTATATGATCAAATGCGATCATGACTGGTATCATCATTGCGATGACCATTATTTTAACATCTTTGTGAAGTCAATCAAATTGCGTACGGGCCATATTATATTGTCAATTGCAACGAAAGTAGTGGTCTATGACCCCTTAACCAAAGGTAATGAATTATGTTCAAACCTTAAAGCCCACTGATCAAATAAGATCGCGACTTACATATCATTTAATGTCCTTCGTGACAAGGCTTTAATGTCGTATCTTCCAATGTCCTTTGTGACAAGGCTTAGTGCCATATCATATAAATGTCATTCGAGACAAGGCTTTAGTGCCATACCTTTCATGTCTTTGTGACGAGGCTTTGTGCCATATCTTTCACAGTCTATGTGACAGGCCTTGTGCCATATCTTCCATGTCCTTCGTGACAAGCCTATGTGCTATATCTATATGTCTTACATGACAGGCCAATGTGTTGTATTCTAAATGTCCTTGTGACAGGAAAATGTGCCGTATCCTAAATGTCTTTCGTGACTGGCCAATGTGTCGTATCCTAAATGTCCTTCGCGACAGGCCAATGTGTCATAATTAAATGTCTTATGTGACAAACCAATGAGCTATATAACTAAGCCCATTACCAACTACGGTAAGTAAGGCTAGTGAATATGATATATATAAGATCTGCAAGATCTAATGCAAATAAATTCATTTGCTATATAGTTCTCAAGGTATTACTGATGGCTTTATTATCTTCCAGATAAACTTATGGCGAGCCAGAATATTGGCAAAGCAAGTAAGAAAAATGGTGGTGACGATCTAGAGCACCAGAACCGTAATAACGAAGAGAATCGTCTTCGATCCATAGTTGTCGATGAAGTCGGTAAAGCCCTGGCTGGATTTATGGCCACATTTAAAGGGCTAGAGCCATCAGTATAGAAAGGGAACTCTGTATCTAAACCCTGTTCAAATACTCATAAGACTGAAAAGTCTCATTTCTCCTCAACTAAAAGTGAGCAGAGTATTAAGAGTATCAAGAAAACTGAGTCTCATGACTCTAAGAAGGGGTGTACTTATAAATACTTTGTTTCTTGTAAGCCCCGTAACTTTACGAGTGAGATTGGAGCAATTGATGCTCTAAAGTGGTTGGATGAAATGGAAACCGTTGTTGATATAAGCGGTTGTGCCGCCAAGGACACTGTTAAATATATGTCCCAATCCTTCATGGAGGATGCTCTGACTTGGTGGAAGACACTGATCCAATCCACTGGCAAGGTTGAAATGTACAACCTTACTTGGTCAAAGTTCGTGGAATTGATCCGCGAGACTTATTGCCCACCTCATGAGGTGGAGAAAGTTGAAACCGACTTTCTAAAGCTGACCATGAAAGGCCTCGAGTGTCGAGCTTATTTATCTGAATACAACTCTTTATTAAGACTCGTGCCGTATTTATTTACCCCCGAGTCTAAGCGCATTACGCGGTTTATTGGAGGACTAGCTCCAGAAATCAAAGGGATGGTTAAATCCTCCAAACCTGCTACTTATAGATCAGCTGTGGATCTGTCTCTTTCTCTCACTGAAGATGAAATAAGAGCAAAGGCAATTAAGGCCGAGGAGGATCATAAGCGAAAGCGTGATGATACCCCAAGCGAAAGGTTCGAATTATAATCAGTCTAAGCCGAATGAGGCAAAACCCAAATGTAAAACCTGCGGGAAGCCACACTTTGGAAAATGTCTCCGTGAGCCGACCAAGGGTTGTGGTATCTGTAAGAAGACAGATCATAAGTCTCATGAATGCAAAGATTTGAAAGACGCCACCTGCTATGGATGTGGCGAGAAAGGGCATATAAAGACCCGCTGCCCAAAGAGGGCAACTGACGAGAAGAACAAGGCCACTAATGGCAAGAAATGCAATGCTTGAGCCTTCCAATCTGCTGCAGCAGAAGCAGTTCAAGTCCTAACTTTATGTATATGTCTCTCATAAATGTCTTATTTATTAGAAACTTGTTTTAAACTCTGGAGCCAGTTAAAGCTTCATCGATTGTAAATTTAATAAAATTTTAAATCTGCCTTTTTTAGGCTTAAATATTAATTATAAAATCAAGTGGCCAATCTAGATGGTTTCACAAATGATATATCCTTCTTGAATCAATTTGTCTTTGATAATCTCTTATCTATAAATCCTGCGGGATTCGATATGTTCTTAGACATGGATTGGTTAGTAAAAAAAAACCAAATCCGTTGTGTCTGCAGTAAGAAACTTATCGAAATTAAAATCCCTATCCGGTGATATATTCACCATCCATGGAAGATCAACACTATGGATTACCGAGGAAGCTTTTATCCTTAAGGCATCCAAGTGATTGAAAGAAGGATGTGTTGTCTACATGACACAAGTAAATCCTGACGAATTAAAATCGAATGCTGAAGACTTATGTGTGGATGGACATGAGGAGTCCATAGCCACCTAGTAAGCTTAATGATTAAAATGTTCGCAAGTGAATCGAATGTCGTGGACCATTTGTGGTCTGCATACTGAACTAGAAAATCCCAAATAGAATTGGGAAATGGTAACAATGGATCTAGTCTCACAGTTACCTAAATATCGTGGCTATGACACGATATAGATTATAGTCGACAAACTTACTAAGTCGGCACCTCTTGTCAAATAAGGAAAAATTATAATTCCGAAAATTTAAGCTATATAACAACAACATCGAGTCTCCTTATGGAGCACTGTTGTCTAAAGTATCAAATTATGATACTAAAAATATTCTTGTCTTTGGAAATTCCAGGAAAGTGCTCAGTCGATAAGCACTTGTCATGTTTCGCCATGACGTTTAAACGTGAGCTTAAGGTTTATTGAAAAACCTTGTCCATTATAGACCATGAGAATTTAAGAGTTCCAAGTTTACCTCGTAAATGTGAATGGGATTCCCTTTGTGGCCTAGAATACTCTTGAGAGGTTGAAACCTCCTATGATATGGAATTAACCGTATTACTCTAAGCAAATCTTGAGATTGAGATTTCTTTTAAGGGGGTGAGGATGTAACACCTCGTAAAAATCATGTCCAATTATGTGTTGACATGTGTCCCTAATTCTAATTATGTCAAACGTTGACTAGGAGGGACTATTATTTCCAAACAATGAAAACTTTAAATATGCAAGGACTAAAAGTGTTAACATGCTTAAACTAAGCCTCTGAGTGACCTTATACGGTGTTCGTATTCTTTTAATAAGCCACTTGTTGGATAAACGAAACTGTTTGCAATATAATTCAAAAGTTTGTGCATCGAAGGGTTAAAAGCATCAACATGTAAATTCTTACCTCTGAGTGACCTTTTAACAGACCAACAGCTTCATGATCTTCGTTCATACTCTCGGGAATGCCTATATTAGCCATTCAAGGCTTTCATGCCGTTAAATGATAAGACGCACAAGTTTGCGTGTTAAAGGGGTTTAAAGTGTCAACATGTTCAATTTAATCTATAAGTGACCTTTAAATGAAACCCGAAGCTTAATGATATTCGTTTACGCTCCTGAGAATGATTATAATCCATCTTAAAGATCAAAAGTATCAAATATAAAACTTAAAGTGGCTTAGAGGGGCTTATTATGTCAAAAATGAAATAAATTTAGAATTATGGAGGACCAGGGACCAAAGTTGACATTTTTTGAAACCTGATATGTGTGGTAGCATCGCGCGACGCCTCCCCCCTTTTGCTGTCGCGCGACGCTCTATTCTGCGTAGAATGGTGTTTCCAGCTGCAGGTTCCTTTTCCTTGGCCTCCAAACATACCACCTTTCTTCATAACTCGAATCTATGGACTCTTAATTGGTTTTAAAACCTGGTAATACACTTGGAGTGATCCTAGAGAGCCCCATAACACTTGTCATGATCCAGGGGTTTGATGTTCAAGTATAAATAGGGGCTTTGGGCAGCCCATTTCCTTTCACACTTCACTCTCAAACTCCCTTCTCATTGCTTGAGCATTCTTGAGCATCTTCTTGGGATTCCTGATAAAAAAGGAAGCCCTCCTGAGTTTAAAGATCAAGCTAGGACCCTTTGTAAGTGTCCTTAGCCACTAGTTTCCGTTTTATAGGCTTTTAAGTAAGAGTCAAGCGTTATCGTAATAACGCTTTGACTTTTAGTTAGACCTTAAACGGTCAAGCCATTGTTTGCAACGAACATGGCTACGTGATCGTAATTAGGCAGGTGTTAATCCCTCAAAAGGGCACCTCCTAAGAATCACGTTTGCTTGGTCAATTGACGAGTCAAAGTAATATTAATTTAAAAAGTCAACGGATTAGTTTTTAAAAAATATTGCGATATGAGTTTAAAAGTGTTCTAAAATACGTTTTATCACCTAAACAACTCGGTAATAATTATTAGAACATGTGTAAACATGTTCGGCTCGTCAATTCCCGTTTTAGAGTCGGCTCGCAACCGAAAGTCGCGTAGTTTGACTTCTACGTTGACTTTTGGTTATAAACCGAATTAGACTAGTATGTTACTGATTTAGAGTTCTGATATGATCGTTATATGATGTAGCATAACCCTATAAGGTTATATTACATGATTGTATTAGTAATCTGAGTTTTATGCAAGTTTCCGTAATTATGCCATACTTTGATCTTTATGCCCTTTTTAGTAAAAATAAGGTTTTAGACACAAGTAAGCTTGCAAATGATTTAGGTATTGATATGTTGACATGTTTAACATATTTTGATGTTTATAATATGTTCATAAACTGATTTTATATAAGCGTAAACTATGCTTTTAAAAGGACTAAAATGCCCTTTTAAGTCTAAAATGATTTTTAAACATAATTTTGGTATAAAACTCATTTACCTACTGATATGATATTATAATTAGGATTATTTGGGATGCTAAGTCAGATTGTAAACTGAGCTTAACTTCAATTTCGTATACAATTCCGATAAATGAAGATAATGCCCTTATGGCGCATAAAACAAGTTTTAATCATAATATGCAAACCAAACCTTTTCCTTACTGATTTGTTATGAAAAATAAAATATTTTAACTATTCAAAGTTGGTCATAACATTAGATTCCGTAAATCTTCACATAAATCGTCATTTAACGACATTAACGCTGTTTAGGCGCGTAGTATGGTTTTCAACCATATTTATGAACCAAGACTTGTTACCTACTGATTTTATAAACCATTTTAAATTTTTTTACAGTAGGTATAAGTCATGAACTCAGAATTCCAAATAAGTTCTCAAAACTATGTGTGAAATGACCAAAATGCCCCTACGGCGCATAGTTTGGTCTTAAAGCTTAAACCACACATATATTTGACATCTTACTGATATGATATCATAATTTAAACATTTTTACAGAATGTTTATGACCATGACATCAGTTTACTCGCAAGCTCCTTTTATAAGTTGTAAATTACCAAAATGCCCTTATGAGGCATAGTTTGATTTTAAAACCTTAATGGGCATACAAGTTGATATCCTACTGATATTATAACTTGTTTAAAGTGCATTGACATATGGAACTTGTTCATCACACACCTGGTTACCCGTTATCGCTTATACGCATACGGTTAGACTTATGTAACTAGGTAACATAAGTTTACCGAAAGGGGGTTTAACCTTATCATTTTGATCTCAAAATCTAGAATGTGCTTTATTTACCAATATTATACAAGTCCTAGTACTTGTTGGGTTTAAACCACATTCTATTTGGTATACGCTTAATCTAGCGAACCTATTCTTAAGTATCGGGTCATATCTAAAGGATCTACCTTTGGCCCGTATACATTCTAACAGATAATAAATCTGTTCATTCCAGACTATAGTACCCCCAAGATAATCGGACTTGGGTCAATATACTTAGACTTGCGGCTTTTTGCCAAATATAGTCTTATTGATTGGAAGCTAGCAAAAAGATAAATACTCTTGACTTATTTTAGTGTAAACTTGGGATGGAAAATATGCCTCTTGGGACGGTTATTACACAAGTAAGTCGCCTATGATTGCGCAAAAGTGAAAGAATACGGTTTTATTTCGTTTACGTGATAATTACTGTTATTGGGGGTTATTGATACCATGTCCGGACAACCCAATGGGTTAATCATGCATATAATCTCGTAACAAGAAAAATCCCAAGATATATTTAAAAGATCACCTACGGGTTATCTATATGTATAAAACTCTTTTCGAGAAATTATTTTTTCAAAGAGTCAGTTAAGTGTATTTACCAGCTTTGGCTGGCGTATTTTCAAAAGATTGAACTGTAGGTACCGAACCTTATTATAGGCTGGGAATATGGGTCGGCTAGAATGAAGGCTAAGGAATTTGCACTCTTGATGCTTAAGGCCTATGATGTCTAAAGCTCTGTTTATTTGGATCCAGCTTGTGGGCTTGTATCGAACGCTTGCAATACTTTTATACATTCAAGCTTTATTTTAATAATTTTAATCCAATACTTCCGCTGCATATTATTAAATTGTGATAACTGTTATCCAGTCGTCACGATTGTACCCATCCGGGCCCACCAGATATCGGGGTGTGACAGATGGTCATCCGGACGGATGGTCATCCGATAGGATGTCCATTCGGACAGCCGATTCGCGTTCGTTAATTTTTCTAACTTTTGTTTGTTTTGCGAGCGAGGTTTGAGTGTTGCGTTGCGTATTATTGTGGGTTGCCATTACTATAGTACAATTATATCTAGATGTTTCAAAATAACATAAATGACCGGAATAGTTTCGTGTTTCGAATGTGTTACTCGTTCATTAATTATTAAAGCATAACAAGTGTCAAGTATCTAGGATAAACATATCATTCACATATAAAGGCATCACAAGAGTCAAGAATCATATCGTTCATAAGAACGATCACACAGTTTCATATAGAGTAAAAGTTTCACATAGTTTAACGTAATCAAGATTAAAATAGTCTCATATTCATTATGATCGTTTGCCTCGAGAGTAAAAGCATCACAGGGTAGGAAGTGCTATCAAACTTGCTAGGATAATAAGAATATCGAAACGCAGAGCATTACATAGAAACTGCAGATGTAGTACCTTAGGAGCTCGTAAGCTTAGCAGTTTAGAGGGTCAGGGAGAGAATGTAATTCTTGAGAGAGAGAGTAAATGGTTGGTAGGTCCAGACCAATTAGCCTGAATGAAGTAAGAGAGTGGACCCTCTATTTGACGACATGTTACTCCTAACTATAATGGGCTTGGTTGTGATGGACCGAACTAGCCCACTAAACATATTCTCTTGTTTTGGTTGTTAAGCTCCTGGCTTCGTGCTTGTCGCTCCCTACTTGTCGTTGTGGGAGCCTCTGGGTACCTACGTCATTAGTCCCATAGTCATAAGTAGTCATGACGTAGTTATGGTTGCTTATGACTCATAAGTTATGTGGTAAAGGGTGAAGCTTCCAATGATAAGTTATGTATGCATAAAACTCATTGAAGGAAGCTGATATCTGAAGTTGTTAGCAATCAACATTAAAGCGTACTGTGAGAAGCGATCATATGTGAAGCTTTTTGGAAGAAACTATCATATATGAAGCTTATTGGGAGAAGCTATCATTTGTGAAGCTTGTTAGAAGAAGCTATCATATGTGAAGCTTATTTGGAAGAGATATCATCTATGAAGCTTGTTGGAAGAAGCTATTGTATGTGAAGCTTATTTGGAGAAGCTATCATATGTAAGGCTTGTTGGAAGAGGCTATCGTATGTGAAACTTATTTGGAGAAGCAATCAGCTATGATGCTTGTTGGAAGAAACTATGACCTATGAATCTCTTTTTCTTGTATGAAGCTTATATGCTTCTTTTAGGACTTATTTGCTTCTAAGATTTTAAGCTTTTTGGTTAATTTTGGTGTTTTAAAATATTCTAAGCTTTTGTCTTCTGGTTTCCACACAAGTTTCTTTAGCTGTCTTAACGAATCTGGTGTGACAGCTTTCTTGATTTTGTCGTGATGGTAAGTGGAGTTTCGATCGACATTCTTCCTAGATCGGCACCCAAAGCCAGATCTCCTAACCACTTAGCACTAATGGAGATGAAAGAATTAAAGACCCAACTCGAAGAACTATTAGAGAAAGGATTCATACAGCCGAGTTCCTCGCCCTGGTGTTTGTCAAGAAGAAGGACGGGTCAATGAGGATGTGCATTGATTACCGTGAGTTAAACAAGATTACCATCAAGAACTGTTATCCTTTGCCAAGAATAAACGATATGGTTGATCAATTTCAATGTAACACCTCGAAAATTCACGTCCTAAAATGGGTTGACACGTGTCATATGTTTAAAACGTGTGAAAGAATATTATAGAAGGACTAAAGTTGACAAACATGGAAAGTATGTGAATATACATATTCTAAGTGTCAGCTGTGAATAAACATAAGGTACATTAACCCTACATGATGCTCATACCTTCAAACGAATAAATCATGGATCATACGAAGCAAAAAGTGAGAGATTACAAACTACAGGGGTTAAATGTGTCAACATGTTTAAAGATATACCTCTGAGTGACCTTTTGACAAACCTGAAGCTTTGTAACTATTAATTATGCTCACTAGAATGCGCGATATAAATTTCATAAAGTTTCGTTTGTCGTATGAGAAAGTTATGATCAAATTCGTGTGCGAAGGGTTAAAGCGAAAACATTGAAAGTTAAGACTTTTCGGGTTAACCGGAAGTGTTCAGGGACTTGGCAAAGTGGGTATAAGTCCTAAAGCCCTTATAGGTAAAAATAAGCGGGTCAAATTGCAAGAAATAACCTTGGTTGCCCTTTCGTGAAGCCAAAGGACAAGTCGCAAAATAACAAAAATGGAAAAATCAGAATTTCAGGCCCAGGCGGCCGGCTTTAGAATCTGTTAAACGTGAGGCGGGCCGCGTCAGGCGCCCAAAACCAGAAAAAGGTAGCAGCTGCCTGTAAACGCGGAAAACCGATCTTTAAATGACATTAATGCAATGTGGGCGACCCCTAAACAGTCCTAGACACTAGGAACACATGTTGGAAGGTTGTGGTCAGCTGATAGCCTTAGTTGTCAACATCTTATGGTGATTACAACTAGTATATAAGGCCTTCAAGTTTACAAACATTCCTCACACCTTCAATTGCATACCTGATCAAATCTGGAGCTCCCAAGCAGCCTCAAGAGATCATAAGTCGTGCATAGGACTCTTGTAAGTCTACTAATCCTTCTTTAATTAAGTTTAGCTTAGTATTTTAGCTAAAAGTCAAACCGTCGTAATTACGGTTTGACTTCGAGATTAGTCAACAATGGCTCAGTCATATCTCGAATTAAAAGTAGTTATAAGTTGGTATTTATATGGGTAATAAAACCTCAAAAGGGTTTCCCCTGATCACCACTCTAGCCAGGTCAAAAGTCGGGTCAAACTTATATTTAAAAAGTCAACAGGAAGCCTAAAATGCCATTTATGCATAATTAACATTGTAGATCATATACAACCTGTTGGATCATTGTTATAACTTAGTAATAAGTGCAAGGACATGTCTAAACATGTTCAACCCGACAATTTCCTGTTTAAACCCGGTTCGGAACCGAAAGTCACATAGTTTGACTTTCACTTTGACTTTCAGTTCTGACCCATTTAGGCATGTTTTAGAAATGCCTCAGAGCTTTAATTGGACTAGGTTACTTGTTAGAATAACCCTCTGTGATTATACACCTTGGTTCATTAGTTATCCAATTAATATGCATATTTCCGTTAATTGCTCATATGTTGACCATTATGCCCTTTACACCTTAAAACGTGATTTATGAAAAGGTAAAAGTGTAGAAACCTTAGTTACTGATATATAAACTGGTATGCAAAGTTTGACATCAGTTTGACTTGCAGATTAAGAGTTATGCTCATTATCGCAAATTTAAAGCTTTATGTTAATAAAACAGCGTAATTAACATATAGCCTAGTTAAGCCTACTTTTTGGTATCAAACTTAATACTCACTGATGTAATATATTATTTTGGGATTTTTAATGATTTTTAATTAATTTTAGACTGAGCATAACTAGTAGTCGTAGGCTTAATCCGGTAATTGTCGATTTTGCCCTTACGGGCCATAAAATGAGTTTTACCTATCTAAACGACTCCAAACCTTTTGCTACTGATCACATATGATAAATAAATTATTTTAAGCCTTCTGGAAATATAAAAAATATCAGATTTAAGTATCAAACCCGGAAATGGCCTTTAATCGCCTTATTAAGCGTTTTTAACGCATAGTATGTATTAAAATCATATTGAACATACTCGGGTTGATACCTACTGATATTTTAGGCAAATTAGAATGTTTTAACAGTAAGCAAAGGTTGGATAACTCAGACTTCGGTTTTGAGCTTTTCGGCTTATGTGAAATTACCAAAATGCCCCTACGGTGCATAGTTGGTTATATATGATAAATTTCACACATATACTTTAACCTACTGATATAACTTGGAAAATTGAGTATATTTGCTGATTACATCAGGCCTGTAACTCAGGTTAGCACTTAAACTCTTTTGCAACCTTTAAAAAGACCAAACTACCCCTGCGGGGCATAGTTTGTGTTTAAACACGTTTCGGGCATAATAAAAGACATCTTACTGATGTCACAACATATTTGAAGCATGTTAACTTAGGAAACCTGTATATGGCTCTTGCGGATACCCGTTACGCCTATTACGCGTTCGGTTCGGTTTATGTAACAAGTTTACATAAATTAGCCGAAACGGGTCAAACCTGATCGGTTTAATCTCAAAATCCAGAATGTGCATGAAGGACCCATATTAAACAAGTCTCTGAACTTGTCGGGTCTAAATCACATTCTATCCGGTCTTCGCTTAATCATGCGTATGAACCGTATCTTTGAAACTAGCCGGTCTAAGCTTAAGCTTAATTAAAGACCCGTTAGGATTCTAATAGGTTATATTAAACCTTGGTTCCAGATTAGGAGAACCAGTAAAAGCTACGTGCATTTTGCTATTGTGATTAATACTTGCTCCGGTAAATACTTTTAACTTATTTTCCCTATACGGGCTTGGGTTACGGTATATAGCATACCGCTTGATCGAGCATCAAATCTCCACCGTTAGGTGGGTAGTTGAATAATTTGATCGACTCGTTTAAACAGTCATGTTACTTAAAGCCTTTGAGGGGTTAATGACCATGTCCCGGATATCCTCGGCATCATTTTACGAAATGGCCACGACTTAAGCGCGGGGTGTAGGCGTACACCCGTCAGTGCACAAAAGAACATTGTGGTGTGTCTATTGATCTTTAACCCGGACAAGATCCGGGCTACTGATCGCACAAGCAACATGTAATTCGTTCACAAGATTATAATATTAAATAATTCTCCCAATTTAAATAAAATGTTTATGCCATGTGCATCCAAACCAATTTTCAATCATTTTCCAAAATGAGTCAGTTGAATGTATTTACCAGTGTAAACTGACGTATTTTCCCAAAAAGATTAAATGCAGGTACTAAGCGAAAATGGCTGGGATTTCTCCTTAGCATCATTAGAAGTCTCGCAAGCTTAAGATGCCTGAAGTCTGTTGAACCATAATATTATTTTATTTCGATCCATCTGTGGATAAACTTCCGGATATTGTGACTTTGATATTACAATAATAAATTCGGTTGTATCATATTTTTATATTTGCTTCCGCTGTGCATATTGATATTGTGTTGTTTGACTATTATGTTGCCAACCACGTCACGATACTCCCCCACCGGGCCCACCGGTGACACGTGGAAATCGGGGTGTGATAGGTTGGTATCAGAGCCAACGCTGAGTGAATTAAACACTAGCCTTTTGTGTTTAATCTCATTTACACAATTGCACAATTCTAAACTTTCGAGTCTAGACATATAACATAGGACAAATTCCACTTTGTTTGCGTTGTCCTTTATCTTGCATATATTTTGTTTGTTATCTCACATTATTATGACAGGATTTCAAAATGCCACCATGATTTTTCCGAAGGAGAGGACGAGGCAAGGGGCCTGTCACCGCCCCCAATGACAATGAAGCTGGACCATCGCACGCGCGAGCTCCGTCTACTACCGAGAGTGACGACCCTCGGCAGAACAGGAGAAACCTGTTTAAACCAGCAAGAAGATCGGTATCACACAGCTCTACACCGCCGGTCCAAAACCCATATGGGCCACAACCGGACTACGAGCCGAACAACCCTCAACCGTCTTATATACCGTTGCAGCGATCTCTATCGCATCATTCGTTTGGTGACACTACACCTGCATTTCAGGGCCGGTTTAATCCGGTAGGCTACATACAAGAACCCGTGGGTTTTAACCCACTGGGGCCAGATGATCACTTCTCTGGAGATAATGCGGACGACATGGATGAGGATACGGACCCCGTCGAGCCAGCCAGTGGTACACCGAACCACCCGATCGAGATCTCCGACGGATCTTCGTTCCACGGATCACCCTATGTTGGTCCGGATAGCTTTCAAGCTATGTTCACTCGGCACGAATGGTACTACACACCTCCTCACCATTCGTCGCCTCCTCAGCAGCAGCAGCCGCAACAGCAGCAGCATCATCAAGATTCCTCTTGGGACCCCCGATTTGTGGCAGTTACGCCACCACCTCCGCCGCCACCAGTTCAGCCAGCACCTCCTCAACCGCCAAGGCGTAGGAGAACCGGTGCTCGCATGTCGGCACGAGCAGGGGACTTCCATTTCAGTTCCCCACGTCAATCCAGTGGCAGCCACTACCCGCCACATCAGGAGGACCCACAAATGGGTGGGCCTTCCAACCCAGCGATGCCGCAGCCGCCGCCAATGGGTTTTGATAACCCAATCCCAGCATATACGGGTTCCATGGCATACAACCCGTTGAGCCGCCGGTCCACAACAACTACGGGTACGCAGAGGCCGACCCTTACATGGTGGCAGCCAACTACAATGCCCTGCACCCAGAAGGACCATACGGAGCTCCATGGGGAGTTGGGTACCCAACACACGGGTACCAGATACCACCTAGGCCTATCATACGGACGCAATCGCAGCCGCCTAGGTTCTCCCCACCTGAGCATGAAGAACTCCTTCAGAGGATGGATCAGGTTGAACGGGAAGTGCACAGGGACCGTAGGGAGAGACATACTTTCTTCCAAGGATTAGCAAGTTTGATCAAAGGGAAGAACAAGAAGGATCACTAAATCCTTCCAATTGTTGTTGAGCCCCTGCGTGGGCCTGTATTTCCTGTATTTGTTTAAGCCCCTGCGTGGGTATGTATGTGAGTTTTTTTTACCCCTGCGTGGGTCTATTTTCCGTTAACCCCTGCGTAGGTATGATGTTTGCTTAAAGTCCCTTCGTGGACTAGTTTGTTTGTTTAAGGTCCCTGCGTGGACTATTATGTTTGTTTAAAGTCCCTGCGTGGACAAGTATGTTGATTGACCCCTGCATGGGTAATTGTTTGTTGAAAAGACCCATTTAGGGCAACATGTAATATTATAATAAATTAATTGTAACACCTCGAAAATTCACGTCCTATAATGTGTTGACACGTGTCATAAAGTTTGAACGTGTGAAAGAATGTTATAAAAGGACAAAAGTTGACAAACATGGAAAGTATGTGAATATACGTATTCTAAGTGTCAACTGTGAATAAATATAATGTACATTAACCCTACATGATGCTCATACCTTCAAACGAATAAATCATGGATCATACGAAGCTAAAAGTGAGAGATTACAAACTACAGGGGCTAAATGTGTCAACATGTTTAATTTATACCTCTGAGTGACCTTTTGACAAACCAGAAGCTTTGTAACGATTAATTATACTCACTAGAATGCACTATAAAAATTTCATAAAGTTTCGTTATCGTATGAGAAAGTTATGATCAAATTCGTGTGCGAGGGGTTAAAGCGTAAACGTTGAAAGTTATGACTTTTCGGGTTAACCGGAAGTGTCCAGGGACTTGGCAAAGTGGGTATAAGTCCTAAAGTCCTTGTGGGTATATTATAAGGGGTCAAATTGCACGTTTCTAGCTCAATTGACCTTTCAGAAGGGCCAAAGGGTGTGATGCAACATCAAGAAAATGTTTCTGGCTGATCAGAAGGGCCATGCGGCCCGCGTGGACATTATCAGAACTTGAGGCGGGCCGCGTCAGGCGCCCAGAAGCAGAAAATCGTGACAGGCTCCTGTATTCGCGGAATTTCGATCTTTAAACGAATTTTTAACATGGTGGGCGACCCCTAAACTGTTCTAGAGCACTAGGGACATGTGTATACCAGTTGTGGTGTGTGCTAGACCTTGTTGTCAACCAATTGTGGTGAGTTAATCCACTATATAAGTGCCAAGAGTTGCAACTTTGCAATCACATCTTCATCTGCATTCTTGGAGCACTTCTGCAACTCAAAGCCTTCTCTCAAGTGTTCTCTAATCAAGCTTAGGACCTTTGTAAGTTGCCTAACCTTCTCTAATTAATTTTAGCTTAGTTATTTAGCTAAAAGTTAAACCGTCGTAATTACGGTTTGACTTCGAGATTAGTCAGCAATGGCTCAGTCATATCTCGAATTAAAAGTAGTTATAAGTTGGAATTTATGTGGGTAATAAAACCTCAAAAGGGTTTCCCCTGATCACCAATCTAACCAGGTCAAAAGTCGGGTCAAACATATATTTAAAAAGTCAACAGGAAGCCTAAAATGCTATTTATGCATAATTAACATTGTAGATCATATACAACCTGTTGGATCATTGTTATAACTTGGTAATAAGTGTAAGAACATGTCTAAATATGTTCAACCCGACAATTTCCTGTTTAGACTCGGTTCGGAACCGAAAGTCACATAGTTTGACTTTCACTTTGACTTTCAGTTCTGGCCCGTTTAGGCATGTTTTAGAAATTCCTTAGAGCTTTAATTGGACTAGGTTACTTGTTAGAATAACCCTCTGTGATTATACACCTTGGTTCATTATTTATCCAATTAATACGCATATTTCCGTTAATTGCTCATATGTTGACCATTATGCCCTTTACACCTTAAAACATGATTTTTGAAAATGTAAAAGAGTAGAAACTTTAAATACTGATATATAAGCCTGTATGCAAAGTTTGACATCAGTTTGAATTGTAGATTGAGAGTTATGCTCATTATCGCAAAATTAATGCTTTATGTTAATAAAACGGCGTAATTAGCGTATAGCCTAGTTTAGCCTACTTTTTAATACCAAATCTTTTACCCACTGATGTAATATATTATTTTGGGATTTTTAAAGATTTTTAATTAATTTTAGGCTGAGCATAACTAGTAGTCGTAGGCTTAATCCGGTAATTGTCGGTTTTGCCCTTACGGGCCATAAAATGAGTTTTACATATCTAAACGACTCCAAACCTTTTGCTACTGATCACATATGATAAATAAATTATTTTTAGCCTTCTGGAAATATAAAAATATCAGATTTAAGAATCGAACCCGGAAATGGCCTTTAATCGCCTTATTTAACGTTTTTAGCGCAAAGTATGTATTAAAAGTATATTGGACATACCCGGGTTGATACCTACTGATATATGAGGCAAATTATAACATTTTAACAGTAAGCTAAGGTTGATGAACTCAGACTTCAGTTTTGAGCTTTTCGGCTTATGTGAAATTACCAAAATACCCCTACGGGGCATAGTTTGGTTAAAAATGGTAAATTTCACATACATGCTTTAACCTACTGATATAACTTAACAAATTGAGGATATTTTCTGATTACATCAGACCTGTAACTCAGGTTATTACTTAAACTCTTTTATAAACTTTTAAATTACCAAACTACCCCTGCGGGCCTAGTTTGTGTTTAAACACGTTTCGGGCATAATGAAAGACATCTTACTGATGTCACAACATATTTGAAGCACATTAACTTAGGAAATCTGTATATGGCTCATACAGAAACCCGTTACGCCTATTACGCGTTCGGTTCGGTTTATGTAACAAGTTTACATAAATTAGCCGAAACGGGTCAAACCTTATCGGTTTAATCTCAAAATCCATAATGTGCATGAAGGACCCATATTAAAAAAGTCTTTGAACTTGTCGGGTCTAAATCACATTCTATCTGGTCTTCGCTTAATCGTGCGTACGAACCGTATCTTTGAAACTAGCCGGTCTAAGCTTAAGCTTAATTTAAGACCCGTTAGAATTCTAATAGGTTATATTAAACCTTCATTCCAGATTAGGAGAACCAGCAAAAGCTACGTGCATTTTGCTTATTGTGATTAATACTTGCTCAGGTAAATACTTTTAACTTATTTTCCCTATACGGGCTTGGGTTACCGTATATAGCATACCGCTTGATCGGGCATCAAATCTCCACCGTTAGGTGGGTAGTTGAATAATTTGATCGGCTCGTTTAAACAGTCTTGTTACTTAAAGCCTTTGGGGGGTTAATGACCATGTCCCGGATATCCTTGGCATCATTTTACGAAATGGCCACGACTTAAGCGCGGGGTGTAGGCGTACACCCGTCAGTGCATAAAAGAACATTGTGGTGTGTCTATTGATCTTTAACCCGGACAAGATCCGGGCTACTGAACGCACAAGGAACATGTAATTCGTTAACAAGATTATAATATTAAATAATTCTCCCAAGTTAAATAAAATGTTTATGCCATGTGCATCCAAACCAATTTTCAATCATTTTCCAAAATGAGTCAGTTGAATGTATTTACCAGTGTAAACTGACGTATTTTCCCAAAAAGATTAAATGCAGGTACTAAGCGAAATTGGCTGGGATTTCTCCTTAGCATCATTAGAAGTCTCGCAAGCTTAAGATGCCTGAAGTCTGTTGAACCATAAATATTATTTTTATTTCGATCCACCTTTGGATAAACTTCCGGATATTGTGACTTGATATACAATATTAAATTCGGTTGTATCATATTTTAAATTTGCTTCCGCTGTGCATATTATATATTGTGTTGTTTGACTATTATGTTGCCAACCACATCACGATACTCCCCCACCGGGCCCACCGGTGACACGTGGAAATCGGGGTGTGACAGGTTGGTATCAGAGCCAACTCTGGGTGAATTAAACACTAGCCTTTTGTGTTTAATCTCAGTTACACAATTGCACATATCTAAACCTTCGAGTCTAGACATATAACATAGGACAAATTCCACTTTGTTTGGTTTTGTGTTGTCCTTTATTTTATTTATTTCTTGTCGTTATCTTATGCTATTGTGACAGGATTACCAAAATGCCTCCGAGATTTTTCCGTAGGAGAGGACGAGGAAAGGGGCCGATCACCGCCCCCAACGACAACGAGGTAGGACCTTCAAATGTTCGAGCTCCGTCTACCACGGAGAGTGACGATCCATGCCAAAACAGAAGAAACCTATTTGAGTCGGCTAGACGGTCGGTCTCACATAGCTCGACACCTCCGGTCCAAAACCCGTATGGGCCATAACCGGAATACGAGCCGAACAACCCTCAGCCTTCCTTCATACCATTACAACGATCCCTGTCTCATCATTCTTTCGGGGACCCCACCCCAGTTTTTCGGGGCCGGTTTAATCCGGTAGGCTACGTGCAAGAACCCGTGGGTTTTAACCCACTGGGGCCAGACGATCACTTCTCTGGCGATCACGCGGATGACATGGACGAGGATACTGATCCCGTCGAACCTGTAAGTGGCACTCCAAATCATCCGATCGAGATCTCCGACAGATCGTCTTTCCACGGATCACCCTACGGTGGTCCAGACAGCTTCCAAGCCATGTTCACTCGGCATGAGTGGTATTATACCCCTTCTCACCATTCGTCGCCTCCTCAGCAGCAGCAGCCGCAGCAGCAGCAGCATCAATAAGATTCCTCTGGGGATTCCCGATTTGTGGCAGTTACGCCACCACCTCCGCCGCCACCAGTTCAGCCGGCACCTCCTCAACCGCCAAGGCGTAGGAGAACCGGTGCCCGCATGTCGACACGAGCAGGGGACTTCCATTTCAGTTCCCCACGTCAATCCAGTGGCAGTCACTACCCGCCACATCAGGAGGACCCACAAATGGGTGGGCCTTCCAACCCAGCGATGCCGCAGCCGCCGCCAATGGGTTTTGATAACCCAATCCCAGCGTATACGGGTTCCATGGCATACAACCCGTTCGAGCCGCCGGTCCACAACAACTATGGGTACGCAGAGGCCGACCCTTACTTGGTGGCAGCCAACTACAATGCCCTGCACCCGGAAGGACCATACGGAGCTCCATGGGGAGTTGAGTACCCAACACATGGGTACCAGATACCACCTAGGCCTATCATACGGACTCAATCGCGGCCGCCTAGGTTCTCCCCACCTGAGCGTGAAGAACTCCTTCAGAGGATGGATCAGGTTGAACGGGAAGTGCACAGGGACCGTAGGGAGAGACAGACTTTCTTCCAAGGATTAGCAAGTTTGATCAAAGGGAAGAACAAGAAGGATCACTAAAATCCTTCCAATTGTTGTTGAGCCCCTACGTGGGCCTGTTTTTCCTGTATTTGTTTAAGCCCCTGCGTGGGTATGTATGTGTGTTTGTTTTGACCCCTGCGTGGGTCTATTTTCCGTTAACCCCTGCGTGGGTATGATATTTGCTTAAAGTCCCTGCGTGGACTAGTTTATTTGTTTAAGGTCCCTGCGTGGACTATTATGTTTGTTTAAAGTCCCTGCGTGGACAAGTATGTTGATTAACCCCTGCGTGGGTAATTGTTTGTTGAAAAGACCCGTTTAGGGCAGTATGTAATATTTTGAATAAATTAATGAAATGTTTGTTTTATAAATTTCATGTTTGCCATTTTGTGCATAAATAAATTATAAATGAAATAAATAAATATCATTCCTTTTGAATTAATCTGCCTATGTAATTATTAATTAAGAATCTTAAAGTGTGAAACCTAGCCTTTTGGTCATTATAAGACCGGGCCAAGATGGTAAGACCTGTTCAAAAGATTCAAATCCCTGTTAACGTCTGTATACATGTTAACACTCCTGGCAGAAATGATTCGTTAAAATCACACGTCATTTTATATGTATAAGGATTCTTTAGAAGATTCCTAACCCAATTTAATGATCTCTGAATCAAGGGTTAAGATCATCAATTAAGATGATCATATTTTTACCATACGTGGTAATATAGTGCCTACGGGCCCTGCTCATTTCCATATGAGCCAAAAGACAGTGGTAGCTATGACTCCCTGTCAAATAAAGGTAATGAACTAGGTTCAAACCTCAAATGCTTTGATTCTCTGCAATCCTAACATATAATTTATAATTGTCCTTGTGACTAGGCCTATTGTGCCAGTATACCTTAATGTTTTGATTCTCTGAAATCATAGATTAAATTAAAAGTGTCCACGTGACTAGGCCTTTTGTGCCATAAATAAAACTGTTATTGTTTTATACTTAGGATAAATTATAATAGAAATCCTAAATAAATATGATTTATAAATTAACCAAATATGGTCTCTGTACCATGGTTAATGAATTGCCATAAAAGACAATTCCATAATAAACTCCCAAATAAACTATTGTCCTTGTTTTCTACAACTGTTCAATTTTAAATGGCTAACTCAGACGAGGTTAATAGCCATCCAGTGGAGGTTAATAATGAAGCCCGAGTTACTCAATTAAAAGCGATCATAGACGGCGCTGTTACACAGGCTCTGGAGCGACAGTATGATGATTACAGTGGTACTCGAAGTAGGACCCAATCTGCACCGCATTCAAAGCCCAAGACACATTCTGAGGCTCACAGCAAGCCTCTTCCCAAAAAGGATATTCCCAAGAAAGATGGTGATGATCGCCAGTCCACCAACCATCAAAGTGTCCCATCTCAGCATATAGTGCTGAATCAAGAACCCCGCAACAAGGGTTACTCCTATAAGTACTTCGTGTCTTGTAAGCCCAGGGATTTTACTGGGGAAAAGGGAGCCGTCGACTGCATGACTTGGTTGGACGAGATAGACACGGTGGTAGATATCGGCGGATGCGCTGAAAAGGATGTGGTTAAGTTTGTGTCACAGTCCTTTAAAGGGGAAGCGTTAGCATGGTGGAGATCTTTGGTTCAAGCCACCGAAAAAATCCCATTGTACACTATGTCATGGGATCAATTTGTCGCCCTAATAAAGGAAAATTACTGCCCTCAGCATGAGGTGGAGAAGATAGAATCTGATTTTCTATCCTTGGTGATGACAAACCTCGACTGTCAAGCTTACCTAACGAGCTTCAATACTATGTCTCGGTTGGTTCCATATTTAGTAACCCCGGAACCAAAGCGAATAGCTCGTTTTATCGGTGGTTTAGCCCCCGAGATCAAGGCAAGCGTGAAAGCTTCTTGGCCAGCTACTTTTAGATCAGTAGCGGACATTTCCATATCCCTCACTCTGGATGTGGTCAGGCAGAGATCGCTGAGGAATAAGGAGGCTGAGAAGAGGAAGCGTGAAGATGATGGTTCACGAAGATCGAACAAGAAACACCGTGGGAGCGGTGATAACAAGAAAGGATCTGAGTCAAGGAGAGATGGGCATAATTTTGGAGAGAAGCCCAAATGCAAAATTTGCAAGAAGCAGCACTTTGGAAAGTACAGACTTGAGTCGAACTCACAGACTCAATCAAAATCCTATGCTTGTGGTATATGCAAATCCACAGATCACAAAACCTTGGATTGCAAGAAGATAAAAGACGCAACGTGCTACCGTTGCAATGAAAAGGGGCACATTAAGACCAACTGCCCGAAATAAAACAAGAAGCCTGAAGAGTCCAAGAAGACTAATGTTAGAGTCTTCAGAATGGACGCAAAAGAAGCGGTTCTAGACAACAACGTTATTACAGGTACTTTCCTTGTAAATGACGTCTTTGCTAGAGTACTTTTCGATTCAGGCGCTGATAAGTCGTTTGTAGACAATAAGTTTAGTGAATTGTTGAAATTACCTGTCAAAACCCTAAAAGTGAACTATGAGGTGGAGTTAGCAGATGGCACCCTAGAAACCGTCTCCACTGTGTTAGATGGATGTGTTATATCCATTAAGAACCATTCTTTTCCTCTGTCTCTACTTCCCTTTAAGTTGGCCGGTTTTGACATAGTTCTGGGTATGGACTGGTTATCTCATAACCAGGCCCAAATTGTCTGTAACAAGAAACAAGTGGTAATAAAGACTCCGTCTGGTGAATCACTTACCATTCAGGGAGATACCCAGTATGGGCTACCTGAGCAAGTGACTATGCTCAAGGCTTCCAAGTGTTTGAAAAAGGGATGTGTTATCTACATGGCGCAAGTGATTATTGATGAGCCTAAACCAAAGATAGAAGACATCCCTGACATTTCTGATTACCCAGAAGTGTTTCCTGAAGATCTACCTGGTTTACCACCAGATAGACAAGTGGGATTCAGAATCGATATCATCCCCGGAGCAGCACCAGTTGCTAGAGCACCATACAGATTGGCACCCACAGAAATGAAGGAGTTGAGGACGCAGCTAGATGAATTGCTGGCTAAAGGTTTCATTAGACCTAGTTCATCTCCGTGGGGAGCTCCAATCTTGTTTGTCAAGAAGAAGGATGGGTCGATGCGCCTGTGCATCGACTATCGCGAGCTTAATAAAGTCACGATCAAGAATAGGTATCCTTTGCCCAGGATCGACGATTTGTTCGATCAGCTTCAAGGGGAAAGTTACTTCTCGAAGATTGATTTGAGGTCAGGCTACCATCAGTTGAAGGTTAAAGATGAAGACGTTCACAAGACTGCATTCAGGACTCGTTACGGTCACTACGAGTTCCTAGTGATGCCTTTTGGGCTCACTAATGCACCGGCCGCGTTCATGGATCTCATGAATCGCGTCTGCAAGCCTTACTTGGATAAATTCGTCATCGTTTTCATCGACGACATTCTCATTTATTCTAAGAATCAAGCTGACCATGAGAAACACCTTCGTTGTATTCTCAAACTTCTACATCAGGAGAAGCTCTATGCCAAATTCTCTAAGTGTGAATTTTGGCTACGAGAAGTCCAATTCCTTGGACACGTGGTTAGTGAGCGTGGTATCCAGGTGGATCCCGCTAAGGTTGAAGCCGTCATGAACTGGCAAGAGCCGAAGACGCCTACAGAGATTCGTAGCTTCCTGGGATTGGCAGGATATTACCGGCGTTTCATTGAAAAATTTTCAAGGATTGCTGCACCCCTAACCTCCTTAACTAAGAAGAAGGTTAAGTTTGTTTAGGGCCCTAAGTAGCAAGAATCCTTTGATATTTTGAAGCAAAAGCTGAGCAACGCCCCAGTACTAACATTGCCAGATGGGATAGAAGAATTTGTGGTTTATTGTGATGCTTCGCACACTGGCATGGGGTGTGTGCTTATGCAGAAAGGCAAAGTTATTGCCTACGCTTCACGACAGTTAAAGGTGCATGAAAAGAATTACACCACCCACGATTTGGAATTGGGTGCCATTGTATTCGCACTAAAACTGTGGAGGCACTATCTATATGGTGTCAAGTGTGTGATTTATTCTGATCACAGGAGCCTCCAACATCTGTTTAATCAGAAGGAACTAAACTTGAGGCAACGCCGTTGGATGGAAACTTTAAATGATTATGATTGTGAAATCAAATACCATCCCGGCAAGGCGAATGTAGTCGCCGATGCCTTGAGTCGGACGGAAGGGGTGAAACCCATCCGAATCAACGCCAAGCGCATGGAGATAAAGAATAATTTGATTGAAAGGTTGTTAGCTGCACAGAAGGAAGCTGTGTTGGAAGCTAACTATCCTAATGAAAAGCTAGGAGTAACTGAGGAGCAGTTAACTCTTAGCAAGGACGGAATTTTACGATTAAATGGACGAATATGGGTTCCAATATATGGAGGTCTACGAGATGTCATCCTCCAGGAAGCCCATAGTTCCAAATACTCCGTTCATCCTGGAGCTGATAAGATGTACCAGGATCTAAAGGCAAATTATTGGTGGATAGGCTTGAAAAAGTCTGTAGCCACCCATGTAGCTAAATGCTTGACATGTGCGCAAGTCAAAGCCGAGCATCAAAAACTGTCAGGATTGCTACAACAGCCTGAACTTCCTACGTGGAAGTGGGAAATGGTGACGATGGATTTCATCACCAAGTTGCCAAAGACAAGGAAAGGCAATGATACAATATGGGTTATAGTTGACAGACTGACTAAGTCAGCTCATTTCTTACCCATCAAGGAGACTTATAGCTCCGATATGTTAGCCCAGTTATACGTTGATAAGATTGTAGCCTTACATGGCATACCTGTGGCTATTATCTCTGATCGAGATACTAGGTACATGTCGCATTTTTGGAAGAGTTTCCAGCAATCTTTGGGCACACGTTTGAATTTTAGTACGGCTTACCATCCTCAGACTGACGGTCAGAGTGAGCGTACTATTCAAACGTTGGAAGACATGCTACGTGCGTGTGCGATCGATTTGGGAGGTAGTTGGGATAAGAACCTACCATTAATCGAATTCTCCTACAACAATAGCTACCATACCAGCATTAAGGCTGCGCCTTTTGAGGCATTATACGGTAGAAAGTGTAGATCGCCTATTTGTTGGGCGGAAGTTGGAGATGTCCAGTTATCAGGACCAGAGATCGTGTTCAAAACGACGGACAAGCTTGTCCAGATTCGTGACCGTCTCAAAGATGCCCGGGATAAGAAGAAGAGTTACGCTGATCCTAAGCGTAAGGATTTTCACTTCGAAGTAGGTGACAAAGTCCTACTTAAAGTGTCACCCTGGAAAGGAGTGATGCGGTTTGGTAAGAAAGGCAAGCTAAGCCCGAGATACATAGGACCTTTCGAGGTTATCGAACGTGTCGGGTCAGTTGCCTATAAATTAAACTTACCAGAAGAGCTCATTGGAATTCACAATGTGTTCCACATCCGCAATCTGAAGAAGTGCTTCGCTGACGAATCACTGGTTATACCACATACAGATGTGCATATAGATGAGAGATTGAAGTTTGTGGAAAAACCTTTGTCGATTGAAGATCGACAGGTAAAGAAGCTTCGAAGGAAGCACGTACCTATTGTAAAGGTCAAATGGGATGCCCGAAGAGGTCCCGAGTACACGTAGGAGGTTGAATCCACGATGAAAGAAAAGTACCCTTATTTATTTCAGTAAATCTCGGGTCGAGATTTATTTTAAGGGGTGAGGATGTAATACCTCGAAAATTCACGTCCTATAATGTGTTGACACGTGTCATAAAGTTTGAACGTGTGAAAGAATGTTATAAAAGGACCAAAGTTGACAAACATGGAAAGTATGTGAATATACGTATTCTAAGTGTCAACTGTGAATAAATATAATGTACATTAACCCTACATGATGCTCATACCTTCAAATGAATAAATCATGGATCATACGAAGCTAAAAGTGAGAGATTGCAAACTGCAGGGGCTAAATGTGTCAACATGTTTAATTTATACCTCTGAGTGACCTTTTGACAAACCCGAAGCTTTGTAACGATTAATTATACTCACTAGAATGGACTATAAAAATTTCATAAAGTTTCGTTATCGTATGAGAAAGTTATGATCAAATTCGTGTGCGACGGGTTAAAGCGTAAACGTTGAAAGTTATGACTTTTCGGGTTAACCGGAAGTGTCCAGGGACTTGGCAAAGTGGGTATAAGTCCTAAAGTCCTTGTGGGTATATTATAAGGGGTCAAATTATAAGTTTCTAGCTCAATTGACCTTTCAGAAGGGCCAAAGGGTGTGATGCAACATCAAGAAAACGTTTCTGGCTGATCAGAAGGGCCATGCGGCCCGCGTGGACATTATCAGAACTTGAGGCGGGCCGCGTCAGGCGCCCAGAAGCAGAAAATCGTGACAGGCTCCTGTATTCGCGGAATTTCGATCTTTAAACGAATTTTTAACATGGTGGGCGACCCCTAAACTGTTCTAGAGCACTAGGGACATGTGTATACCAGTGGTGGTGTGTGCTAGACCTTGTTGTCAACCAATTGTGGTGAGTTAATCCACTATATAAGTGCCAAGAGTTGCAACTTTGCAATCACATCTTCATCTACATTCTTGGAGCACTTCTGGAACTCAAAGCCTTCTCTCAAGTGTTCTCTAATCAAGCTTAGGACCTTTGTAAGTTGCCTAACCTTCTCTAATTAATTTTAGCTTAGTTATTTAGCTAAAAGTTAAACCGTCGTAATTACGGTTTGACTTCGAGATTAGTCAGCAATGGCTTAGTCATATCTCGAATTAAAAGTAGTTATAAGTTGGAATTTATGTGGGTAATAAAACCTCAAAAGGGTTTCCCCTGATCACCACTCTAACCAGGTCAAAAGTCGGGTCAAACTTATATTTAAAAAGTCAACAGGAAGCCTAAAATGCTATTTATGCATAATTAACATTGTAGATCAAATACAACCTGTTGGATCATTGTTATAACTTGGTAATAAGTGTAAGAACATGTCTAAACATGTTCAACCCGACAATTTCCTGTTTAGACTCGGTTCGGAACCGAAAGTCACATAGTTTGACTTTCACTTTGACTTTCAGTTCTGGCCCGTTTAGGCATGTTTTAGAAATGCCTCAGAGCTTTAATTGGACTAGGTTACTTGTTAGAATAACCCTCTGTGATTATACACCTTGGTTCATTATTTATCCAATTAATACGCATATTTCCGTTAATTGCTCATATGTTGACCATTATGCCCTTTACACCTTAAAACGTGATTTTTGAAAATGTAAAAGAGTAGAAACTTTAAATACTGATATATAAGCTTGTATGCAAAGTTTGACATCAGTTTGAATTGTAGATTAAGAGTTATGCTCATTATCGCAAAATTAATTCTTTATGTTAATAAAACGGCGTAATTAGCGTATAGCCTAGTTTAGCCTACTTTTTAATACCAAATATTTTACCCACTGATGTAATATATTATTTTGGGATTTTTAAATATTTTTAATTAATTTTAGGCTGAGCATAACTAGTAGTCGTAGGCTTAATCCGGTAATTGTCGGTTTTGCCCTTACGGGCCATAAAATGAGTTTTACATATCTAAACGACTCCAAACCTTTTGCTACTGATCACATATGATAAATAAATTATTTTTAGCCTTCTGGAAATATAAAAATATCAGATTTAAGTATCGAACCCGGAAATGGCTTTAATCGCCTTATTTAGCGTTTTTAGCGCAAAGTATGTATTAAAATATACTGGACATGCCCGGGTTGATACCTATTGATATATGAGGCAAATTATAACATTTTAACAGTAAGCTAAGGTTGATGAACTCAGACTTCAGTTTTGAGCTTTTCGGCTTATGTGAAATTACCAAAATACCCCTACGGGGCATAGTTTGGTTAAAAATGGTAAATTTCACATACATGCTTTAACCTACTGATATAACTTAACAAATTGAGGATATTTGCTGATTACATCAGACCTGTAACTCAGGTTATTACTTAAACTCTTTTATAAACTTTTAAATGACCAAACTACCCCTACGGGCCTAGTTTGTGTTTAAACACGTTTCGGGCATAATGAAAGACATCTTACTGATGTCACAACATATTTGAAGCATATTAACTTAGAAAATCTGTATATGGCTCATACGGATACCCGTTACGCCTATTACGCATTCGGTTCGGTTTATGTAACAAGTTTACATAAATTAGCCGAAACGGGTCAAACCTTATCGGTTTAATCTCAAAATCCAGAATGTGCATGAAGGACCCATATTAAACAGGTCTCTGAACTTGTCGGGTCTAAATCACATTCTATCCGGTCTTCGCTTAATCGTGCGTACGAACCGTATCTTTGAAACTAGCCGGTCTAAGCTTAAGCTTAATTAAAGACCCGTTAGAATTCTAATAGGTTATATTAAACCTTCGTTCCAGATTAGGAGAACCAGTAAAAGCTACGTGCATTTTGCTTATTGTGATTAATACTTGCTCAGGTAAATACTTTTAACTTATTTTCCCTATACGGGCTTGGGTTACGGTATATAGCATACCGCTTGATCGGGCATCAAATCTCCACCGTTAGGTGGGTAGTTGAATAATTTGATCGGCTCGTTTAAACAGTCTTGTTACTTAAAGCCTTTGGGGGGTTAATGACCATGTCCCGGATATCCTTGGCATCATTTTACGAAATGGCCACGACTTAAGCGCGGGGTGTAGGCGTACACCCGTGAGTGCATAAAAGAACATTGTGGTGTGTCTATTGATCTTTAACCCGGACAAGATCCGGGCTACTGAACGCACAAGGAACATGTAATTCGTTCACAAGATTATAATATTAAATAATTCTCCCAAGTTAAATAAAATGTTTATTCCATGTGCATCCAAACCAATTTTCAATCATTTTCCAAAAATGAGTCAGTTGAATGTGTTTACCAGTGTAAACTGACGTATTTTCCCAAAAAGATTAAATGCAGGTACTAAGCGAAATTGGCTGGGATTTCTCCTTAGCATCATTAGAAGTCTCGCAAGCTTAAGATGCCTGAAGTCTGTTGAACCATAAATATTATTTTTATTTCGATCCACCTGTGGATAAACTTCCGGATATTGTGACTTGATATACAATATTAAATTCGGTTGTATCATATTTTAAATTTGCTTCCGCTGTGCATATTATATATTGTGTTGTTTGACTATTATGTTGCCAACCACGTCACGATACTCCCCTACCGGGCCCACCGGTGACACGTGGAAATCGGGGTGTGACATTAATGAAATGTTTGTTTTATAAATTTCATGTTTGCCATTATGTGCATATATAAATTACAAATGAAATAAATAAATTAAAATCATTCCTTTTGAAATAATCTGCCTATGCAATTATTAATTAAGAATCTTAGAGTGTGAAACCTAGCCTTTTGGTCATTATAAGACCGGGCCAAGATGGTAAGACCTGTTCAAAAGATTCAAATCCAAGTTAACATCTGAAAACATGTTAACACTCCTGGCAGAAGTGATTCGTTAAAATCACATGTCATTGTATATGTATAAGGATTCTTTAGAAGATTCCTAACCCAATTTAATGATCTCTGAATCAAGGGTTAAGATCATCAATTAAGATGATCATATTTTTACCATACGTGGTAATATAGTGCCTACGGGCCCTGCTCATTTCCATATGAGCCAAAAAGACAGTGGTGGCAATGACTCCCTGTCAAATAAAGGTAATGAACTAGATTCAAACCTCAAATGCTTTGATTCTCTGAAATCCTAGCATATAATTTATAATTGTCCTTGTGACTAGGCCTATTATGCCAGTATACCTTAATGTTTTGATTCTCTGAAATCATAGATTAAATTAAAAAGGTCCACGTGACTAGGCCTTTTGTGCCACAAATAAAACTGTTATTGTTTTATAATTAGGATAAATTATTATAGAAATCCTAAATGAATATGAATTATAAATTAACCAAATATGGTCTCTGTACCATGGTTAATGAATTGCCATAAAAGACAATTCCATAAACTCCCAAATAAACTATTGTCCTTTTTTTCTGCAACAGTTCAATTTAAATGGCTAACTCAGACGAGGTTAATAGCCATCCAGTGGAGGTTAATAATGATGCCCGAATCAATCTAACGGGTGCTGAATTAAAAGAGATCATAGACGGCG
The DNA here is from genome assembly GCA_030545235.1 of Helianthus tuberosus. Lineage (NCBI taxonomy): Eukaryota > Viridiplantae > Streptophyta > Magnoliopsida > Asterales > Asteraceae > Helianthus > Helianthus tuberosus. The sequence continues at coordinate 66,070,973 of CM060377.1, read as the reverse complement.
CTGTTACACAGGCTCTGGAGCGGCAGTATGATGATTATAGTGGTACTCGAAGTAGGACCCAATCTGCACCGCATTCAAAGCCCAAGACACATTCTGAGGCTCATAGCAAGCCTCCTCCCAAAAAGGATATTCCCAAGAAAGATGGTGATGACCGCCAGTCCACCAACCATCAAAGTGTCCCATCTCAGCAGTTAGTGCTGAATCAAGAGCCCCGTAACAAGGGTTGCTCCTATAAGTACTTCGTGTCTTGCAAGCCCCGGGATTTTAATGGGGAGAAAGGAGCCATCGATTGTATGACATGGCTTGACGAGATGGACACGGTGGTAGATATCAGCGGCGCTGAAAAGGATGTGGTTAAGTTTGTGTCACAGTCCTTTAAGGGTGAAGCATTAGCATGGTGGAGATCTTTAATTCAAGCCACCGGGAAAATCCCATTGTACACTATGTCATGGGATCAATTTGTCGCCCTAATCAAGGAAAATTACTGCCCTCAGCATGAGGTGGAGAAGATAGAATCTGACTTTCTATCATTGGTGATGACAAACCTTGACTGTCAAGCTTACCTAACGAGCTTCAATACTATGTCTCGATTGGTTCCATATTTAGTAACCCCGGAACCAAAGTGAATAGCTTGTTTTATCGGTGGTTTAGCCCCCGAGATCAAGGCAAGCGTGAAAGCTTCTCGGCCAGCTACTTTTAGATCAGTAGCTGACATTTCCTTATCCCTCACTCTGGATGCGGCCAGGCAGAGATCGCTAAGGAATAAGGAGGCTGAGAAGAGAAAGCGTGAAGATGATGGTTCACGAAAGTCGAACAAGAAGCACCGTGGGAACGGTGACCACAAGAAAGGATCGGAGTCAAGGAGAGATGGGCAAAATTCTAGTGAGAAGCCCAAATGCAAAATTTGCAAGAAACAGCACTATGGAAAGTGCAGACTCGAGTCGAACTCTCAGACTCAGTCAAAAACCTTTGCTTGTGGTATATGCAAATCCACGGATCACAAAACCTTGGATTGCAAGAAGATAAAAGACGCAACGTGTTATCGTTGCAATGAAAAGGGGCACATTAAGACCAACTGCCCGAAATACAACAAGAAGCCTGAAGAGGCCAAGAAGACTAATGCTAGAGTCTTCAGAATGGACGCAAAAGAAGCGGTTCTAGACGAAAACGTTATTACAGGTACTTTCCTTGTAAATGACGTATATGCTAGAGTACTTTTTAATTCTGGCGCTAATAAGTCGTTTGTAGACAATAAGTTTTGTGAACTGTTGAAATTACCTGTCAAAACCTTAAAAGTGAACTATGAGGTGGAGTTAGCAGATGGCTCTCTAGAAACCGTCTCCACTGTGTTAGATGGATGTGTTATATCCAATAAGAACCATTCTTTTCCTCTGTCTCTACTTCCCTTTAAGTTGGCCGGTTTTGACATAGTTCTGGGTATGGACTGGTTATCTCTTAACCAGGCCCAAATTGTCTGTAACAAGAAACAAGTGGTAATAAAGACTCCGTCTGGTGAATCACTTACCATTCAGAGAGATACCCAGTATGGGCTACCTGAGCAAGTGACTATGCTCAAGGCTTCCAAGTGTTGGAAGAAGGGGTGTGTCATCTACATGGCGCAAGTGATTATTGATGAGCCTAAACCAAAGATAGAAGACATCCCTGACATTTCTGATTACCCAGAAGTGTTTCCTGAAGATCTACCTGGTTTACCACCAGATAGACAAGTGGAATTCAGAATCGATATCATCCCCGGAGCAGCACCAGTTGCTAGAGCACCATACAGATTGGCACCCACAGAAATGAAGGAGTTGAGGACGCAGCTAGATGAATTGCTGGCTAAAGGCTTCATTAGACCTAGTTCATCTCCTTGGGGAGCGCCAATCTTGTTTGTCAAGAAGAAGGATGGGTCGATGCGCCTGTGAATCGACTATCGCGAGATTAATAAAGTCACGATCAAGAATAGGTATCCTTTTCCCACGATCGACGATTTGTTCGATCAGCTTCAAGGGGCAAGTTACTTCTCGAAGATCGAATTGAGGTCAGGCTACCATCAGTTGAAGGTTAAAGATGAAGACGTGCACAAGACTGCATTTAGGACTCGTTACGGTCACTGCGAGTTCCTAGTGATGCCTTTTGGGCTCACTAATGCACCGGCCGCATTCATGGATCTCATGAATCGCGTCTGCAAGCCTTACTTGGATAAATTCATCATCGTTTTCATCGACGACATTCTCATTTATTCTAAGAATCAAACTGACCATGAGAAACACCTTCGTTGTATTCTCAAACTTCTACATCAGGAGAAACTCTATGCCAAATTCTCTAAGTGTGAATTTTGGCTACGAGAAGTCCAATTCCTTGGACACGTGGTCAGTGAGCGTGGTATCCAGGTGGATCCCGCTAAGGTTGAAGCCGTAATGAACTGGCAAGAGCCGAAGACGCCCACAGAGATTCGTAGCTTCCTGGGATTGGCAGGATATTACAGGCGTTTCATTGAAAATTTTTCAAGGATTGTTGCACCCCTAACCTCCTAACTAAGAAGAAGGTTAAGTTTGTTTGGGGCCCTAAGTAGCAAGAATCCTTCGATATCTTGAAGCAAAAGTTGAGCAACGCCCCAGTACTGACATTGCCAGATGGAATAGAAGAATTTGTGGTTTATTGTGATGCTTCGCACACTGGCATGGGGTGTGTGCTTATGCAGAAAGGCAAAGTTATTGCCTACGCTTCAAGACAGTTAAAGGTGCATGAAAAGAATTACACCACCCATGACTTGGAGTTGGGTGCCGTTGTGTTCGCACTAAAGCTTTGGAGGCACTATCTATATGGTGTCAAGTGTGTGATTTATTCTGATCACAAGAGCCTCCAACATCTGTTTAATCAGAAGTAACTAAACATGAGGCAACGCCGTTGGATGGAAACTTTAAATGATTATGATTGTGAAATCAAGTATCATCCCAGCAAAGCGAATGTAGTCGCTGACGCCTTAAGCAGAAAGGAAAGGGTTAAACCCATCCGAATAAATGCCAAGCGTATGGAAATAAAGAACAATTTAATTGAAAGGTTGTTAGCTGCACAGAAGGAAGTTGTGTTGGAAGCTAACTATCCTAACGAAAAGCTAGGAGTAACTGAGGAGCAGTTAACTCTTAGCAAGTACGGAATTTTACGATTAAATGGACGAATATGGGTTCCAATCTATGGAGGACTTCGAGATGTCATCCTCCATGAAGCCCATAGTTCCAACTACTCCGTTCATCATGGAGCTGATAAGATGTACCAGGATCTAAAGGCAAATTATTGGTGGATAGGCTTGAAGAAGTCTGTGGCCACCCATGTAGCTAAATGCTTGACATGTGCGCAAGTCAAATCCGAGCATCAAAAGCCGTCAGGCTTGCTACAACAGCCTGAACTTCCTACGTGGAGGTGGGAAATGGTAACTATGGATTTTATTACCAAGTTACCCAAGACAAGGAAAGGAAATGATACGATATGGGTTATAGTTGACAGACTGACTAAGTCAGCACATTTCTTACCCATCAAGGAGACTTATAGCTCCGACATGTTAGCCCAGTTATACGTTGATAAGATTGTAGCCTTACATGGCATACCTGTGGCTATTATCTCTGATAGAGATACTAGGTACACGTCGCATTTTTGGAAGAGTTTCCAGCAATCTTTGGGCACACGTTTGAATTTTAGTACGGCTTACCATCCTCAGACAGACGGTCAGAGTGAGCGTACTATTCAAACGTTGGAAGACATGCTACGTGCATGTGCGATCGATTTGGGAGGTAGTTGGGATAAGAACCTACCGTTAATCGAATTCTCCTACAACAATAGCTACCATACCAGCATTAAGGTTGCGCCTTTTGAGGCATTATACGGTAGAAAATGTAGATCGCCTATTTGTTGGGCGGAAGTTGGAGATGTCCAGTTATCAGGACCAGAGATCGTGTTCGAAACAACGGACAAGATTGTCCAGATTCGTGACCGTCTCAAAGTTGCCCGGGATACGCAGAAGAGTTACGCTGATCCTAAGCGTAAGGATTTTCACTTCGAAGTAGGTGACAAAGTCCTACTTAAGGTGTCACCCTGGAAGGGAGTGATGCGGTTTGGTAAGAAAGGCAAGCTAAGCCCGAGATACATAGGACCTTTCGAGGTTATCGAACATGTCAAGTCAGTTGCCTATAAATTAAACTTACCAGAAGAGCTCAGTGGAATTCACAATGTGTTCCACATCTGCAATCTAAAAAAGTGTTTCGCTGACGAATCACTGGTAATACCGCATACAGATGTGCACATAGATGAGAGCTTGAAATTTGTGGAAAAACCTTTGTCGATTGAAGATCGACAGGTTAAGAAGCTTCGAAGAAAGCACGTACCTATTGTAAAGGTCAAATGGGATGCCCGAAGAGGTCCCGAGTACACGTGGGAGGTTGAATCCACGATGAAAGAAAAGTACCTTTATTTATTTCAGTAAATCTCGGGTCGAGATTTATTTTAAGGGGGTGAGGATGTAACACCACGAAAATTCACGTCCTATAATGGGTTGACACGTGTCATATGTTTAAAACGTGTGAAAGAATATTATAGAAGGACTAAAGTTGACAAACATGGAAAGTATGTGAATATACGTATTCTAAGTGTCAGCTGTGAATAAACATAAGGTACATTAACCCTACATGATGCTCATACCTTCAAACGAATAAATCATGGATCATACGAAGCAAAAAGTGAGAGATTACAAACTACAGGGGTTAAATGTGTCAACATGTTTAAAGATATACCTCTGAGTGACCTTTTGACAAACCCGAAGCTTTGTAACTGTTAATTATGCTCACTAGAATGCGCGATATAAATTTCATAAAGTTTCGTTATCGTATGAGAAAGTTATGATCAAATTCGTGTGCGAGGGGTTAAAGCGAAAACATTGAAAGTTAAGACTTTTCGGGTTAATCGGAAGTGTTCAGGGACTTGGCAAAGTGGGTATAAGTCCTAAAGCCCTTGTAGGTAAAAATAAGGGGGTCAAAATGCAAGAAATAACCTTGGTTGCCCTTTCGTGAAGCCAAAGGACAAGTTGCAAAATAACAAAAATGGAAAAATCAGAATTTCAGGCCCAGGCGGCCCGCTTTAGAATCTGTTAAACGCGAGGCGGGCCGCGTCAGGCGCCCAGAACCAGAAAAAGGCAGCAGCTGCCTGTAAACGCGGAAAACCGATCTTTAAACGACATTAATGCAATTTGGGCGACCCCTAAACAATCCTAGACACTAGGAACACATGTTGGAAGGCTGTGGTCAGCTGATAGCCTTAGTTGTCAACATCTTATGGTGATTACAACTAGTATATAAGGCCTTCAAGTTTACAAACATTCCTCACACCTTCAATTGCATACCTGATCAAATCTGGAGCTCCCAAGCAGCCTCAAGAGATCATAAGTCGTGCATAGGACTCTTGTAAGTCTGCTAATCCTTCTTTAATTAAGTTTAGCTTAGTATTTTAGCTAAAAGTCAAACCGTCATAATTACGGTTTGACTTCGAGATTAGTCAACAATGGCTCAGTCATATCTCGAATTAAAAGTAGTTATAAGTTGGTATTTATGTGGGTAATAAAACCTCAAAAGGGTTTCCCCTGATCACCACTCTAGCCAGGTCAAAAGTCGGGTCAAACTTATATTTAAAAAGTCAACAGGAAGCCTAAAATGCCATTTATGCATAATTAACATTGTAGATCATATACAACCTGTTGGATCATTGTTATAACTTAGTAATAAGTGCAAGGACATGTCTAAACATGTTCAACCCGACAATTTCCTGTTTAAACCCGGTTCGGAGCCGAAAGTCACATAGTTTGACTTTCACTTTGACTTTCAGTTCTGACCCGTTTAGGCATGTTTTAGAAATGCCTCAGAGCTTTAATTGGACTAGGTTACTTGTTAGAATAACCCTCTGTGATTATACACCTTGGTTCATTAGTTATCCAATTAATATGCATATTTCCGTTAATTGCTCATATGTTGACCATTATGCCCTTTACACCTTAAAACGTGATTTATGAAAAGGTAAAAGTGTAGAAACCTTAGTTACTGATATATAAACTGGTATGCAAAGTTTGACATCAGTTTGACTTGTAGATTAAGAGTTATGCTCATTATCGTAAATTTAAAGCTTTATGTTAATAAAACGGCGTAATTAGCATATAGCCTAGTTAAGCCTACTTTTTGGTATCAAACTTAATACCCACTGATGTAATATATTATTTTGGGATTTTTAAAGATTTTTAATTAATTTTAGACTGAGCATAACTAGTAGTCGTATGCTTAATCCGGTAATTGTCGATTTTGCCCCTACGGGCCATAAAATGAGTTTTACCTATCTAAACGACTCCAATATCAGATTTAAGTATCAAACCCGGAAATGGCCTTTAATCGCCTTATTTAGCGTTTTTAACGCATAGTATGTATTAAAATCATATTGAACATACTCGGGTTGATACCTACTGATATTTTAGGCAAATTAGAATGTTTTAACAGTAAGCAAAGGTTGGATAACTCAGACTTCGGTTTTGAGCTTTTCGGCTTATGTGAAATTACCAAAATGCCCCTACGGTGCATAGTTGGTTATATATGATAAATTTCTCACATATACTTTAACCTACTGATATAACTTGGCAAATTGAGTATATTTGCTGATTACATCAGGCCTGTAACTCAGGTTAGCACTTAAACTCTTTTGCAACCTTTAAAAAGACCAAACTACCCCTACGGGGCATAGTTTGTGTTTAAACACGTTTCGGGCATAATAAAAGACATCTTACTGATGTCACAACATATTTGAAGCATATTAACATAGGAAACCTGTATATGGCTCTTGCGGATACCCGTTACGCCTATTACGCGTTCGGTTCGGTTTATGTAACAAGTTTACATAAATTAGCCGAAACGGGTCAAACCTTATCGGTTTAATCTCAAAATCCAGAATGTGCATGAAGGACCCATATTAAACAAGTCTCTGAACTTGTCGGGTCTAAATCACATTCTATCCGGTCTTCGCTTAATCGTGCGTACGAACCGTATCTTTGAAACTAGCCGGTCTAAGCTTAAGCTTAATTAAAGACCCGTTAGGATTCTAATAGGTTATATTAAACCTTCGTTCCAGATTAGGAGAACCAGTAAAAGCTACGTGCATTTTTCTATTGTGATTAATACTTGCTCAGGTAAATACTTTTAACTTATTTTCCCTATACGGGCTTGGGTTACGGTATATAGCATACCGCTTGATCGAGCATCAAATCTCCACCGTTAGGTGGGTAGTTGAATAATTTGATCGGCTCGTTTAAACAGTCTTGTTACTTAAAGCCTTTGGGGGGTTAATGACCATGTCCCGGATATCCTCGGCATCATTTTACGAAATGGCCACGACTTAAGCGCGGGGTGTAGGCGTACACCCGTCAGTGCACAAAAGAACATTGTGGTGTGTCTATTGATCTTTAACCCGGACAAGATCCGGGCTACTGATCGCACAAGCAACATGTAATTCGTTCACAAGATTATAATATTAAATAATTCTCCCAAGTTAAATAAAATGTTTATGCCATGTGCATCCAAACCAATTTTCAATCATTTTCCAAAATGAGTTAGTTGAATGTATTTACCAGTGTAAACTGACGTATTTTCCCAAAAAGATTAAATGCAGGTACTAACCGAAATTGGCTGGGATTTCTCCTTAGCATCATTAGAAGTCTCGCAAGCTTAAGATGCCTGAAGTGTGTTGAACCATAATATTATTTTATTTCGATCCATCTGTGGATAAACTTCCGGATATTGTGACTTTGATATTACAATAATAAATTCGGTTGTATCATATTTTTATATTTGCTTCCGCTGTGCATATTGATATTGTGTTGTTTGACTATTATGTTGCCAACCACGTCACGATACTCCCCCACCGGGCCCACCGGTGACACGTGGAAATCAGGTTGTGATATGCAAGGAGCAAGTTACTTCTCCAAGATCGACCTACGATCAGTTAATCACCAGATGAAGGTGAGAAGTGAGGATGTTCCCAAAACCGTCGTTAGAACAAGGCATGGTCATTATGAGTTCTTAGTTATGCCATTTGAACTAACAAATGCACCTGCAGCATACATGGATCTCATGAACAGAGTCTACAAACCGTATCTAGACAAGTTTGTTATCGTTTTCAAAGACGATATATTTATCTACTCATATTGCAAGGAAGATAAAGAGAAACACCTTAGGTGTATACTAGAATTACTAAAGCAAGAGAAGCTTTATGCAAAGTTCTCCAAGTGTGAGTTTTGGCTTAGAGAAGTCCAATTCTTGGGACACATGATTAGTGAGTGTGGTATCCAAGTTGATCCCGCTAAGATTGAAGTTATCATGAATTGGGAAACACCCAAAACCCCTTCAAAGATCCGCAGTTTTCTAGGATTCGTTGGTTATTACCGAAGATTTTTCGAGAACTTCTCTAGAATAGCCACTCCCTTAACTGTCTTACCTCGTAAGAATGTAAAGTTTTATTGTAGGCTTAAGTATAAAGAATCCTTTGAGATTCTGGAGTAGAAATTGAGCAATGCCCCTATTCTTTCACTACCTGAAGGAATCGAAGACTTTGTTGTGTACCGTGATGCTTCGCATAAATGATTGGGTTGCGTGTTAATGCAAAGAGGCAAGTTCTAGGCATCACAACAACTCAGGGTCCATGAGAAGAATTACACCACCCATGATTTGGAATTTGGTGCACTTATGTTTGCTTTAAAACTTTGGAGACATTACTTATATGGTAATAAGTGTATTATATACACTGATCATAAAAGTCTTCAACATATATTTAATCATAAAGATTTAAATATGAGATAACGTTGTTGGATGGAAACTCTTAACGATTACGAATGTGAGATTTGTTATCATACAGGCAAGGCTAACGCTGTTGTAGACGCCCTTAGCCGGAATGAACGTGTTAACCTTATTCGGGTTCATGCCAAAAGACTCGAGCTAAAAATCAACTTGTTGGAACAAGTTTTGAATGCTCAAAAGCAAGCCTTGTTGGAGGAAAATGCTCAAACTGAAGGATTAGGTGGTACTATAGAACACATAACACCTGGAATAGATGATATATTAAGATTGATTAATAGAATCTGGGTCCCCATTTTTGGAGGACTAAGAGAATTGATTCTTGAATAATCACACAATTCAAAATATTTTGTACATCCTGGTGGAGATAATATGACCAAGACATGAAAAAGAACTATTGGTGGATGGGCATGAGGAAGTCCATAGCCCATGTAGCTAGATGTTTGACATGTTTGCTAGTTAAAGCCGAACATTAGAAACCGTCAGGTTTACTCCAACAATTAGAATTACCCAAATGGAAATGGGAAATGGTAACAATGGATTTGATTACCAAATTACCAAGAAAAAGTTGTGGCAATTACACGATTTGGGTTATAGTCGATAGACTGACTAAGTCAGCCCATTTCTTGCCAATTTAAGAAACTTTTAATTCAGATAAATTGGCCAAATTGTATATTGACAATATTGTATCTCTTCATGGAGTACTATTGTCAATAGTATCTGATAGAGATACTTGTTATACATCTCATTTTTGGAAGAGCTTTCAACAAGCTTTAGGCACTCGCCTAAATTTCAGTACGACTTTCCATCCACAGACTGATGGTCAAAGAGAGCGTACGAACCAGACTTTGGAAGACATGATGATAATGTATTATTGATTTAGGTGGTAGTTGGGATTATCACCTACCATTGATTGAATTCTCCTATACCAATAGTAATCACACTAGTATAAAGGCCGCTTTGTTTGAGGCTTTATACGGAAGAAAGTGTGGAACGCCCATATGTTGGGCTGAAATTTGAGAAAATCAATTATCAAGGCCAGAGATAGTTCTTGAAACTACGGATAAGATTATACAAATCCGTGATAGGCTCAAAGCCGCTTCACATAGGCAGAAAAGTTATGCTGATAACAGGAAAAAGCCTCTTAAGTTCCAAATCGGAGATAAAGTTATGTTAAAAGTATCACCTTGGAAAGGTGTAATGATATTTGGAAAGAAGGGCAAATTAAGCCCAAGATACATTGGACCATTCAAGATAATCGAATTTGTCGGTTTCATGGATGACAAGCTTAAGCTACCCAAGGACCTAAGTGGAATACATGATGTATTCCATGTATCAAATTTAAAGAAATGCTTGGCCGATGAGTCACCAGTTATGCCTCATCTTAATGTTTAAATCGATGAGATATTAAGAAACCATTATCGATCGAGGATTGACAAGTTAAAAAGCTCTGAAAGAAAACGATCCCCATAGTGAAAATTAAAAGTGTTCCCGTCATGGCCCAGAATACACATGGGATGTTGAATCAAGCATGAGACATAAGTACCCCTCATCTATTTGACTAATAAATCTCGAGGACGAGATTTCTTTTAAGGGGGTTAGGATGTAACAATCCGATTAATCTTGATAAATCCTAGTGTGACACGTGTCCGAAAAATCTCCAAATAATTCAGATATGTTGATGGGGAGGGACAAATTGTTAAAAAGGGTGATAAATAAGAGTTGAGGGCTTAAAGTGTGAAAAAGGAGAAAAGTTTGGTTCTGACGGTCCCTTACGAACTGGAAGAAAAAACCCCTTGCGGTCCATTAGGGGGTTTTGAAAACACCGCACTAGAGGTCCTTAAGGACAGCAAGGCATGACCTTTACAGTCTGTAAGGGCGTCGTTGATAGAAGAAAGCTATCTATCAGCTGCAGGTTCATCGTGTGCCACCTCTCCTACGATTTTTGCCACACTTTTTCTTCTTTGAATACCTAGGATGTCACTAATCCTTCTCCTAACACCCCTAATCACACTTGTCATGATCTGGGAGCTCTTGGATTAGTATAAATAGGCCTCTTTGTTGCACATTTTCATCACACCATTCTCAATCTCTTGGAGCTGCTTCCGGACCTAAGAAGCCTCCTTTCCTAAGTTCAAATAATCGATCTAACACTTGTAAGTGTTCCTTTTAAGTTAATTTTAGTGGTGTAGTTAGATATTATCCGAAAGTCAAGCAGTTTGAATTTGGTTTAACTTTCGGTTCTGACCATTTTGGTCAAGTCAATATACAATTAAATCTTTCCACGTGATCGTTATAATGAAGGTATTGATCCTCTACGATTATACCCTCTGGATATTAAATAAAAGTCAAAATGCAGTTTATGCATTTTACGACTAATAGACTTTTAAGTATTATAACCACAAGTTTTGACACTGATGTGGTCTAAATTATACATATTTTATGTCAATATTTCCTACATTTTTTAGTAGATTTAGAGTTGTTTTTATTATATTCTACTTGTTTCTGGTCCATATCAAATTTTAACGGTTTAAAGAGAAAATGAGCTAAAACGATTCATGAAATATAATTGTTTAAAAAAAAAGTTAATGGGTGATAAATTAAATGAGTAATATTGGGTTGAGATGTAAAGTGTGCTGAAATGATAATATATAATTAAAGTTAATAAATGCTTCTTCAATTAGTTGTGGTGGGTTCAAAACTTTAAAAAGAATTAAAGCATATAACGTATGATCAGTAAGAAAATATGGATGCAATTAATTGAGTTTTGAGAAATAAATTAGTTAGAATTGTTATATTGATTGGTTGTGAATTAGAATGCAGGTGGTCTTTTACACGCATGGAGGCCAGCCCAATTTTTCATTAAGAGAACTTATCAAAAAGGAGCCCAAGTGTGGTTCTTATAGGGCACTCTAATTGTGACCGTAGGGAACTAATTGAGATGCTACAAGACCAAGAGGAATGAAAAGAAGAGGGCAACAAAAGAAACAGTTGGACGCCACTTTTAAAACATGGATACAGAAATCATACATCTTTGTCAGAAGTGGGCCGCAAACATCAAAAGAAATATGAGGATTGTTGTGTGGGCCTTGAAACACTTTCAGCCCAATAGAGTGGACGTGAAGGTAGGGATTTATTCCTATTTATTTTAGACACTAGCCTAAGACCCCACGACTTTCGCGGGTGGTTAAACACCAACTAAACACATAAAATAATTTAAACGTAGAACCGTTAAACTTTGATTTGTTAAGCCTAATATTTTGAGACACTTGAGCACGTCCCAAAAGTACATCGACATAATGTTCGTTACACATTAAGTTTTTGTAAACAAAACATATATAGTAATAATTGTTCCAAAATTGTTACCACACATACGACATGCTTGGTAACGATATTAATTGTTTACTTCTGACGCCATCTGTCAATAGATACATCACCTAGGGGTTCGGATTAAGAATTCGCAACGTGTTTTGATCCCTATAATATCGCAGCAAGAACTCAGCTCCATTTTTCAACCCAGCCTGCAGCATGAAGTTCTGCCATCCTCTGAAAGCATACCGAGGTCTCCCACGTGCCGTTTCTTGCCGGATCTCTAGTGTCATTGAAAACCGGTCTTCAGTTTGAACTACCATCTCATCAAGGACAAACAAATCTACATTTTCTGCAAATGCCTTTGGGAACCGCTGCACTACAGTCCGATAAATAAACAAATTAAAAAAATAATTAAAAAATACAAACTTCAAAGCGTTGCATAATATTAAAATAAAGCATTTAAAGTATGAAAAACTTACAAAACGAAAAGATAGACACCATGTTAGTTCGTATTGGTTGGCTTGATCAACAACGGCCGGAATCTGTGGAACGTCAACAAAGTCTGGTTCCAACACAGGATCCGCTTCAATGACTGGCACATCATGTTCAACGTCTACAATGTCATCTTCCATGTCTTGATTCTCCCCGTCTAATAACAAATCTTCACTAACATCCATTTGTTCTGTGTCTTCCTCTTCTTCAACACCAACACTATTTCTACTAAAATTTCTGCCTCAACCCAGAAATTTTAGATGAATTATTACGTAAGATAAACTTTAGTTACCTACAATAGCCGCTACACGTGACCATATGGTCTTTTTTATGTCCGACCCATCAATACGTTTGCCTTACGCACATACTTAACCACCAAATCACCAATAACTAACTTTTGTTGGTCATTCTTTTCTATTTGCAAGGGATCCAGTTAAGTTAACCCATTAGAAGAAGAATATGAGTACATAACACAAAATAGTTAAATGGGTGTAAACTGACCCATTAAAATTAATCCTAACATATAACAACTTATTAATAAGTAAAAGGGTCGAATTGACACTTAATATGTTAGCTAACCATATAATGTTGGATAATCTTAAGCAAATAAAAATTCCCACTAAAATGGAACATTATTTTTTTGAACTATAAAGAGAGCTCATGACTCATGAGTGTAATGAAATTCCCCGGTCCCTACATATGCTCTTGAATACGATATTCACCCACTCCACCATTTCAAATATTGCATATGCATCAAGCAATATGTTACACATGTTTGGCGTTGGCCTAAAATAATAGACATATATAAGAACACTTTGAAAAAAATAAACTTATATAAGAACATCGAGACCAGACATGAAGATAAAAAGCATATACCTTTTTTAATCATATTGCGCTAGGAGACTATATCTACACCGGCACGAAAAGCACTGTCATTGCCCTAAAAAATCATAACAATTCGGAAATGGTGTATAAAGAAGGACCAATTTCATATATATCCTTATTAAACTTTATAACTTTCCAAACACACACACACTAAGAATTTAATATACCAACTTTTCCCCAGCATGTCAATATGGACACATTTCTATGCTGTCTAACTCATCCTATGTACACTACTTTATTCTTTTGTCAAAATATGGTATTCTAATGTAAATACTTTCAGTATGCAAATGCAACTTCTAGTCAACTCACAAGGTCAATAACTTTAGTTTACTACATTTCATTTGTCAATTATCATCATTCATCCTTGAAGAACAATATTAAGTATTGTATAAAATTCTCATTCAACTTATTATAGCCACTGCAAGCTTCTAATACATTTGGTTCAGATTCCCAAACCTTCACCACTATAGCTAAAACAGTTTCTCATAAAAACTAAGAGTGGCCCAATAAATTGCACAGTGGCATAACAACAACATACTAACATGAATTTTCAATAAGCCAAATAGTATCAGAATAACACGTTTTCTACATTTTCATGAATTATATCCCTAACTTGATCATTCATAGCTAAACAAAACAAAAGCTACTTGTTACGTTTCATTTCTACATCAGATCTGAGAAAAAATATTGAACAACCTACACGATATCTAAAATAACACAATTCAGCATACAAAATATATAAAAACTTCCAAAATACCTCACCACAAATACATCATAGAAATCAAACTCTTACTGTTGTAGAATTCGTCAAATCGGCAGCGAGCTGGACTGTTGTTTTCCAAATAAGGAGAAGATATATCTGACTGATAATGCTGATGCTGATCAATCTCAGTTTTTATGGAAGAAGAAACCGGATTCTCTGATACTTGCCATGGTATGTTCCTCTTTGGTGCTTTAAAGTCATTCAAATTAATTAAACATTATATTATAATCAATAATAAACAGAGAATAAGATTAAAAATATTAAATGATAGAATCAATCCTACCAACAATTGACAAAGACGTCAAATTTTGCGGTAAAGCTGTTGAGTTTGAGATGGGGGATGAAACTATAGATTTGGTGTTACTACTTGACTTATTCGAATCGAATTTGATCAATGACTCGCTGGACGGGATTTTTTTCTTTGACGGAGCTTGTGACTGAGTCGTGAAACCATATAAAACCTCTGCTATCTCGATTTTGAGCTCCCCCGGATTCGAAGACGTCAACTTCGACGAAGATTTCGGTGCTCTCGGTTTCGATCCTCCTTCATTCGCTTTATGTAGCAAAAATAGGTAAAAATATCAAAAACAATTTTGACAAAAAACCTGTAGATTTAACGATTTACTTGGAAAAACAAAAACCTTCTTTTTCAGTATAAGACTAAAATGATGGAAATATGTCAAAAGTGTGGACGTCTATTTATCAAAACTTATGAGAATCTTTTGACCCGTTCTATAAAGTTGACCTATCAAATGCATTTAATGAAATTTTATGTACTCTACCGAAAGTTGACCCATGTAAAAAATCTGACCTCTTTGACCCGTTTAGTAGAATTGATCCGTTTAAGAGGATTGTCCTACCTATTTAATATAATTGACCTACTTGCCCTATTCCAGACGTCCCCTCTTTTATGCTAAAGTCTAAACTATGAATTGTTGATAATCCAGAAATAAAAAAAAACCTTAAGTTAATTATTTATTTATTTGAAATTAAAGCATGTGGCTTAAACAAAAAATGTTACATTGGATTATACCTTAAAAGTTAAAATCCCTTGGCTATTAAACTCGTAAGCTGGAAAAAAAAAACCATATCCTATACAACACATGATAGGTTTTGTTTCAGGTCTAAACATGGTAAACTAAAAGCTAATCATAAAAAAACAACTAATCATCAACAATTTCAAATTTACCAAATTAATGAAATGGAGAAACTTTAACATAGAAAATGAAATGTGGACAAAGTAAAAAAGAACAAAAATCCATATTCGAGTGGATAATAAGACATGGAGATCGTTTGTTCTTGTTGCCAATTTCAATGAAAAAGCTATTTAGGAGAGTACATGGTAATTTAAAAACTTCAAATTAAGCGAACAATCAAGAATTTCAAATTTACCAATTGATGAAGTGAGTGATAGTAGAAACCCTAACCTGTAACTGAAATCGCAAGGCAATTTGGTATTATTTTTTTAAAAGGATTTCCTTAGGATATGGAGGCAAGTGTGATATAGCGGTAACCCACTTATTCGGCACCTAAAAAAATAATGTACAAATTCGTTAGGGTTTCAGATTATGACAGTTTGGTGTAGAAATTGAAAGATTAGAGAAGAATCAGTTGATCAGATTAGAAAAACGACATGCTGTGACGAAGAATAATAGATGGAATAGGGTAGGTGGTGACCCTATCCAATATAAAGCACTTCCAAGTTCCAACTTCCTTAATCCCATGTAAAATCTCTGTTTTAAGTTCTGCTTTAGATTGCCATTTAAGAAGCTCTTTCACAAGCCTTACACACCCTAAACAAAGAATAACTATAAAAACTTATAAATATTTTTTATATCATATTTAAAGCATTGTAACGTTATACACATGTTACACCGCAATCAAATGGGAGCAAACCGATAGACTTCGACAGTGCTTGTTGCAATCCAGTTATCATTGGTTCAAGGGTTGTTATCTGAATCAGTCAACAAACAATTAGTCCATGTTCACATTATAACTTAATCATTATTTCAAATACAATTATGCAGATACCTTAGTTGAAATATGATCAGTAATGCTTGAATAAGCCATGGAAGTGATCTAGTACCCAGAAGCCGAACAATAGAGAACATGTGAGGTAACCCAAAGAACCCACTATGCAATCGAGCAAAGCTTTGGTGCCCTGATTTTAGCTCCTAAAAACAATCAATGAACAAATAAGGGAAGCACAAGCTTGGAATGCAGCGAATATCTAGAAGTTAAAAGAGTTTCCAAGAAGTTAAATTCATTCTCGTTTCGCTGGATGTTTTAGTAGCAACCTACACCTACAAATATTATATATTCTTTAAAAATGTATGAGAAAGTACAATAATTTATGTAATAGTTCTACTGGCATCTAGCTACTAAGTACGCAAGACCCATCCCCATTGTTCACAACTTTGCCAAAAAAAAAGTACAGGATAACCCAGCAGACCATGGTAAAACCATCCCATAATTGTTGCAGCATATGATAACTCAATGGAGTGTGGCACCAACTGAGAGAACAATTCGAATAAGCGATTATATATTCCAAGCTCAGCAAATTGCGAGTCTAATTAAAATTGAGTGGCATTAGGTTAGAAAATTAAACATATAATCATTTTAATTGATAAAAAGAACAAACCTTATCCAAATTGAACTTCTTTACTATAATATATCTATTAAGAACACACCCTAGATCTATGATATCAACCAACACAAAAAAGTTCAGACGATTAACGATTAACTAATACCTGAATTTAAGAATAATAGAGTGCTGGAAGTGAATAACTGTGTCCTTTTTGATACTTATGAATTAACATGGTCCAAGTCCTTCTAAAAGAAGCACTACCAACATGAAAAGAAGCAGCAATTATTAGAAATCTCAAATGTAATCCTAATTATCCAACAACTCAAATGTAATCCCAATTCCCCAATAATTCAAATGTAATCCTGCTAGTGACAAATTGGAAGATTAGCATATTTCATTCAATATCACCAGCAACTATATTAAAGTGCTTATCATTTTTATTTTTCTTTTTAAGAGAATAAAACACGGATATAAAATACACATAAATAGCATTGCAATTTTGTGCAAACAGTAGCAACTGAGGAATATCTTTTTTTCAATTCATACTTAACAATTAGCATAAATCACAAAGTTATCACAAAGAAAAATTATAACCATTGAATACACACTTGTCTGCCACCTGGAGTTTTACCCCTAGATATATCATATACCAATAGTTTGGTTCCAAATTACTATGCCTTGCAATATCTGAACTGCATGTTTGGTGCTGCTTCCATATCACAAAAAAAACTAAAAGATTCGGTGCAAACCCTAATCGATGGACATAAATCTTATTGAAATCGATTGAAACAAAAAGGGGAAGAAACAATATACAAATTGGGCAACGTACCTATTGAAATCGATGGAAAAACCAAATTACTCGTACCGGTACCAAACAAATGTACAGTTAGGGTTTATCATATTACCAATCATCCCCAAAATTGGGAAAAGCAAATATGCGTAGCCTATGTGAACGATACAAAAAACAAAGAGTTACATATACAATCGTACCATGAATGATGTAAGAACATGGATTTAACAGAAAATATACCCATCCATGAAGTTATTGTAATTCATATTGTAATTCAAAGTCAGAAAATATACCAGAAGATTGGTATTCTTGGAAGAAGATTGGAGAGAAGATGAAGATATGATTTTGAAACGGCTGGATATTAATTAGGTTTTAGAAAATAGGGGAAAAGAAGAGAAGCTTATGAGGAGAATGGTTTTGGCGGAAGATTGAAAAAAAAGGGGTGTCAGGAATCACCAGAACAAACATATAAAGTTGAAAACAAAAGGTAAATGCAAAATCGTCCAATAACCAATTGCCCTTCAATGCTCCCAATAGATTTGGCGTCTATATATACTTCGTGATAACAAAAGTCATTCGGTCCCTAAACCCTTTTTTATTCCATTTTCACGGAATTTCTAATTCCTTATCATCTGAACTCAACGTAGCAAAAATTTCTTCCTGAATCATTTCATCATCTCAACACATGAATTAAAGTGCAGTCACGAAGCGGATTATGATGAGAAATGAACCCTCAAACCGATATTTGTTTGACACCAGATGGTAACTTCTTGGAAAGTGCTTCCATGGCTGCTTCTACTGTTTCTTGATCCTGCAAACCAGTTCAACAAGCAGTGTTGAGATAATTCTATTTTATTTTTCAGAGCTATTTAATACCAAACAACCCATTACCTTCCCTTCAAGGGTTATGATAAGAGGCCCAACTCTGGTTTTCCGATAACACCCTTCATTTTATTTACAAAAAGATGAAGACAAAAAGTTAGGAAGACTAAAGATAAAGGTCAACTATCATAACTTGATAAAATCGTATATGTAGTTTGTACCGGTGTAGATATCAGGAAATTCAATATCAATCTTGGATAGAGGCTGAGCAACTTCTAACTGTATCAATAAATCAAAGGGTAAGATAGGAATTACACCTTTTTAGACCGCTCACCGAAGGTGGTTAACTAAATAAGCAATAGATAGATAAATACATACATCTAAGAGTGACGTTTCTAAATGCTTCGATACAAACTGTCCTGTTGGTGCTAGCAGATTAGTAGACCTTAAATCAATCAAAGCATCCCATTGTCGGTCTAACTCATCAACATTTGTTGCAGTGAGCACAATCACATTATGACACTTGATCTACAAAGATAATCAACCAAAGTGAAAACTATAGAAACTACTCATTATCATAAACCAAAACTATATTAAAATAGTACATCAATGTTTATTTTAATTTGTGTACTGTAGTAACATAAATGACATCCCTTAGTAACAAAGAGAGTAATGTCAAACTTCAAACACATACCCGTGGAACAAGAAGCTTCTCATGTTCTAGCAGTTCTGTAATGCTTTCAGGTAGCTGGGCCATCTAAAAATTAATAAATATACATATTTCAATTTTTTTGTAAATAAATTTCTATATAAGCAGGGTTATATTGGTCAATAATTACTGTAATTGTAGTATGTTACTAAGTTTGGCATTCAGTTACCTAGTTGCGGTTGCCAGTGCACTTATCACCAAACAGGTGGCTAAGATATTCTTCGTATTCTTCATTTGGAGCCTGTAATCCATTAAAGTAAAGCTGTCATACCTAAAAAACAGTTATGTAGGATCAATTTATAAGTGCCTTTAGTTCACAACCTCGCCTAAGCCCTAGGCCCTCGGCTCACCTTTTGCGCCTTGAAAACTATCTGCATATCTTAGGCATTGGCAAATAGCTTCATGTTTTCTCTTTCACTAATCACCGTGGCTTCGGGCGAGAACAACTTAAATATAAACTATGAATATCACCCCAAAAGTATAGTTCAACATCACCTTATAGATCAAAACCCTAAAAATCCAAATAAACTTCATCCAAATATAATTTTAGCCAAAATTACAAAAGTGACACATTTTACCTAACCAAATAACTGTTATTTCACCATCCTACAGCACTAACCACTTAATCACTCAACAATCACACATAATCAGATCAATCATTGACCCCAAAAATCAACTACACAACAAAACATCACTAATTATTCAAATCCAAAACGAACAAATCATGAAACACATAACGAAACTGAATCCATGTGGACGACCGGTGATCTTGAAGAACAGAACCAAGAACAGACGTATCTGAAATTACTTTCAAATTCTGCAATAACTTCAAGTAAATCAAATAAAAATCGTCACAAAACAAATTATCACAAGCTGTAGAGAATGTAGACGATTTAACCATATTAGTGGTCGTACCTGCTAAGGGCGCCTAAACCTTCGCCAGAAACCTTTTCAATCGGTTTGCTTCTTTCCACCATATGCGATGCAACCATTGTCGAGCACCACCACCGCCATGATGAGCCACCCTTCCTGTCGTGCACCATAACCCTAGTCATAGTCGTTTCCTGGAATCACCGTTAAACACTTAAACCCTAGATCTGTTGTAAGGCCACCATCACTCGTCTTCATCGCGATAGATAATGAGGGGAAATTAGGGTTCTTTTGAAATGGGTGAGAGAAAAAAAAAGTGGATGAAAGATTGGAATGATTGACCTGATTAGGTCTAGATTGGAGAAAGAAAAGGGAAACGTATGTGAAAGAAAATGGCGCTCAAAGTGATTGAGGGAGTGGTATTGGAGTGCCACGTGGCATCTAGTGGTTTAAGCAAATGCCATATGGCATAAGCTTGTTTTGCTTTATTAGAAGTAGTAGATCAGCCGAGGATTGGACGAATTAGGGGAGCTAGACGGCAGTAAAGGAATCAACTTTCGGTGGATGCCAATTCTCTAGAGGTCGACGAAGAGGAGAAAGAAAAAAGAGAAAGCCAATTGGTTCGAGGGTTCAAACCGTGATCAAGATTCAAGTTCGGCTTTGCAAATATTCAGAGTTCAGTTTTAATAACGTTGTGTTTTTTTAAACTTGATACCATGACTTATTTGTTATTCCAAACTTTTTTCTTTTTCTTGACTATGATTCTTGGCTAGTTATTTTTTCTACTCGGGTTTGTGATGATTATTCGTGTCAATTAGTTATTTGTCGGCTTTTGGTAATTTTGTGATTGATAAATATTAAAGTAAGAGACCTAAATATTTTTTACTAGATGTGTGTGCAAACTTTTTTTCTAATTTATTATCTTATAAACATTACTCGTGTGTCTTTGTGAATGTCTTTCATGTATATATGCATGTTAGGTTGCCTACTTTGTGT
This sequence comes from Helianthus tuberosus, assembly GCA_030545235.1. Classification (NCBI taxonomy): domain Eukaryota; kingdom Viridiplantae; phylum Streptophyta; class Magnoliopsida; order Asterales; family Asteraceae; genus Helianthus; species Helianthus tuberosus. The sequence goes on along the minus strand of CM060377.1, from coordinate 66,049,874 downwards.
TTGTAACTAGTTTATAGTTTATGGTGCACGTATTCCATAGGAACGTTGTTTGATAATTTAGAGGAGTTTAGTGTTCTACCTATTCTTGAGACTGGAAGGAGATAGATAGTTAGGATTGTCTTTGGTGCTAGATATTTAGGTGCAGTGAGACCGGGAGGAGATCTGTCTAAGTTCCGTAGTATTATTTGTTTTCCTAAGTCTTGTCAAGAGTTTTTAGGTTACCCCGTACACTTTTAGGGTGTATTGTGATTAGTGAGACCGAGAGGCGATCTAGTTTTTGGGTACTTTAGTATTGTTGGAGAGACCGGGAGGTGATCCAACCCATACCAGTGAGCTTTATTTGACCTTTAGACCTTAGGAGAAGTTGATGAGACCAGGAGGAGATTCAACTTATCTTTAATCTGAGAGTGTCGTATTAGTAGAACTTGGTTCCATCATAGTTACCATTGCCGAGAGAAAACCGATAGTCACGAATATGATTCTAAACCTGGGTAGTACTTTCTCATCCTTGATTTCACCTTAGTAGCCTTCAGCCTGCGTCTAGGTAATCTAGTTCGTCTTAGTTAATTCTTTTAGTTTAATTAGTTAAAACCCCAAAAATCCAATCTAATCAAATAAACCAGTTAAGTAATTAGTTGAGTCAGAGTCTAGTTAGCGTCGCTAGTGTCTCGTGGGTTCGATACTCAGACTTCATTAGGCTTTACTACGTACGATAGGTACACTTGCCTGTCAGTGGTCTAGCATTTAGCGAGTCTTAGTTTATAAATTTAAAACTAGGGTGTCTAGATTAGGTTAGTTTTTATATACCATAATTTGCATATCAGACACCATAACAGTTCATAAAACATTATAAAGTATATTTGAACATGACAAACTCGTCATATCCAATTTAGCACTCAATTTCTAATCGAAAGTTAAACAATTTGACTTCTACTTTGACTTTTGATTATGACCCGGTTGGTCAACCTAAAGTATGATAAAAACTTACCACATGATCGTAATATCATAAGAAATAATTCCCTATGATTATACCTACCGGTCATCATGTCTTGACGGGTCAAATGATAAGTCAAATTTATGTTTCTTATAAAGGTCCAAAATACCCTTTTTAGCATAAAAGCAAATAAATGGGTTGTAAGCTTATGCAATCTTCATTCTGACCTTAAGACTAAGAATATAACATCATAAAATGTGTATTGACATATCGGACTCGTCATAGAGCCATTCAACCACTTGAACCCGCTTATACGCGCATAATTAGTTATACAGACATAAAATGTATAAAGTAGTCGTAACAGGTCAAATGATTTCAAACCTTTCCAAATCAGAATGATTGGTTAAATAACCCATATCACACGAATCTTCCTACTCGGACGGGTATAAACCACATTCTATCAAGTCAACGCTTAACCTATCGAAACCGGGTGTTATTATAAAGTTAACGGGTTAAGTCAAAAGACTTGCCAATGACCCGTATACATTCTAACGGATATTATTTCTGTTCAACCCGGACTATAAAGCCTTCCAGATAATCGCGCCTTAAATTAATAAACTTTGAATACCGCTTTGCTACGAGAACCAAATACATTGTTTTTAAACAGTAGCAAAGGTAAATACTTTTAGCCTCTTTCAAATTAAAACTTGGGATATAGCATTTGGCACTTGGTACGGGTTCGCATATGGGCAAATGCTTATCGGTCTGGGTATTCGTTTTAAACTACTTGATAACGAATTAAACATTTAGGGCTTAACAGTAGTCGTGTCTGGGCGTCCCAACTCTTTTAGTTGTAAATGGCCATTAAGTGCGGGGTGTAGGCATACACCTGACAGACACAAATAATTTTTGTGTGAATATTGATCACATACTGGTTATAATACTAGTTCCCGAATGTACGACAAGCGTGTAATTCGGTAACAAGAAAATTGTCCTAATGAATATTTAAAATAAAATTTCTTTTAAAACGTTTTCTAAAACGTGTCAGTTAATAGTATTTATTAGTGAAAGCTGGCATTTTTTTTAAGATTAACCGCAAGTGACGAACCTCAATAAGTAGGCTGGATTCGGTTCGGCCATAAGGTTTGGAATTTGCGACTCCACAGCTAAAGACCTATGATGTCTTAAAGTCTATTTTATTTTGATCCTACTTGTGGGATATTTTGTACCAAACAAGATGCTATAAATTTTATTTAATATATTCAAGATTTTATATTTAGTTGTTTATCATATTATCTTCTGCTGCTAAATTGTGAACAGTTATCAATCGTCACGCTTAAACCCCTTGAGAATCAGTTCCTGTCTCTAATTTTATACTTTCTTGATGACCAAGATGGGTGGTATCCATATAACTAACCAACCTAAGGTTTTTTCGGGTTTTAAGAGTGTTAAGAATAATAAAGTTAATTCATATACTATTACATTATTTGTTATAATCTCAGTTTTGGGCTATGTGGTTGTTTGCCCAAGTATTTTGGGATTTATATGTTTATGGGCTCGGTTGTTTTAACTAGTTTGGTGCCGAAGATGTATACAACTGATAATATAAGGGGTGCGATCATCATGTAACAACTTTGTGGACTGGAGTGTAAATATGTTGCAGCAGGATATAAAAGAGAAGTATAGCTGCTAGGGTTCATTCGGTCATTCTCCCCAAAAAGTCACTCTCACAGTTTATATCAAGTACACAGGCGAGTTTCTCTCAAGAAAACCGGCGATTAGGGTTTCGAGACCCTTCTTTCATCATCGCAGCTCGCTTCTTATCATATCTGGACACACATCAGGCTCTCAGTGTAATCGATCTGTGGAGATCTGCTGTGATTTTACTGTTAATATTTATCTGCTCAACTTGTTGTTAATCTCGCCTGTGAGATCTTGATCCTGTGTAGATCAGGTTGTATTCGTTCTTGTTATATATCTTTGTATTCATAGATCAACTGATTGATAAATCAGTTGATCTAAACTTGTGTTCATCAGATCTTACTTCGTGTAAGATCAAGGGTATTGGTTTGGGGTTTTTTGGTTTGGGTTAAATAATAAAATTTTATGTCACGTTTTGTCGCTCCTTTTGTGTTTGGTGTTGTTATTTGTGGTCTGTATAGAACTGTCATACCGTTTTTTTACAAAGAGATTGATTAACATAACTAACCAAGCTAAGATTTTTAGGTTTTAAGAGACTGATTAAAGTTTTGAGCTAAGTTCCTTTTATGAATAAATATAAAACATACATGAACCTATCATCTTTCATTTAACGTCGAAGAATGAGTGCCCAACAAACTACATAAAGACACGCTATTGAGAATGAGTGGCAATTTCTCATAACAAAGATATGAAACATCAAATTGCACACAAGACTCATATAAAACATCTAATAAAAGTATTAAGAGTAAATTACAAAAATCATCCTTTATGTTGACACCAAATTTCAAACTATGTGCTTTGTCTTTAAAATTGACAGGAATCATACTTAATGTTCGCAAACCCCAACACGTTACGTCCTTTGATCATAACGCAGTTAATTTTTATGGTTAAATTAGATAACACAAGGGCATTTTTGTCTTTTAATCCATTTATTAAAAGACATTTTAATAAATAAAACAAAATGTAATATTATATACATATACATAAACATCTTTGATGTATCTATAGGGGTAAGATCAAATAAAAAGTTTATTTTGTCTAAGTAGGATGAGAAGGAATCCTAACCATTCATTTTTTAAATAATGGTTAAGGGTATCTTGGGAAAATCCTATTTATGGACTTTCTATCTCCACATGCATATTCCACCCCCGTTTTTTAAACATTCATAACTTTTTTATACGACATTATTTTTTCATAAAAATTTCACCGTAAAATCGAGCGTCTTTTTATCTTTAATTTGAGTACCATATTGTTATATAAAATATGAATACTAAAAAAACCCACTAAAATGTGTTGTAATTCTATGTTGTATAACATTTTTTTGTGCTGCATTTTTGTACTATATTTTTTTGTCTTAAATTTTTTTTTCTCAATTTTTTGTGCTTGATTTTTTTGTACTACATTTTTTTCTGAATTTTTTTGTGCTATATTTTTTTGCACTACATTTTTTGTGCTATATTTTTTTGCACTACATTTTTTTTGTGATATATTTTTTTGTACTAGATTTTTTTTCCTAAATTTTTTTGTACTAGATTTTTTGTTGTATTTAAAAAAAACAAAAGAGGTGTCACATGTCATTTTTACTCCTATTTATAAGGACCAAAATGCCCTTCATTCCTACTTATTAGGAGTGCCACATGTCATCATCACAATCATTCTTAGGCAAAATCCACTTTTTAGTGGATCTTTCCCCTGTATCTATATCCATAAAAAAAGAAAATATCAGATTATATAAGGGATCTTGCAATTATGCACACAAAATATCAAATTCTATAGGGTAATTTTTGGACAGACGGATTTTGTAGGCCAATTTGTTGCTGAATGTGTTCCATCTTCATCCAATCATCCCACGGTTTGACCCTTGCCAAATGTTTTCCCAAACAAACCCTTATTGGGTACCATATTCTGCTTTGGAATTACAGCAAAATTGTTACTGGGAAACGAATTGCTATGCGCAAACTAATTTATAGACCGTCTTGAGCTAGAAACAAGAATCCCATATAACGACCGTTCAACCTGTTGTCTAGCAAATTGAGAAACTTGGTTTAATGAGTTTTGTTGCCTTTAAGAAACAATAAAAGTACAATCAATGTTGCTCTGACCATGTTTATTATCTGGTATCACCGGTCAAACCTTTAGTTGATTAGAAGTTTGTACAAAACTCAGTCAAAGTTTCGATCTATTTAAGATATATTTCAATCTGTTTAAAATTCGTCAGCCGTAAAGGGGTTAATTTCAGATTTGGTTACACTTCGCCGGCCAACAACTATCTTTGCCGATTCTGAGCATAGAGGAAGAGAAGAGAGAGAATGAGGTTGAGGTGGGGGCTTATTGATCGCAGGAGATGGTGCGGGGTGAAATGACCAACCTGTCATCATATGTTTTGCAAACGATCTAACTTAACACTTAAACTTAACCATGTTAAAGTTAAAGGACATAACGTGTAAGACTTTGTGAACATTAAGTATGATTCCTGTCAATTAAAAAGACAAAGAACATAATTAGCAATCTGGTATCAACATAAATGACGAATTTTATAATTTACTCAAGTATTAAACCACTTCATAAAAACGCTTATTGAAACAGCAAAAGTACACACGAATTAGACAGCTATATGAATATTAGGGATAATTTTCTTAATTTCAAACAACCTCTAAACACACAAAAAAAAGAATAAATAAAACGCTTATGCAAACAATAAAAGTACTCATGATAGCTATATAAAAAATTAGAGATTTTCATAATTTCAAACAACCTCAAAACACACACACACACAAATTAAAATATTTTTTTTTTTCTGCATATCCATCAATTCGTACCTTCACATTTAATCCTACATGACAATTCAGGTATTCGATGTGACTTAGTTTTAACCATAGGCTAAACTCATACTCCAACATCTACCATATACGATCAAGTAGTTATTATTTATGTATGTAATTAATATGACAAAGTAATAAATTACAAACAAGTGGCAGATAAACGGGCAACAAGCTAGGCAGCAACCCTCTTTTGAATTGCAAAACCAATTCTACTAAAGACGAAATGACACTTAAAGGTTGAGAGATTACTATTCACAACCCGTTGGACCCTGTTTAGAAATTCCACAGCCTCTGGGGCTAGAGAACCAAATGTATCAAAAGCGAATGAGATAAATACATGTTGATTCTCTAAACAAGCCTTCTCATGTTTAGCGACCTTGCTTGATTCCGCCTTCAACGCAGCCTGGCCAGCAACAAACCCGTTATCCCTGAGCCCAACAACAGGGGACACTCCTGTAAGGTCCACACAAGCGTGTTTTCCCCTGGCCCACCCAAACACAAGAATATCAGCTGGTCGAAGAGTAGACCTCCCATCGAGCGGATCCGTCAGAAAGTTCACCGGAGCCTCCTTTTTAGCCGAAATCCCAGCCCGCCTTAGAAAATCAAACAGAATATCCCTTACCAAATCATGTCTGTATTTAAAACCAGGCAACTCCTTTACAATGAACCGCATGCTCGCCAAAAGTATCTAAACAAACCTTGCGGCAAACTGGGCAGAGCTCATCAACTGGAAACAGAGGGATCATTAGTCGGTACTTAAGGATTGCCCAGTATTCCACTGCCGACATGTGTTGGCCTAGCCCTTCAATGAGGATGACTGTCACGAAATCCTGAGCATGAGGAGCCCGGAGACAATCGAACACGGCTTTCTGCCGAGGGGATAGACTAAACTTCTCTCCCAAACTCTGAACAGTTCTCCAAATTCAATATTTGTTTGCTTACATCCATAAAAGTATTGTAACATTTATGCGTTGGAGTCTTACAAGTGTGAATAATATAGTATCTATCTCATACGAATACAAAAATTGTTATTAGTATTATTATTAAGAAGTGTTATCACTATTAGAAAATAGGGTTTTTGCTACCGCATTTTCTGTCGCAAAACAGTAACAAAAACTCTTTTACTACCGTTTTGCCATCAAAATTTCGGTAGAAAAAACACACATAGCAATTGCCCTATTGCCACCTCTTTGCTACTGCTTTGTTTTTTGCTACCGTTTGCTAGCCATCGTTTTGCTACCGCTTTTTATCACCATTTTGCTACCGCTCCCGTTTGTTTGTCACCATTTTGCCACTCACCATTTTGCTACCCCTCCTATTTGTTTATTACTGTTTTGCTACCGATTTTTGCCACCATTTTTGCTTTTGACACCATTTTGGATTAAACATAATTATCTTTAACCCAAAACGTTATCCATTGGATAATATAGTATCTCATACAATAAATATCATAATACAGAAATTGCACGTGTTAAATTTAGTTTTTTGGACAGTAATTAATTATTATATTGTAAATAGTAAAATTGGTACTTTCTGACTTTGTACTTAATTGTTGGTTTCTGATGATCCATTGTATGAAGGAGCAGTACATCTACAAATAAAGGCTACAATCTGGTACCTAGGCTTCTATTCTTGTGATTCACCCCTTAATTGTACATATTATACACACAAAAGCTTTTACCATTGGTACCATATTCATTTTGCCCTCCCCTTCCAATATCTAGGACTAATATTTTTATAAAACAATTGGAATGAATATAAACTTCCTTTCTAAAATCTGAGGGCAAATATGGAACATAGGGTATACTTTTATAAAGTAACTATGGTAACTTGTGTTAAAAGTTATGGTAACGTGTCTTAGAAGTTATGAGAAACGTTAAACACCGATTTGGGTGGTCCAATCTCCAAAGCATACTCCACTAAAGAAAACTCACTATAGCTTTCTGATTTAATACTGATAAAAAGCTTACAAGTTTTCATTCAAGTCTTTCTTGGGTTATGAATGCTCAAAGAAAGTTTACCTGTAACTAAGTCGTATATATGTTCACACCACACATTCATTAAATATGTTAGTATCAAAAAATTTTAATATGCATGTACGTATGAGGGTGGATAGAACATCAGTCACAATCATCGCTAATTTTTTCTAGAGTTAATTACGTTTTTGTCCCTGTGCTTTGTCAAAAGTCATCATTTCAGTCCATTAGTTTAAAAATTGCCAAAACAGTCCTTGTGTTTTCATTTTCGTAACTATTACAATCCACCCACACTAACATCATTTAGTTATTCTTTTAGTTTGTTTGAAATGTCCATAATGCCCTTGTTATTAAAATTAAAATGAATAAAGAGTTAGTTACGTTTTTCGTCCCTGTGGTTTGTTAAAAATAACTATTACAGTCCATTAGGTCTAAAAAATGCCAACACAATGGACTGTAATGGTTATTTTTAACAAATCACAGGTACGAAAAACGTAAGTAACTCTTTATTTATTTTAATTTTAATAACAGGTGCATTATGGTCAGTTCAAATAAACTAACAGAATAAGTGGATAACATTAGTGAGGGTGGACTGTAATAGTTACGAAAGTGAAACCACGGGACTATTTTGGCAATTTTTAAACTAATGGACTGAAATAGAGATTTTTGACAAACCACAGGAACGACAAAAAAATAATTAACTCTTTTTTTTCTATCATATCTAATTACTATTTTAAATCTCACTTTTTTATATTCAATCAACCAACATTTTTCATGTACATATTAAATAAATATACAACCAACAAGAAAATTAAATACTCATACTTAAAACCTAAAATAAAATAACTACTCTTTGTCAGGATCGGGTAATTGAATATTTAAATAACCATCATGTCCCGTTAGATCTTGTCGTAGTCGAAAGTGAGCGTCAAATATACAACCAACAAGAAAATTAAATACTCATACTTAAAACCTAAAATAAAATAACTATTCTTCGTCAGGATCGGGTAATTGAATATTTAAATAACCAACATGTCCCGTTAGATCTTGTCGTAGTCGAAAGTGAGCGTCTTCATTCCACAACTGCAAATGAATTTCCTTACTAACGGGTACCTGTGTCGGAGTGTCCATAATGTAGTCTGGTGATATTGCGCGCCCTCATTCTTTATGATCACATTGTACAATATGATACACGCGTATACAACACGCTCCTTATTTTTGTTTGTTTAACTGTGCGTATCGGTCGATCAATTATACCTCATTTACTTTTCAAAACACCAAAGGCAAATTGTTGGTCTTTTCTCGCAACTCCTGTAATTTCTTGAACATTTTTTCTTTGGAGTCAGTTGTAAACGAATAAGCCTTTATAAAAACAGACCAAGTTAGGTAAATGGCATCAACAAGATAGAAGTTGTGTCTATAATGTCTCTCGTTGACCACAACAGACACGGTGGGGCGGTTCCTCGTAACTCGACATTGAATAACGATGATTGATATAAAACATTAATGTCGTTGTTTGAGCCGAGAGCACCAAAGTACACATACCAAATTCGTAAATCATTCGATGTCACCGCTTTAAGCATGATCGTCGGTTTTTTCGAGGTCCCCTCTCATAAACTGTCACCGCAAAATTGTCTGAACAAACTTCTCCAAACGATATGTCTACAGTCCACGTTACCGAGCATCCCCGGAAAGTGTCATATAGCTTCATGTGCGGCATACAAACGTATTATGTTGTGCCTTCTAGTTGAGTTGATCGTCTAGGAGGGATTCTGGACTTATAAAGGGTAGTGGTTGTTGTTTAACGCATGTTGGTTACTTTGCGCGTTTGGGCCAAATGGACGCATGGCGCATGGCATGCAATGGTGATTCTGCAAAGTTGGGCCAACTGGACGCATGGCGTGGGGTAACCTTTCGAAGTTGAGCCAACTGGACGTGTGGCGCATGGTGTACAATGATGGCTCTGTAAAGTTGAGCCAACTGGATGCATGGCGCATGACGTGGGGTAACCTTGCAAAGTTGGGCCAACTGGACGTGTGGCGCATGGCGTGTTGGTAACTTTACAAAGTTGAGCCAACTGGACGTGTGGCGCATGGCGTATTGGTAACCTTACAAGGTTGAGCCAACTGGACGCAAGGCGCATGGCCCATGGTGGATCCTTCTGAAAGAAGTTTCCTTTCTTGGAATGAAGACAACTGATGTCACTGTCTGGTGTCCCTGTCCTGTCGAAGATGAACAGGTTCCTTTTCAGATGTGTCAGTCGCTTTTTCTGCACGTTGTCAGTTTTGCGTCGCTTACTTTTCCGAAAAAAGAGGCGACGGTTTCTCTTCCCTATGACGTGTCCTTTCCCTGTTGGTTGTCCACCTGTATTTCTGACGGCCCACTACCCATCACATTAAATGCGATGGGTATAAATATATAGCGGTTTCCCTATTTCCCTTCACATTCGAAATTTGAAAACCATTTTCTTCCCATCTCTTCCTCTATCTCTCTTCCTTTTCTATCTATTTCATCCCAATCTCTTCTTTTCTTCTTCCGACATTATGTCTACTGGAGCCAATCCTATGACAAAGAAGAGGAAGCATAGACCTAGGAATCCTCCTGGTCCTGATAGGGCGGTGATAAGCTGGAGAGAAGAGGAGTTCCAGAACCTTGTTAGGGACATGGGCTTCCGACCGGAGTGGGGTGCTCAATTTCCGACGCCGAATTCGACTGCGTTGGATGCTCCTCCTGGTTATATAACCTTGCACGCCGCTTTCTTTCGTGAGGGTAACTTCCGTCTTCCCATGACGAAGTTCACCGGGGAGGTTCTATCCAACTATGGGCTTCATATTTCACAAGTAGACGCCTTGGGGCTGCCCCGGGTCACTCATTTTGAGTTTATATGCAGAGCCAACCATATCGAACCGACCTTTGAGATGTTTAACGTTTTTTACAATGTGAGTTACACCGGTGGTTTTTACTCATTCAACTCTAGGACTAGTGGTGTTAGTCCTTGCAGTGCTAATCCACCGAAAAGTCTGCACGATTGGAAGCAGAAGTTCTTTTATATTCGTCGTGGGGTCATCCCCATCAATATGCATTATCGTGACGAGAGCGAAGGGATTCCTCGAGTGAATGTATCTATGGATTTTGTTGACCAAGAATGGTATAAGACGTTGACACGAAAAGCTACTTCTATTTGTCAGATTGAGGAGAGGGCATTGGTGGGGGCTGGTATGAGCATGTTGTGGGTCCTGAAGAACCCTTTGGGTGTCCCTGTTTATGGCTATGATGGGAAAGGTATTAGTGTTGTTTATTTATGTTTGCGTTCATCTTTGATTTCATTATGCCCTTCCTTATGTTCTTGCGTTTTACAGTTGGATATAGTTTGTTGAATGTTCTCGATCCAAAGGCTGCCGGTGCCATGGTTGAAGCGGTGTTTTCTGAGGGGAAACATGTGTGGTTAGACCAAATCCGTGACCGTTTCTTCCACCCTACCAGCGATAGTTTTGCTGCTTATGCCAATACTATCTTAGGTAAAGATGATGGTAATGAGCTTGATGACACTGTTGATCCTACTCGAGAGGAAGTTATTGTTCTCTCGAGGGAGGGTTCTGACAGATCACGTGAAGGCCTAATTCCTCGTTCCCCTCGTGCAGGTCCGGCGCAGGGGGTTGTGAACGAGCCTGTGAATGAGCCTGTTGATGTTGATCCTCCGGTGGAAACTGCTGAGCAGTTAGAAACCAGAAAGAAGAAAAAATTAGACAAGTCTGAGGAGAAGGAGAAGAAGGTTGAAGAAAATGTTACTGAAGCTCCTAGTAAGCGACATTCTACCCTTCCTTTCTTGGATTATGTTGTCGTTTCTGATACGCTATCTGGTTTAGGCGCAGGGAGTAAGCGTACTGAGCGTGACCCTGAGGACGATGAGACTTTGACGGAGATTGTGAAGAAGAAAAAAACTCTTGAGGATAAGAAGAAAGAGCTTGATGAACAAGCTGCTGCTGCTCTTGCCGCCAAGAAATCTAAGCTTCAGAAGGAAACTCCTCCTGCACCCTCAGAGTCTGAGATTGACATGGATGTCTTTAGTGTGAAGCGTCGTAATCTCTTGGAGAAGACATACGTTGCTTCTGCTTCTCAAGGTAAAGAATTTTCATTTGTAAGTCTTGTGATTTGCCTTTCGTTCTTATTTTTGACTGTCATTGTTGTCTGGCGACAGGTGTTAAATCGGGTAAAGCTCCCCGTAAGATTGACATTTCAAAAATTACACCTCCTACATTTCCTCCTTCGAGGACATTTGACCTGTCGCCTCCTCATACTCATCGGGGGAAGAGGAAGGAAGATGATGTGAATGTTGAACAGGTTGAGGAGGTTGGTGGCAATGCTGGTGGTGCAGGTGGTGCCGGTGCTGGCGGTGCGAGTGGCGTTGTTATAGAGGAGTCTAGTGAGACCACTCCCCAACATACTGTTTATACCAAGGTCGTCTGGGATTCGGGCCGGGGAGGTGCTTCTGGGACCCACCATGATCCTGAATATGAACATGTGCAGGGTGGGTCTTGGGATACTCACAACCCTACATGTGCCGATCTTCCACACACCCCCCGGTGGAAACTGACCCAGGGTTCACGGATGTCTGAGCTTGCCAATTGCCGTGAGTTCTTTTCCCTTTCTCTCCCCCCTGCTGAGAGATTATTTCAAAAAAGGCGTAACTGGTTGGATCTCTTGGATGATCACATCCATTCTGGGGGTAACTTTTTCGCTACTGCCCAAGAGATCGCCTGGGAATGGCAGCTGATGGGGGAGGATACTGCTGACTTTGAGAAGGCGAATAAAGCGTTTGTTTAAAAAAGGGAAAAGTTTAATACTGAGAAGAAAGGTTTGCGATGGAGGGTTGCTGATGCAGAGGAGAAACTTGCAAAGTAAAAGCAAGTGAATGTTGACAAGCAGAAAGATTGGGAGGCTGCTTGCGAACGGACTAATAAAGAACTGCAAGCCCAGTGTGATGCCATTGTGCGGTTGTCGGGGGAGAAGCGTAAAATCAGTGATGAAGCTGAAGAAGAGCGTACTGCGCACCAGAAAAGGGAACAAGAGTATATCAAGAGTATTGTTAAGTTGGAGAAGTTTGCTGAAGAAAAGGTTGCTGAAAGCAAGGCTTTTGAGATTTTAGCTGAGGAAATATCTGCTGATTGCAAGTGGCTATTTGCACGAGCGGTGCCTCTGGTAACTTCCTTTATGTATGTTTGCATTTAGTTGATCTTTATTATTCCTCTCATGTTTCTATTCCTTTCTGCAGATTTCTGAACGTATTGTAAAATCTCATGAGCTTGCCAACTATATGTTTGAATTGGGTCAAGCGGCGTATAATAGTGGGCGGAAGGACGGTTACAGCGAAGGTAGGACGGCAATTGCAAATAATGAGAAAGATTATCATTTTGAGTTGTACAAGGAAGATTGTGGTGCTGCCCATGCTGCGAAACGTCGTGACTTTGAGTTTATCGAGTTTGGCATTCTGAAGGCTGTCGACAAGTTATCCCGGAGGGCTGACGCTATTGAAGTCTTGAAGAAGCTCTCGGTGATTTAGGACCTGATGGTGGTGGTGCGGGTCCCAATCACCAGGATTAACGGTCTCTGGCTTGCGTGCCGTGTATGGGCCTGATGGCCTTGTAATCATCTGACAATTTCATAGACAATTTACCTTAAGCTTCGCGAACAATTTGCTCTTGGGTGTTGTGTTTGTTAAAATTTTGTTATATCTGATTGTGTTTTTATGCTAACTGTAGGTTTTGCCCTTTATTTGCTTGTGAATACCGTTACAATATGTGCATATGTAATTACTTTGATTAGGTATCACAAATGAATGCGCTGACAGGTTTTGCTGTGTTAGTTATCTTAGCATTACACGGTAATGTGTTATGCTTTGGGAAACTCTACAACGTTTATTCTGTCGTTAAGCGCATAGGTTGGTTCGTGTATACGAAGTGATCGAGTTACAGGTTATTGTGTTGACCCAGCTATGCTCAACTTTGGGGGCCTTACAATGTTTATTTTACCCTGTTTTTCGATGCTTTCGTGTTTATGTGGGCACGAAGTATTATTTGGCGTGATAGGCTTTAGTTGTGTTTATGACCCGGCTGCGCACTTGGTTGTGACGAGCCTTGGAGGTCTACAACGTTTCCTATGTTAGAGCCATTGATGTTATCGTGTATGCCCGAAGTAATATATGCAGTTGTAACAAAAATTCACATGAGATAAGATAGCCAACACTTCTTGTATTAGTGTTATATGTGTTGGCGCGCGGCCATTACAAGTAAGATAAAAACTTTGACCGTCGACATGTAACACTTTCTTAGTTGTTGGGCATTCCAGGTTCTTGGGACTTCTTTGTTCTCGAGTGTTCGTGGCTTGTACGCTCCCTTCCTAAGAACTTCATCTACGACGTATGGTCCCTCCCACTTGGGGGTTAATTTTCCTGGTTTCTCAGCGTTAGACGCCTCATTGTCCCTTAAGACGTAGTCACCGGGGTTGAACGTACAAATTCGGACCTTACTGTTGTAGTATTTTTCCAACTTGGTCTTGTATTTTGTCTCGTTGATTGCCGCCATTTCCCTTCGCTCTTCTAGGAGGTCTAAATCCAACCTCCTTTCTTCTTCGTTGTTAATCATGTTCATGGAGGGCATTCTTGGCGATGGCAGCCCAATCTCTGCTGGTATCACGGCTTCGGACCTATAGACTAAGCTGAACGGTGTTTCTCCGTTGCTTTTTTTTGGCATCGTCCTATGGGCCCATAGTATGCTGGGTAGCTCGTCGACCCAGCCTCTTCGTTGCGTCCCTAGCCGTGCTTTGATACCGTCTACAATACTCTTGTTCACCGCCTCGACCTGACCGTTTCCCTGCGGGTGCGCAACCGAGGAAAAGGTGTGCTCTATATGCAGCTCCTTGAACCAACTTTGGAGATCTTCTGCGGTGAAATTCGTTCCGTTGTCGGTGATGATTCTCAGGGGCAGCCCGAAATGACAGATTATTTGTTCCCAGATGAACCTTCGCACTACAGTAGATGTGGTTGATGCCGGCGCCTTTGCCTCCACCCATTTTGTGAAATAGTCTACCGCGACTATGATGAACTTCACTGCTCCCGGGGCTTCTGTAAAAAGGACCAACCATATCTAACGCCGTTGTTACGGGGACTAGTTCATTTTTGGGGAGCATCGTTTTCAGAGCATGTCTCTGACACCCGCTGCATTTCCTCAAGACCTTCACCGCGTCTAGATGCATTCCAGGCCAGTAGTACCTGACGTTCATCACTTTTGCTACTACCATTCTTGGGCTGGCATGAATGCCGCAGATTCCCTCATGTACTTCCCGGATCAGGTAGTTTGCATCTTCTGGATCGACGCATCTCAATAATGGCCCGAGGTATGATTTTCGGTACAGAATTCCATCAACCATCTGGTACTGTTCGGACTTGTACTGTACTTTCCTTGCTTCGGCTTTGTTTTCGGGTAGTATTCCAGACTGGAGGTACATGATTATGGGAGTCATCCAAGACGTGGTTCCCAGCTGAATAACGCTCACTTGCCTTAGCGGTACTGATGGATTGCTCAGAACTTCAATGCGCACATCCTTGGCCAGGTGTTGGAAACTGGTGGATGCAAGTTTACTTAATGCATCTGCTGGTTTATTCTCGCTTCGGTTGATATGGTGCACCTTGTAAGAATTCAAGTTCTGCAGCAGTGCTTTCGCTTGGTCTAGGTATAATGCCATTACGTCTCCTTTAGCATCGTACTGGCCGTTGATCTGCCCTGCTACTAACATGGAGTCCACATGCGCCTCGATGTGTTTGACTCCCATCTTGATTGCTAACCTCAGACCGGCAAGAAAGGCTTCATATTCGGCTTCATTGTTCGTGCTCTTGAAGTCTAACCGGATGGCGTACGTGAATTCGTGTTTTTCTGGACTTACCAGCCTAAGTCCTGCGCCTGCGCCATCTTCGTTGGACGCGCCATCTGTGTATAGTAGCCATGGTTCTTCCAACTGTTGCCTTTCAGCTCTTTCCATTGCTTTGCATTCTCTGTCTTTATCATCAGGCACCTCTGTCATGAAATCAGCCAACACCTGGCCTTTAATTGCTGGCCTTGGTCTGAAAACCACATTACGGCCTCCCAATTCTATAGCCCATTTCGCTAATCTTCCAGATATCTCAGGCCTTGTGAGGATGTTGCCAATGTTGTAATTTGTTAAAACGTGAATGACGTGGGTGGCGAAGTACCTACGCAGTCGTCTCGATGCATATTCCAATGCCAGTACCAGTTTTTCCATTATGGCATACCTTGTTTCCGGATCATTCAAAGTGCGAGACACATAATAGACTAGTGTCTGTATGCCTTGTCGATCTACGAGCAGAACTGCTCCGACTGCTTTGTCTGATGCCGACAGGTACATCACTAGAGGTTCTCCTTTCACTGGTGCTGTCAGTGTTGGCAATCTTATGAGGCAATCCTTCATTTCTTGGAACGCATTTTCGGCTTCCGGAGTCTACTGGAACTGACTTTCTTCATGCAGTTGCGGAGTGTTTTGATAAATGGAAAAGATTTAGCTGCATGATTGGCTAGGAAACGGTTTAGCACTGCTAACCGTCCAGCCAACTTCTGCATTTCCTTGATCGTCGACGGTGAAGGCATCAGCTCGATTGCTTACACCTTTTCAGGATTGACTTTAAACCCATCCTTTGTGACGATGAAACCCAGGAACTTTCCTTCTTCCATGCCGAAAGAACATTTCGCTGGATTTAGCTTGATACTCACTCCGCGCAGTGTGTCGAACGTTTTTTTGAATATTTACCAACATCATACTTTCTTCTTTGCTCATGATGACTAGGTCATCCATGTACACTTCGATGTATTTGCCAATAGCATCGCTAAATGTTTCATTCATCAGTCTCTGATAAGTTGCACCTGCATTTTTTAAACCAAAGGGCATTTATGTATAGCAGTATAGCCCTGTTGGTGTGCGAAATGCGGTCTTATCTTCGTCTTGGATGGCCATCTGCACCTGATGGTATCCCTTATAACAATCAAGGAAACATTTCCGTCTGAACGTTGCCAGCGAATCGATCTTCTCGTCGATATCTGGTAGAGCATAACAGTCACGCGGGCATGCTTTGTTTAGATCTTTGTAATCCACACACATTCTCCAACTGCCGTTTCCTTTTTGGACCATTACTGGGCTCGCCACCCAAGTTTGATATCGGACTTCTCTGATGATGCCAGCATTTAGCAGCTCTTTGACTTGTTCTTGCATAGCATCATGCTTTATGTCTCCTAGATGGCGTTTGGCATGTACCACAGGTTTGGCACTCTCTGAGATGTTTAGTCTGTGCTCTGCTATGTGCCGTGGAACACCCACCATGTCAGCTGGTGTCCAGGCGAACACATCCATGTTTTCAAACAACAGTTTTTTTAGTGCCGCGCGCGTGAGGTCAGACATCGCAGGGCCCAAGGTGACCGTTTGTTCTGTGTATTTGCTGTTTAGTATACATTTTCAGCTTCTGCGCGTGGCGCGGATTTTCTTGCTTTGGCTGGCCTGATTTCATCTGTTGCCAAGACTTCTTTGCTTGCGTATATTATTGCTACCCATGTCTCTGTTGGAAACCCAACAGCTGAATGTGGACCAGAGCAAATCATGCTAAAGTCTCCTTGGGATTCCCTTCCCAAAAGGATATCATGTCTTGAATGTGCGGGTAGCACCATGAACGTGTCTTCCTCTGTTCTTGAATTTCTTCCATCTGAGAGCAGTGCCGGGAACGATATCTGGCCGAGGGGAAAAACGGCTTCGTTACAGAAACCAGTTAGTGGGTAATCTACTGGTTCCAAGCGCACTTTGTCCTCTTGGTCAAATTGATTGAAGCATTGTTCGTAGATGATATCTGCGGTACTCCCTGGATCGATGAAAATGTAGTCGGTTTGGTAGTGATCGATTACGCCAGATATCACTATAGGCCTTCTCTCTCTTGGACCTCCTCTTACTCTGGAGATGACAACTTGTCTTTCGCGCCAAGAGTTATCTTGTGTGCGCTTGTTATAATTCTTTCGCGGCTTTCGTGGACCCCCTTGAACCATGTGAGTTTCCAATTTTTGAAGTTTTTTATTGTCTGGCCCTTCTTCTCTTCTTTGAATCTGACGGTTATCGCGCTTTCCGCCTTTCACCAGATGGGTAAGCCTTCCGTCTCTCAGGGCTCTTTCGATTTCTTGCTTTAAGCTGAAACAGTCGTCGGTCAGGTGACATGTGTCTTTGTGGAATTCACAGAAACGGTTTCGGTCTTGCCCCCTTTTGTTTCGCATCTGTAGAGGGGGTTTGAACACGTGGTTTTCGGTCAACAGGACCTCGGAAGGGGTCTTTGTTAGGGGTGTCCACTGTTTTTCTCTGTTCTCCCTTTTGACCTCCTTGCGATGAGCAATCTGGTTGATTGTATTGCGCGCGTTTTCTCTTACTAGGCTTCTTTCTCTGTAGCCAGATGTCTTCCAAGACTGACCTTTGCCTTTCTTGTTGCGCCGATCGTTGTGGTTGTAACTATATTGACGGTTGTAGTCACTGGTCAATTGTTTGTCAGTGCGCGCAATTGTTTTCGGTGCCTCGATGAAGGTTTCCCAGTCTTTGGGGCCACCATCTCTTCCTTTCAATCGCTTGATCAGGTCGTCACACTTTACTGCCCTCATAAAGTGCGTGCGCATCATCTTCTCGCCAACATCCCCAATTTCCAGACATTCTTTGTTGTATCTGGTGATGAAATCTTCTACGCTTTCATGATATTTCCTCCATATGTTTAAACAATCAGCTGGATCTCTAGTATGCCTACGCTGTTGGGAGAAATGCGCTAGGAACTTGTCTTGAAAATCGATCCATGACTTAATTCTTCCTGCTAGAAAGCTATCAAACCAGACGCGCGTCGCGCCCACAAAGGTTTGTGCAAAAAGATGACACCAGATTGGTAATGTCCATCCACCTGCTGTTCCTGCGCCATTAAAGACTTGGAGGTGGTCGCCCGGATCAGTTAAGCCATTGTATTTGCCCACATTGTGTGGTAGCTTTGTTTTGTCGATATCGGCCATTGCAATATCTTTGATGAACTTGGAGTTTTCAGCTATGCCATCTGGGCGGTAGCTCAACGAGTAATCGTGCCCTGCATTGGGATTGTATCCAGCGCGCTTGTGGGGTTTATACGCTTCGTGTTCTGGTGGCAATCTGTTAAACACAGTGCTTTCCTTCTTGTACGTCGGGTCGTCTTCTTCTTGATAGCTATTCCATTCGTCGTTTATGTTGCGCGGGCCTAAATGACTGTGCACTGGTTTTTTCTGTTGGTGGGTGTATTGCACATAATTGCTTTCTGTTTCGTCTTAAGTATCGCGCGTATCAAGCGCGCTTTGCCTTCTGACAGTGGGTGCTTTCTCATGGTTTAGGTTCCACGCATTGGTCTGCTGAAGCACATGAGTGCTTGGAGGCCTTTGCGGTGGAGTGACAAAAGCGGACTGGTTAGCTTGAGCTTGGAGCACGGCTTGTTGTGCGTTGAGTTGCGCATAAACAAGGTTTAAAGACGCCATTTGTTCGGCATACCAGGAAGCCAGAGTTTTTCCTTCGGGTAGCCCTAAAAGTGCTGAGAAGTTCAACTGTGTTTGGCCCGATGGAGCTGAGGGACTGGCTCTATGGTTAGGTGTTTGAACTTTTGGGGGTGTTTGGTTGACTACCCCGGGTGGAGGTTGAAAGGTAGCTCCGTTTGTGGTCTGGTTGACAACCGTGGAAGTGCTTCCAAAGATGTCAGGGAAATCATTGTTTCCTCGCCCTTCTCGGATGGTCTCGTTCCCTTGGACTCTTTGAACGTGAGTATTGTTCGAAATCAGTTCAAAGGAAGAGACTTCTCCGTCCACTTGAGGGGAAAGGTGTGGTTCAGTCATTCTAGAGAGTTTTTTGAACAAAAAGGAGATGAAAGTGGTTTGCAGAAATTGCGGATGGCGCCAATGATGAAACACTGGTTAAATCCGATGGTTAACTAGTGGGATCGTCTTTTCTGTGGGTTCAATCTGCTTCTTTACTTGCCGAATGACTAAGGTCCTGCAAAACAGCAACACCGTTAGCTCGTTAAAAGGGGAATATGGGGGTTTCCCTCTTAACCGGGCTCCGGCGTGAGAATATGGCGCTCTTGTCGGTCTGCTCCCAGGATCTGTTGCAGGTTTATATGGCGCTCGGTTACTGGTGACACGTGTCGTCCTTCCTGTCGGAAGGAGTATCTTTGATGCCACCTTGACGTCTTCCAGAAGCTTCTTTCTAGAAGTTTCTGGTTTATTTGCTGATGTAGGCGTCATGTAGACGGGAAAGTGGTGTGGTCCCTGCCATGTAGATGTGGAATTGGGACCATACCTCTTCAAGTTCCAATACAAACCTGATCTCAGGCTCGTACTTGTTTAAACTCATCTCGATCTAGTTTACGTGCCGTTTGACTCTTTTATCCAGACAGATATAGACATTTAGTAGACAACAACCGAGAAGCGGGACAAGGCATGCTACTCTGTCATATCCCCCTCCTTTATATATCCCACCATCCCCTTCGCATATTCACAACACAAAACCCTATTATTTCATGCTGAGATAGAAAACAGTTCTTTCAAGTTTATTTCCGTAGCACAAATTTAGCAACGGCATTTGTTTGTTGAAGGTAAATACTTTGATTATTATATCTGTTTGATTACATTTTTGTAAAATTGTGTGAAACAACTCCAATTTTGTTTTTTCCTATTAAAAGAGATTTAATATATATTAGAAAAAAAAATACAGAAAGTAAACGGCCTTCAGATTTAATTAACATGTTGCCTTTATGGTAACATTTGTTCCGGATGATGAAACTAGATCTATAATTGAGCTTCTTACAAAAATATAAATCAAATTCGATATGTTTAACCACTAATTTGAATATTTACTCTTGTTCTTCTCCTTTTTAACTTTTTTTTATTAAAGAAATGTATATTATTTAAAACAGAGACGATTACAGACTAATGGAAAGTCTGTAGGTGTTGTTTGTTACTAAAGCGTAAAATTGAAACTCGATCTACAGGTATCAAAATAAGTTTTCTACGATGATGTCATCAACGGTTATATCAAATCCTGTAACGAACAACACCTACAGACCTCATAATTCACTAAAACCGATCAAAAAGCGTAAAATCCAAAGGCGATCTAGTCGCGACACGAAGAATCATAGGTCGTGGAGATCGGAAACTCAACAGAAACTATACAGATCGAAACTACTACAAGCTTTGCAACACGTACGTCTCAGCTCCGTACATTCGCCTCGACTTAAAGGACTAGCTGTACGTGAAGCTGCCAACCGCGTTCTTGCGATGACAGCTAAAGGACGGACTCGATGGAGCCGAGCGATCCTCACAAATCAGCTTAAGCTTAAATCTGCAAAGAGCGATATAAAATTAACGAAGCGGAGAATTGGTGTTTTGAGGTTTAAGACAAAGAGTGAAAAGTTAATGAAGGTGGAACGGAAAACACGTGATCCTATGCGGTTGGTTCCGGGTTGCTGGAACCAACCGTTGCCTGTTGTCCTGGAAGAAGTTAGGGACTATATTTGTGCTCTTGACATGCAAGTTAAAGTTATGTCTGCTGTTGCTGATGTTTTGTCTGATGGGTCGAGTTCTGGCTCTTGGTTGGTTGCTGGTGGTGTGAATGCAAGTCGGGACCGTATTAGCGGGTAACTACGGGGCGTATGAGTTTATTTTTATGTTTTTTAAGATAACTAATGGTTAGTTCTGAAGAAATGTTTTTAATGAAGTGATATTGTTTTTATCATCCTTTGATTTACTTATATAGTTTGTTAAATAAGTGTAACTGGTGTTAAACTCACACTTGTTGCGGCACGCTAAACATTCAAAAAAATTAACTGTGAAAAATGATGACGTTGAATATATGGATACAGCAGAGCCGTTCCAACATTTTTGGAGGCACTAAGCAAACTACAAAAGTGGGGCTGATACGACCCAGCCCATTAACGGACCCAGTAACAGGCCCAAAAGGGAGTACCGGAGGCCCGCGAGGCTGCGGGACTGAATCCAGTTAAAGTTGTCGTCGAGTAGAGAACAAGTTATTGTTTTTCAGTCACATGTTTTATTAATTCTGCATTAATTAGATAGTGGTGCATGTTAGATAGTTGTCTTTATGTTTATGTCGTTTTTTGTTTTTCATGTTTTGTTTCACAGTTTCTAGCTGGCTCTTTATATATATATATATATATATATAAAGTGATTTGCCGTTAAAAAAAAAAAGAGTAAACTTCCGTTTTACTCCCTGTGGTTTGGTCACTTTAATGGTATTGCCCCAAACCTTTAAAAATAGCCAGTTTACTCCCTGATCTATTTAACTTATCTTCATTTTACTCCCCGCCTCTAACTCTGTCTAAAATGTTTGTTAAATGTAAGGGTACTATGGTAATTCTATATATATATATGTATTTAATTAATTTCTAAAATCCATTTATTAATTATTAATATATATTTATGTATATGAGAAAAAAAACCCCTATTTCATTTTCTAAGCCTGTCTCTTTCTCTCACCCAGTTTCTCTCTCTCTACCACCATTGAGATCACCACCAGCCGTCGATTTGGAGCTCAAAACCTGAAATCAGAGTCGGCCACCAACATCACCATCTTCATCTTCAACCATAAACCAACAACCATGACCGTCGGCCACCCACCATCATCTTTATCTGCAACCTTGGACCTCAAAACTCCCAAATCCACCATCATCTTCATCGCAGATCTAAACCTTCATGCCGACCACCCTCCCATTCGATGACCAGAAAATCGGAGCCTCCATGACCTCTAACTCACCACCACCATCGCCGCCGCTCTAGGGTTGTTCCCTCTCTCGCCAGATCGGGACCATCCCTAGCCATCGCCGCCGCTCTAGGGTTGTTCCCTCTCTAGGGTCGGCCAAGGTTTGTAGTGATTTCCAGTCAAATCTTGTCTAGGGTTTCAAATCATATTCGAGTTTATGGTTTCTCATCTCGTTTGTAGATCGAGTTTTTGATCTCGTGTGGATTTTGTGGATCTAGATCGAGTTTGTAGATCTCTTTGCCGCCGCCGCTTGAAGATGTTGTAGCTGTTACTGTTGGTTGCAGATCTCATTGCCGCCGCCGCTTGAAGATATTCTGAAATCCAGATTTGTTGTGGAGTGGTTTGTTGTGGTTTTTTCATACAATTTGTTATACAGATGATGATGAAAGCTTAATGAAAAACAAAAATGCTCGTGGTGATGTCAGTGGTGGCGCCCGGGTGGTGGGTGACGGTGGTGTGAGGTGGTGGGTGGTGGTGTAGGAGAGAGAGAGAGAGAGAGTGATCTTGTACAGAGAGAGAGAGAGTAAAGACTGAACTTGTTATGAATATATTAATAAAATTTACTTTTAAATGTAAATTACCAAAATACCCTTATTTTATATTTGTAATTACCAAAATACCCTTTCAGTTAACATAGAATATGGATGGAGTTAAGACCGTGGAGCAAACTGGAGACAAAATCCAAACATCAGGGAGCAAAATGGCTATTTTTAAAGGTTTGGGGCAAAACTATTAAAGTGACCAAACCATAGGGAGCAAAACGAAAGTTTACTAAAAAAAAAATTAGATAGTGGTGCATGTTGATAGGTTAGTGGAGCATGTTAAAGTAGTGGTTGCATGGCATTCCTCATAATAAGGATCGTGGGTATCATGTGCTCATTGATTTCCTACATATTTAAGTTTTGTATTTGCATTGAAAAAAACTCAGAAAATTTGCCCAAATCGGAACTCTTTCTTTTGCTTGTTTCTTGGAGATTGGCCTACTCTACAGGCTCATACCAAGGGACCTTTGAATGGGTATAAAGAAAACATCGGTTCTGCTTTCTTCCTTTTAAGTCTTAGTCGCAAGCACAATATCAAAATTCGAAGATTCAAAGATTCAAAGTATCATTTAGAAATTTAGGGAGAACAGTAATTAAATGAATCCCAATATATAGAGATTACTGTAACAAATAGCCTTAACCAAACTGGAATATCCTTGTGACACCATTAATTTCCCCTAATTTCACGTCTAATTTTCCCCAATCGGCGACACCATTGAGCAAAATGGGCATGTGCATGTTACAGTTAGTGAGAATAACGATGGGGTTGAAGTTGGAATTAGGCTCTTTTATTTAAAAATTGGTTATTTGTTTGGGCCTAATACATAATACACATGCTATATAAAGATTTTTAAATATTTGGAGGCCTTATTTTTTTGGAGGCCCTAGGCCGTTGCTTAGATTTAGAAGCCTGTAGGTACGGCCCTGGGATACAGTTTAATTAACAACGTATATATAAGTGCTTAGTGTTTTTTTTTTTTTTTTTGAACGGCTGATTTACCCATTCTATCGAAAACAATTTAGCTCTATTTTTTACCTAAAGATAACTAGTCGCCTTAATATCCGCCATAAGCCTTACAATGTCGATTCTCTTGCTTGAAAACACGACCTCATTTCAAAGTTTCCAAATGCCCCAACAATATATAAGTGCTTAGTGACTTTTACATTATCACATGCGACATGGTTTTAAACAAAATTGACATCGAAACATAAATAAAAATACGGACCTCGTAAACATATATTTAGAATTATACAGACGACGATTTTTGAAAATTACAGAAGAAAAACAAAATAAATAAAAATAAAAAGCTAATTAGTAGAAAAATATACAGCGCAGCTTGTTGCCCGTCTACCTTCTGTTTTGATGTAACTTAACAAGTTTTCTGGTTATATAAATGAATTCGGTTTGCTCAAAAAAAAAAAAAGTAGTAGAATACGTGTCAATACGTGGCTAAGAGTTTTAGAAAAGTGTAGAATTATATGGTCTTTTTTCTTATGGTTCGGGATTTGTAAATTTATACTTCTCATGAAACTTACCTCAAAACAAGGTTTGCAAATTATCTTTTCGTATAAGTTTTGTTCATTTTCACATCTTTAGATTAAAATATTAGAAAAAACTGTCGTAAAAAAAAAATTCAAAGTGGTGTTTTTCGGCTTGTGTCAAGTTATGTCGTGTTAGCGGATCATGTTGTCAATTGTAAGTTGTACTTACTAATACTTTTGTTTTTAAAATAGTGCCCATTTGAATATTATAAAAGAATATAAATATGCATATAAGAAAACTATAAGTTATAAATTATAAAGAGGAAAGTACAGTAAGATGAAATTCATTTACTTCATATAGTTACAAAGGTTTAAAGATATACTTATATCAGTTTAAAGAAATACTTACCTGAGAATGAGATGATGATGATGTTCCGTATGAAATGAAATTTATTTTAAATCATAATTTGAAAAATAAAAGTAAAGAACATTTAAAATATAATTACAAAGGTTTAAAGAAATACTTATATCAGTTTAAAGAAATACTTACCTGAGACAAAGGTTTAAAGAAATACTTACCTGAGAATGAGATGATGATGATGTTCCTTATGAAACGAAATTTATTTTAAATCATAATTTGAAAAATAAAAGTAAAGAACATTTAAAATATAATACACACGTCTGCACCCGGCTCAAAATCAACACTTCTTCTGGTCAATATGTAGGATACATGTCGCGAGGCAGCCGTCGCTTAGCATGTGCGACAAGTGGCTTAGCCAAGCAAAGGTCATTGTGATTTTCTACAAGCTCAATGGACCGCTCATTACATGGCGGCTCCCAGGTGAACCCCTGGACCATCCTTGCTAACATCATTGTAGTCATGGATGTGCCCAATGTTATACCAGGACAGCCCCGTTTTCCTGTGCTAAAGATGATCAACCTCAATTCACTATCCGACAGAACCACTTGTTTTCCTTCACCTAAAAGATGTCGATCTGGGTCGAACCGCAATGGATCCGCCCACACATTTGGATTCCTTCCAAGCCCAAAACGACTTAGCATAATGTGGCTACCCTTAGGGATAAAGTAACCAGTAACAGTAGTATCCATTGTTGAAACATGGGGTGGAACAAAATGTATAAATGGGTGCAACCTAAAAGTTTCCTTGATGCATGCTTTTAAGTAATTGAGTTGGGGTAGGTCGTGCTCTTCCACTAGCTTTTGGCGACCCACTACATGATCCAATTCCTCAACTGCTTGTTTTAGGATCGTAGGTTTATTGATCATCTCAGCGATCGCCCATTCTATTGCGTTAGAAGAATTATCAATTGAGGCAATCATTATTTCCTAAAAGTTGATAAGACACAAAGATGAGAATTGAAAAGCAAAATCATGCGAACAAAATATGATTATTAGTCTTTAATGTGCAATTTTTTGATTTCTATGTGGTTTAGAGATTTCATTAGCGTTTCTAGATGTTTTTAAAACATGTTTGACAAATAGTGAGTACATGCAAGTCCCTAAGATAAGAAAACATGCTTCAAGTTCACTAGGAGAAAACTCTATCCTTCATTTCATGCAGAGTCACAAGAGTTGCTGGCTTGAGTTATACTTTCTATTTGCCAAACATGATTCAAAAAACTTCTAGAAACGCTAGCATGTGCATGTAAAAATATTAAATAGTAATATGGCGATACACTTACAATAATTTGAGCTTTAATCTCCTCTGGTGTAAGCTTAGGATCTTCATTTGTAATAAGAACATCAAGGAGATCACATTTATCCTTTCTTGTTCCATTGTTCCACATTTGAATTCGTTCATCAATCAACGGATCTTGATACTTTTGAACAATTCCAATTGCCGCCCTCATCATCTTTTCATGGCCATCAAAGTCAGTCTTCCCTCGTAACCATGGGAAATAATCGGTGATGCAAAATGCATAAAGATACTTTAGGATGGTAAAAAGTGCAGCCACAACTTCAGTTTCTTCTTTGCCCGGCCCCCCATCTTCCATTCCTAGCCCAAAGAATCGTTTCCCAAAAAACATATTCCTCAATATGTTCCCAAAGAAATGTTGGCTCATGGTTCGAACGTTTATCATGCCGCCATCAACTATAGCATCTTGTTTCTCTATTTGGTTACATATGTAACAAAGCAATAAATTAGCTTCTTTGTCACGTTTTGGTTGGAGCCATTTGTGCATTCGTGGGGAAAGCATCTCGTGATGTATCATTCTTTTCATCTTCCTCCATTGTTCTCCAAATGGACTCAAGATTGTGGTGAGATATCCACCACTTACAAGATAGGATGACAAGAAATCTGGCCTTGAACTGAATACTTCATCTTGTTTCTTGAGGAACTCGCATGCGAGGTCAGGGGACGAAACTGTGATGACGTGGGTTGAAGGTCCAAGCCGGATGCAAAGGATCGGGGTGTCATACTGGTCCATGAGCTTATGGATCCACGCGGGGAAAGTCCGCTTGTTTAGAAGCATCTGGATGGTGCATCCGATCAATGGCAAAGGTGTTGGACCGGGTGGTAATGGATGTTGGTTGCTTGAAGATTTCTTGGTCAAAAACCTTCTAACAAATATGAAGGTGATGAGAAAGAAAATGATGGATAAAGACATCATTAGTAATTATGATGATTTAAGATGTTAAATGTGATATCGAATGAACGTTGGGTACGTTTAAATAGTGCAAACATGGTATGTGGGTTGTTACGGTTTTATTTATTTAAATGTTAGGGTTTCAAAGTCCACATATAATATAATTAAGCTACTGGATAATATGTGAACATGATAATTGGGTTTGTTAGAGTTTTCTTTATGTTAATCTCCGATTAATCAAGGTACAAATTGCATATGCAGAAGTGCCGAAATGAAATGGGAACATGATAATTGAGTTGTTACTATTTTGCTTATTAAAATTTGAAGGTCTTCCAAGGTTCAAATAATCACTCAATTAAATACCTAATTAGCATTATTTAGCGTCATTCACAACTCCGAAAGGGCAAAATCTATGGAAATTTAGCCTTTAGGAACACCCTTGTTTGGAGATATTATGTTCAAGTCCCATAGATAACAGGATTAAAGAAATTTTCCTTAAAAATTAGCAAAATTATCAGCGAAACTGCGAACATGTTTGTGACAGATTTTATGAAGGTTTTAGGGTTGTAATATATATCAATAATTTATCGGTGACTCCTAAAAAGTAATTAAAATACTAGATTTTAGACTTTTGTATTCCATGGCTAATTATATTATGACTAATTCCTTTGCAAAAAGATAAAATTAATAAGCAAATTTAGAAAATGTTTTTTTTACTTAATATTAGAAAATGTTTTTTTTTTTACTTAATTATGATATAAGGAGCATAGTCACCTAATTCGCGGTTCGCTCCGGTACGGATACGCGGTTCGGGTTCGCAATTCGTTAGATGGGACGAATTCGGTACGGAGGGGGTAGGTTCATTTCGGTACGATCCTGTATGGTGTACCATTGAGTCCGGTTCAGGGTAAACAAATTAAAACAAAAATCACTAAATTCATAAATCGAAATAACCAAAATCCAATATTTGGTAATAGAAAATGATGGCGTGGGTAGCTCAAGTTTAATAAACTAACTATAAGTGCAAACATAGCTTAAAGGGTTAAAGGGTTCAGGAGAACGGACAGTGATGTGTCACATCACACTTTACGTGTGACTTCTTCACTCAGCCGCAAAAGCACACATCCGCAGGTTAAACCCTTCAACCCTCCAAAACGGGCAACCCCCTATCTGCAGTACCGGATCACTTAGTCAAAGGTTTCTTATTTGAGGATTACCTTTCCCTATAAATGACCACTCCTGGTCACATAACAACACATTCCGAAAATCTCTGACTCTCTCTCTGGAACATACACTTTGTATGTTCTATTATTCACATTCAATACAACTATCACATTGCATGCACTGAATATGGGTTGAGACATTCTCGGCCTTGAATTCCAAGCAATTGATAATAGAAGTGATCCCACCCATACGTAGGGGGACTCGTAACCTGCGTTAGGCAAAACGAGACTCTTGAAGCCTTTTGCCTAACCAGCCTTCTCACTATACTTGGTCTTGAATAATTGGAAATTACACCAACTTGATGTCAACAACGCGTTTCTACATGGGAACTTAATTAAGTGAATCCATTTACATGGAACAGCCACCGGGATTTCATGATCTGCGTTTTCCCAATCATGTTTGTAAACTCAATAAAGCTCTTTATGGCCTAAAACAAGCTCCACGGGCTTCGTTTCGTAGGCTAAGTGATTTTCTTATTTCTAGCGGATTTACTTACTCTCGGGCCGACCCATCTTTATTCATATTCAACAAGGGTGCATGCACCATGTATGTTCTTGTATATGTTGATGATGTTATTGTAACAGGTAATCAGGGACATAAACTACAGGCGTTCATCAATGCTCTCAACACTAAGTTTGCCCTCAAAGACCTGGGTGAACTTAGTTACTTTATTGGATTTGAGGTTGTTCACACGCATCAAGGTTTGTTTATACATAAAAAAAATACGCCACAGAAGTGCTCGAACGGGCTCGTATGATGGATGCAAAACTAGCGGCTACACCTCTGTCATCAACGGTCTTGTTCCCGTCTACAGGTGATCCGTACCCCGATCCGACCTTTTATAGGTCTATAGTTGGTGCTCTGCAGTATTTAACTATCACTCGTCCCGACCTCTCGTATGCGGTAAATCAAGTGAGCCAATTCTTGCATGCTCCGACAACACAACATTTTCAAGAAGTTAAGCGTATTCTTCGATATGTTAAAGGCACAGTCTCGTATGGGCTAAATTTCACCAAACCTGTAACATATGTGCTTGTAATCATTATGAACAGTACCATTATCAATAAAACAATGTCATTTGATCCCAATGTTTGTTTGGTTATGTTTTACATTTTTCATGTTTTGACTTTTATTCAATTTCAAACTCTATATCACTTTCTAAAGAGTTATACGCAAACTGGTGCGTAAGCGTACTTAGTTTAACGCGACAAATACTCCGGAACATCAACATATACTTAACATACCTTAAAGAACCTTTACATAACTTAGAAATAAGTTTTAAAGGCTTTGGTATGGCAAAAACAAGTTAATTCGCCTACAGGGACTAAACTTGACAAACTGCGAAAGTATGCCAATTTGAACTGTAACTGTCTCACCCTGATTTTCCACGTGTCACCGGTGGGCCCGGTGGGGGAGTATCGTGACGTGGTTGGCAACATAATAGTCAAACAACACAATATAATAATGCACAGCGGAAGCAAAAGATAAATATATTACATTCCGAATATAAGTAATGTCAAAGTATTACAACGGAAGGTAAATGATCCACAGGCGGATCAATAAAAGAAAACTGTTCAACAGACTTTAGGCATCTAGAACTTGCAAGATTCCCTAGTGACGCCCTGAGCTCCCAGCCAATTACGCATAGTACCTGTCACTTAACCTTTTGGAAAATACGTCAGTTTACACTGGTAAATACAATTAACTGACTCATTTTGGAAAAGAGTTTAAAAATTGATTTGAATGCACGAGGCACAAAATATATTTTATAACTGGATTAAAATGCACAGAGGCAAAATTAATCTTTTATACTTGGGACAATTTTATTAATAAAGATCTTGTATCCGATTTACATGGTTGTCCAACATTTAGGGCCGGTGATTATACAATACAAGCCGGACAAGATTAATCGACACACCACAAATATAATCTCACAAGAAGATACCCTTACGAGTGAGTATACGTTATACATATGCAACAGGAGGTGTTTTGCCTACACCTTGTGCTTACGTCGTGGCCATTCACTTTTTAAAATGAGCCAAGGATATCCAGGACACGGTCATTAACCCCAATGTTATTTGTTATCAATCAATACAGATTAAAACGGGATTATGCAATTTAATCATCTCCGATTAAAAGGTTTCTACACCCGACCAAGCGGTATTTTTATAATACCGTATCCCAAGCCCGTATAAGGGAAAATAAGTTAAAAGTATTTACCTGAGCTAGCAATGCAATTTATACTCAGCCGTATATTTTAATCAGCAAGCACAAGTACTTCTACTGGGGCTCTCAATCTGGAACGAAGGTTTTATTAACCTATTAAATTCCTAACGGGTCTTATTTAAGTCGTAACTTAGACCGGTTAGTTTTAAGGAAATGTTTACGGTTCAAAACGCATGATTAAGCGAAGACCGAGATAGGATGTGATTTAGACCCAACAAGTTTGGAGACTTGTATATTATGGGTAAACTAAACACATTCTGGATTTTGAGATACAAACGATAACGTTTGACCCGTTTCGGCTAATTTATGCAAACTAGTTACATAAACCGAACCGAACGCGTAATAAGCGTAACGGTTATTCATATGAGCCATTTACAGGTTTCCTAAGTTAATATGCTCCTAATATGTTGTGACATCAGTAAGTTGTCTTTCATTATGCCCAAAACGTATTTAAACACAAACTAGGCCTCGTAGGGGTAGTTTGGTCATTTAAAAGGTTATAAAAGAGTTTAAATATTTACCTAAGTTACAGGTCTGATATAATCAGCAAAAATACTTATTTTTATAAGTTATAACAGTAGGATAAAGTATATGTGTGAAATCTATCATTTATAACCAACTATGCACCGTAGGGGCATTTTGGTAATTTCACATAAGCCGAAAAGCTCAAAACCGAAGTCTGAGTTAATCAGCCTTTGCTTACTGTTAAAACATTCTAATTTGCCTAAAATATCAGTAGGTATCAACCCGGGTATGTTCAATATAATTTTAATACATACTATGCGTTAAAAACGCTTAATAAGGCGATTAAAGGCCATTTCCGGGTTCGATACTTAAATCTGATATTTTTATTTTTCCAGAAGGTTTAAAATAATTTATTTATCATATGTGATCAGTAGCAAAAGGTTTGCAGTCGTTTAGATATGTAAAACTCATTTTATGGCCCGTAAGGGCAAAACCGACAATTACCGGATTAAGCCTACGACTACTAGTTATGCTCAGCCTAAAATTAATTAAAAATCTTCAAAAATCCCAAAATAATATATTACATCAGTGGGTATTAAGTTTGATACCAAAAAGTAGGCTTAACTAGGCTATACGCTAATTTCGTCGTTTTATTAACATAAAGCGTTCATTTTACGCTAACGAGCATAACTCTTAATCTACACCTCAAACTGATGTCAAACTTTGCATACAAGTTTATATATCAGTAATTAAAGTTTCTACTCTTTTACATTTTCATAAATCACGTTTTAAGGTAATAAGGGCATAATGGTCAACATTTGAGCAATTAACGGAAACGCGTAAACGAATGGGTCAATCAATGAACCAACCACAGAGGGTTGTGCTAACATGTAGCCTGGTCCTAAAGAAGCTCTAAGACATTTTCAAATCATACTAAAGCGGGTCAGAACTGAAAGTTAAAGTGAAAGTCAAACTATGTGACTTTCGGTTCCGAACCGGGTCTAAACAGGAAATTGTCGGGTTGAACATGTTTAGACATGTTCTTACACTTATTACTAAGTTATAACAATGATCCAACAGGTTGTATATGATCTACAATGTTAATTATGCATAAATGGCATTTTAGACTTCATGTTGACTTTTTAAATATAAGTTTGACCCGACTTTTGACCTGGTTAGAGTGGGAATCAGGGGGAACCCTTTTGAGGTTTTATTACCCACATAATTACCAACTTATAACTACTCTTGATTCGACTAATCAGTGGACCATTTGTGATTAATCTTAAAGTCAACCGTTAATTACGACGGTTTGACTTTTAAGCTAAAACTAGGCTAAAACTTAATCGAGGAAGGTCAAGGGTACTTACAAGGGTCCTATGCACGTGTAGGGATGTCTTGGATCTGCTCCTAAGCTCCAGAAATGCTCCACAAATGCAGATGAAGGTGGATGATCAAATGTTGCAACTAATGGTCTTATTTATAGTGTTTAGATCACCATAACTTGTTGACATCTATGTCTATCAATGACCATAACTCTTCAACAAGTGTCCCTAAGTGTTTAGGGGTTGTTTAGGGGGCTCTTGGAAGGGTTTAAGGGCAACACATGGCGTTTAGAAGGCTGAACAGGTGAAAAAAACGAGTTTCTGCATCTGGGAGGCTGAGGCGGCCCGCTTGAGGTGCTAAAGCGGGCCGCATGGGCCTTCTGATCAGCTTTTTCATTTTTTTAAGTTTCCACATCTTGTCCCTTGGCTCTTCGGAAGGTCAACTAGCATTATTACTTTGCAATTTGACCCCTTATTATTTACCTACAAGAGCTTTAGAACTTGTACCCACTTTTCTAAGTCCTTGGCCACTCGGTTATTACCCGAAAAGTCATAACTTTCAACGTTAACGCTTTTAACCCCTCGCATACGAATTTGATCATAACTTTCTCATATGATAACGAAACTTTAAGAAATTTAAATCGTGCATTCTAGTGAGCATAGTTAACCGTTACAAAGCTTCGGGTTTGTCAAAAGGTCATTCAGAGGTATAACTTAAACATGTTGACACATTTAACCCTTGTAGTTTGTAATCTCTCACTTTTAGCTTCGCATGATCCATGATTTATTTGTTTGACGTTATAAACATCATGTAGGGTTAATGTACACTATATTTATTCACGGTTGACATTTAGAACCCGTATTTACACATACTTTCCATGATTGTCAACTTTAGTCCTTTTATAACATTCTTCCACACGTTTAAACATTTGACACGTGTCTACACATTATAGGACGTGAATTTTCGAGGTGTTACATCCTCACCCCCTTAAAATAAATCTCGACCCGAGATTTACTGAAATAAATAAGGGTATTTTTCTTTCATCGTGTATTCAACCTCCCACGTGAATTCGGGACCTCTACGGGCATCCCATTTGACCTTTACAATAGGTGCATGCTTCCTTCGAAGCTTATTAACCTGTCGATCTTCAATCGACAAAGCTTTTTCCACAAATTTTCAGCTCTCATCTATATGCACATCTGTATGTGGTATAACCAATGATTCGTCAGTGAAACACTTCTTCAGATTGCAGATGTGGAACACATTGTGAATTCCACTGAGCTCTTCAGGTAAGTTTAGCTTATAGGCAACTGAACCGACACGTTCGATAACCTCGAAAGGTCCTATGTATCTCGGGCTTAGCTTGCCTTTCTTACCAAATTGCATCACTCCTTTCCAGGGTGATACCTATTGTTGAACCTTATTTCTTAACAAGAATTTAGGAGGTTTGCTATTTTCATTAATCCTTGATTTTCTGCCGAATATTGGCATCTTACAAATAATTAGGGATTTGTGTGATCTGCTTTGTTGTTTCCACTGCAACTTTCAGATCCTGATAATCGAACTTACCTATCTATTGTCCTAACAATAGATGTTTAACATGCCATTTATACAAGGTCTCCAAGGAGCCACCTTGATACTTATATAGCAGTTATTATAGAAAAGCTTATCTTAAGGTGAGATGGTTATTCCAACCATTGCTCAAAATTAATCTTACGGAATAGCTAATCTTTACAGTTAGTCAAACAAATCGACGATCCTGGGTAGTTGATGGCGATTCTTAATCGTTGCCTAATTAGGGTTGCGGTAAACAATGCCTTAGCAAAATGAACCGTCTTTCATAATTTACTATACCGAATTCTCAGGGTATTGAGTTTGGTATGAATCTATATCTTTAAAACTTACTTAACCAGGGTTTTCGATTCTGCCAATATGGTACTAGTTGTCTTGGGGATTTCATAATAATGCAGCCCTAAATGGGATATTAAACTTAACTCTACTTGCCTCCCAGGGGTAAACAGGGTAATCTTAGGAGAAGATAATCAAGGTACAAGGAGGTTACAGAGATTTCCATATCTCAGGCTCCAGTTCACTCATCATTGCTCGTGTCAAATAAGTGACAAATTAATGTTATGAGTCCACATATTCCGTTACCAGGGAATATTTATTTGGACAATTCTATTCTGGATATCTTCTTTGAATACTATTAGTTGACTTTAGTACCATATGATCATTGGGATATCTTTGTGGTTCCATGCATTAAACCTCCATACTGATCAAGCATGGAAGCAATCTATGGAACTTATTAAGATACACCAATCCTCATATAGCGCTTTTGTCATACCATTTGGTATTTGGAATCGATAGATATTAAAGAGATATCAACTATATGTGCTTATATTTAATTAGAATGGAAATTTTCACAAACTAGGCACCTAGCTCGGTTGGCTAGGCGCGCGAAAGGGTGTGGCCTAGACCCAGGTTCGATTCCGGGGATGGCCGGTTTCCACCATTTTTTTAAACTTGTTATACTTATAGTTTATGAAGGATTTACTGGTATCCGAACCAAAATAAAAACTCTTAGTATTTAAATTACTGATAAAATGCCAAGGAATGTACCTGATGCCATTATTTATGGACTAGCTCAGGCATTTTAGGCGCTTTCAATTTTAGGCTTTACTTCCTCCGCCGCATTTCCTTTGACAGATTTAGGGCACGTAGTCTTGATGTGGCCTTTCTCATTACAGCTGAAACAGACTGCATTCTTCATGTCCTTACAGTCCAACGTTTTATGTCCCTTCGACTTGCAGATCCCACAAGCCCTGGGCTGCGATTTGGATTTTGGTTCGAACCTACATTTCCCATAATGGCGCTTCTTGCAGGTCTCACATACTGGTTTCTGGTCGGACTTTTGTTTGTTCTTTTTCTTAGAACTCTGGGAGTTATCTACCTCCATTTTCCTTTTTAGTTCATCCTTTGCATCAGAGGCATGAACGAGATCCTCCTTAAGAGTAAGGAAATGTGGTCCTAGATAAAATTTGGACCGAGCAGCATGGGGCTCCTTTAACTTTTTCAAAGCCTTCTTCACAGCTTTTCCAACGGCTGCGTTTATCATAGTTTGAAGAACATCTTTGGAAATTCTAAGGTTTACAATTTCAGCATCATTAGCATGCGTCGCGTCATCAATGGCGCGATTGACTGTTGTCTTATCCGAGTTTTCCATACTCGATATTGGTTCCTAATACCAATAAAACAATTTCTTAGTTGAAATCCAATAACTGCTATTTTTCACTCTGATGGCCTTAATATATACTAACCATGGTGTCAATCACCTATACAGGCTATTATTGCACTAACATTCTTAATGAACGTTATTTAAAATATATTAATATTACTTAGCCTAGGTCGCAAAAGACCATCAATGGCATTAAAGATTTGGACCTAGTCCATCACTTTTCTGACAGAGGATCAAAACGCCACATCTGTCTTTATTATATTA
This sequence comes from Helianthus tuberosus, assembly GCA_030545235.1. NCBI lineage: Eukaryota > Viridiplantae > Streptophyta > Magnoliopsida > Asterales > Asteraceae > Helianthus > Helianthus tuberosus. Next base: position 66,014,206 of record CM060377.1, on the reverse strand, counting down.
AAGAATTTAGGTAGCTTGAAAGCTTGCCATAGGAATATAAGAAAAGAGTGATTCCTATTAGATATAAAATATCCATCTAAGGTTTGTTGGAGCATTTACTAAAGTATCATCGGCCAATTTCTACCTCGTATTAAATGACCGAAGTCCTAATCAGGCGGAGACAACAGTTCCCTATAGTTATTGTTCAATATTGAATCATATGTGCCAGTATCAAGTAAATTTCTGCATAAACTGCTTGATAAGGAAAGGTACCTGTTATATAGTTATCCTTCTGCACAATTTCCTGGCGTTCATCCGGAAGACTCATGCGTTTATTTTCCTGGCCTCTCCCGGCTTCTTTATAAGCTTTGGGCAGTTGGTTTTGATGTGCCCTTCCTCGTTACAATTGTAACATGTGGCGTTCTTTAACCCCTTGCAATCTATTTGTGACCCTTGGTCTTGCAAATTCCACACAATTTAGCACGTGGGTCGATTGTACATTTTCCAAAATGTTGCTTTTTGCAGTTACTGCATTTGGGTCTGTTATCAGACTGACTCAAGTTCTTCCTAAACTCGGAATCCTTCCCGCGCTCAGAATTCCCCTTCTTCTTCTTGTTATATCGATGAGAGTTTTCCTCCTCTCTTTCTCTTCTTCCCTCGCCAGAAGCCTTAACCGACTTAATTCTGATTGCATCTAAGGTGAGAGATAAGGATAAGTCCACCGCGGACCTATATGTGGTTGGCCTAGATGCTTTAACACTTCCTTTTATTTCTGGTGCTAGGCCTCCAATGAAACACGCTATGCGTTTAGGTTCAGGGGTGACTAAATAAGGAACTAGGCGGGACATAGTGTTGAAACTTGTCACATACGCCTGACAATCCAAATCCTCCATGACTAGAGTCAAGAAGTCTGATTCTATATTTTCTACCTCATGCTGGGGGCAATAGTTTTCTTTGACTAATGCAACAAATTGATCCCAAGATAAGTTGTAGAGTAGAACTTTTCCCGTGGCTTGGAGCAATGATCTCCACCATGCCAACGCTTCTCCTTTGAATGATTGTGAAACAAATTTCACAACATCTTGCTTCACACAACCGCTGATGTCAACAACAGCGTCCATCTCATCGAGCCATGTCATGCAATTGATGGCCTCATTTTCTCCTGTAAAGTCTCTGGGCTTGCAGGAGACAAAATATTTATATGAACAGGTCTTAACTGATGCCTCTTGATGAAACACAACTTGTCTAGACAGAATACTCCTTTGATTTGACAAGTCATGAACATCGTCCTCCCTTGACTCATGTGTTTTAGGAGGGGGCTTACTACGAGCCATAGATAGAGTCTTGGAGTGGGTATCATTTGATTTATCATACTGTCGATCAAGAGCTCGAGTAACAGCATAATCTATTATTGCCTGCAGTTCTGCTCCAGTTACATTAATTCTGGTAGTATCATTGCTCTCCTTCAAGTGACTGTTAACTTCATCTAATCCAGCCATGTAGCTTGATTGCTACATAAATATTAACAATGATTTATTCAGAGATTATTATGGAATCATCATCTTTGACGATTTATCAACCATGGTAATATAAACCATATTGGTTAACTTGTTAGTTATTAGTATTTTCCATTATAATTTATCCTAGTTATAAAACATTAAGGATATTAAAGTGGCGCAAAAGGCCTAGTCACAAGGACAGTTCTAAATTTTATAAGCCATGATTTCAGAGAATCGAGGCATTAAGGTTTGAATCACGTTCATTACCTTCTCTTGACAGGGAGTTGTAGACTTCAACTGTCTTTTGTCTTTTAGGACAATAGATATAGCCCGTGGGCATTTCCCTTCTGAGGGATGGTTATAATATGATCATCTTCTCAGATGCTATTAGTCGAGATAGTATGGATCCTACTGACTATTATGCTTGGACCTGGTCCAACACTTTTAGACAGGAGGTCACAGACCACCACTGCCGTTGTCTTATCGGACAACAAGTTTAGCCCGTAGGCACTTCATCACTTTCGGATGTTTATAATGTGATCATCTTATAGGATGACACAAGCCATGATTTCTAGAACACTAGGCTAGATAAGAAAATTGGAAGAATCCAATATAAGGACGACTGTTGTGATTTTATCGAATCACATTTGTCAGGAGTGCTAACACGTTCTTAGGTGTTAACAAGGATCTGAATCCCTTGGGTAGGTTTCACCATCTTGGCCGCGTAGGCTAGGTTTCACCTTTAAGATTCTTTTTAAAATGCCTACTGGCAGTGAAGAAAGGATATTTATTTTATTCAGGATTTTTATCATGAATCCTAATTTATAAGTTAATAATAGCACAAATGGCCTAGTCGCGTAGACAGTTTAATTTATAAGCCATAATCGCTTGGGATCGAGGCAAATTTATAAGTTAGTAATAGCACAAAAGGCTTAGTCACATGGACAAGTTTAATTTATAAGCCATGATCGTTTGGGATCGAGGCATTTAGTAATAGAACAAAAGGCTTAGTCACGTGGACAAGTTTAATTTATAAGCCTTGATCGTTTGGGATCGAGGCATTTAGGTGTGAATCAAAGTTCATTACTTTTCCTTGACAGAGAGTTGTAGGCTACCACCGTCTTTAGTCTCAGAGGACGTTAATTATAGCCCGTAGGCACTTCCCTTCTAAGGGATGTTATTTTCCATTTATTTCATATTTCATGTTTAGAATGAAAACTTAACTTAATCAATCCATTATATGAAAATAAACGTACAGAGTTGCCCTAAGCGGGTCTTTGAAAGGAATAATGTGTCCCTAAAGGGACTGAAAGATAAATATGTCCTTATGAGGACTATTAAGGAACGATTTTCAGCAAAAGGAGTTTCTTCTTCAAGTTATTTCTGAATGCTTTCTCCTTGGATGCTCGTTTCATTCTAGCCGCGGTACGAAGCTCAGCATTTCAGGGCTCCAGATTGTGGAGAATTTCTAATACAGCTTCTTCGCTTGGCGACGTATCCAATATATATAAAAATTTGGAAGTAAGAATTTCCAGATTAGGATTGAAAGTATTCCTATGTTAAGTCTAGACTCAGAAGGTCAAAGAATGTGCTACTGTGTCATTGAGATTAAACACATAAGGCTAGTGTTTAATTCACTCAATGTTGGCTCTGATACCAACCTGTCACACCCCGATTTTCCACGTGTCACCGGTGGGCCCGGTGGGGGAGTATCGTGACGTGGTTGGCAACATAATAGTCAAACAACACAATATAATAATGCACAGCGGAAGCAAAAGATAAATATATTACATTCCGAATATAAGTAATGTCAAAGTATTACAACGGAAGGTAAAGGATCCACAGGCGGATCAATAAAAGAAAACTGTTCAACAGACTTTAGGCATCTAGAACTTGCAAGATTCCCTAGTGACGCCCTGAGCTCCCAGCCAATTACGCATAGTACCTGTCACTTAACCTTTTGGAAATACGTCAGTTTACACTGGTAAATACAATTAACTGACTCATTTTGGAAAAGAGTTTAAAAATTGATTTGAATGCACGAGGCACAAAATATCTTTTATAACTGGATTAAAATGCACAGAGGCAAAATTAATCTTTTATACTTGGGACAATTTTATTAATAAAGATCTTGTATCCGATTTACATGGTTGTCCAACATTTAGGGCCGGTGATTATACAATACAAGCTGGACAAGATTAATCGACACACCACAAATATAATCTCACAAGAAGATACCCTTACGAGTGAGTATACGTTATACATATGCAACAGGAGGTGTTTTGCCTACACCTTGTGCTTACGTCATGGCCATTCACTTTTTAAAATGAGCCAAGGATATCCAGGACACGGTCATTAACCCCCAATGTTATTTGTTATCAATCAATACAGATTAAAACGGGATTATGCAATTTAATCATCTCCGATTAAAAGGTTTCTACACCCGACCAAGCGGTATTTTTATAATACCGTATCCCAAGCCCGTATAAGGGAAAATAAGTTAAAAGTATTTACCTGAGCTAGCAATGCAATTTATACTCAGCCGTATATTCTAATCAGCAAGCACAAGTACTTCTACTGGGGCTCTCAATCTGGAACAAAGGTTTTATTAACCTATTAAATTCCTAACGGGTCTTATTTAAGTCGTAACTTAGACCGGTTAGTTTTAAGGAAAGGTTTACGGTTCAAAACGCATGATTAAGCGAAGACCGGGATAGGATGTTATTTAGACCCGACAAGTTTGGAGACTTGTATATTATGGGTAAACTAAACACATTCTGGATTTTGAGATACAAACGATAACGTTTGACCCGTTTCGGCTAATTTATGCAAACTAGTTACATAAACCGAACCGAACGCGTAATAAGCGTAACGGTTATTCATATGAGCCATTTACAGGTTTCCTAAGTTAATATGCTCCTAATATGTTGTGACATCAGTAAGTTGTCTTTTATTATGCCCAAAACGTATTTAAACACAAACTAGGCCTCGTAGGGGTAGTTTGGTCATTTAAAAGGTTATAAAAGAGTTTAAATATTTACCTGAGTTACAGGTCTGATATAATCAGCAAAAATACTTATTTTTATAAGTTATAACAGTAGGATAAAGTATATGTGTGAAATCTATCATTTATAACCAACTATGCACCGTAGGGGCATTTTGGTAATTTCACATAAGCCGAAAAGCTCAAAACCGAAGTCTGAGTTAATCAGCCTTTGCTTACTGTTAAAACATTCTAATTTGCCTAAAATATCAGTAGGTATCAACCCGGGTATGTTCAATATAATTTTAATACATACTATGCGTTAAAAACGCTTAATAAGGCGATTAAAGGCCATTTCCGGGTTCGATACTTAAAACTGATATTTTTATTTTTCCAGAAGGTTTAAAATAATTTATTTATCATATGTGATCAGTAGCAAAAGGTTTGGAGTCGTTTAGATATGTAAAACTCATTTTATGGCCCGTAAGGGCAAAACCGACAATTACCGGATTAAGCCTACGACTACTAGTTATGCTCAGCCTAAAATTAATTAAAAATCTTCAAAAATCCCAAAATAATATATTACATCAGTGGGTATTAAGTTTGATACCAAAAAGTAGGCTTAACTAGGCTATACGCTAATTTCGTCGTTTTATTAACATAAAGCGTTCATTTTACGCTAACGAGCATAACTCTTAATCTACACCTCAAACTGATGTCAAAATTTTCATACAAGTTTATATATCAGTAATTAAAGTTTCTACTCTTTTACATTTTCATAAATCACGTTTTAAGGTAATAAGGGCATAATGGTCAACATATGAGCAATTAACGGAAACGCGTAAACGAATGGGTCAATCAATGAACCAACCACATAGGGTTATGCTAACATGTAGCCTGGTCCTAAAGAAGCTCTAAGACATTTTCAAATCATACTAAAGCGGGTCAAAACTGAAAGTCAAAGTGAAAGTCAAACTATGTGACTTTCGGTTCCGAACCGGGTCTAAACAGGAAATTGTCGGGTTGAACATGTTTAGAAATGTTCTTACACTTATTACTAAGTTATAACAATGATCCAACAGGTTGTATATGATCTACAATGTTAATTATGCATAAATGGCATTTTAGACTTCATGTTGACTTTTTAAATATAAGTTTGACCCGACTTTTGACCTGGTTAGAGTGGGAATCAGGGGGAACCCTTTTGAGGTTTTATTACCCACATAATTACCAACTTATAACTACTCTTGATTCGACTAATCACTGGACCATTTGTGATTAATCTTAAAGTCAACCGTTAATTACGACGGTTTGACTTTTAAGCTAAAACTAGGCTAAAACTTAATCGAGGAAGGTCAAGGGTACTTACAAGGGTCCTATGCACGTGTAGGGATGTCTTGGATCTGCTCCTAAGCTCCAGAAATGCTCCACAAATGCAGATGAAGGTGGATGATCAAATGTTGCAACTAATGGTCTTATTTGTAGTGTTTAGATCACCATAACTTGTTGACATCTAAGTCTATCAATGACCATAACTCTTCAACAAGTGTCCCTAAGTGTTTAGGGGTTGTTTAGGGGGCTCTTGGAAGGGTTTAAGGGCAACACATGGCGTTTAGAAGGCTGAACAGGTGAAAAAAACGAGTTTCTGCATCTGGGAGGCTGAGGCGGCCCGCTTTAGGTGCTAAAGCGGGCCGCATGGGCCTTCTGATCAGCTTTTTCATTTTTTTTAGTTTCCACATCTTGTCCCTTGGCTCTTCGGAAGGTCAACTAGCATTAATACTTTGCAATATGACCCCTTATTATTTACCTACAAGGGCTTTAGAACTTGTACCCACTTTTCTAAGTCCTTGGCCACTCGGTTATTACCCGAAAAGTCATAACTTTCAACGTTAACGCTTTTAACCCCTCGCATACGAATTTGATCATAACTTTCTCATATGATAACAAAACTTTATGAAATTTAAATCGTGCATTCTAGTGAGCATAATTAACCGTTACAAAGCTTCGGATTTGTCAAAAGGTCATTCAGAGGTATAACTTAAACATGTTGACACATTTAACCCCTGTAGTTTGTAATCTCTCACTTTTAGCTTCGCATGATCCATGATTTATTCGTTTGACGTTATAAACATCATGTAGGGTTAATGTACACTATATTTATTCACGGTTGACATTTAGAACCCGTATTTACACATACTTTCCATGATTGTCAACTTTAGTCCTTTTATAACATTCTTCCACACGTTTAAACATTTGACACGTGTCTACACATTATAGGACGTGAATTTTCGAGGTGTTACAGTAACGAACATTCCGGAACATGACCATAAGTTAAACATACCATAAATATCCTTTACATAGCTTAGAAATAGGCTTTGAGGGGTTCGGTATGCTAAAATAAACTTTTGGGGTCATTCAGTGACTAAAAGTGTCAAAAAGTGCACAAGTTAGCATTTTCGCGCATAACTTACGTTCTGAATACATCCGGACATCCAAAAATTTATGTAAGCACTAAAATATTTTATTTTAGTGTTTGGCATAAGAAAAATCCATTCGTCACGCCATTTGGATCATTTTTCGCGCTTATGCGCATTCCGTCGTAATTAACCGAACAACGTAACCGTACGGCTAAACGAACCGACACCCGAGATATTTTTGAACACATTTTAAGTTCCCTATACTTTAACTTCATTTTAGATCTTTGAAATAGGGTTAACGGGGCTTAAACGTGTCAAAAAACGCATCGAAAACCAAGTTTTGAGGTTGCAGGGACTGAAACTGTAAATCTGCCAAACTAGGTCCGTAAGTAGGGGCCAGATGCAGCAAAACGTTTTTTTTCAGCTGTTAACAGCCCTTAACACTCTCCATAGGCCAAGTGCCAAGTGTCAAACTCTTTTGGTGGATGGCAAATGAGTTACCACAACTTTCCAACAAGTGTACGGCTTAGATCGTGCCCCCTTTTCCAAGAAATGATCCTAACGGTGAACCAAAAACTGTAAATACCCACCTCCACCCTTCACTTTTCCTCACAAGAATCTGATCTAATGTTCTCTAAGTTGAAACCTTTGTTTCATACCTGAGCTATTTTGATCTAGATTAGCATTCGGGGACCCTTCGTAAGTGTTCCTTCGTTCTTTTATTGTTTTTCGAGTCCGAAAGTCAAACTTTGTTTGACTTTCTGCATTGACCAGTTTATGGTCAATGCGAAGTTCGTTTGAACTTCGCAACGTGATTGTAATCACGATGGTTATAGTCCCTTGTGACTATACCTACTGATTACCACGTTGTCTAGGGTCGTAAGGGTAAGCGATCTAATAAATCGCTTATACCTTCGAACCCGACCCATTTGGTCGATCATTAGGATCCGACCAAATACATTAGGTGACCATAGCATATAGGGAATAACCTTCCGAGGTTATACCTTATGGTCGCTTCGTTTGAGTAGTTGTATGATAGGTAGTTTATATGCCTTAGGTAAATTACCAAAATACCCCTTTGATGCCAAAATTCGTTTTAAACATATGTAACATAACTTTTGACATCTAAACTAATTTGACAACCATATTAGACATGTTAAGGCATATTTTACTTATCATAGGACTAGTTAGGCGTTCCGAACGCGTTTTACGCGAACGACGCGTTAAAGTAGCCTAAGCTACCTAAACGGGTCGTAATGGGTCACAAACACTTAGGTTAAGTTTCGTTTTAGTATGTGGGCTCTGTTAAACCATATTACATGAGTCTCCATACTCGTTTGGTTTACGAACCCTCATTCTATCCGATCCTCCGATATTAGGTCCGGTTTATTAACATAGTTACCTATATTAGGTGCCGTTTGATTCCGTGATCTCTAGCATTGCTTGGTGGTTATCTTAGGACTTCTGAGCAATCTCAAGTGAGTACATAGACCCCTCTTTTACTGTTTTCCAAACTGTTTTGGGGTGAAACACATGTGCCTACTTGTTACTTTCGTGCTTTCCTGCTTTCACATCATATACTTGCTATGTTCATTAGTACATTTATAGTACATGATTTCATTGTGTTCATGCTATGTATGCCCATTGTGTGCATACTTAGTACATTGTTTTACATTACATTTCATGCTATGTATGTCCATTGTGTGCATACTTAGTACATTGTTTTACATTACATTTCATGCTATGTATGTCCATTGTGTGCATACTTAGTACATTGTTTTACATTACATTTCATGCTATGTATGCCCATTGTGTGCGTACTTAGTACAGTTGTTTTCATCACATGCTTACATTTTGTTATGACATTTGGGTTGTTTACAATGGAACAATACATTCATTAACATTAGCTACGTCGTTCGTTAGTAGGTAGTGGTACCATAGGAATTGACAACTCCCGTTCCTGAAATCCTGGGTTTGTTTGGATTGGAAGGAATGACCGAATTCGATATACATAACTTAGATAAACCTTTAATTTGTTTAAAGGTTTATCGCCACAGTCTCAAGGCTTGGATGTATGCATTTTCACAATACCGCATAAATGTTTGTATCAGTAAAGCATGCATTTGTTACACAAAACATAACTTTGATTTAAACCATGTTTTACTTCAATACCTTGTTTTTGTGCATTTTACATATGGTTTAGTTGATATATTCCACTGACCATACATGATATTTTTGGGTAAACATTACATGATCTACATTAACATAAACATTTTGACATTGATATACACATTTAGTGGTTTTACATTGGACATAGACATTTCAATATGGTTTACACATTAACACATGACAATTCATTTATACATGAACAATTTTGTTGGTACACGATGTCTAAAGCCTATGTCTTAAGTCTAGGGGTCTAATTATGTCAAGTATATATAGTTTAGGGGACTGAAATGTAATTTTAGGATGTTTTCTAAGGGTTCCGTTTGAAATGTGGTAAGTTTTTTTCAAACGGAAGGGTATGAAAGCGTTCCGTTTGAACTGAATCATATCAGTTTCAAACGGAAGGGTGTTGCCTATAAATAGGCTTGTATGTTTCTCATTTCAAATGGTCAGCTCATTCATGTATTGTTACTCTGCCAGATTTTCAAGTGATTAGTGAACGAGAAACAAGTATTAAAGTTACAATCTTCTGTTTTCTACTTTTTCTATCTGATTCTAAACTGTTTAAGTGTTTCCGCCTCTTAAATAGTGTGTTTTACTCAAATTGACTCATTTGATCGGTCGAATCGATCCTACAATTGGTATCAGAGCCAGTTGTGAGTAATTACACTTGAATCAGTTGGTTGTTTCTACTCCGAAAAGGACTACAGAACGTTTGGCCGGTTAATTTGGACTGAATCTTTGACAAAGCGTGTGAAACTATATACTTACCAATCCTTGAGAATATCAGATCTAGATTTGACCCGAAAGTGATGAAAATGGACTAAAAACTACCTTCCGTTTGAACGTACAGTTGAAATTCAGCATACCGTTTGAAAAAACTGTTCTATCGTTTGAAAATACAAGTCTATCGTTTGAAAATGGATGCTGTCGTTTGAAAAAAGTCTGCCGTTTGAAAGTTCATCGTTTGAGATCCATCGTTTGAAATTACTTATCGTTTGAAATCCATCGTTTAAACTTCAACCTACCGTTTGAAGTCCATCGTTTGAACTTCAACCTACCGTTTGAAATCCATCGTTTGAACTTCAACCTACCGTTTGAAGTCCATCGTTTGAACTTCAACCTACCGTTTGAAATCCATCGTTTGAACTTCAACCTACCATTTGAAATCCTTCGTTTGAACATGAGTCTATCGTTTGAAAGTTATCCCATCGTTTGAACTTTAGTCTACTGTTTGAAACTGATCCCATCACTTGAACATTGACATTCCGTTTGAAATTTGTCCTACCGTTTGAACCTATAGTGTGAAACAGTTAGATCGTTTGAGGAACCACATTTTCCGTTTGAAAGTAATCATTTCTTTTGAAAATTATATTGTTCGTTTGAAGGGTATTTTGTTTGAAATGGATAATCAGGATTTTTACAACATGTTTTCGGGAGTTGGTGCGGTACAAAGTCCAGCTAGCATCATGCAAAACGTCAACTTAGAAAACGAACTGGGAATAATGCAAAAGCCTCCTAAACTCATGAACATCGACGAATATTCGAGTTGGGCAGGAAGATTTAAAACGTGGGTTCAAGCTAATCATTTTGAGAGCTGGTTGAAGATTGATGATAAATATGTACCTCCTATTAATGCTATGGGTCATCCGAAAGTGATTGGAAGTTTGACCCAAACGGAACAAGCTGACTTTAAGGCTGAAAAGAAAATGATGAGCATCCTTCAACAAGCAATTAAGGAGGACATCTTGGTACTGTTACATCACGAAGACAATTCAAAATCTCTTTGGGATAAATTGTTGTTAAAGTTTGAAGGAAGTGGAGAGATGATGAAAAGCAAAAAGGCATTGATAAACAAGCAGTTTGACATTTTTACGGGAATGAAAGGAGAAACCACGAAGCAATTAATTGAACGATACTGTCATTTAGTTTTGGAGATGGGAAGATTGAAGATAACCAAGACAAACGAAGAGTGGATCGACAAATTAGCAGACGCATTACCTTATGATGAATGGGGAACGTATCTGATGGTGTTAAAGAACAATACAAATTTTGCTAGTATGAATTTGAGTGGTTTCATTGAGAAAATTGAGGCACATGAATTGGAACTAACAAAGATTAAACAAATGAATTCAGCAAATGTGCAGCAAGACATATCTCTGTATTACAAAGGAAGTATTCCTGGAGCAACAAATCAAAGTCCAAAGATACAGACGGGTTTTAGTGCTGATACAAATTTGAGTGGTTCTACAAACACTCCACCATCAAACAAGCCTTCACCATTTGTGAACTATGATCCAAACTCCAAAGCTCAAGAGCAGTCTTCACCTCAAAGCTCTACAAGTTCAAATAATCAGACTTATGTTTCTGGGGTGCATTGCAACATCGCGGTGAATATTAAGAATGGAAATGAAATTACTGAAACAGCCGCGAAACAACACATTGCATTACTTGCTTCCGTTCTTGAGGCGTATGAAGGATTAGTGGCGGGTAGGATTGGTAATCCTGATATGACCAAAGAGGATTACGACCAGATAGACCCGGAGGAGCTTGAACTGATTGATATAAAATGGGGGATGGCAAGTTTGGTTAGAAGAGCACAACGGTTTATGGAGATCACAGGCAGAAACAGTCTCTCAGGTCCTGATCAGAAGTTAGGGTTCGATAAATCGAAAGTTACATGTTTCAAGTGTAAAGAACGTGGTCATTTCAAGAGAGAATGCCCGAATCGTGAAGTGAACAACCATCAGAACCCTTTCACAAAAGATTATTACAAACAGGCAATCTATCATCGACCTAACCAACAACCTGTTGTTCAAAGACCACAAATTGAGAATAAACCGGAAAAAGCAATGATCGTGAATCAAGACGATGAGAAGGTGGCTGCAGGGTTCAGCTGGGATAAATATATTCCCGGTAGCGATGGACAGGCAATGATGGCTGAAGTTGTTGAAATTTCTGAGATAGTGTCTGAACCGGAAACTGTTACTGAAGATGTTTCTGTAGTTGTTGAAGAGGTTTCTGTTGAAAAAGCAGACAATTTTGAAGAAATAGCTGCTGAAGTTCATCAATCTCAATCTGAGCAGGAGGTATTAACTAGTTCTTTGAGATCTATCATGCCTCCTAAAATTTTTGAATCTTTTGCAGGTTTCTTTGAAGAACCAAGGACCGGATTGTGTCCAAGATATGATGAGAAGAAAGAATTTGTTGAAGAAATGATCGATGTGACAAAGAAAATGACCGAAGACACATTGAAAGAAATTGCTGACAAGGCTCTCATGGCGAAACTGAGAGAGGTAGACTCAGAATCTGAGGAGTCTAAGTCTGTCAGTAGTGAGTCTGTCAAACGAGAGGAATCTGGAGTTCAGGGAAACGAATCAGTCAAACTGTCTGAGTCAGAGTCTGAAAATGTCGGTAAACAGGAAGTAAAAACTGCTCATGAAGCAGAAGTTGTTGAAAAAGTGGATTCAATATCTGAAACACCATGCCAAAAGTGTTTACAACCGTGCATGGAGTGTCTTGAAAAAGACACTAAGTTTCAGGAATTGAAAGAACATGCTGATATGTTAAAATTTGATCTAGGACAAGTCAAAGAAGCATATGATACTTTAGCCAGATCAGTTAAAATGATTAAAGAAGAAAGTGTTGAAAATGATAAAGCCACAAAACTAGCAAAAGCAACACTTTTTGATAAACAAGTGGAAGTTAATTTTCATCTTGACACAATCGCATCATTAAAAAAGGAATTGGAATTGACTAAAATTGAAAATGAGCGAATTGATAAAAAATTGATGAGTTATGTGGCTTCATCATATGTCCTTGAACAGATTGTTCCACAGCAGCCATATGTTGATCCGGTCTTTAACAGTGTTCCACCCCCAATGTGGAATCATTACACTCAGAAGTATCCAGATGGGGTGGAATCTGCATTGAATCTCAAGTTGAAAACAATTGAGGATGAATTGCCTGAGAGCATTGATGTTACATTCTCTCCGTCCGACACTGACAATGAGTCACAGGTTATAAAGACCGTTGTTGACAAAGTGTTAGATGAAGAGAGTGATAACTCAGATTTTGAAACTGTGAAAACACATTTGGAAAGTTCTAGTTCTGAATGTGAAGATGAGGGTAATTTCTTGGAACGATTCATACCGAAATCGGACAAGAGTGCGAATGATGATCCGATTATGGTAGTTTACACTATGATTGGAACAGACAAACTTTACTCCGATTTCGAGTATCCTCTTCAGAATGTGAAAATTAAGAATGTTGAGAAAGTTTTTAGGTTGGTTGAAATGAACATTGATGAAGTTAATAACAAAGAATTCTTTTCAAAATCTAAAAAGTCATTTGTTTCAACACGGGTCAACAATTCGGAGAAAAAGGAATGTGAAGGTAATGGTAACAAGAAAAATGGTAACAACTTTAAAAACAAAGGAATTGGTTTTGAGAAAAATATGGCTAAAAAGGCTGTCAAGCCAAAAGATAAAATGAATGATGTTTTTGTTGTTGGACCAAGTGTGGATGATGAGAAGGAATACATTTTTAGTCAAAAAGCAGTTGATGATTTCAATGCGGCTAAGAAACTGAAAGTAGAGTCATTCAAGTCAACTTTTGTCGAGTATGACAAGAGAGTTTGTTATCGCTGCAATGAAATTGGACACATGGCAAAACAATGCAAGAAAGTTTTCGAAAAACCTGTCATTAAACATGTTGTTCAAAAACCTCAACCTAAGTCATCAATTGACAAAAAGGGTAAAAAACCAATGGTTTCACAAATCCGTATTTTGAAGAGGGGTGAATCATTGAAGTCAGAAGATAAGCCGAAATCGACATTTGAGATTGGCGAATCTTCAAAGTCTCAAAAGACTTCAAAGATTTATCCAAAAACGAAAATTTTTGAAAATCAATTATGGGTTGTAAAATCAAAACCATCGGTCGAGGAGAAAAAGATGGAAAACATTTTGAAGAATGAAACAAAAGTTTTTGAAACTAAATCACAATCAGTTGAGGTGAAGAAAATGGAGAATGAGTTAAAGTTTGATTCAAAAGCTTTTAATCCCACTATTCAAAATATTTTCGGAAAAATGGTTGACAGAAAAGTCAAAGGAGTAAAGGAATTTTATGAATCAAAGGTGGGTGTTAATGATAATCATAAATTTGAATTTGAACTTGACAAGTTTCTTGCAGATTTTGAGTCAGAATTTCCACCAATAAAAAATGAAGTAAAACAAAAAGTTAAAACTGATGTTCCGAATGTCACATTTGACTTTCCTAAGATTGATGAGAAGTGTGATGTAGTGTTTGGGAGTGTTTCAGAAGTCAAAAAGTCATGGAGTTCATTGTTTGAATAATTTTGTTATAATGTTTGCAGGGGCTGCCCAAGTCTATATTGTCAAAATGGATCATGGATAGTGGCGCTTCACGACATATGACTGGGACGCTTGCTTTGTTATATGATGTCAAATCGGTAAATGGAAGCTATGTTGGATTTGCCGGTAACCAAGGTGGAAGGATCGTTGGTCAAGGAACGCTGTCAAATGGCGTGATTTCATTCGACAAAGTGAACTACATAATAGAGTTAACAAACAATTTACTCAGTATTTCACAAATCTATGATAAAGATTTTAGTGTACATTTTACAAAAACTGAATGTGTGGTTTTGAAACCAGGGTTTAAAATCCCTGATGAGATGGTGTTGTTGCGTGCTCCACGGGAGTATGATCTTTATTATCTTGATATGAACATCGCAACTCCAACAACTCATCAGAAACAGTGTTTTGTGTCAAAGTCTAAAGCGACAGAAAAAGATTCAATAATGTGGCATCGTAAGATGGGTCACATTCATGTTCGTAAAATGAACTTTTTGGTACATAATGATTTGGTTGATGGTGTTAATTTGAAGAATTTTCTCTTAAATGATGATTGTGTAGCTTGTAAAAAGGGAAAGCAAACTCGGAAGTCACACCCATTGAAGATGGTGAATACAATCAGGTTACCTCTTGAGAGATTGCACATGGATCTCTTTGGGCCTGTCAACGTAAAGAGTATCAGCGGAGACATATATTTCTTGGTGGTAACTGATGACTTTACGAGATTTTCTTGGGTAGTGTGCTTGGAACGAAAAGATCAAACTTTTGAATCTTTGATGGTGCTTTTCAAAAAGATGGAAACGGTGTATAAACTGCCAATCCGGAGGATTCGGAGCGACAACGGAACGGAATTTAAGAACAACAAGATGTACGAATTCTGCAACGAGAAGGGAATTCTTCATGAATTCAGTGCCCCGTACACACCACAGCAGAACGGCGTAGCTGAACGAAAGAATAGAACCCTGATCGAAACCGCACGTACTATGTTGGCAGATTCAAAGCTTCCGATTTTCTTCTGGAGTGAAGCAGTTTCAGCGGCATGCTACACATTGAATAGAGTTCTAACTGTCAAGAAGTACAAAAAGACTTGCTTTGAGTTGCTGCACCGTTATAAGCCGAATCTTGAGTTTTTGGAGCCATTTGGGTCTCCTTGCACTTTTATTGATGAAAATGGTAAATTTGGTGCTAAAGCTAATGAAGGTTTCTT
Source organism: Helianthus tuberosus (assembly GCA_030545235.1). Classification (NCBI taxonomy): domain Eukaryota; kingdom Viridiplantae; phylum Streptophyta; class Magnoliopsida; order Asterales; family Asteraceae; genus Helianthus; species Helianthus tuberosus. The sequence goes on along the minus strand of CM060377.1, from coordinate 65,998,583 downwards.
TGTAGGTTATGCCAGCCCACTCAAGAGGGTGTTTGTACCATGTCTGAGTAAGGTGATTCAAGTTCAACACGTGGATTGTCAGAAGTATACTCCATCAGCACAACTTCCCGGACAAAGATTCCTGTTCGACTACGATAAGCTTTGGGAGTCGTTTCATTTGCCGGACGAGCCGAGTGAGGAGGAACTAGCTCTTATGTATCTATATCAGCAAACTGTGTCAGAGGAGCAAGTATCTAGATCGCTAGAAGTTTCTCAACCCACCGTGGGTACTCACGATGATGAAGCAGGACCGAGTGGAACAGCTCACGAACCATCAGAGGAACCAGCTCCATCGTTTGACGAATCTGATGACTCAGAAGCGGAACCCGCTCCGTCTTTTGACGAGGATCCAATGGAAGCTGAGGATCAATCCATTGATCTTATTGTTGATCTTAACATATCGAGTTTGGAATCGGAAGTGAATGTGCCTGAAAATGTTATGCCACGGAATTTGTCTTATCACCCCTCAGAACAGATTATCGGTGACCTTCAAAGTGGTGTCAAAACCCGACATCAAATAGACCAAGCTCTTACATGTTTCTATTCATCTATTGCTGATATGCAAAAAGAAGTCTCATTGAAATGTTTTATTTCGCAGATAGAGCCCAGAACCTACAAAGAGGCATTGACTGAGGATAGCTGGGTGAATGCAATGCAGGAGGAGCTGCAACAGTTTGAAAAGTTGGGCGTTTGGAGACTTGTTGATCTTCCTGAGAATCAAAAGTTGATCAAGACGAAGTGGGTATTCAAATGTAAAAGAGATGATCGAGGCGTCGTGGTTCGAAACAAAGCACGATTAGTGGTACAAGGCTTCAGTCAGCAAGAAGGTATCGACTATGATGAGGTTTACGCGCCCGTGGCTCGACTTGAAGCTATCCGGATCTTTCTGGCATTTGCGTCATGGAAAGATTTCAAAGTGTACCAACTTGATGTGAAATCTGCTTTTTTGTACGGAACGATTAAAGAAGAGGTGTATGTGGGACAACCGCCGGGGTTCACAGATCCACAACACAAAAACAAGGTGTTTCTACTGGATAAAGCGTTATACGGACTTCACCAGGCCCCGAGAGCCTGGTATGAAACGCTCTCGACCTACTTGCTGGACAACGGGTTCACAAGAGGAACAGTAGACAGCACCTTGTTCACGAAAGAAGAAGCAGGTCACTTGTTGATTGTTCAGATTTATGTTGATGATATAATTTTCGGTTCCACCAACGACGATTTGTGTAAAGAGTTTGAGAGAGTAATGAAGAAGAAGTTCGAAATGAGTTCAATGGGAGAGATGAATTTTTTCCTCGGGCTGCAGGTAGAACAAATGCCCGACGGAATCTTCATTCACCAGTCAAAGTATGTAAAGGATGTGCTAGATAAGTTTGATATGACAGATTGCAGTCCTGCATCAACCCCCCTCGCACAGAACCATGGTATTTGTCCGGATGAACAGGGAGTGAAGATGGATGAAACGTTATACCGATCGATCATTGGGTCTTTAATGTATCTCACAGCTTCCCGTCCCGACATCATGTACCCGACATGTCTGTGTGCACGATATCAGTCGAATCCGAAGCAATCACACCTGACGATAGTTAAACGCATTTTACGGTATTTGAAGGGTTGCCCAAGCATCGGCTTGTGGTATCCTCGTTCGGGTGATTTTACTTTATCCGGTTTCGCTGATTCAGATTTTGGTAGCTGTAAACAGAACGCAAAGTCCACCACTGCTGGGTGCCAGTTCTTCGGAACTCGGCTCGTTACCTGGCAGTGCAAGAAGCAAACTGCAGTTGCGCTCTCCACGTGTGAGGCTGAGTACGTCTCAGCCTCTAGCTGTTGCTCGCAGATCCTCTGGATCCAACAGCAGATGCGCGACTTCGGTTTACAATTCTTGGATACTCCGATATTTGTGGACAATGAAGCGGCCATAAATGTTACTAAAAATCCGGTTCATCATTCGAAAACAAAACACATTGAAATCCGTCACCATTTTATTCGAGATTGTCACGAAAAGAAATTAATACGGATTGAACATGTGGGCACCGATGATCAGAAAGCTGATTTTTACACTAAACCGTTTGATAAAAAGAGATTTTATTATCTTTTAAAATTGAATGGGATGAAAAATCTGCAATCTGGGAGGGTTGTTGAATGTGAAGCCGAGTTGGGCGGCGATCTGACGTAAACCATGTTTTGTTTTCAAATTTGTTTATACAGTTTATTTTCTGCTTTTCGATAAAAACAAAAACACAAAAATATGTTTTTCTTTTTAGGGGGAGTTTGTTGGTATACGATGTCTAAAGCCTATGTCTTAAGTCTAGGGGTCTAATTATGTCAAGTATATATAGTTTAGGGGACTGAAATGTAATTTTAGGAGGTTTTCTAAGGGTTCCGTTTGAAATGTGGTAAGTTTTTTTCAAACGGAAGGGTATGAAAGGGTTCCGTTTGAACTGAATCATATCAGTTTCAAACGGAAGGGTGTTGCCTATAAATAGGCTTGTATGTTTCTCATTTCAAATGGTCAGCTCATTCATGTACTGTTACTCTGCCAGATTTTCAAGTGATTAGTGAACGAGAAACAAGTATTAAAGTTACAATCTTCTGTTTTCTACTCTTTCTATCTGATTCTAAACTATTTAAGTGTTTCCGCCACTTAAATAGTGTGTTTTACTCAAATTGACTCATTTGATCGGTCGAATCGATCCTACAAATTTACATTGATGGCTGGTTTGGGTAAATGATTCGAGTAACGAGGCGTGTGTAATATAATACAAGCATGGTGGATACGCCGCCGGTACTTCCTATAAATAAGTGTTTGTATGATATTTCATGTCGTAGCGTTACTTAAATCATTTCAATATTTAACATATTACATTTTACATAAACAACTTATTTTCACAAGACATTGATTTACAAAACAACTTATCTTATACAAACTCATTTTTACTTGGTTATTCATTTAACCTTACATTATTCTCTTATTTATACATATCATTGCTTTTTAATGATTTACAAAACAAAACAACTTACAAGGTTCATGACTGACTGTTATTAAACAATTTTTCCTAAACTTATAAGTCATGAATCCTATTTTCACAAAACCTATGTATCTCACAGGAATTTTTATGCTGACGTACCTATTTTCACATGTGTTTTCAGGAGCTTTTCCGTAGGATGATGATCGTGACACTAGGGCGGATATGTGCCTTAGAGACATAAAATGAAGATAGACTTAGTTTAATTATTTTCTGAACTCTTTATTTCCTGTTTAAGACAATGTAACTCTTATGTTTATAAATAAAATTACAACTTTGAATGCCATGGTTATGAAACAATTAATTCTGTCTCAACACTCCCCGACGTTTCCGCTGCGGTTGCATGTGATACGCGGTCGGGGTGTGACAGAAGAGTTGGTATCAAAGCCAATGGTTATAGGGAATTAGGTTATTAGTAATGCTTTGACCTAGACTATAACCTTTCTAGGACCCTAACACAAGTTATCTTGTGTTTAGATCTTAAAACATGCATATCACCTATCCTTAGGTGATTATCAAAACAAAAACCAAATTTTTCCGAAACGATTTTTGAAAAACAATCATCTGTTTTTGAATGATTTATTACAAGGTTTTGAACCCTCTTTTGTAAGGTTTTGAACCCTTCCAGTTTGACTAAATTTTTGGCCTTGTGCCTTCAAATTTTCAAAATCTCGTCAAAGTTTTGGGTTCTAAATAGTGTGAACACGTGCAAACTGGAAGAGTGAATGCCTGTATTCTGGGTTTTCTGTCTAGGCAAGCACTTCGTATATATCTCATCAGACGCGAGACCAGTTGTGCTTACCTGGGAATTCTTGGGATGAGTGTTCACTTATAGGCGAGCATGTCTTCGCGATACATTATTTTTGATCTATTTACTTTGATTAGTCACTGTGTGTCGTTTGTTTGCTTGGTAATGCGAACAAATGACCACCATCTTTTCTTTTGCTAATTTTGTTTCATCTCATTCTCCTCATCCAATCATCTCACTCGTTTCCTTTCATGTTTCCCTCTTTTAGAATGCCTCCTCGACGCGAAAACCAGATAGCGACTGCCGAACTGGCAGAAATTATTGCGCAGCAGATGGCTGCTCAATTCCCAAATCTCTTTGCTCAATGGCACCAAGCCAACAACAACAACAATGCTCCATGCAAATACAAGGATTTTAACTCGGCTAAACCACTCAAGTTTAGTGGTTCTGAAGGAGCGACTGGGCTTCTTCAATGGTTCGAGAGCATTGAGAATACTTTTCGCCACGTGCAGTGTCCTGACAATCGCAAGGTCGAGTTTTCTTCGAGTGTGTTTCAGAAGAGGGCTCTCACATGGTGGAATGGGGTTATGAGAGACCGTGGTGCAGAAGTGGCTCTAGCACAAACTTGGGCTGAACTTAGGGCCCTTATGATGAGGGAGTTTTGTCCTCGTCATGAGCAGCGAGCTTTGGAGAAAGAGTTTGATGACTTGAAACAAGACAGTGGTGAGCACAGGGCGTATACTGATAGGTTTGAAGAGTTGAGTCTGCTTTGCCCAACAATGGTTACCCCACTCGACAAGGCTATCGAAAGGTACATCGACGGCCTACCTGACTCAGTGCAAGACATCATTACTGGTAGTAACCCTGCCACACTCCGTCAGGCGATCGAGTTATCAGCGACATTGACTGAGTCGCAGATTCGGAAGAATAAATTACACAGGAAAGGTGACAAGGGCAAGAAACAGTCGTCTGACAAGGAAGATAGCAAGAAAGGTCAAAACAAGAATGGAAAGGATTCTGGTTCATCGAAAAGGGAAAGGATGCGTAAGGCTTCCCAAAACTATGATGTCACTGCCCAAGCTAACCAGGCAGCTCCCAACCAACCAGCATAGCCTCCAGCGAAGAAACCCTATTCAGGGAATGCACCTTTGTGCAATAGATGCAACAGTCACCATCAGCCGCAACATCAGTGCCGTTTCTGTACTAATTGTGGGAAGTCAGGTCATCTTGCCGATGTTTGTCGGTTTGCTCAAAATCGCGCAGTTCAGAACCCGGCTCAACAAGTTGCTCAGCCTCCTGCTCAACAAGTTGCTCAGCCTCCTGCTCAACAACAGGGTCAAGCTGCACGACCACACTACCCACCAGGTACTTGTTATAACTGTGGGGATCTGACCCATTACAGAAACCGGTGCCCAAGGCTGGTTAACCAGAATCAGAATCCAAATCAGAATCAGGCTCAGGCTCGAGGGCGAGCTTTTAACTTGAATGCCCAAGAGGCGCAGGCGGACGATAATGTGGTGAACGGTATGTTCTTTATTAATAATCAGCATGCATCTGTTCTTTTTGATTCGGATGCCGACAAGAGTTTTGTGTCATTGTCTTTTGAGCCAATGCTTCGCGTGTCTAGAACGAAACTAGGAAAACCCTTGACAGTAGAAGTTGCTAGTGGTGAACCCATTGTTCTTGATTCTGTTCTACGCAACTGCCAGTTGAATCTTAACGACCATCTTTTTCCTATTGACCTCACGCCTATGCAACTTGGAAGCTTCGACGTTATTGTGGGAATGGATTGGTTATCCAAGCATCACGCGGAGGTAGTTTGTTTCGAGAAGATCGTTCGTGTGCCGCTTTCGACAGGCGAGATCCTACAGGTTCAAGGTGAGAAACCGTCTGGTGGCCCCAAGCTCATGTCTTGTTTTAAAGCTCGGAAGTATCTGCGAAAGAACTATGTGGCTTTCTTAGCACATGTTACAGCAGATAAAGGCAAGGGTAAGTATATTTCAGATATTCCTGTCGTTCGGGATTATTCTGAAGTTTTCCCTGAAGAGTTACCTGGTCTACCTCCAGCACGCCAAGTCGAGTTCCGCATTGATCTCGTACCTGGTGCAAATCCCATTGCTAGAGCTCCATATCGCCTTGCACCGTCTGAGATGCAAGAGTTGTCTAAGCAGCTTCAGGAGCTCTCTAACAAAGGTTTTATCCGTCCTAGCTTTTCACCTTGGGGTGCTCCCGTTCTTTTTGTCAAGAAGAAGGATGGATCCTTTAGGATGTGTATCGATTATCGTGAGCTTAACAAGCTTACCATCAAGAATCGATATCCCCTACCGCGCATAGATGATCTCTTTGATCAGTTACAAGGTGCTTCTTATTTTTCGAAGATTGATCTGCGATCTGGATATCATCAACTTCGGGTGCATGAAGAAGATATTCCCAAGACAGCGTTCCGTACTCGTTATGGACATTATGAGTTCACAGTCATGTCATGCCATTCGGTTTGACTAATGCTCCTGCTGTTTTCATGGACTTAATGAATAGGGTCTGCAAGCCTTATTTGGATCAGTTCGTCATTGTTTTTATTGACGACATCATGATTTATTCTAAGACGCGAGCTGATCACGAGCAACATCTTCGTCTTACTTTGGAACTCCTAAAGAAAGAGCAACTTTTCGCCAAATTCTCCAAGTGCGAATTTTGGCTTAAAGAAGTTCAATTTTTGGGGCAAATTATCAACGAACAAGGTATTCATGTAGATCCCTCCAAGATCAGTGCGATTAAGGATTGGGATACGCCTACTACTCCTACTGAGGTTCGTTCTTTTCTTGGTCTGGCGGGTTATTATCGCCGCTTCATTGAGAACTTCTCAAAGATTGCAGTTCCTCTAACTGCTCTAACTCAGAAGAACAAGCCCTTTGATTGGGGATTCAAACAAGAGGAAGCTTTACAACACTTGAAGCAGAAACTTTGTGATGCGTCTGTTCTATCATTGCCTGAGGGCAATGATGATTTTGTCGTTTATTGTGATGCATCTAAATTGGGTCTTGGCTGTGTCCTGATGCAAAGGAACAAAGTCATAGCATATGCATCGAGGCAGTTGAAGATACATGAGAAGAACTACACCACTCATGATCTTGAGTTGGGTGCAGTTGTTTTCGCTCTAAAGATCTGGAGACACTATTTGTACGGTACAAAATGTGTGGTTTTCACAGACCACAAAAGTCTTCAGCATATCTTTAACCAGAAAGAACTCAACATGAGGCAACGACGTTGGGTTGAGCTTCTAAACGACTATGACTGCGAAATTCGCTACCATCCTGGTAAGGCGAATGTCGTAGCCGATGCATTGAGTCATAAGGAACGTACTAAGCTTCATTGTGTATGTATTCAATCTGTTATTCAAGCTCGATCCGATATCCAAGCACACATTTCTCAGGCTCAACAATCTTGTGTTTCACAAGGTTTGATGGATAAGGAATTTCCCTATCACATAACTCCTGATCTGGAACTGAAGGACAATGGATCGTATTACTTCATGGACCGCTTGTGGGTCCCAAGCCAGGATGATCTTCGTACCTTGCTTATGGATGAAGCCCATAAGTCTCGTTATTCTATTCATCCGGGCTCAGATAAGATGTATAAGGATCTTCGTATTCATTATTGGTGGCATGGTATGAAGAAAGACATTGCCTTATACGTATCAAAATGTCTTACTTGTCTTAAGGTTAAGGCTGAACATCAGCGTCCTTCTGGTTTATTGGTGCAACCAGAGATCCCAGTTTGGAAATGCGAAAACATTACTATGGATCTCATTACCAAACTTCCGCGCACTAAGAAAGGTCATGATGCCATCTGGGTAGTCGTTGATCGTCTTACTAAGTCAGCACATTTCTTGCCAATCCGTGAGGATTTTCCTGCTGACAGACTTGCAAAAATCTATGTGGATGAAATTGTAGCTCGACATGGTGTTCCTTTGAACATCATTTCTGACAGAGATGCTCGTTTCACTTCTCATTTTTGGAGAACCATGCAATCTGCTATGGGGACCCAACTTAATCTGAGCACGGCTTATCATCCGCAAACGGATGGTCAATCTGAAAGAACAATCCAGACTCTGGAGGATATGCTTAGAGCTTGTGTGATCGATTTTGGTGGTAGTTGGGATTCACATCTTCCGTTAATTGAATTCTCCTACAACAACAGTTATCACACCAGCATCAAAATGGCTCCTTTCGAGGCTCTCTATGGTCGAAAATGTCGTTCACCAGTCTGCTGGAATGAGATCGGCGAGGCTCAACTTACTGGACCTGCCCTCATTTTGGAGACAACTGATAAGGTCAAGAAAGTTCGTGATAACCTTCAGACAGCTAGAAGCCGTCAAAAGAGTTACGCGGACCCAAAACGCAAACCCTTGGAATTTCAAGTCGGTGATCGAGTATTACTTAAGGTCTCACCTTGGAAAGGTGTGATCAGATTTGGAAAGAAAGGAAAACTTGCACCTAGATACGTTGGACCATTCAAGATCGTCGAAAGAATCGGTAAGGTAGCCTACAGACTTGAGTTACCTCCTGAACTTGGAAATGTTCATCTAACTTTTCATGTGTCCAATCCCAAGAGGTGTTTAGCTGATGAGAACCTCCACATACCTCTTGACGAAATTCGTGTTGGAAAAACACTGAAATTTGTTGAGAAACCTGTGGAAATCATGGAACGTGAAGTCAAGTGGCTTAAACGCAAACGCATTCCTTTGGTCAAAGTTCACTGGGAAGCTAGACGTGGACCCGAGTTTACTTGGGAACGCGAAGATCAAATGAAGGCGAAATATCCGCATCTTTTCCCACGAGTTTCCTCTAAATAAATTTCGGGACGAAATTTCCACAAGTAGGGGAGACTGTAACATCTGTGCTTGTAATCATTATGAACAGTACCATTATCAATAAAACAATGTCATTTGATCCCAATGTTTGTTTGGTTATGTTTTACATTTTTCATGTTTTGACTTTTATTCAATTTCAAACTCTATATCACTTTCTAGAGAGTTATACGCAAACTGGTGGGTAAACGTACTTAATTTAACGCGAAAAATACTCCGGAACATCAACATATACTTAACATACCTTAAAGAACCTTTACATAACTTAGAAATAAGTTTTAAAGGCTTTGGTATGGCAAAAACAAGTTAATTCGCCTACATGGACTAAACTTGACAAACTGCGAAAGTATGCCAATTTGAACTGTAACGAACATTCTGGAACATGACCATAAGTTAAACATACCATAAATATCCTTTACATAGCTTAGAAATAGGCTTTGAGGGGTTCGGTATGCTAAAGTAAACTTTTGGGGTCATTCAGTGACTAAAAGGGTCAAAAAGTGCACAAGTTAGCATTTTCGCGCATAACTTACGTTCTGAATACATCTGGACATCCAAAAATTTATGTAAGCACTAAAATATTTTATTTCAGAGTTTGGCATAAGAAAAATCCATTCGTCACGCCATTTGGATCATTTTTCGCGCTTATGCGCATTCCGTCGTAATTAACCGAACAACGTAACCGTACGGCTAAACGAACCGTCACCCGAGATATTTTTGAACACATTTTAAGTTCCCTATACTTTATCTTCATTTTATAGCTTTGAAATAGGGTTAACGGGGCTTAAACGTGTCAAAAAACGCATCGAAAACCAAGTTTTGAGGTTGCAGGGACTGAAACTGTAAATCTGCCAAACTAGGTCCATAAGTCGGGCCAGATGCAGCAAAACGTTTTTTTCAGCTATTAACAGCCCTTAACACTCTCCAAAGGCCAAGTTCCAAGTGTCAAACTCTTATGGTGGATGGCAAATGAGTTACCACAACTTTCCAACAAGTGTACGGCTTAGATCGTGCCCCCTTTTCCAAGAAATGATCCTAACGGTGAACCAAAAACTATAAATACCCACCTCCACCCTTCACTTTTCCTAACAAGAATCTGATCTAATGTTCTCTAAGTTGAAACATTTGTTTCATACCTGAGCTATTTTGATCTAGATTAGCATTCGGGGACCCTTCGTAAGTGTTCCTTCGTTCTTTTATTGTTTTTCGAGTCCGAAAGTCAAACTTTGTTTGACTTTCTGCATTGACCAGTTTATGGTCAATGCGAAGTTCGTTTGAACTTCGCAACGTGATTGTAATCACGATGGTTATAGTCCCTTGTGACTATACCTACTGATTACCACGTTGTCTAGGGTCGTAAGGGTAAGCGATCTAATAAATCGCTTATACCTTCGAACCCGACCCATTTGGTCGATCATTAGGATCCGACCAAATAAATTAGGTGACCATAGCATATAGGGAATAACCTTCCGAGGTTATACCTTATGGTCGCTTCGTTTGAGTAGTTGTATGATAGGTAGTTTATATGCCTTAGGTAAATTACCAAAATACCCCTTTGATGCCAAAATTCGTTTTAAACATATGTAACATAACTTTTGACATCTAAACTGATTTGACAACCATATTAGACATGTTAAGGCATATTTTACTTGTCATAGGACTAGTTAGGCGTTCCGAACGCGTTTTACGCGAACGACGCGTTAAAGTAGCCTAAGCTACCTAAACGGGTCGTAATGGGTCACAAACACTTAGGTTAAGTTTCGTTTTAGTATGTGGGCTCTGTTAAACCATATTACACGAGTCTCCATACTCGCTTGGTTTACGAACCCTCATTCTATCCGATCCTCCGATATTAGGTCCGGTTTATTAACATAGTTACCTATATTAGGTGCCGTTTGATTCCGTGATCTCTAGCATTGCTTGGTGGTTATCTTAGGACTTCTGAGCAATCTCAAGTGAGTACATAGACCCCTCTTTTACTGTTTTCCAAACTGTTTTGGGGTGAAACACATGTGCCTACTTGTTACTTTCGTGCTTTCCTGCTTTCACATCATATACTTGCTATGTTCATTAGTACATGATTTCATTGTGTTCATGCTATGTATGCCCATTGTGTGCATACTTAGTACATTGTTTTACATTACATTTCATGCTATGTATGTCCATTGCGTGCATACTTAGTACATTGTTTTACATTACATTTCATGCTATGTATGTCCATTGTGTGCATACTTAGTACATTGTTTTACATTACATTTCATGCTATGTATGCCCATTGTGTGCGTACTTAGTACAGTTGTTTTCATCACATGCTTACATTTTGTTATGACATTTGGGTTGTTTACAATGGAACAATACATTCATTAACATTAGCTACGTCGTTCGTTAGTAGGTAGTGGTACCATAGGAATTGACAACTCCCGTTCCTGAAATCCTGGGTTTGTTTGGATTGGAAGGAATGACCGAATTCGATATACATAACTTAGATAAACCTTTAATTTGTTTAAGGGTTTATCGCCACAGTCTCAAGGCTTGGATGTATGCATTTTCACAATACCGCATAAATGTTTGTATCAGTAAAGCATGCATTTGTTACACAAAACATAACTTTGATTTAAACCATGTTTTACTTCAATACCTTGTTTTTGTGCATTTTACATATGGTTTAGTTGATATATTCCACTGACCATACATGATATTTTTGGGTAAACATTACATGATCTACATTAACATAAACATTTTGACATTGATATACACATTTAGTGGTTTTACATTGGACATAGACATTTCAATATGGTTTACACATTAACACATGACAATTCATTTATACATGAACAATTTACATTGATGGCTGGTTTGGGTAAATGATTCGAGTAACGAGGCGTGTGTAATATAATACAAGCATGGTGGATACGCCGCCGGTACTTCCTATAAATAAGTGTTTGTATGATATTTCATGTCATAGCGTTACTTAAATCATTTCAATATTTGACATATTACATTTTACATAAACAACTTATTTTCACAAGACATTGATTTACAAAACAACTTATCTTATACAAACTCATTTTTACTTGGTTATTCATTTAACCTTACATTATTCTCTTATTTATACATATCATTGCTTTTTAATGATTTACAAAACAAAACAACTTACAAGGTTCATGACAGACTGTTATTAAACAATTTTTCCTAAACTTATAAGTCATGAATCCTATTTTCACAAAACCTATGTATCTCACAGGCATTTTTATGCTGACGTACCTATTTTCACATGTGTTTTTAGGAGCTTTTCCGTAGGATGATGATCGTGACACTAGGGCGGACCTGTGCCTTAGAGACATAAAATGAAGATAGACTTAGCTTAATTATGTTCTGAACTCTTTATTTCCTGTTTAAGACAATGTAACTCTTATGTTTATAAATAAAATTGCAACTTTAAATGCCATGGTTATGAAACAATTAATTCTGTCTCAACAATCCCCGACGTTTCCGCCGCGGTTGCATGTGATACGCGATCCGGGTGTGACAAAACCAACCTATGTCAACATCCTTGGGTTCTCTGATGCGGATTGGGCTAGGTGTCATGAAACACGGAGGTCCACCTCTGGTTATTCCATCTTCTTTGGAGGCAGCCTGGTGTCTTGGAGTGCAAAGAAACAGCCAACTGTGCCCCGCTCCAGTTGCGAATCTGAGTATCGGGCAATGGCTAATACGGCGGCAGAAATTATTGGTATAACTCATCTATTAAGTGAACTTGGGGTCATACCTACTGAGTGCCCAACTCTCCTATGTGATAACCAGAGTGCACTTTTTCTAACTCAAAATCCAGTTGCTCACAAGCGAGTCAAACACTTGGAACCTGACTATCACTTCATTTGTGAGCTCGTTACTTCGGGAAAATTACACACCAAGTTCATACCATCCAAGCTTCAAGTGGTAGACATTTTTACAAAAAAGTTGCCTAAACCACAATTCGAAAGTTTCAGCTCATTGCTTCGGGTCAGTCTACCACCGTCTCGCTTGAGGGGGGGATAACAACCTATCATCTTCTACAACATCTCAAGAGTCTTCATAACTCTCCATAATTATTTCATTTTCTATCATTCATGTGTGTTATTAATTCTTCATTATTTCATTGTCTTTATATATGTACATGTTGTAATTTGTTGTTTCATAGTGAGAGTTATCATTTCCTATAGAACATGATGAAAAGGAGGATGATGGTTACAGACATTGTGAGTGATGATGAAGATGTATGATGTTGAATTTGAGTTCTAGAAGATGTTGAAGGTGGGTTTAAGTAACACAAATAAGTACCTGGATATAACGTAAACATGGCAAGTGGGTTGTTATTTATTTATGTAAATTTGAAGGTTTCAAGGTCCAAAATTTATATATATATATATATATATATATATAAAGAGTTGTTTGAAATAATTCGGAACAACTTGTAACTTTCTTTATGTAAATTTGAAGGTTTCAAGGTCCAATATTTATATATCTATACTACTTTATAAAGCATATAGGAAGGACAGAAATGGCCATTTACCACTTTACAACCATTTGAAGCCCATTGTACAACCTTTAAAGCATGAAGGTGTTGAAAAATCCATTCAACACGCGGACCAGCTTTATGGATCCTAACCGGATCTCTTTGACCCGTTTTTATCAAATGGATCCAATATAAACTATCTTTCACTCAATCTAAACCCTAGATTCATTTCATTCACATCCGCCCCCATTCTTCTTCTCTCTCCCTCACCTGAAGCTCTGCATACGTCTCATGGCACGGATTTCACCGGTGATTTCACTAGATCGACGGATGTCACCGACGATTTCACTTCTCAGGTACCGTCTTTTTAACCTTATCGGCATTTTTTTTGCTTTTTATTTGACTTAGATCTGTGAATTTCACTAGATCGATGGATTTCATCGGCGATTTCACTAGATCGACGGATTTCACCGACGATTTCACTTCTCAGGTACCGTCTTTTTAACCTTATCGGCATTTTTTGTGTGTTATTTGACTTAGATCTGTGAAATTTTAGGGTTTCTTTCTCCGGCGATTCCGACATCAAATCTACTGGGTTCAACTTCTCGGTATGTTGTTTCTACTGGATCTGTGAAATATATTCAGATCTGTTACTTTTTTCTAGCAGATCTGTTATAATACTTGGTTTTGTTTGCAGATCTGTTATAATACTTGCCTACTAAAACATTAATACTTGCCTACTAAATCTGTTATACACTCAAAAACTTACCTGGTCAAATCTGTCTTGCAAGGCCCAGATCCATGAATAAATGTTTAACAGAATATAGGGTTTTTTTTTTCTTTAAAGAAGTTTGTATTTTTTTATTTGAAGTTGATTATTGTGTTTATCTTGCAAGTATCATCTGGAATTTGAATCGGATATGTGTAATATTTCAGATCTACCGTTGAGTTGTTCGTGTTAGGGTGCACCGGAATAACCAGATGTGGTATGTGTTCTGTAGTTTAGTTTTTTTTTTCTTTAAAAAAGTTTGTATTTTTAATTTGAAGTTGATTATTGATTATTGATTATTGGGTTTATCTTGCAAGGTATTGTTTGAGCCGTAGCTTTTTTATTCTGCGAAATGTTTGTTTGTTTACTACTGGATAACCAGATGTGGTATGTGTTCTTTACTTTAGGTTTTTTTGAAGCCCATTGTACAACCTTTAAAGCACAAAGGTGTTGAAAAATCCTTCAACAACACGCGGACCAGCTCATATAAACTAACCGGATGCATTTGACCCGTTTTAATCAAATGGATGCAATATATACTTTCTTTCACTAAATCTAAACCCTAATTTCATTTCATTCACATCCGCCCCCATGCTCATATAAACTAATTGGTATGTTTGTAGCTGATTATGTTTGTTACAAATCCGGTATGTTTGTAGCTGATTTACATGCTTATGTTACTGATTATGTTTGTTACAGATCTGGTATGTTTGTAGCTGATTATGTTTGTTATAGATCTAATGTTACTGATAAGATTCAATTTTGCTTTTACAGTTGCCGGAGGGTGGTAAAGGAGTTGTGTACTCCGGATTTTGTGTTCTTAATCTGTCTGAACTGAAAGTGTTTGAGGCTGTGCTGCACAAGCTGAGCTTGTGTTCTTAATCTGTCTGAACTGAAAGTGTTTGAGGCTGTGATGCAAAAGCTGAGCTTGTGTTCTTAATCGGTCTGAACTGAAAGTGTTTGAGGCTGTGATGCAAAAGCTGAGCTTGTGTTCTTAATCTGTGTGAACTGAAAGTAACAATTGTTTTAAAGTAATGAATCAGGTTAAAACTCTAAACAGCTTTGCACTTGCATCAAATTATAACTCTTTTTAGTAAACTTTTTGAATTTAAAGTGTTTGAGGCTGTGATGCAAAAGCTGAGCTTATATTCTTAATCTGTCTGAACTGAAAGTGTTTGAGGCTGTGATGCAAAAGCTGAGCTTGTGTTCTTAATCTGTCTGAACTGAAAGTGTTGAGTCTATGATGCAAAAGCTGAGCTTGTGTTCTTAATATGTCTGAACTGAAACTGTTTGAGGCTGTGATGCAAAAGTTGAGCTTGTGTTCTTAATCTGTCTGAACTGAAAGTGTTTGAGGCTGTGATGCAAAAGCTGAGCTTGTGTTCTTAATCTGTCTGAACTGAAAGTGTTGAGGCTATGGTGCATAAGCTGAGCCTGTGAGGTTACATATGTGTTTAAAACACGTGTACATCATGCTTTAAAGGTTGTTTAAGTTTAGTGGCAAATTACTCTTGTACATCATGCTTTAAAGCGAGGTTACATAACACAATAGACTATGATGATGATTGTATTTTGAGGGTACATAGAAGATCCGAGTAGCATCTTGGCGGGGCAATATCCAGGTTGCATAGTTCTCACTCTGCAACCGTGTGTTGCAGCCATGGCTTTAACCGTAGTTGTGTTCATCTCTCAATTACATGTCTGAGTCTTCCAGATGTTTTGAAAGAAAGTATATATTGGATCCATTTGGGTAAAACGGGTCAAATGCATCCGGTTAGTTTGTATGAGCTGGTCGGCGTGTGTTGAAGGATTTTTTAACACCTTTATGCTTAAAAGGTTGTACAATGGGCTTCAAATGGTTGTAAAGTGGCAAATGACCATTTCTGTCCTTCCTATATGCTTATTAAAGTAGTATAGTATGCTTATTAATTAAAGTAGTATAGATATAGAAGTATAGATATAGATAGAAGTATAGATATAGAGTATAGAGTTTAGAGATTTTAGCCTTTATGTTTGTTACAGATCTGGTATGTTTGTAGCTGATTTACATGCTTATGTTACTGAAGGTTTAAGTTGAGTGCTTGTAGAGTTGTGATGAATGTAGTTGAATTTATAGACTTCCAATCATGCTTCCTTTCTGACAAATCCGAACAGTGTTTGCTTTTACAGTTGTATTTGAACAATCATCGTCAGTAAAAGAATTCAAAAATGATGGCAGTAAAATATTTTGGATTCTGAAAGGTTGTCAACTGTTTGAAGACTTTTTGTGAAAAGTCTTTGATAGGTTGTCAACTGTTAAACTGTTCAACTGTAAAATCAGGAGTTAGGTTTCTGAAAAAGGTTTCGAAAGTCTTTCTGACAGGTTACTGTTCAATTTTTTGGTCATAAAAATTTACTAAATCAATTTTTACTTTAAATTCAAAAAGTTTATTAAAAAGAGCTATAAATTGATTCAAGTGCAAAGCTGTTTAGAGTTTTAACCTGATTCATTACTTTAAATCAATTGTTACTTTAAATTGCAAAAGCTGAGTTTGTGTTCTTAATCTGTCTGAACTGAAAGCATGATGTACTATGATGCAAAAGCTGAGCTTGTGTTCTTAATCTGTCTGAACTGAAGTGTTGAGGCTATGATGCATAAGCTGAGCCTGTGAAGTTACATATGTGTTTAAAACACTTGTACATCATGCTTTAAAGGTTGTTTAAGTTTAGTGGAAAATTACTCTTGTACATCATGCTTTAAAACGAGGTTACATAACACAATAGACTGTGATGATGATTGTATTTTGAGGTTACATAGAAGATCCGAGTAGCATCTTGGCGGGGCAATATCCAGGTTGCATAGTTCTCACTCTGCAACCGTGTGTTGCAGCCATGGCTTTAACCGTAGTTGTGTTCATCTCTCAATTACATGTCTGAGTCTTCCAGATGTTTTGATAAGCAAATGAGCAGGCTATGATGCATAAGCTGAGCCTGTGAGGTTATGATGCATAATATGTCTGAACTGAAAGTGTTGAGGCTATGATGCATAAGCTGAGCCTGTGAGGTTACATATGTGTTTCTTGTGCTTAAAACACCGTGTGTTTGCAGCCATGGCTTAACCCGGTTTGTAGATGTGTTCATCTCTCAATTATATGCCTGAGTTAGGTTGTAATAGAAGACGTAGAGGCTATCTCACAAATAACCTTCTAAGTGCATTGGGAAACTGAAACGTAGAGGCTTCTTCGAGACATTGTGATAGATATTCATCGTCTTCTATTAAGACAATGTGAATGCTGGAGTACTTTAGAAGTGTCCAAGGCTTGGAAGAAGGTGGGAGTTGTGGCTTTCGCTACGATATGGAGACTTTGGACGAGTAGAAACGAGAAAGAATTTAATGGCAACAACATTCTGATCGCTAAAGTGTACCAGTTTTGTTTTGATAGTCATTATGTATGATTTCAGAAGCTTTGACCATGTTGATATGTGTATTTTAATTTGTTGTATTTATGAACACAGATTATATTAAGAAAAAAATAAAGTTATTTTTGTATTGTGTAATCATCATCTTCTTAGAGTTTTGGCGTGGTTTGATTTCATTCTTTGATGCGCAATGGAAAGAATCTTACTTTCACTTATACTTGTAGCATTCATACACGAAAACTGAAAACTGACAGGTGTCGCCAAAATGTATATTTTCAAAGCAAAACAAACATGAAGAACCCTCTGTTTTTGCACAAGCAAAACAAACATTAAGAACCCAAAATACCCAAATACCCAAATAACATGATGAAACCCTCTGTTTTTTCATCGAATCAAACCATAAATCAAAATGAGGAACACATCCAAACCATCTATTTTTTCATCAAATCAAACCAAAAATCAATGAGGAACACATCAATCCGAAACTGATCCGATCAGTTCTTTTTAAACAGTTCTCAAACAACCAGGGGTAAGACCGTCTTTTGGCATGAGTGAAATATCAACCCGAGCCCCTAAATTCATTTTTTGCTTTTTTCTTATGAAATCTAAATCAAAA
Organism: Helianthus tuberosus; assembly: GCA_030545235.1. Lineage (NCBI taxonomy): Eukaryota > Viridiplantae > Streptophyta > Magnoliopsida > Asterales > Asteraceae > Helianthus > Helianthus tuberosus. The sequence continues at coordinate 65,980,627 of CM060377.1, read as the reverse complement.
TGAGGAACACATCCAAACCATCTTTTTTCTTATGAAATCTAATAATTCAAATTAACTCTTTTATTTTTAAATGTATAACAAATTATTAAAGCCTAAACTGTATATTAAATGTAAACTTTTAATACATACAATACAGAGACAAAACGTCATACCAACTTCGTAGACTTGACGGAACTTACAGACTCGATAACAAAAGACCGTAACATACAATACAGAGACAAAACGTCAAAGATCCACAAGCAATTGTGGATCTTTACTGACGGGTGCACTTCGGAATGACGCAGATATGAATGAATATAACCTCAGTGTAGGTAATTACATATCTACCACTGGGGTTATATTTATTCATATGAATGAATATAACCCCAGTGGTAGATATGTAATTAGCGAGCTCTTGAATTTCAAGGAAAATCGAAGAGCTACACTGGGGTTATATTCATTCATATTAATCACTTCCTTATGTGCACCGCGCCATCTTCTAGGAGGTTGTCAAGTGTTCTCGCCTTCGTAGTTGGTGCTTTGCGTATCTTTACATCCGCAGCCATTCTGTACAACAAAACACATTCAAATGAGGAACACATTCGAATCAAACCAAAAATCAATATGAGGAACACATCAATCCGAAACTGAACCGATTAGTTCTTAATATGAGGAACCGAAATCATGCAATCAAACCAAAAATCAATATGATGAACACACAAGAATCAAAACCAAAACACATTGAAAACCACTGATCCGATTAGTTCTTAATATGAGGAACCCAAATCATGCAATCAAACCAAAAATCAATATGATGAACACACAAGAATCAACACCAAAACACATTGAAAACCACTGATCCGATTAGTTCTTAATATGAGGAACCCAAATCATGCAATCAAACCAAAAATCAATATGATGAACACACAAGAATCAAAACCAAAACACATTGAAAACCACTGATCCGATCAGTTCTTTATATGAGGAACCCAAATCATGGAATCAAACCAAAAATCAATATGATGAACACACAAGAATCAAAACCAAAACACATTGAAAACCACATATCCGATCAGTTCTTAATATGAGGAACCCAAATTATGGAATCAAACCAAAAATCAATATGATGAACACACAAGAATCAAAACCAAAACACATTGAAAACCTCTGTTTTGATACCCTAAACCATAAACCCACAAGAATCAAAACCAAAACACATTGAAAACATCTGTTTTGATGCATTTTGAACAATATACTCAGTTGATACATCAACCCTCTGTTTTTTCAAAATCAACCCTCTGTTTTTTCAAAATCAACCCAAAATCATCGAATGGATACCAAAATCAACCCTCTGATTTTTCAAAATCAACCCAAAATAATCGAATGGAACCCAAAATCAAACCAAAAATCATCGAATGGAACCCAAAATCAACCCTCTGTTTTGTCAAAATCAACCCAAAATCATCTAATGGAACCCAAAATCAAACCCAAAATCATCGAATGGAACCCAAAATCAAACGAATGGAACCCAAAATCAACCCTCTGTTTTTTCAAAATCAACCCAAAATCATCGAATGGAACCCAAAATCAAACCCAGAATCAACAATTTGTTTTTTCACAATATAAACACATTCAAATCATCGAATCAAACCAAAAATCAATATGAGGATGAAGATGAACCTGATCTGTTCAATGATGAAGATGTTCGATGATGAAGATGTTCGATGAAGACGAAGAAGATGATCTGTTGATCTGTTCGATGAAGATGATGATGATGATCTTGGGAGTTGGGAGAGATACTGGGAGTTGGGAGACCTGTTGATGATGATAATGAAACTGGAGGTCGGCTATTAAGTGTAAATTGTCGCCACACTGGGACCTGTTTGCACAAAACAAAACCGTAGCATACCAATTTTAATCCGAATTCATCCAATTCAACTAACATGCGTTACCTTTTCTAACACATAAAATTAATAAAGTTGAGCCATGATGCATGTGTGTTAGTATGTGTATTCATAATTCATAGTACCATGTATATGCATTTAAATTTATGTCTGAATCATACGTGTTTATGCTATTAAACGAGTTTACCGAGTTACATATTTGTTGCAACTTATGTTGACGTTCTTGAACACCCTCAAGTCGACGCTTTGAATGTCAAATATAGATCAGAAATTATAGGCGGATTGGTTTGAATAGTTTTGAGCTTATGGTTGTGCTTTTGTTGGCTTGGCGCAGTTCGATTTGTTTACATCCTTGTAAAACTCTTTAAATCCCCATCACCAGTTTTGAAGTACCTTAACTGAAAATTTAGATTTTAGTTATGACCCATCTGAACTGAATCTTCTCATGCACACCCTCGTATTGGTAACATGAGGTAGGGATTTTTTTGAAAAAGATAATTTAAATATGACAATGATTGTCTTGGATCCGCTTCTTTGTATCTTGTATCATCATTTAATCATAAATTAATTATATACTACCTATAGTTTGCGTATTTTGTAAATTTCATACCTATTTATTGAAAATTATATAATTGGTATCAACTTTTACAAAATTATTTCACCTTAAATACATTAAAGGTATTAACCATGTAATAAATTCTACAACCACAAGTACTACGGATGAAACAATTTGTAAAAATTGTTACTAATTGTGTAATTTCTAAAAAAATAGGAATCAAAATGGTAAAGAATTGTGTAATTTCTAAAAAAATAGGAATCAAAATGGTAAAGAATTGTGTAATTTCTAAAAAATAGGAATCAAAATGGTAAAGTAAACCACATATACTACCATGTAATTAATTCTTTAATCATTTATGTATGGTAATCACCAATGTAATAGACCTCAAGTGGACATACAGGTGGTAAAGTGGTGTGCTACTCAATCAATTGGTTGTGAGATTAAATCTTGTATGTTTGCCGGTAGAAAAAAGTATGCAACACAAATTGTGGTGATTTACTTAGTTATTTAACAAAATGAGACACTTTGTTTTACAAATTACTAACTTCCTCCTGATGAAAAACCAATGACTTGGAAGAACTGAAGACTCAAGCGTGAATCGGTATCCAAACACATAGAAATCGGAATTAACTTTGCTAAACACCCAAATCTTATTATTCAAGAATCATCTCAAAAGTTGAATTAAAATCCATGATATATATAACCTAACTTATCACGTTAGAGACTAGAGTTAAACTACATTGCTAATTAAGTAATTAGTAATAAACTAGGACATGATGATTATAACTAATAACTAAATCATAATCATATTTAATTACTTATAATTATCAATTCCTTGATTGCCTCCCTTGCCTTGCACCCCAAGTCGGCTTCTTAATTCCGAAATTCCCAACAAAGACATTACTTAAGGCTGAAAAGACTAAAGAGCTTATTAAGATTGTAGTTTCGGTCATTTTTATATTTGTCATTCATTGTGTTTGTATACAACTGGGGATCTTTTATTTTTAGTTCGTTATTTGTTAGACATACATCAAGGTGATGTTCAACTAGTGTCACTCGGGTTCTCTCTATGTGTATATATAGATTATGAACGTCTTCATGATCTGTATAAGTTGTTCTACTAAATTGTGAGATCTGGAATAGAGTATCAATAGTTGTAGGGGGGCATGATTTAGTAATATCAAATTTAATGATTATGTGTTTGCTGATGTGGCAGATGACTAGACGTGTATATGGGTGCATTTAGCATCTTGAACTAGTGATGATCTTATTGGAGAAGCTCTTATGGTTTCTATGGAAAGCAAAGAACAGTGGAATTTTCAACAACATCAAGGGAATTCGGACAAAAAGTAGAGGATATTAAGGTGAATTCGTTCGTTTGAATAAAAGAATAGGGCACAATTTAGTACTTGTAATTTGTCATGTAATGATTTAACTCTTTCTCCTAGTATCTTGCTAGGACTGCTTGTATTTTAGTAACATGTCTTTCTCCGTTCAAAAAGAAATAGGACATATATGGGTAGTTGAAGAGTAACTGACGTTGAATGGGTGAGATGATGTTATGTAGAAATGGACCGTTAAGGTTTGAAGGTAATTATTTATTAGAGTATAGCTCGATCAGTGATTAATATTCAATTTCGTTCTCTAACTAACATTGAAATTCTTTATTGAAAGAAAATGCACCGTTCCCTTTACATTGGAAGGTTTCAAATGTGGCCAGTAAAACTAATAAAAACTTGTACAATATATTTTTTTAAAGATAAACTACGACGATGTGGTGTATGTGGATTGCGCGGAACGAGAGAATTTTCCTTCGAAAAACTACGAGGCCGGTTGAGGTTGTTGAAAAGGCTAAATCGTTTTCGTTTTCTTGATTCGTAATAGGTCTAGATTCAAAATGATATATTGGCGAAATGGTGTAAATGTCCGTTTGAATTGATCTAAGCATTTGTTGTTTTCTTCAAAATGATAGATTGGCGGAATTGGTGTAAAAGAAAAACATTTAGTTAATAATATTCACTATCACGCGTTTTAGTTAGAGAAAAACATTTATTAAACTACTCAAAAGTCAAACCTATTAGAAGGGAGCGAAGAATTTTTTATTTTTTTTACCACCCGAATTCATTGACCAAGACTAATAGGGTGGTGGTCCATTGGTAAGGGCAAAACCTTTAAACGCTTAGGTTTGAGAGGAAGGATTTTAGGCTTATGTCCTACAGACGACAGAGATTAAAAAATTTACCGTTCGAAAAAAAATAGTTAACACAGAATATAAATCAGGGCCGGCCCGTAATGGGTGCAGGGTGGGCAATGGCACACGGCCCAAACCCTCTGAGGGCCCAAATCTTTTTAATTTGGTATAGAATTTACGTTGTATAAGATAAAATATATATGCTTAATTTTGTCAAGTGAAAATTATATTAGACATAACCATGAAAACATATATATCCAACCAATTACATGACATTGTGTAATCCATGTTTTGATACTAAAGTTTATACATTATATGTTATATATATATATGGTTGATAAAGGACGATGGATAGCAATTTTATTTTTATAATAATATATAGCTTTTTGTTATTTTTTTATTTAATATATTATAATAGTTTATTCACGCTCCGCTTGCGGTATGCACATATAATGTATACATGTGTGAGCGCTCGGGGGGCAAAAGTGAAAGTGCACTAATTTTAACGTTATTTTACTAATTTTGTGAAAATAATGTTAAAAGATGGAGATGGTTAATCATGCATCATGTGGTGGCGTTGATAGCCGAAAGACAAGGGAGTACATGCACTAATTGGCCTTTGTCTTAATTGCCGAGTGTTATGTGCCTTTTGTCCAAGGCTTGATACAAAACTACCATCGAGTCGGGGGGTCTCATTGGAAGCAGTCTCTCTATTCCTACGGGGTAGAGGTAAGACTGTCTACGTCTTACTCTCCTCAGACCCTACCTTAGCTTTGCTATTGGTGGGATTTACTGAGTATGATGATGATGATGATTATAATAGTTTATTATTATATTTACTTTTAATAACATATTTTTAATTTTTTTCCTTTTTTATAATATATATTAACTAGATGGACGCCCCCGCCGCGATGCGGCTAGGGGCTTAAAAATTAAGACGTAACATATACTAATAAAGCATAAACGCTATGTTCAAATCATTCATATATTGTTATTCGGCGGTACAACGTTTGTGTGCATAAACGAACTCCATAATTGAAGACGATTCCAATAGACCATCTACATGAAATATAACAACTGAAAACATAGGGAAAAATAAAGGGCATATGTGCAGAGCTACAATAGAAACATAAGCATTACCGACGTGATTTAAAAAATAAAACAGAATTATAGAAAAAGAAAAATAATCAAAGCTAAACATATATAATAGATTTAAGACTTCTAGTACCTGTGACTGTGACATTCATTCGTGAATAGGGTCAAACATACCCTAACTTGTTAAGAAAGGGAAATCGTGAGGTTTCGGAAAGCGTTTATAGCCAAATTCTATGGCAGCAAGAAAAGCAATGTTATTAAGTAATAGCTATTATGAACACTGAATACAACATTAGGATAATATTGTAGAACACAACGTCTAAAAATTCAACAACACAAAGAAAAAAGTCATACATCACTCTTTGGATACCACGATTAGAGAACATTTTCATTCCAATTCATAGTTGATATGCTAAACTCTATATTAATGGCTAATAACCTATATAGTACAACTAAAGTTCCAGACTTAATACCTTACCATATTACTACTTCCTCTATTGATGATGATGATGAATTTAGTACCACTTTAAGTTCCTGCTCCTGACCTCATACCTACAAATACCACAAATCTGAACAGAACACTTCAGGACTGTGTTCACTGAGTCAACTATATATGAGATTTGTCGACATGTAGAAACAGCTCGGTAACCAGGGAACTCGCCAAAGGTTCACTGTATTTCTTTAGCAACGAAAATAGGATAAACGAAGGCAAAGTAAACCGACGTAACTGAAAAAGAAACATGCAACTAAATCGATACATACCAGTATTTCTTGACCAAGTTAAGCTGAGTCTCGACTCCCGTCACAACCCTTCTTTATCTCTCTCTTTCTTGTACAACACCCACCGCTAAAGAGCTTGCAAAAAAGCTTCTACACCACCGTAAATTGTTCCACCGTCTCTGTCTCTCTGACATAACCAAATGTACACCTTAAATATGCACATAAAATAAATTAAGCCATAGGTACAACTACCTGTTTAAATTTTTTTCTCCGACTATTAGTTGTCTCCAACACCTTCACGATCTGGTTTCAAAACCCCTAAACTGGAACCCTAGCCGCCAATACAAGCCATGAGCTCCATACCCGATCTACCAAAATTATACCCAGATTATGATCTAAGACATGTAGGTAGACTTCCGTTCATCCGACCTTGGTCGTAACTTGACCGGATTCTTTCCGAAATTATGTCTTACCAAAAAAAGTCTCAAACAACAAATCAAGAGCAGATCTAACTGAAAATTTAACATGCAGTACCATAAAATACTTACCGGATCTTCACCGGAGACTGGCCGGACTTCACCTGAAGTACAACTCTACAATTCACCGCCGCCATGGCGGTCATTTATGCGTCGGAAGTGAGAGGCGCTGCCGTGCACAGCCGGATTCACCATCAGAAACGGTGGTCCTTCCACCGTATCTCTCTTCTCTCTCTCTCTCTAAAATCTGTGAACTCTATCTTTCTATTATCTGTGTTTGTGACGCGGGTGTGTAAGACACAATTTACAACTATTGATGTGTTTAAGAATGTTGTACAATAGTATACAATCACGATAAGCACAAAAACCTATTAATCATTATGTACAACCTTCATTGCACCAAAATGTTGAAAGTTAGAGTATATATAAATTGTTCGATTAATTTGATACTTCTTTAATAATTTACGTTTATAACTTTTTTCTAAAAACTTAAATATATAGTTGTGCTTGATTTTTTCCCCGACATTCCGTTATAACTTTGGTTAAAAAGGAAGTTGTACTCAAAATAAAGTATTTATTTGGTATCATAAAATGGTACGATGATAAACTAAGCCTTTCTAATGGTTTGGCTTTCTAAAGAATATGTTTTATTTTCAAATCACGTTTGTTTTACGTTATCCTTTGCTCGGTTTCGCCGCAACACACGACGTCAATAAAAAGTAGTTAAATATTAGACCGCTTGGGTATTATTATACAAAAACTTTATCAAAGTAGGTTTATCACATGTGCATCGTTACTGTTGTTCAGATTTTTTTGTGACGAAATTTAGCGTTTTTTAAAAAAATATATATATTTTTGTGTGTTTTTTATTTTTTTAGGTATTTTTGGTTGTGTTCACATTGGTTCTCGTAATAAAAGTGGTTTCTAACGGATCCTTATCCTATATATATATGTGTGTGTGTGTGTGTGTATACCTTCTTTGTATTTCAGAGACGGACTTGAGGGGTAGCACTCGCTACCCCTAAGGCCGGTGGGTGTGGGGTGCGTCCCCGGCCCGTCGAGGCATGTTGAGCCCCATCAACCCCGCCTCCTAAGGGCTCGTCTTGTCTCTTTCGTCGCCCAACCCACACTGATGACGAGCCCTTTTACACTCATGTCGTTGCATAACGGCTAGTTTCTAAAAAAACAAATTTCTTTATTATATAAACCAATCAAACTCCTCATTTTTTTAAAATATATACTCACCCACACTTTCTAAAAAATCCCAAACTCTCTCCAAAAAAATTCAAACAGTGTGTCCTTCATCTTCGGGGTGTTTGTCATCTTCCAATGAAGCCATGCAGTTTTTTGTAAATGCTATAATGTAGACGTCATAGATGATCATTGTGGAAGAAGATGAAGAAACCACGTTACAACCACGAACTAGGCAAATAGCTATAAGTAGAGACCAAAAAGGTTAGTTTATATTTGTATTTATAGATTTTATATCGCTATTATATTTTGTAATAATAATTAATTTTTATTGTAACTGTTAGGATCTGAGTTTCTTTTTTATTGTGTTTTCGTTTAAGAATTAAGAAGATGAACAAATAAATGCAGTAGAATTAAAATGGAAACAAACTTTGCACACAATCAAACAGGACAAATGATTTCAACATACAAGTTTAACATTGAACCGAATGATTGAATTTATTTCAAACTTCAATTACAATTTTGCATGCATGTATAACAAACTCCCCCTCACCCTGAGCTCACAATAATTTGCTCGTACAGAATGACAAGTGATGAAAGAGCTAATAGAACAGTATAAGGTACTGTTCTATTTATAGGCACGAGCAAGCCACTGAAGCATCTTGGCTAACGTCACCAATGAAAGCGACATCTAACCTCCTAACAACCTGTAACTACTTATCTAATACAACTACTGCTTGCTAACTACTGACTACATTACAATACAAAGAATAAACAAACTACTGCTTCCCATTCCACTGTTGTGACTCCAGCAGTACTTTATGTCTTCAGCAGTGCTTGACCCAAATCAGTCGATTGAGCATCAGTGTTAGTCTTCAACAGTTCTTTAATTATCAGCAGTTGTTGAAGGACATATGTTGTAGATGAGCAGTAGATAGAGGTCATCAGTTGTTTAGCCACTTTCAAGGGGAGAGATTGAATACATAACATCTGCTTATTCTGGATCCACTGCTCTGATCCGGTTTTGGCTTTAATCAACTGTTCCTTTGGTAGGGTTCAATCCCAACAATCTCCCCCTGGAACAGATGATGCCAAAACCCTTCATTATTGTAGATCTTTATTGCCTCATCAATAATTCCCTGACTTGTCCTTTGAATTGTAATTCAAAGTCCAAGGAATCTGTGTCATCCTCATCCCTGCACAGTGTAAGATCAAGGAGATCTTGCAGATCTTCAACACCCAGGCCCAGTGCTTTTTCCCTTGATATTTTCTTCACTTCACCATTGGATTTGATCAGAGTCAATACGTGGGTCTGTTTGTCAGATTTCCACTTTAGTATTTTTTTAATCCAGTGGGTTTCTTGGGAGAGGTGTTATTGCAGATGAGTTTGGAGATGGTGGCCTGGTAATAACTGGCTGAGCAGTGGTTGAAGTTTGTGTCAATTCAAGTTTTTCTGCTATCATCTGCTTGAGCCCTATTTTAACAAGGTAATCCCCTGCTTCTTTATCTACTGCTGTTTCTTTATCCATTTGCTTTTGTTTCCTCCTTTGGTAAAGGATGGCAGCAGGTGGAGCAGTGGATCTCCTGATTTGTTGCTTTTGTGGCTCAGCTGAAACCACTGAATCAGGATAGTCTGGCTTTTGTGGAATATTTGGATTTTTCTTTCTCAAATCTTCCAGCCTTTTGTAGGATGCCAACACTTTATCCTCTGCCCATCTTGTCACTTGATTCCTTGACCCAAAATCAGCTGTAATCAGCTCTTCTTTCATTCTCTTCAGCTGCAGATTCCTTTCTGGTACATTTTTCTTAAACTTTGCCCAGATAGGAGGAGTCTGCTTTACCTTGTTTTTTATCATATCTTGAATTCTGGCTGCTTCACTTTCAAGCTCACTAATGGTCCATTCTTTGTACATGTACCTTTCTCCCTTATACATTTTGTAAGCCATGATATTATCAAGATAGTATTTTCTCAAGGTTTCATCTGCTCTTTCTGATAGTTGCTGACAAAGATTTTTTGAAAACTGCTCCAAAGTTTTGACTTGGGTCAGCAGATATTGGTAGTATCTTTGAATTTCTCTGTCAGACTTTCCTTTTGTATTTCTTTTGGAGATGTCCTATGCTTGTTAAGCCTTTATCTTCAAGTATTCTTCAATGTTGTTAAGCCTTGGATATCCTTAAATAGATGGTAGGTTCCTTTTAGCAGGGTCATCTTCATAGTAGAAGGATTTGATCTCCTCTCTAACTGCTGGAAGATCTAATCGATACTGGACTCCTGCAGGAACAATAGCAGTGTTTGGATTTGAGACTTGTGCTGAAGAGAGTGGAACAGGGTTTGGAATAGGTACAAAGGGCAGTGGTTGTGTGGTTGTTTGTGGTGGTGAAGAGTCATCATCTAGGACAACATTGGTTACCCTTCTCCTTTTTGGTTTAGGAGAGGTTGGTGGTGTTTTGATGGATTGTGTGGTGGTGATTTGAGTGGTAGGTTGTTGACTAACAGTTGTCGAAACAACTGTTATTTCAACCACTGTTGTCATTACAACAGATGATGTGTCGTCTGATGTCTTCTGCTTTTTAGCAGGAGGTGTTGGTGGTAATGAAGTTGGTTTTGGTGGTGAGGTGATTTTTGGTGGTGATGGTAGGGCAGTGGATGTAGTGTGTGTTGAAGTGGTAGTGGTGGCAATTGTTTGGGTAACAGCTGTTGAAACCTCTTAAGTACCAACAGTTGTTGATACAACATGTGTTTTAACATCTGTTGGTTTGGAAGATTGATGTGTGGAGTTTTTAGGAGGTTTGGGAGTATGTTTTGTGGATCTGGATGGTATGGATTTGGGTTGCCTCACTTTTCTAGTGGGCTGCTTTCTTTTGGGCTCAGGACTTTCTTCATCCTTTGGCTCAGAAGTACCCTGCTCATTCATTTCCATAAAAACTCTTTTCTCCTGTTCAAACCTTGTTTTATCCTTTGCCTCCATATCCTTTTTTACCCTTGCTTTTGCATCAGCAATGGCATTTGTAGTTACATCAATCTTTTTAGTACCATCTGGCTTGGGGATGTCTGCAAGCATACTTGAATTGTCTGGTGCAATGTACAGACCATCTTTATATCCCTTCTTTTTCAACTGCTTCAATTTCTCCCCATTTTTGGCATCAGCTGGTGGTGGGTTGTCTACAAAGATGATAGAGGGAGGAGCAGTGCCAGTGGTGTTCAGAAAGTGGGCCTTTATTGCCTTTATATCTGCTTGTGTGTCTTTGAACCTTGCTTCCATGAGATTTCTGATCTTTTGAACTTGTATTTCATGTTGCTGATCAGCTAATTCTCTTTGTTGGTGTAGCAGAGGTTGAAACAAACTCCACAGCTCATTTGGAGTAGGAGCAGATGATGGAGCAGCTGTTGGAGTTGGTGCAGCAGTGGATGGTACCTTTTATGCTTTCAACAATTGTTGTAGCATGTCTTTGATTTCTGCAACAGATGTATCAAGTTTTTCAACTCTATCTGTCAATTCTTGGTACATTAAACCATCACTCAACTTAATGAGATCATCTGATTTCCCACTGACAGTGGTTGTATCAGTGGTTGCCTTAGGGAAGGTTTCCCAAAAGTCATCCACTGATGCCCCTTGTTCTCAGTACTGGGGACTTCTTTCCTCTGCAATTGACATCCTTTTATTTGAACCAGTGGTTGGAACAAACACACCAGCGGATATCAGAGTTGCTGGAGAGGAAATTGCCTTCAAGGAAGTCTGATTGATGAAACAACTGGCCAGGTGTAGATCAGTTAATCCAACACCTGTAGTTGCTGCTTCACTTGAACTACTGACAGGAAGTACTTGTACTTCCTACAGTGTAACCTCCTCAGGTGTTGTTGGTGGGTTAGCAATGATTGAAACATCAGACCTAGTCACTTGTTGGGGTATATTCTCATTAATAGGTGGTTGAGAAGAACTGGTTTGTGTCTGAGCTAAATCAAGTGCATCCAACAAAAGTTTTGTTTGTGGGGGAATTTGAAAAGTGAGTATGGGTGTAGAAAGCGAATGTGCCCCGGGCAGTGGGCTGTGGATGATAGAATCAAGTGATTCTAGAGCATCATAGTTTGGTGTCTCGGTTCTTACAACCTGTTCTTTTTTGGAAGAAGCAGGAGGAGTTTGAGGCTCAGGTTGAGATCTTTCTACCATCCACTGTGAGGAAGTAGCAGCAGTGGTTTCTGGTGACTTTTGTGTTGTCACTGGCAGTTGCTCTGGGATCTCATCTTCCAGAGTTGCCTTTGTTTTAGGTTTGGGGGCTTTTGTGTTTTCTTTTGTTTTGGTCTTTTGGTGGATTTAGGTGTGGGTTTCACAGCAGTTGTTTTGCTGCTGTGACCACCTTGAGCAGTGGGCTCAGCAGCAGGTGCCTGAGGAGCAGTGAAAGCTGCTAAAGTCTGCTCAGGAGCCTCTGCTTGTGTTTTGGAAGATGGTTTTGATAGCCTTGTAAAAGTTTCAGGTGTAAGGCCATTTATTTGTAAAGGTTCGCCCTGGATAAGCACATGAGCATTATCCTTTGCAAATTTCTTTTGAAAATAAAAGCTTAGGAACCTTGGAAATAGTAGAAATGATTTTTTAGTAACATTTTTTACCAAGTCATCAAAGATCTCCTGGAAGTAGTTAAAGTTTTCCCCATGCAAGATAGCATAACCCAGGTATTGGATCTTTAATGGAATTTCATTGAAAGCAGTGGTCTTATTAGAAACACACATCAAGAGGGTATGAAATAAAAACCTTGTGGTAGGAGGAAAAATGCCTTTTTGCAAAGTATCTTTTTTCATTACCTCAGCATACCCTCTTTCTATAAAATCTGTTTGATACTCTATTTTAGGAAAAGAAGTTTTACCTTGAAGATCATCCAGTTCAAAAACTTCTGATAGAGTTTGTGGTGTGATTTTAACTGATTTACCCTTTATCGAGGAATTGATGGCGATGGGCGTGTTATCTTGAGATTCAAGTGTTGCATTCTTCCAAAATTCTCTCTGGGTTGCCAGGTAAACCAGAGCATCAGAAGTCAACAAAGTTTTGTACTTTGAAGACGAAAGTGCATCAATGATGGAATCGAAGGTTTCGGTGTGACTTGGTTTTGTGAGTAGACCCAAGTAATTGTGAGGAGCTTTGAATGGGATTTCTATGGCCATTTGAGTGAATTTGTGAGATGATGAAAATGGTGATTTGAGTATGTGTGCGAGAGGAAGAAGAAGATGAATGATTTGAGAGAAATGGATGATAACTGTTTTGAGAAAGGAATTTTGAATTCGATTCGACAGTAAAAACCCTGTTTGGGGGTTTTAATCAGGGTTTTATAGAGAAAAAGTAAATGCTGACCTGGCAGCGGTTACAAAAGATCTGACCGCTATGTACTGTCCACGTGACAACCTCTGATAAATAATGGAAGACAGTTGTTTTAGAAAACCACTTATATAGCATGATCAGTGGTTACAACGGTTATAATGAGAACAGTGGGTGACTTTAACTATCAGTGGATAGCCTATCAGTGGATAAAACACTGATTTTGAACAACAGTGATTACCAAGGAAATGAGAGAACAGTGATTGACTTTCAGCAGTGGACAGCTTTTAGCAAAACAGATGTTTGAAACAAAGACAGTGGTTATGGCAGACTTTTAAGGATTTAATGAAAATTTCATTTTTAGCTATTTTTAAGGATTGATTTTTGATTTTCTGAAAACATTTTAATGCTTTTATTCATAGAAAAACAATATTTTGCTTGTTATTCCATGTTTAGCATGCCAATCCTAGAGATCAAGTTTTCAAAGGTAGATGTGTCTAATGCTTTTGTTAGCACATCTGCCAGCTGATCCTTAGTTGGAACATGATGTAGAGAAATCAAACCTTTTTCATAGCAATCCCTCACAAAGTGATGTCTGATATCAATGTGCTTGGTGTTTGAATGAGAGACTGGATTTTTGATGATATTTTCTGCTGCCTGACTGTCCAACATGAGTGGTGTCTTTAGGGCAGTGATACCAAAATCTAGCAGTTGATTTTGAAGCCAAAGCAGTTGCGTTGTACAGCTTGCAGTAGCTATATACTCTGCCTCAACAGTGGATGTTGAAACAGTTGCTTGCTTTTTGCTTTGCCAAGATACTAAGCAATCACCTAGAAATTGGCACCCTCCTGAAGTGGACTTCCTTGTTGTGTTACATCCAGCAAAGTCACTATCTGAGAAACTTGAAAGCTTGATATTTCCATTAGCTGGATACCAGATACCAAGTGTGGGAGCACCTTTCAGGTATCTGAATATCCTTTTTACAGCAATGAGGTCAGACTTTCTAGGGGTTGATTGGGATCTTGCACAAACACATGTTGCAAACATGATGTCTGGCCTAGATGTTGTTAGGTACAATAAAGACCCAATCATGCTTCTATATAGTGTTTGATCTACCAAATCATCCTTTTTCATCAGACATGACTATTTTTTGTGGTTGCTATGGGTGTACTACATGGTTTGCAATCATCCATCTCAAATTTCTCTAAAAGTTCTTTGGCATATTTGCCTTGATGGATGAATGTACCATTTTGTAGTTATTTTACTTGGAGACCAAGGAAACACTGTAGTTCACCCATTGCACTCATCTCAAACTCAGCTGTCATGAGTTGTGTGAACTCTTCACACATTTTAGTACATGTGCTTCCAAAAGTGATGTCATCCACATAAATCTGGACAATCATCAAGTCTTTCCCTCTCCATTTTAAAACAGTGTTTTGTCTATTTTACCTCTTGTGAAACCAATAGAGAGAAGTGTTAGGATCTGAGTTTGGTTTTGATTGTGTTTTACATTTGAATTAAAATGAACAATGAATGATTAGTGCAGCGGAATATAATGGAACCAAACTTTTCACAATCAAACGAGAGAATTGCTTTTAACATACAAGTTTAACATTGAACTGAATGTTTGAATTTATTACAAGATTCAATTACAATTGCAAGTATGTAACAAAATCCCCCTCAGCCTGAGCTCACTGTGATTTGTTCATGCAGGAAGAAGATGGTGAAGAGCTAATAGAACAGTACATGGTACTTCTCTATTTATAGGCACGGACAAACCACTGAGCATCTTTGCTGACGTCACCTTGAAAGTGACATCTAACCTCCTAACAAACTCTAACCTCTGACCTATACAAGTACTGCTATGCTAACAATTGTTATTACAATTCATTACATAATGATAACTAAACTACTGTTGAATCCTTCCACTGATGTGAACCCAGCAGCACTTGATATAACCCAGCAGTGCTTGACTAAAGACAGTAGATTGAACAGCAGGGCTTTAGTCTTTATTACTCTTAGACTTGATTAGTAGTTGTGGGCCAGCAGTTGCACAGATCAGTAGATAGGAGGTTAGCAGATGTTGAAACCACTTTCAAGGGGAGAGACTTGTATACATAACATCTGCTTATTCTAGATCCACTGCTCTGATCTAGTGTTGGCTATAATTATCTGTTCCTCTGATAGGTTTCAATCCCAACAATCTCCCCCTGGAACAGATAATGCCAAAACACTTCATTATTTGTAGATCATTATTGCCTCATCAACAGTTCCCTTATTTACCCTTTGACTTGTAACTCAAAGGCTAAGGCATCTGTGTCATCTTCATCCCTGCTAAGTGGAAGATCAAGGAGATCCTGCAAATCTTCAAGACTTAGGCCAAGTGCTTGTTCCCTTGTTATTTTCTTCACTTCTCCACTAGACTTGATCAGTGCCAGTACATGGGTCTGTTTGTCAGTTTTCCACTTTAGTACTTTTGAGTCTGGTGGGTTTCTTGGGAGATTTTTATTTGAAGAGGTGTTTGGTGATGCAGGCATATTAATGACTGTTAGGATCTGAGGCTTACCTGAGTGTGCTAGTTTGTGTAAATTGTATAATCAATAGAGATGAAAAGAGATTAAGTGCAGCGGAAATGATCACAAACTTTGTAAGCACAATCAATGGAGAAAATAGCTTGATAACATTTGCTTCTCATAGAGTCAAAAGATTACAAACCAAAGCAAAAGATTACAGACATGCTTACAAACTAAACTCCCCCTCAGCCTGATGCCTCAAGGTCGGTTGCACACAAGATGAAAGGATTGGACATGAGGAGGAAAACTCGCTCAGTCAATCAAATCTAACAGTACAGGGTACTGTTACATTTATAGGCATACCAAACCACTGAGGTATCTCAGCTGACGTCACCATGAAAGCGACGTCTAACAGCCTAACAACCTGTATCTACTGTCTTTACACAAACACTGCTAACCTAGCCACTGACTATTCACAAAACAAATAATTCACTAAACAGATGCTCTCCCTTTATGTCAGTGCTTTACTCAAGGTTGATCAGTCCTTGACTTGGCAGTGCTTTATCATCAGTAGATAGAACCAGCAGTGTTGGATACTTCAGGGTTTTGATCAGCAGTTGAAAGGGCAGCAGTAGATGTATCTGATCAGCGGATAAAGTCCATCAGTTGTTATAAATCACTTTCAAGGGGAAAGTTTAATGTAAACATCTGCTTATTGTGAATCCACTGTTGTGACCTGGTTTTGGCTTTACATTATCTGTTCCTCTGGTAGGGTTCAATCCCAACAATCTCCCCCTGGAACAGATAATGCCAAAACCTGTCATTATTCTGGATCTTTATTCCTCATCAAAAGTTCCTTTGCTTCTCTTTTAAATTCTGCTTCAAAGTCTCTGGAACTTATATCATCTTCATCCCTGCACAGTGTAAGTTCAAGGAGATCCTGCAAATCTTGAACACTAAGGCCTAGTGCTTCTTTCCTTGATATATACTTCACCTCTCCATTAGATCTGACCAAAGTCAATACATGGGTCTTTTGATCAGAGAGCCACTTTAGTACTTTTAAACCCAATGGATTTCTTGGGAGAGATTTATTTGATGATGAGCTTTGAGATATTGGCCTTGAGAAAACTTGCAGACTTTCAGACATTCTTTTGAAAGCCATTTCTATGACATCACTTGCTGCAGCTATGTCTTCTGCAGTTTCTCCTTCAATCAGCTCCTGCCTTTCAATGTCTGTCATGTCTGTTGAAGTGTCTGATGATGCAGGTTTGGTTAACATCCCTTTTAAAAGGTTTTGAAGTTTTTCTGAGCTCTCTTCTTTTAGACCCATTTTCATGATGGATTCTTTGAAGTACTCAACTTCTTTTTCTTTTACCTCTTCACTGGTCAGTTGTTCTCCTTCTTCTTGGTTTGTCACAAAAGTAGACCGGAACAGTGTTTTGAGGTTTTCTATCTGCTGTTCAAGCTTCATTCTTTGTTCATGCTTCTTTGAAGTGCCTGAAACAGTTATCTTTCTTTTCTTTAGCCTTTCATAGGCTTCATCAGTCTGCTGTTTTGACCATTTTGATATGGCTTCAACAGTATCCATTTTTGCATCCACCAGCTCCTTTTTCTTCCTCTTATACTCAGCAGTTAGGTCAGCAATGAGCTTTTTGAATTTTCTCCAGTTTGGGGCATTCTTCTTCTTTGTAGGATCATTCTTGATTTTCTCAATCCTTTCTGCTTCATGCTTTAGAGCGACTATTGGCCATTCTTCGAACTGTTGTTCTTCAGCAGGATAGAATTTCTCTTTCATGATGTAGGCTAGATATTGTTTTCTTAATGTTTTCCTTTGTTCAGCCTTTTCTTTGAGTAGCTCTTGTGCAAACTCTTCTATCTGCTTTACTTTTGTGAATTAGAACTCCAGTCTTTTAGTAATGCCATCTTCGTTTAACCGTTCCTTTTCACTCTCAACTTTAGCTCTTAGTCTTGCTTGCCTTGCCTTGAGTTTGAGGTAATCATCCATATCATCTGGTGGCATGTAGCCTATGAGTGAGGAGAACCTTCTTTTTGACGGATCTTCTTCTGTATAGAATTGCCTCATCTCATTTTTGATGGCTTCAAGCTCCAGTGGATATTGTGCAGCATTAGGATCATGTATACCCTCATCGGCAGAGATTGGCTTTCTTTTTCTGTTGAAGAGTTTTGGTTGTGATGTAGGAAGGATGAGAGCAGTGGTGGATGACTGACTAACAGCTGTTGAAACAACTGGTGTCTCAACATCTGTTGTCATTACAACTGCTAATATGTCAGCAGTTGTCTTCTGCTTTTGAGCAGGGGATGGAAGTGGTGAGGTAGTTTTTGATGGTGGTGATGATGGTGGTGAATCATCATCTGATATGAGATTCCTTCTCCTTTTTAATGAAGAAGGGGCAGATGATGTTTTGGGTGAATCAGTGGTTTGAATGGTGGAGAGTATCTGACAAACAACTGTTGAACCAACATGCGCTTCAACCGCTGCTGTCATTACAACAGATGTTGTAACATCTGTTGTCTTCTGTTTTATGACAGGAGGCAGTGGTGATGGTGTGATTGTAGATGATGGTGGTAGAGCAGTAATTGTGGTGGTGTGTGGTAGAGTGGTGTGTGTTGAAAGTGTGTGTGTTGATGAAATGGCAGCTGTTTGGCTACTGACAGCAGTTTTTGTAACTACTGCTGTATCAGCTGTATGACATTTCGTGGGAGGTGGTTTAGATGTTTGCTTTGCTTGCTCAGGTTCAACGCACAGACCATGTTCTATTCCCTTCTTCTTCATTTGCTTCATTATCTCCCCCTTTTTGGCATTATCTGCAAGGGGGTCATCAAAGAACAGCAAAGTTGAAGGAGCTTTGCCAGTGGTAGTTTGGATGCTGGCCTTAATAGCCTTGATATCTGCTTGAGTATCCTTGAACATTGATTCCACCATATTGGTCAGCATTTGTATATGCATTTCATGCTGCTGATCAGCCACTTGTTTTTGTCTTTCAAGCATAGGTTGAAAAAGATTCCAGATCTCATTTGCAGCAAGTGCTTGTTGTGGAGCAGGTGCTTGAGGTGGAACAGCAGTGGATTGTGCTTTCTGAGCTTTTAAAATCTCTTGCACCATCTCCTTTATTTCAGAAACTGATTCTTCTAGTTTTTCAACTCTGCCCGTCAATTCCTGATATCTTGAATCATCACCCATTTTACTGGGATCATCTGAATCCCCACCAGCAGTGGTTATATCAGTGTGTGTCTTGGGGACAGAGTCCCAAAAATCACCCATTGATGCCCCTTGTTCTTGGTACTGGGGACTTCTTTCTTCAGCACTCGATAAACCTTTGATGGTACCCGTAGTTAGATCCAACTCACTGGTGGTTACCGAAGTTGCCATGGAAGAAATTGCCTTCAAGGGAGACTTACTTATGAAACAACTGTCCAACTGAGGATCTGTTGATCCACCAGTTGTAGTTGTTGCTCCACTTGAACTACCACCGAGAGTTACTTGTAACTCAGGGGGTGTAACCTCCTCAATTGTTGCTGGGATAGCAGGAGTAGTAGCATCAGACCCAGTCACCTGTGGGGGTATACTCTCAGTGACAGGTGATAGAGAGGAACTGGTTTGTGTCTGAGCTATAGCAGCTGCATGCAACAAAGGTAGCATGGATTGTGGCATTATTATTGGTGAGGGGATGGGAGTTGAAAGAGACATGTCCTTGGGATCAGGACTGTGGAAGATAGATCCAAGTGGATCTAGAGCTTCATAATTTGGTGTCCCTGTGAATACGACCTGATCCTTTTGTGAGGATGCAGGAGGAGTTTTAGGCATGGGTTGAGATCTTTCTTCCAACTGCTGTGAGGAAGTAGCAGCAGTGGTTTGAGGTGACTTTTGTGTTGTCACAGGCATTTCCTCTTGGATCTCATCTTCCAGAGTTGCCTTTGTTTTGGGTTTGGTGGGTTTTCTGGATGTTTTCTTTTGGTCTTTTTGGTGATATCAGGTGTGGGTTTCAAAGCAGTGGTTGTGTTGCTTTGATCACCTGGAGCAGTGGGCTCAGCAGCTGATACCTGAGGAGCAGTTGTAACCGCTAAAATCTGCTCAGGTACCCCTGCTTTTTTTTTATTGGTGCCAACATTCTAGTGAATGTTTCAGGTGTCAAGCTTTTTATTTGAAAATAGACACCTTGTTTAAGTAAATTTTCATTTTTCTTATCAAATTTTTGTAAAAAATAATAACTCAAAAATCTTGGAAACAACAAAAATGCTTTACTTTCAACGTTTTTCACCATGTCATTGAAAATCTCCTGGGAGTAGTTGTAGTCCTTACTATTCAAAATAGCGTAGCCCAGGCATTGAATTTTCAATGGTATTTCGTTAAAAGATGTGGTTTTATTCGAAACACACATCAGAAGTGTGTGAAATAAAAATCTGGGTGCAGATGGAAAATAACCCTTTTGTAGGGTATCTACCTTTGACTGTTCTGCATAGCCCCTTTTCAGAAAATCAGCTTTTAACTCGTTTTTGTCAAAGGAAGCTTTACCTTTCTGATCATCGAGTTTGAAGATTTCTGATAGTGATTGCGGAGTGATTTGAATCGCCGTACACTGTATCGATGAGTTAATGGCTACTACTTTATCATCTTGTTTTTCAAGCGTAGCATTTTTCAGAACTCTCTCTGGGTTTGCAGATATATGGGAGCGTCTACTGTCAACAAAGTTTTGTACTTTGATGTAGATATGGTGTCGAGAATGGAATCGAAGGTATGGTTGTTTGTGGGTTTTGTGAGTAATCCCAAATAGTTGTGAGATTGTTTGTATGGTATTTCGATTGATTCTTCGGTCGTTTGAGCGACCTCATTGGAGGGTGGTGGTGATTTAGGTTTTGATTTTGATTTTGACTTTGATTTTGTCATTTTTGCGGAGAAGAACGAAGAAGGATTTTGGAGATTTTGAGAAGAAGGGTTGGAAACTGCTATGAGAAGAGAATTTTGGAATTCAATTCGACAGTGTAAAACCCTGTTTGGGGTTTAGGGCAGGGTTTTATTTAGGGAGAAAAAAATGATCGCTGATGTGGCAGCGGTTATTACGATCTGAGGGCTAAAGACTGACCACGTGTCAAACACAGATGAAATAGATGAAGTATGGAGAACAGTTGTTTTAAGGGCCACTGATGTATCAAGCATCAGTGGTTACAACGGTAAAAATTGTGGGCAGTGGATGATTTTTTACTATCAGTGGATAAGACACTGATTTTGAACATCAGTGCTTTTCAAGAAAATGAGGAATCAGTGGTTAACTTTCAGCAGTGGACAGTGTTTAGAGATCAGACGTTGGAACAAAACAGTGGTTAGGGTAAATGGTACAGATCTAAAGGACAAGTGTTTCAGCAGCAGTATTGAAAATTTTCAATCAAGGTTTTTGCCACATGTCAATTTTGAAAGACAGTGGTTTAGTACCTCGGATGATGAAAACTTTTTTGCTAAAGCAACTCATTTTCGTTTAATGTTCAATTAAAACATGAGTACCCTAGTAATTTAAGCACAGTTTGCAATCAACTTTTGATAAAAATTTAGGAGCAAACCTGAGAATGACATGATTTTGACATATGTACCATTTCCTTTTGATCCATTTATGAAGACAATAATACCAACAAAAATAAGGTATTACATCCTGACAGGGACTGAAACTATTGCCAACAAAAACAAGCAAAAGTTCCAAATATATTACTTAAAAAAATGAATAATATATCCTGATTATTCGAGAGAATCCTTTATAAAAAAAAACTTAAAGAATTTTCTGAGAACAGCATCAAAAAGGATCTGGTAAATTATCAATAGAAAACATAATCATATCATTCTTAAGTTTTATGAAAATGGTCAGTGGTTTGACTGCAGTGGTAGAATATTTTGAAAACATTTTGACCACTGTTTGGTACCATTTTCTTTGTCAGCTGATTGCAAACATGAGGACACATGGACACATGAGTTTTGGAGATCTTGTTGTTGATCTAGTTACTATGTGATGATTTTGAAAATTTGTCTAGTCCTTTTGTAAGTTCAATCACTGGAAACACTAATGTCACTTAAACTTTCTTGAACCAATGAACACAAACAGTTGCTTAATGACCAATATTACCCTAAACTTTGACTCATAAGTGTTTTATGTTTATACTCATTTCTTTTGACATCAAAAGTCTTGAGATAAGCACACTTCTGAGTTTTTGTGAATTTTCTTAATGTGTTTTAACAAAGTTGATTTTGTCCTTTTGAGGAACTCAACCTGTTTTCAACACATAAGATCTGAATGACTAAAGTTTTAATTTCCCTCTTTTTATATTATCAAAAACACTAATGTTTTATGAACACAAGTTTTTGTTAATCTGAGGTTCATACTTTAGCATTTTAATAAGGTGACAACACAATTTTCATAACAGCAATTGAAATCAATTTTGAAAATATGAAATAATCTCACAGTTTAACAGATAATTTTTTCAGATCTGAAAACTATGAGTGACTTATGCATGATATCACTTGTTGTATGAGATTTGTGTGTCGTATGACATCTTGGTTGATGTACAGAGTTTTTGAATAACCATTTTGATCATGATTTACCCGTCACTCTGTTTTCAACTGAATATAACCAGCCTTAGTATCAATGAATTTTGAGCCGAACTCTTATGTCAATTTGACTGTTAAATCGAAATTGATTGTCCAGGCTCTGATACCAATTGTTAGGATCTGAGGCTTACCTGAGTGTGCTAGTTTGTGTAAATTGTATAATCAATAGAGATGAAAAGAGATTAAGTGCAGCGGAAATGATCACAAACTTTGTAAGCACAATCAATGGAGAAAATAGCTTGATAACATTTGCTTCTCATAGAGTCAAAAGATTACAAACCAAAGCAAAAGATTACAGACATGCTTACAAACTAAACTCCCCCTCAGCCTGATGCCTCAAGGTCGGTTGCACACAAGATGAAAGGATTGGACATGAGGAGGAAAACTCGCTCAGTCAATCAAATCTAACAGTACAGGGTACTGTTACATTTATAGGCAAACCAAACCACTGAGGTATCTCAGCTGACGTCACCATGAAAGCGACGTCTAACAGCCTAACAACCTGTATCTACTGTCTTTACACAAACACTGCTAACCTAGCCACTGACTATTCATAAAACAAATAATTCACTAAACAGCTGCTCTCCCTTTATGTCAGTGCTTTACTCAAGGTTGATCAGTCCTTGACTTGGCAGTGCTTTATCATCAGTAGATAGGACCAGCAGTGTTGGATACTTCAGGGTTTTGATCAGCAGTTGAAAGGGCAGCAGTAGATGTATCTGATCAGCGGATAAAGTCCATCAGTTGTTATAAATCACTTTCAAGGGGAAAATTTAATGTAAACATCTGCTTATTGTGAATCCACTGTTGTGACCTGGTTTTGGCTTTACATTATCTGTTCCTCTGGTAGGGTTCAATCCCAACAATGACTGACTGAGCAGTACTTGCAGGTTGATTCAGCCCAAGAGTTTCTTCAATCATTTTCTTAATGCCCTCTTTTACAAGGTCATCTCCTGCTATTAACTCTTGCACTGTTTCAGCATCCAACTGTTTTTGTTGCCTTCTTTTGTAGATAGCGATACCAGCAGGAGCAGTGGCTCTCCTGATTTGCAGCTTTGGTGGTCTTGTTGAAACCTCTGCTTCAGGATAGTCAGGTTTTTGTGGAGCATTAGGATCTATCTTCCTTAATCTCTCCAAGCTTTTGTAGGTGGACCTAACTTTCTCTTCTTTCCATCTCAACACTTGATTCAAGGACCCATAATCAGCAGCTGCTAATTCCTCTTTCATTCTCCTCAGCTCTACCTTTTATCAGGTACATTCTTCTTGTATTTTGCCCAATCTGGAGGAGTATGTTTTACTTTGTTCTTGATCATGTCTTGAATCATGGCTGCTTCACTTTCCAGCTCAGGAATGGTCCAGTCTTTATACATGTATCTTTCTCCTTTGTATTTCTTGTGGGCCATGATGTTTTCAACATAATCTTTTCTCAGGGATTTATCTGCTTTTTCTGATATTTGCTGACACACATTCTTTGCAAATTGTTCCAAATATCTGACTTGTGTGAGCAAGTATTGGTAGTTCTGCTGAATTTCTCTATCAGATTTCCCTTGTGAATTTCTTTTTGAGATATCCTCTGCTTGTTTAGCTTTGACTTTCAAATATTCTTCAATATTATTTGGCCTTGGATATCCTTCAACAGATGGCAAGCTCCTTTTAGCAGGATCATCCTCATAACAGAAGGATTTAATTTCTTCTCTGACTACTATGAGCTCAAGAGGAAATTGAACACCTGCAGGAGCTAATGGCTTTTGAATCTGAGCTGATGAGAGAGGAACATGGTTTGGAATAAGTGCAAGAGATTTTGAAGATGTTGGCGGTGGTGATGGAGAATCATCATCAGGTATGAGAATCCTTCTCCTTTTTATTGCAGGAGAGGCTGATGATGTCTTGGGTGGATCAGTGGTGGTGTTTTGAGTGGTAGATGGTGGTTGACTAACAGGTGTTGAAACAACTGGTGTTTCAACCACTGTTGTCATTACAACAGATATTGTAACATCTGATGTCTTCTGCTTTATGGCAGGAGGTGATGGTGGTGAGGTTGTTTTTGGTGGTGAGGTGATTTTTGGTGGTGGTGGTGGTAGGGAAGTGGTTGTGGTGTGTGTTGAAGTAGTGTGTGTTGAAGAGATAGCAGATGTTGAAACTACTGAAGTACCAGCAATTGTTGATACAGCAGAAGTTACAACAATTGTTTGGGTGGAAGATGGATGTTGGGGGCTTTTGGACGGTGGTTTGGGAGTATGCTTTGTGAGTCTGGATGGTATGGATTTGGGTTCCCTCACTTTTCGAGTGGGATTTCTTTTTGGCTCAGGATTTTTATCATCCTTTGGCTCAGAACAACCCTGCGCATTCAACTCCATATAAGCTCTTTTCTCCTTATTCCACCTGGACATGTCCTTTGCCTCTCTGACCCTTTTTACACTTGCTTTTGCTTCAGCAAGTGCATTTTTGGTAACATCAATCTTTTTGCTACCATCTGGCAAGGGAATCTTTTTAGTCATTGCATCTTTTTCTGGTTCAATATACAGACCATCATCTATTCCCTTCTCCTTCCACTCCTTGAATTTCTCCCCCTTTTTGACATTATCTGGGGGTAGTTGATCAATGAACAGAACAGTGGGAGGAGCAGTGCCAGTGGTGTGTAAGAGATGGGCCTTGATAGCCTTGATGTCTGCTTGGGTGTTTCTAAACCTGGACTCCATTATGTTTCTCAGCTCTTGTACATGTATTGCATGTTGCAGATCAGCTGTTTGTTTTTGTTGTTGGAGCAGGGGTTGAAATAAAGTCCATAACTCATTTGCAGCAGGTGCTTGTGGTGGAGCAGGTGCTTGAGCAGGAACAACAGTGGGTTGCACGTTTTTAACTTTCAACAACTGTTGCAGCATTTCTTTGATTTCTTCAACAGATGTATCCAGTTTATCAATTCTATCCGTCAATTCTAGGTACCTTAAACCATCACCCAACTTAATGGGATCATCTGATTTCCCACTAACAGTGGTTTGAACAGTGGTTGACTTAGGGAATGTATTCCAATAGTCATCCACTAATGCCCCTTTTTCTCGGTACTGGGGACTTCTTCCCTCAACACTTGATAACCTTTTGATGGTACCAGTGGTTAAAACAAACTCACTAGTGGTTTTCAGAGGTGTTATAGAAGGAATTGCCTCCAAGGAAGTCTTATTGATGTAACCACTGTCCAAATGCAAACCAGTGGGTTCAGCACTTGTAGTGGCTGCTTCACTTGGACTACCACCAAGAGTTACTTGTAACTCAAGGGGTGTAACCTCCTCAGGTCTTGTTGGTGGGTTAGCTATGATTGATACATCAGACCCAGTCATTTGTTGAAGTATATTCTCATTGATAGGTGATTGAGAAGGACTGGTTTGCGCCTGGTTCAGATCAATAGCATCCAACAATAATTTAGTTGGTGGGGGAATTGTGGATGTGAGGTTGGGTGTGGAAAGAGAATTGGCCCCGGGCATTGGGCTGTGGATGATGGAAGCAAGTGATTCCAGAGCATCATATTGTGGTGTCCCTATTTGTACAACCTGTTCTTTTTTAGAAGAAACAGGAGGAGTTTCAGCCATGGGTTGAGATATTTGTACCAAATGCTGTGAGGAAGTAGCAGCAGTGGTTTCTTGTGACTTTTGTGTTGTCACTGGCATTAGCTCTGGTATCTCATCCTCCAGAGTTGCCTTTTTCATAGGTTTGGGGGATTTTCGAGTTTTCTTTTATTTTGGCTTTTTGTGGATTGTAGGTGTGGGTTTCAAAACAGTTGTTTTGCTGCTTTGATCACCTTGAGCAGTGGGCTCAGCAGTAGATACCTGAGGAGCAGTGGTAGCTACTAAATTCTGCTCAGGCACCCCTGCTTGTGTTTTGCAAGGTGTTGGCATTCTTGTAAAAGTTTCAGCAGTTAAGTTGGTTATTTGAAAAGTGTCACCTTGTTTTATTATATGAGCATCATCCTTACCAAATTTCTTTTCAAAATAATAACTTAGAAATCTTGGAAAGAGTAAGAATGGCTTTTTCTCAACATTTTTCACCAAGTCATTAAAGATTTCCTGGGAATAATTGAAATTTTCATCTTGAAGAATAGCATATCCCAGGTTTTGAATCTTTAATGGTATCTTATTGAAAGCGGTGGTTTTGTTTGACACACACATTAGGAGGGTATGAAATAAAAATCTTGTTGCGGGAGGGAAGAAACCTTTTTGTAAGGTATCCCTCTTCATCATTGTATCTGCATACCCTCTTTCAAGAAAGTCAATTTTTAACTCGTTTTTAGGAAAGAAAGTTTTACCTTGTTGATCATCGAGCTGAAAGACTTCCGAGATGGATTGTGGTGTGATTTTGACAGCTTTACCCTTTAGAGAAGAGTTGATGGCTATGACAGTCTCTCCTTGTTTGTCAAGGGTTACATTTTTCCAAAACTCTCTTTGGGTCGCCAAGTAAATAGGAGCATCTGCTGTTAACAAAGTTTTGTACTTTGATGCAGACATGATATCAATGATGGAGTCGAAAGCATCGGTGGTGTCGGGTTTTGTGAGAAGACCCAGAATGTTATGAGAAACTTTGTGTGGGATTTCAATGGGTGTTGATGATTTTGAAGCGGATTTTGTGGATGCCTTCGATTTTGTCATTTTGGAGAAGATGATCGAAGCAAGTTGTGAAGAAATTGGAGAAAATGCGATGAAAACTGCTTTGAGAAAAGAATTTTTATGAATTCAATTCGACAGTAAAACCCTGTTTTGGGTTTTGAAGGGGGTTTTATGGAGAAAAAGTGAATGCTGGTGTGGCAGCGGTTACAAAAGGTCTGACCACTATGTACTGTCCACGTGCCAACCCCTGATGAAGAAAACGACAACTCCTATATGAAG
The DNA here is from genome assembly GCA_030545235.1 of Helianthus tuberosus. Classification (NCBI taxonomy): domain Eukaryota; kingdom Viridiplantae; phylum Streptophyta; class Magnoliopsida; order Asterales; family Asteraceae; genus Helianthus; species Helianthus tuberosus. The sequence goes on along the minus strand of CM060377.1, from coordinate 65,953,209 downwards.
ACCACTGATGGAACAAGATCAGTGGGCATGACTGGAACAATGAGGGCAGTGGATGATTTTTACTATCAGTGGATAGCATATCAGTGGATAAAACATTGATTTTGAACAACCGTGCTTATCAAAGAAATGAGAGAGCAGGGGTTGACTTTCAGCAGTGGACAAACTTTGAAGTAGAGCAGACTTTTGAACAAGCAGTGGTTATGGCAGACTTTTAAGGATTTTAATGAAAACTTCATTTTTAGCTATTTTTAAGGATGGATTTTTTTTTCGGAAAACATTTTAATGCTTTTATTCATAGAAAAACAGGATTTTCCCTGTTATTCCATGTTCAGCATTCCAATCCTAGAGATCAAGCTTTCAAAGGTGGATGTGTCTAATGCTTTGGTTAGCACATCTGCCAGCTGATCCTTAGTTGGAACATGATGCAAGGAAATCAAGCCTTTTTCATAGCAATCCCTCACAAAGTGATGTCTGATGTCAATGTGTTTGGTGGTTGAGTGGGAGACTCGATTTTTGATGATATTTTCTGCTGCCTGGTTGTCCAACATAAGTGGTGTCTTTAAGGCAGTGATACCAAAATCCAGCAACTGATTTTGAAGCCAGAGCAGTTGGGCTGTACAACTTGCAGCAGCTATATATTCTGCCTCAGCAGTGGATGTGGAAACAGCTGCTTGCTTTTTGCTTTGCCAAGACACTAAACAACTGCCTAGGAATTGGCACCCTCCTGAAGTGGACTTCCTTGTTTTGTCACATCCAGCAAAGTCACTATCTGAGAAACCTGAAAGCTCAATTTTACCATCAGCTGGATACCAGATACCAAGTGTGGGAGCACCTTTTAGGTACCTAAATCTCCTTTTTACAGCAATAAGGTTTGACTTTCTAGGGGCTGATTGGGATCTTGCACAAACACATGTTGCAAACATGATGTCTGGCCTGGATGCAGTTAGGTACAGTAAAGATCCAATCATGCTTCTATACAAAGTTTGATCAACCAAATCATCCTTTTCATCAGACATGACTACTTTATTGGTTGCAATGGGTGTACTACATGGCTTGCAATCATCCATCTCAAATTTCTTTAAAAGTTCTTTGGCATATTTGCCTTGATGGATAAAAGTGCCATTTTGCAGCTACCTTACTTGGAGACCAAGAAAGCACTAGAGTTCACCCATTGCACTCAATTCAAACTCAGCTGTCATGAGTTACCTAAACTCTTCACACATTTTATTACATGTGCTTCCAAAGATGATGTCATCCACATAAATCTGGACAATCATCAAATTCTTTCCTCTCCATTTTAGATACAATGTTTTGTCAATCTTACCTCTTGTGAAACCAATGGAAATTAGAAAGGTGGAAAGAGTTTCATACCAGGACCTTGGTGCTTGTTTCAGGCCATACAAAGTTTTATTCAGCTTGTAGACATGATCTGGATTAAATGGATCCTCAAAGCCTGGAGGTTGACAAACATAAACCTCCTCTTGAATCTTACCATAGAGGAATGCACATTTGATATCCATTTGGTACACCTTGATGTTGTGGTTGACAGCAAAGGCCAGAAATAATCTGATAGCTTCAAGTCATGCTACAGGGGCAAATGTTTCATCATAGTCAATGCCCTCTTCTTGTCTGAAACCTTGAACCACAAGCCTGGCTTTATTCTTGACAACAATACCCCTTTCATCAGTTTTATTTTTGAAGACCCATTTTGTGCCAATAGGACTTACACCCTCTGGCAATGGTACAAGCTCCCAAACTTGTTGTCTTTTAAACTTTTGGAGCTCCTCTTGCATGACCTCTACCCAGCTGTTGTTTTTTAGTACCTCTTGGTACTTGCCTGGCTGATGAAGAGATAGAAAACCAGCAAAAAGACAAATGTTTTGGGATTGACTTCTTGTGAGCACCCCTTCATTGATGTTGCCAATGATTTGATCTGGTGGATGAGATTTCAAGAAGATAAGATCTCCTTGGTATGGAACAATGGCATTGAGTGGTGAGGGCTGCAGATGTGAATCATATGAGCTAACCACTGCTGGTGACTTTGATAATCCAGCAGTGGCTTCAAAGGGTGGTGGAATAGGAGGTAATGGTGTGGACACATGCTGACATTGATCCACTGTTTGAGGACTTTTATCAACAGTGTTTGATGATGTGGAAGCAGGGGTTAAAGAGCTACTTTGAACAACAACTGTTGAGGTAGCAGTGGTTGAGCTTTGACAGATGTTTTGAACATCTGTTGCTCTTCCCATTTTGACAGACTTTTGCTGAGGAATGATGATTTCATACCCATAGTCTGGTGTTGAATTTTCTGATGGACCTGCACTGTTAGCCTTGACAGCAGTATTTTCAAAGGTAAATTTATCAAGATAAACAAATCAGCAGGATTTGCTGAGATTTTCATTGTTGAAACTTCATTGAACTTTACATTCAAAGTCTCTTCCACGGTTTTGGTCCGTGTGTTAAACACTTTGTAGGCCTTGGCAGAGGTTGAGTATCCTAGATGATATCCACAATCAATTTTGGCTGCAAACTTAGAAATGGAATCTTTTAAGTTTAAAATGAAGCATGGGCAGCCAAAAACTTTGAAGTATGAAATCAATGGCTTTATTTTATACAGCAGTTCGTAGGCAGTCTTTTGATGTCTGGGGTTGATTAAGACTCTATTTTAGACATAGCAAGCAGTGTTTACTGCCTCTGCCCAAAAAGTTAATGGCAGACCTGAATTAGCAAGCATGGTTCTGGCAGCCTCAACCAAAGTCCTGTTCTTTCTTTCAACAACCCCATTTTGTTCTGGTGTTCTTGGAAAGCTGTATTGCCTCACAATTCCTTTTGACACACAGAAATCATCCAACTCTTTGTTCCTGAACTCTGTGCCATTGTCACTTCTGAAGATTTTTACTGGAAGGTCAAACTGCTTTTCAACCTGTTTCACAAAGTCTTGCAAAATGCCTGCAGTCTCATCTTTTGAGTGTAAAAAGTAAGTCCATGTAAACCTAGAAAAGTCAACAACAATAACTAAACATTATCTCTTTTTCTTAAGACTCATGACTTTAACTGGGCCAAACAAATCCATATGAAGCATTTGCAAACATTTGGTTGTTTTGGACTCATCAATGGATTTGTAGGAGCTTTTATGTTGTTTTCCTTTTAGGCAGGAAACACAATGCTCAGGACAGGTGAACAGTTTTTGAGGTAAACCTCTTACTAACCCCTGTTTTGAAATGGCATTGATTGTCTTGAGATTTGTGTGCCCCAATCTTCTGTGCCATAGTTCTGTCTCTTTGTTTGATGCAGCAGAGAACAAACAGGCATCAGTTCTGGGGCTCTCTTTTGACATATCCACCACATAAACATTGCCACTTCTTTAAGCAACAAGTTTGGTTTTCCCAGTTTTTATTATTGCTTCAATCTTTTCAACCATTTCTGGTCCAGCAATCCTACAACACTCCTTTGTGAAGAATGATCCATACCCCTTATCACTCATTTGTGAGACATTCAGGAGGTTGAATTTTAGATTGTCAATCAGATTGACACTTTCAAATTTTACATTACCATACTGTACTGTACCAGACCCCAGAACTTTCCCTTTACTATTATTACCAAAGGATATATCACCCTCTCCATGGATTTTGAAATCTTTGAGTAGGGCTTTACATCCTGTCATGTGCCTGGAGCCTCCACTATCAACATACCAAAGGCTATCTAAGCATGCAGAAGCTCCCTGCACATGAAGTAAAAGGATTAGTTCTTTAGGGTCTCCAAAGCCAATAAGGCTTTGGATGGGGTCTCAACAGTGTCTGGGATGAGTTCAGATGCATGGGCAGTGGTTAGGTCAGGGGTTTGGACAGTTTTAGGACTGTTTCTCTCTAACCACTGTTGTGGGTTTTGACCAATCACCTGCTGATATCCAAAAGGATGCATGTTCACTCTTGGCTTAGAGGGCCTTTTGTAGGTCTCATAAACGTGTGGAATCCTTTGGTAAGATGACTGTCCCTTGCCCCTTTTGTATTGATTGGCAGGGGTGAATCAGTCACTTGAACATCTCTTTGGACAGATGTTTGATTCAGCTGTTTTGTAACAGCTGTTTGGACTGGCACAAACAGTGGTTGGTTTTTGGTGAATTTGACAGATGATGTTGATGGACTCAAGGATGTTTTAGCAATGTACTCATTCTTTTTTACATCAAAGTTTTTGAGATACATACATGCTTAAGTTTTGTGGTTTGATTTACCACAGATGGTGCAGCTTTCAGCAGGTACAATAACACTTGTTTTGTTTAGATCATATGCTTTTAGATGAAAACAGTCTTTTGTTAGATGGTTTCTCTTTTCACAAAAATCACAAAACAGGTGTTTGATCTTTTCTCTTTTCTTCCTTTTCTCAGACTCCTTAGCAACAGAGTTTTGAACCACTGTTGGGATGTCTTTAATAGGAATGACCTTTGCTTTTGGAGCTGTGACACCATCAGTGGTTGTAAAGTCCATAGGCTTGAAATTTTCAAGAATGTCACACTCATCAGACCATGTGGGTTTAAATTGGTATTTCTCAATTTCCTCAAAAGTTGAGGACCCCACAGATCTTTCCAAAGTGATTTTGTTACCAAGTTTGTCAGTTATTTTAACCTCTTGGCCATTCTTGTTGGTTGGTTTAATTTCAGATGAACCAGCTTGTTTTGCAGCAGTGTTTACAAGATCATCATATTTTCTATATCCTACTCCAAACTTGACATTGCTTTCAAGCGGTTTTTCAAGCATAACCTCATACCCTTTACAAGATTCCACCCATCTTTCACAAGTAATCTAGGTGGACTCTAACTCCATTTTACAAACTTGGTATTGTTCTACCATAGTTTGGAGTTGAGTCTTGGTTATGCTCTGCTCTTCTTTGAGACTGCTGATTTCTTTGTCTTTTTCAGCCAATTTGTTTCTAAGTTCTTTTAATAACTTTTCAAATTTGACTTCATCAGTTAAGACTTTATCCCTAAGGTTTTCATTTACCTCTTTGATGTTAGCAAATGCAATAATGCATTTGTCTGAACACCGTTTTTCAAGAACTTGAGGTGATACCTTAGCAGCAGCCATCATGGCACAATCACATTGATGATCACCTTCTTCATCAGCTCTCACTTCTTCCTCACCTGCCATCTTCTCTTCCTTTTCTTCTGTGTCTTCTTTAGACCAGGGGTCGGTCAGTGGTTCAATCAGGGTTTCTGAATTTTCTCCCAGCAGTAGTTCACCAGCAACTGCAGTAACCACTACTTCAGCCACTTTATCCACTGTTTCAGCACTTAGTTGTTCACCTTCAGTTTCTACCCCTTCTGGTATTAACTCTAATGCCATCAAACAAAATTCATCATTAGAAGGATCATAAAAAGCATTGAGTGCAAAATTTTCATCACCAAGCTCATTAGGCATGCTGCTCCAGTCAACAAAGCCTTAGGTGAAAAAGCTTTGTTGATCTGGTTGTACCACTGTTGGAGCAGCTTGTTGAGGTGCAACAGGTTGCACTTGTGCCAGAGGGACAGGGGTTTGAACATACTGAATTTGTGGAACAGTGGTTTGAACATAATGCACAGGCACAGGGTTTGCAGCATAGTGAGCAGTGTTAACATGGGCTGCAGGGGTATATTGGGTATAGTGCACAGTGCTTTGATGTTGGTCTAGGGTTTGAGCTAGGATGAGTTATTATTGGACCAGTGGTTTGACTCCTGCATTCCCTAGCAAAATGACCTAGCCTATTGCACTTGTAGCACTTAATTTTTTACTTATCCAACCCCACTTTTAAATTCCCATGTAACCCTGGGAATTTTCTCCCTGTTCTTTTGTAGAATTTTCTTGTTCTTACACTAAGCAAAGCCAATTGATGCAATATGTCCATCTCTTCTAAGTTAGTGGGATCAAAGTGTTGCAAATCATTGAGTTCAAAACACAAGTTATCTGACATCTGGTTTTCACAATTTGCAGTAAAAGCATAATTTGCAGAGTGAGAATCAAGGTTGTTGAAATTTCCACCAGCAGTTATATCAATAAAGTGATCATAACCCTGATCCTTAGTACTGCTACCAGATTCTTCCTGACCAAAAAGAGTTGTGCTGCCAAATAATAATCATCGGCAACTTTGCCAGACTCTTGCAACTTCTTTTTCTGGTTTAACTCCCTTTCATAGGTCAGGAGTCTACCATGAAGTTGGGTCAGGGTCAGATCTTTGAACTCAGCAGAGTTTCTAGTAACAAATGCAATGGTATCCCATTTTTCTGGTAGTGATCTAAGGAACCTGCTATTTTGAGTTGAATTTGGAAATGTAACTTTAACAAGCCTTAGTTCACTAATGAGACAACTGAATCGCTCAAACTGCTTAGTCAGTGATTCACCCTTGTTGTGACAAAATGTTTCATACTGCTGATTCAGAATTTCCCTATTGTTTTCAATAACTTCTTCCGTTCCCCCAAACTGTTCCTTCAATGCAACCCATAGCTCTTTAGCACTATTACAATGTAACAGTCCAGCATAGATTTCATTGGGTAATGCAGATGCTATGATGCTAAATGCTTTGGCATCGAGTTCAAACTTTTGGAAATCAGTTTCAGTATAATTTTCAGTTGGTTTAGGTACGAACTTCTTTGCATCCTCAGCACTTGGCATTATAGGAACATGGGGACCAAAAACAACAGACCTCCAACATCCAGTGTTCTGTTGATGTCGCAACCCCCGATCCCTGATCCCCGGGAACGGGCGAACGCGATCACAGAGTTTTGGTGGTATCAGGGTTATTTAGTCTTGCAGTGGAATTTACATCAGGACCGTAGTTAGGAAAATGTTTATCAGAGTAAAACCACCATATTTGATATTAATAATAACATGGGCAAAACCCAAGTTTCTTATTACAATACATTTATAGGGACAATCCCTATTTTATTAAAGTTAAAACATTGTTTATTAGGTAACTTTTGTAGCCACATTATTCCCAAGCCTTCAGTGCTCTCCAGCTGGCTTTTTACTAATTGGTTGTCACATTGGGTTACCTGAAACGCGTTTTAAAAACATTTGTCAGTCGGAAATACTGGTGAGTGAATCCCAGTTTAATCAAGAAACATTTTATTAATTAAAACAGTATCGAGGACGATTACAATGTTTATGTCTACACAATTACTCCATTTGGTACTATAAATCCACTGACTTGTGGGTCATATTACACATTGGCTAACTCATTGTCCAATGGTAACGTACTGTCATACTCGACTTACTACTCACAAGTAGTATAAATTTTGTATACAAAACCCCAACATACCGGCAGTAATTGAAGAACTACAAAGACTCAATCACTGCTTAATTACATTGTAAAACATTTAAGGTTTTGTAAAAACTGTTAATAAAAAGGAGATTACTCACATTGCTAACTTAGGCTTTTCGTAAGGGTTTCCTGGATATAATCTATAATTTATACAAATGTACATTGGTTAGTATCATAACCCTTTGAAATTATTAATGATACCCTCCCTGAGACGGCATTCCAACAACTACGTCGGGCAGAACCACGACAGTTGTTACGGAACCCTAAATCAATCGGGCAGAGTAACTATTATAAAACTAGGGTTATAATACTTACAACGGAGAAGAACCTTGCTAATTAGGGGTATAATACCCAAATATTATGCCTAATACTTTCAGAATTCAAGATTGAGATGTGTGAATGAGTGACGGAAACTGAAAAGTGATGCCTGCTATTTATAGTTGTGAAATACGACTTTTAGGCGGCCCGCGTAAGGTAAGGCTAAGCCTTACGCGGCCCGCGTCAACACGCGGTCAACCTATAGCTTAGCCTGATCACCAAGTAGACTCGACACGATGTCGACACGTGTCGGCTCAGGGATGCGCCACCATTTGGAACACGCGCGGCCCGCGTGAACTAATGAAGAGTATTACGCGGCCCGTATGAACTAAAGGAATAATCGGTATCAGTTTTAAACACTGATACGGCCCGCTTAAGCTTGAGGTGAGGTCCTACGCGGCCCGCCTCAGCTTACTATTTCTTGTTTTTGATTTATTTTATAAACTATAACATAATTTGGGCTCGGTTTTCACATAAGGAGTGTAATATGAGACATATTGAGACATATTAGAGGGTCGGAAATATTATGAGGGTGTTGGTTTTACCGAGGGTTGTTACATTCTCCCCACCTTATTTTAGAGCTCGTCCTCGAGATCTACTGAAATAAATGCGGGTATTTCTTTTGCATTTCTGACTCGAGCTCCCATGTATACTCAGGTCCTCTTTTGGAGTCCCATTTCACTTTGACTAGAACTAGTCTCTTATGCTTGAGATTTTTTATTTTCCTATCTTCAATCTGTAGAGGTCATTCTACAAATTTGAGTTGTTCATTTACCTTTATATCCTTAAGAGGTACTATCAATGATTCATCAGCTAAACACTTTTTAAGATTAGATACATGAAACACATCATGTATTCCTGCCATTTCCTCTGGCAGTTGTAGTTGATAGGCTACAGGTCCTATTCTTCTAATAATCTTAAAAGGTCCAACATACCTGGGACTTAGCTTTCCCCGTTTGATGAATCTTACCACTCCTTTCCAAGGAGAGACTTTCAATAATACTTCATCTCCTACTTGAAACTCCAATGGTTTGCGTCGGTTATTGGCATAACTCTTCTGTCTATCACGTGCTGCTTTCAGTCGTTCCTTGACTTGAATAATCTTGTCGGTTGTTTCCTGCACTATCTCAGGTCCAGATAGTTGCTTTTCCCCAATTTCTGCCTAACAGACTGGGGTTCGACACTTTCGTCCATAAAGTGCTTCGAAGGGTGCAGCATTTGTACTTGTGTGATAACTATTATTATAAGAAAATTCTATTAAAGGTAAGTGATCGTCCCAATTACCTCCAAAATCGATTACACAAGCTCTAAGCATGTCCTCCATTGTCTGAATTGTCCTTTCGCTTTGTCCATCCGTTTGTGGATGATAAGCTGTACTTAACTTTAACTTGGTTCCCATTGCCTTTTGGAAACTTGACCAAAAATGAGAGGTAAATCGACTATCCTTATCAGAAACAATTGATAAAGGAATGTCATGTAAAGAAACAATTTCATTTACATACAATTTAGCTAATTGTTCCATGCTAATTGTTTCCTTCATTGGTAGAAAATGAGCTGACTTAGTTAGTCTATCTACAATCACCCAGATTGTATCATTTCCTTTCTTGGTTTTGGGTAATTTAGTAACAAAATCCATTGTTATAAATTCCCATTTCCAGACTGGCATTTCTAATTGCTGTAACAAACCTGAGAGTTTCTGAAGTTCAGCTTTAACTTGTGAGCAAGTTAAACATTTAGAAACATAGGCTGCTATGTCTTTCTTCATTCCTATCCACCAGAAATTTTTCCTTAAATCCTGGTACATTTTATCACTTCCTGGATGCATCGTATATTTAGACTTATGGGCCTCTTCTAGTATACAATGACGTAAGTTTCCTAATTTAGGTATCCACATTCTATTTTCATGGAATCTCCAAATTCCATCTATTCCTTGTTCCAATTCTTTTAGCATACCTTTTAATTTTTCATAATCCTCCTTGATTACTGATTCTTGTGCTTCTCTTATCTGATCATTTAAATCTACTTGCAGATTTAATTTAAGAGAACGTACCCTTTTTGGTTTTTCATGATACTTTCGGCTTAAAGCATCTGCCACTATATTGGCTTTTCCTTCATGATACTGGATATCACAATCATAATCACTAACAAATTCCATCCAGCGTCTTTGCCTCATATTTAATTCCTTTTGCCCAAAAACATACCTTAAACTTTTGTGATCAGTGAATATGGTAAACTTACTACCATAAAGGTAATGTCTCCAAATCTTAAGAGCAAAAATTATAGCTCCTAATTCTAAATCATGGGTTGAATAATTCTCTTCATGATTCTTAAGTTGTCTACATGCGTAAGCTATAACCTTTTGTCGTTGTATCAATACACATCCATAACCTAATTTAGAAGCATTACAATAGACTACAAAGTCTTTAGTTCCTTCTGGTAATGCTAGTATAGGTGTATGGGTTAATCTTTGCTTAAGAATTCTAAATGATTCTTCTTGTTTTAGTCCCCATTCAAACTTAACAGATTTACAAGTCAATTTAGTTAAAGGAATGGCTATTCTAGAAAAATCTTGAATAAATCTTCTATAATAACCAGCCAATCCTAAGAAACTTCTAACTTCAGTTGGTGACTCAGGGGTTTTCCATTTAGTAATTGCTTCAATCTTTGTTGGATCTACATGAATTCCTTCATTATTGACTAAATGTCCAAGGAATTGTACCTGTTCTAACCAAAATTCGCACTTTGAAAACTTAGCATAAAGTTTTTCCTTTCTTAATAAACTTAAAAGTGCGTGCAAATGTCTTGCATGATCCTCTTTACTCTTATAGTAAATTAGAATATCATCTATGAAAACAATTATGAATTTATCCAAATATGGTTTACATATTCGGTTCATCATGTCCATAAATGCAGCTGGGGCATTGGTTAAACCAAATGGCATGACAGTAAATTCATAATGGCCATACCTTGTTCTAAATGCGATCTTAGGAATGTCCTCTTCCTGTACCTTTAATTGATGATATCCTGACCTTAAATCGATTTTAGAGAAAAATCAAGCTCCTTGCAGTTGATCAAACAGATCATCGATTCTCGGTAATGGGTACCGATTCTTAATCGTGACCTTGTTTAATTCACGGTAGTCAATGCACATACGCATTGATCCGTCCTTCTTTTTAACAAACAGTATCGGGATTCCCCATGGCGACGAACTTGGTTGTATAAATCCTTTTTCTAACAATTCGTCCAATTGTTTCTTTAATTCTTGCATTTCTGCAGGTGCCAAACGGTAAGGTGCTTTGGCAATCGGTGTTGTTCCGGGTATTAGATGAATCCTAAATTCAACTTCTCTATCTGGAGGTTGTCCTGGCAATTCTTCTGGAAATACATCTGAAAACTGAGATACTACTGGAATATCTTTTAAATCCTTTCCTTTAGTGTTAGTGATTATAGAAATCAAATACACTATAGAACCTTTTCTTATACAACTTGCAGTTTTCATCACAGATATAAATTTTGTGGATCTAGAGGGCTTATCTCCTTTAATTGTGATCATTTTACCTTTTGGTGAATTTACTTGAATTAACTTTTGATCACATAAAATACTGGCTTTATTGGCTATTAACCAATCCATTCCTAAAACAATATCGAATCCTACCAGATTTATAGGATAAAGATTTGCAATAAACTTCTGATTTAAAATTTCTATTCTTGCTCCCTGAAGATTTCAGAAATTCTAACAGTTTCTCCATTAGCTGTCTCTACTACGCATTCATGTGGTAGTTTAGTTAATGACTGATTTAGAAATTTGCAAAATGATGTATTAATAAAACTTTGGCTTACACCAGAGTCAAATAATACTTTAGCAAAAACATCATTAACTAAAAACGTACCAGCAATGACATCTGGAATCATTTTGGCTTCATCTGCAGTCAGAACAAATGCTCTAGAATTTTTAGTATTCTTGTTGTTTGTAGCTGGAGCTAATTTCGGACAGTTTGGCCTGATATGACCTTTTTCTCCACAGTTGTAGCATAATCCATTACTGGTTTTCTTCTTGCAATTTTCTTCCTTGTGTCCTGGCATCTTGCAATAATTGCAGAGAGTGGAGCATTTTCCCGAATGCTTTTTCTTACAGACCTTGCAGTATGGTGCAGAGGTAGAACCTGTATTCCTACGATTGTAATTCCCCGAACGGAATTCTTGAGTAAGCTTTGGGTTAGGTTCCTTCTCTGGTCTTCTTCTCTAGTACGGACTAATTCATTAGTCAAGGTATTTGTTAATGCTACAGCTTCTTCTATGGTTTGCGGTCTAGCTGCCTTGACTATGTGTCTAATCTCTCCAATTAATCCCCAAATATAACGAGAAATTAATACTGGTTCTGGTGAGGCAAGAGTTGGCACTATTCTAGCATATTCGAAGAATAACTTAGTGTACCCCTTGCTATCCACACCAGTCATCCTAAGATTTAGGAATTTGTTTGCTATCTGTTCTTTTTCATTAGGAGGGCAGAATTTCCTTTCTACCTTGTCCTTAAATTCTTCCCATTCCATATAATAGGTTCTATCACTTCCTTTTGTTTGGAGGATAGTGTTCCACCATTCTAGTGCTGCATTCTTAAACAGATTAGAAGCAAACAATATCTTATCTTCTTCAGCACACTTACTTATCCTTAAGACTGCCTCAGTCTTTTCTATCCAGCGTAAGGTTGCAATGGCCCCTTCATTGCCCGAGAATTCCATTGGTTTACAAGACCAGAATTCTTTATAAGAACAATCGTAAGACACGGTTCTTCTTCTTTTGGGAATAGGCATTTGAAGTATATGCCCATTGTTCACGCTGTTTTCTGGTTCAATTGGTCGCTTACTGCTATGTTTACTTTTATTATTCGCTTCCTGAATAGTTTGAATAATAAAAGGCATTGCATCTATAATTCCTTGTGCCACTATATGTTGAACGGCACTATTATCCATTTGGTTTTCGTTGTTATGGATGCTCGGATTTTCATTAACCACGTTAATGTTACTCTGGTTATCGTTATTCAGATTTCCTTGATTTCCTTCGTCGGCCATCTGAATTTTAAACATTTATCCCATATTAATATCACAAATAATATTTTAATATAGTTAATCACATAACACATAATCTAGCCAAAAACCGTCGATCATTGCGACTATACTCTTTTTCATATACTATGCGTCTATTACACACTAGTACAGAAATAAAGATTACAATACCAACAGAAATAAAATAGTAATATGCATCCGTACACACATATCTTATTTAATTTTATTATATTATTATTACTACCGCTTCCTCCATTCTAACATTCATGGATATGGATTCATCCAAAAATCCATATTGCGCTCATCGTATTTCCATACGAGACGCTCTCCCACCTGATGCATCCTCTCACTGCTCTCTAAAATTTCCTCCCCAAAAGTCCTAAGGTCTTGGACGTTTTCTGCACTCATTGGGGGTGCAGGTTCTAGGACTGGGTTTGGAATCTGCGGTGCTGGTTCCTGATATGGGGGTGACAGTTCCTGAAATCGGTAAGGATCCTCTACAATTTCCCTAATATATTCATCTTGGTAATAGGGATCTAAAGGATCCATACCTGGGTAGGCTTCTATGTTCTGTATGGGTGGGTATTCCTGGATAGGGTAACGTTGCACAAAGTCCCTATTGTTGTCCCACCAGGGGTCGTAATTTAGATCTAGAGGGTTTGGCGCAGGTATCCTAGGGATTTCTTCTGGGTTAAAGTCGTGCATCTCCACTTGGTTATCCGGGTTTTCTATTTCCATGGGTTGATCTGGGTTTTGTGGTTGTGAGGCTACTAGTTGTTCCAGACTTGGGTCAGCAGCAGTTGTAGCTAAGATATGAAAATTAGCTAGGCTTCTATTAAGCATATCCTATGTATGGGCATCAGTTTTACGCTTAGCAACTGCTAGAACTCTTTGTTGTTGCAACTTTCGCATTCTCTTCCTACGAGCAAAAGCTTCTTTACTGAACCATCCTCGTTTCTTATTAGGAAATGGTTCTTCAGATTGAGCTCTAAAAGCAAACACTCCCTCTTCCTGGTCAGCAGAATACCCAGAAAGGGCAGGTTGTGACGAAGTACCTTCACTCTTAGGTGATTCAGACAACAGACGACTCATTTCTGAGGGTCCTTGATCACTCATTCTGTAAACTATTAAATAGTCAAATAACACATAACAAATAAATACAGTTATGCACGTATTTCCGTAATTTATTTCCTAACACAAAATTTAGAATTTTAAGTGTCAGCAGAACACTTCTTTGGCTCAGACCAGTGGCTAGGCTCTGATACCACCTTCTGTCGCAACCCCCGATCCCTGATCCCCGGGAACGGGCGGACGCGATCACAGAGTTTTGGTGGTATCAGGGTTATTTAGTCTTGCAACGGAATTTACATCAGGACCGTAGTAAGGAAATGTTTATCAGAGTAAAACCACCATATTTGATATTAATAATAACATGGGCAAAACCCAAGTTTCTTATTACAATACATTTATAGGGACAATCCCTATTTTATTTAAGTTAAAACATCGTTTATTAGGTAACTTTTATAGCCACATTATTCCCAAGCCTTCAGTGCTCTCCAGCTGGCTTTTTACTAATTGGCTGTCACATTGGGTTACCTGAAACGCGTTTTAAAAAAATTTGTCAGTAGGAAATACTGGTGAGTGAATCCCAGTTTAATCCAGAAACATTTTATTAATTAAAACAGTATCGAGGACGATTACAATGTTTATGTCTACACAATTACTCCATTTGGTACTATCAATCCACTGACTTGTTGGTCATATTACACATTGGCTAACTCATTGTCCAATGGTAACGTACTGTCATACTCGACTTACTACTCACAAGTAGTACAAATTTTGTATACAAAACCCCAACATACCGGTAGTAATTGAAGAACTACAAAGACTCAATCACTGCTTAATTACATTGTAAAACATTTAAGGTTTTGTAAAAACTGTTAATAAAAAGGAGATTACTCACATTGCTATCTTAGGCTTTTCGTAAGGGTTTCCTGGATATAATCTATAATTTATACAAATGTACATTGGTTAGTATCATAACCCTTTGAAATTATTAATGATACCCTCCCCGAGACGGCATTCCAACAACTACGTCGGGCAAAACCACGACAGTTGTTACGGAACCCTAAATCAATCGGGCAGAGTAACTATTATGAAACTGGGGTTATAATACTTACAACGGAGCAGAACCTCGCTAATTAGGGGTATAATACCCAAATATTATGCCTAATACTTTCAGAATTCGAGATTGAGAAGTGTGAATGAGCGACTGAAAACTGATGCCTGCTATTTATAGTTGTGAAATACGACTTTTAGGCGGCCCGCGTAAGGTAAGGCTAAGCCTTACGCGGCCCGCGTCAACACGCGGTCAACCTATAGCTTAGCCTGATCACCAAGTAGACTCGACACAATGTCGACACTTGTCGGCTCAGGGATGCGCCACCATTTGGAACACGCGCGGCCCGCGTGAACTAATAAAGAGTATTACGCGGCCCGTATGAACTAAAGGAATAATCGGTATCAGTTTTAAACACTGATACGGCCCGCGTAAGCTTGAGGTGAGGTCCTAGGCGGCCCGCCTCAGCTTACTATTTCTTGTTTTTGATTTATTTTATAAACTATAACATAATTTGGGCTCGGTTTTCACATAAGGAGTGTAATATGAGACATATTGAGACATATTAGAGGGTCGGAAATATTATGAGGGTGTTGGTTTTACCGAGGGTTGTTACAGTTGAGCAAGGATGTGACCCATCCTTCTCTCCCAGATGTTGTATTCATCACATTTAAGCATGGGTGGTTTGAAAAGAGAGCCAATGTTATTCTTATCATCTTGTGATTGTGACGTCATCCTGGTTGTTTTACAGGCACTGATTAATCAACTTTGATGGTGATTAAACCTTGCTCTGTTTTTCAACAAAACGAACAAACTATTGATATCAACGATTATGAGTTGAACTATTTATGTCAAAATGATTGTTAAATCAAATTTGACTGTCCAAGCTCTGATACCAATTTTTAGGATCTGAGTTTGGATTTGATTATGTTTTACGTTTGAATTAAAATGAACAATGAATGAGTAGTGCAACGGAATATAATGGAACCAAACTTCTCACAATCAAACGAGAGAATTGCTTTTAACATACAAGTTTAATATTGAACCGAATGCTTGAATTTATTACAAGATTCAATTACAATTGCAAGTATGTAACAAACTCCCCCTCAGCCTGAGCTCACTGTGATTTGTTCGTGCAGGAAGAAGATGGTGAAGAGCTAATAGAACAGTACAGGGTACTGCTCTATTTATAGGCACGGACAAACCACTGAGCATCTTTGCTGACGTCACCATGAAAGTGACATCTAACCTCCTAACAAACTCTAACCTCTGACCTATACAAGTACTGCTATGCTAACAACTGTTATTACAATTCATTACATAATGATAACTAAACTACTGATGAATTCTTCCACTGATGTGAACCCAACAGCACTTGATATAACCCAGCAGTGCTTGACTCAAGGCAGTAGATTGAACAGCAGGGCTTTAGTCTTTATTACTCTTAGACTTGATCAGTAGTTGTGGGCCAGCAGTTGCACAGATCAGTAGATAGGAGGTTAGCAGATGTTGAAACCACTTTCAAGAGGAGAGACTTGTATACATAACATCTGCTTATTATGGATCCACTGCTCTGATCCAGTTTTGGCTTTAATTATATGTTCCTCTGATAGGGTTCAATCCCAACAAGAAGAAAGGTGGAAAGAGTTTCATACCAGGCTCTAGGTGCTTGTTTCAAGCCATACAAAGCTTTGTTTAGCTTGTCGACATGATTTGGATAAAATGGATCCTCAAAACCTGGAGGCTGACAAACATATACCTCTTCTTGAATCTTACCATAGAGGAATGCACATTTGATATCCATTTGAAACACCGTTATGTTGTGGTTGACAGCAAAGGCCAGGAACAGTCTAATAGCTTCCAATCTTGCTACAGGGGCAAAAGTTTCATCACAATCAATGCCCTATTCCTGTCTGTAACCTTGAACCACTAGCCTTGCTTTATTCTTGACAACAATGCCCCTTTCATCAGTTTTATTTTTGAAGACCCACTTTGTGCCAATAGGACTCGCATCCTCTAGAAGTGGTACAAGCTCCCATACTTGTTGTCTTTTAAACTGTTAGAGCTCCTCTTGCATGGCCTCTACCCAACTGTTGTCTTTCAGTGCCTCTTGGTACTTGACTAGCTGATGGAGAGATAGAAAACCAGCAAAAAGGCAGATGTTTTGGGATTGACTTCTTGTGAGCACCCCTTCACTGATGTTGCCAATGATTTGGTCAGGTGGTTGAGACTTCAAGAAGATAAGATCTCCTTTGTATGGAACAATGGCATTTGATGGTGAGGGCTGCAGATGTGAATCATCTGAGCTAACCACTGCTGGTGACTTTGAGGATCCAGCACTGGCTTCAAATGGAGGTGGAATAGGAGGAAGTGGTGTGGACACATGCTGACTTTTATCCACTGTTTGAGGACTTTTATCAACAGTGTTTGATGATATGGAAGCAGGGGTTAATGGGCTACTTTGGTCAACAACTGTTGAGGTAGCAGTGGTTGAGCTTTGACAGCTGTTCTGAACATCTGATGCTCTACCATTTGATGCAGGTTATGAAACCAATAAAAATTTGTTAAGTATTTTTATTTACTTTGGTCAACAACTGTTAAGTATTGTTATGCATCAATTTGTTATGAAACCAATCAAAATTTGTTGAAGTGAGTCAATAAAAAATAGAATTGTTATATAATGTTGCTGCTTCCTGTCATCTATGTTTTTTAGGTCAACGTGTTGGGCTACGAATGCATTATAAGTAAATAAAAAGTAGAAGTTATTTTCAATCGGGCCTTCTATTTTTTTTTTTTTTTCGGTCTTTCTCAGCAGACCCTAACCCGAGAATGCAAATATATGTGAACCGAAGACTGACCCGATATAGCATATCGGTCTCAGTTTCAATTATTTTTTGGTCTAGCTCTGACTTAATTTCGGGTCGAACCAATTCTTGCTCACCGCTAGATCAGGTTGTACATTTGATCGGGTTCTGGTTTATCAGGCATAGTAGTTTATCAGGTCTGGTTTGCTGATTGGGTTTGGGGTAAAAAAGAACTGCTCGAATGATCTTATTCAGATTCAAAGTTGGTTTGATTTGAGGACTTGTTTAGTTTATGAGTATGACCCACTTACCTTAGGTATTCTCAAGTAAAGTTGTTAAATCCGGATCATGTTTGAGCAAGCTAAGTATATCAGAATTACATAAAACAGGTAATTGTATTAGTTAACTGTGGTGGCATGATATTCTTTTTGGTACTGCAAGGCACAATCGAAGGGTTTAAGAGCTATAAAAACCAAGTCGCGACCGAAGACTTCATTCTTAAAGTTAACTGTGGTGGCATGATTTGTGTAATGCTTTCGAAAAGAATGTCGAAATGATTTGTGTAATGCTTTAGAAAAGAATGTCGAAAACTATAATTAAAATTGAAATCAAAGTTAGATTGAAAAACAATACGTATATCGAAAAGAATGGCATGTCAAAAAGAATATGGAAGAAACCAACATTGATATTATCTATATTAATTCGAAGCAAGGTACGATGAATAGTAATTTAATTTCTATTCTCAATATTGTTTTTCTAAGTTTTTCTATTCTATTGTTTTATTACATTAATTGATTTTAAACTTAGTTCTCTCATATAACTTTTAACATACGATCAAAGTAACCGCTATCAAACAGAAAACCATAAAAATAAATGTGACCCGGTACCGTGGTTGTTTGGTTTAGTTCGGTACGGTATGATAGTGACACTAATTTATCAAAAGCAAAAACAATAAAAATAAGGTACCGACACAAATGTTGTTCAATCGGTTTCGATTCGATTTGCTACTATAGCTGTACAATATCCATTTTCAAAAAAAAAAATCGCAATGAACTAAAATAAACATAGAATGCAAATGAACCAAACCGATATCAACTAAACACCATCACTACCGGTATCGATATTCATTTTTATTGTTTTCAATCGATGTATTGTTTTCTCTTTCGATTACTATAGCGAGTGTCGGTACCATACCGAACCAAATTGATACTGACTAAATTCCCATCACGAAGCGCGAGGGAATCTTACTAGTTGTTATTAGAAGCAAGTTGGTGTATATATTAATTCATATACTTTGTCTATTGCACTAAACTATATATATTTATGATCTCAACTTTTTATTTATTTGTTTTTAGTTACGGGGAAGAAGATGGGAAACATTCACAATCAAAAATTGACGATTTAGGGTCTGTTTGGTTCGCATAATTCTTTGGAATTGTGATGGAATTGTAATTAATTTCTTTGAAATTTGATTTTTGGTTGGCGTATGATGGAATTGGAATTTGAATATATTCCACTATTCATTGGAATGTTAATTAACTACCAAAACTACCCCATTTTTTCATCTAATTCCATTTATATAGCTACCAACCAAACATAATACAAAATTCGAGTGTAATTAATTTCAATTCCACATACTTTAAATTCCTTTCAAGATTAAAATTCCTTTAAAAAAATTCCATGAACGAAAAGGCCCCTTAGTCTTAAAGTTATTGCCCGAATTGATTCACAAGGCGTTTGATGGCCGAGATGAAATTGTTAAAAGTGTCTCAAGGTTAGCCAAATTCTACCATTTAATAGTTATCTTATCTTTAACGGGTTAAATAAAAACTCGCTTATATATGTGTATGTAGTATATATGTGTGTGTGTTAATTAGTATATAACTCGATTAAACGTAAATGGGTCATGCTTGGAAAACACGTGCATATTATCCGAAAGTGTATTTGCACTAGTTTTATATTTTTCAAGCTTCATTTTGTTAATTTCACGTTATGTTTTTGCTTCTACGGATCAGTTTGCAAGGTTTGAAGAGGCCATTTCGGGTTGCAAAGTGTATGAAGTGATCGCGTGAGCATTTTTGGGTTGCAAATGTTTTTGGGCTTCATTTGGAAAACATGTACATTTTCGAATGGTACACATTTGTATTTTATCCCAAAAACATGTACTTTTGGGAACCGTGTTTAATTCTATATTTAATTTTCTTGTATGTTATTTTTTTATTTTTAGCCCTAAATTATTTTGTGTTAAGGGTATTTACTAGGAAATTTTTTAAATTAATAAAAATATATCTTTTTGGTGTAAAGACAAAATGATGTGGTTTGATTTAAACTAGCGTGATACCCGCGCTTCGTGGTCAATACCGGTATGAAATAGACACTCATTATAGCAATAGCAACCGAAAGAGATAAAAATGAATAGAAGTGTGAATACAACTTTGTTTTCTATGGAATATACACCGGAACGTCGAGACAACCATAAAAATGAATACCGGTACCGATGTTCAAACATGCGGTTCGTTACGATAATTAACCAAAAAAAAAATAAACATTATATTTGACCCGTTCAATTTTGAATGAAACTCTTATCGAAACGTAGAAAAAAGCAAGCACGTCACAACGGTTTATACGAACTTTGTAACCCATTATATCATATTATTAATATGACGAAAATATACATCGCATATAACAAAAACTACACGGTAAGGTAGTTTTAATGAAATGTACGTTTGTGCTTTGATTACTTATACATTAATATTAACAAGTCGATTTTGAGTAGACATTAAAAGAAATAAGCATGTCAAAAAGGAATGCATAAAATTTTATTAAGTATCGTATGTTAAAAGTTATAATAGTAAAGAAAAATATACTAAAAATTAATTATAACAACAAAAATAATTAAAAATTACAATAATAAATTAACAAAAAATTAAAGAAAAGGCATTTGACCTAATGAAGGAATTAAATAGGTAAAAAATATAGTTTAATGGACAAAGTAACATACAAAAAGATAACGTACTTGCAAATTTTTAATCTATAATTACATATCAGATTTACATTTACAACTAAGAGCATTTACATCGTATCCATCATTTTCATCTCTAAAATTACACTAGAAATCACTACAATTCTCTCTCATTTTCAATTAAATAATATTTATATATATATTTATCATTATTTTTTCTCTCTCCTCTACTCACAACACACTTTCTGAAAAAAAATAAAAAAAAATTATAAGGTGAACAATGTTTTTCGATATTTACAGATGAACACTAACATTTTCTCTCTCCTTCACTCACAAACCCTCGTAACCACTATCAATAATATGGGAGAGCCTCTCACAAAATTTGGTGGACAGGATGTGAATGCTCTAAGAAATATATAGATACAAATACAAATCTCTAAAAACTTCTTTACATACAACATTCAATGTCGTATTCGTAAGTTTACCATCTTATGAACAATTACGAGTTTGAATTTATCTCTTCTTTTAACTCTGGACAAAGTGACGTAATGCTGACCATGAAAAAATACTGGTTGTCTGAGAAACAGACCTACTTTGAATAACGACTGACCTTGACTTTTATATATCGTCATGGCAAGACATACAACAATAGGAAATTGTCTTCTTTTAAACTTAAATAGAGTCTTCTTGTCAGATAGTGCGTTAAAGAAATTATAGGAATGAAAGTTCAATTACCATTACTTGAGCTTCTATTACACGCGAATAAGATAATCAGAACTCCACCTTTAGTACTAAATTAAAAAAGTTTGCGAAAATTTAAAAAAGGTAAAATTAAAAGTCATACTGTTGTGAAACAACAAGTCTAATAGCTAAACAATATAGCAGAGATGAAGGAAGAAAGGGATTGTTATTTCATTAATAGGTATGATTTACAATGAGATACAATAGTGGTATATATAGGTGTACAAAACTTGGAGAGAAAGCTAATCTATTTTTGGTGTTGATAACCACATTAATAATAAATATATCCATAACACTCCCCCTTGGTTATCAACATAATACGCTTGATGCTACCTCGTTAAAAACCTTGCTAGGAAAACCCGGTGGGACAAAACCATAGCTAAGGAAAAAAGAGTGCAGCGTGTAATGCGCATTAGTCCCCCCCTGATACTTCTAGATCAGGTATGTTGCCTCATTAAAAACCTTACTAAGAAAACCCAATGGGACAAAACTTAGTCAAGGGAAAAAGAGTGCAACTTAAATAAGTCTCCCCCTCATTTTAACTTGTATCCTTTAAGTGACGTGTGTCCATCTTCCTTGAAAGTTGATCAAAGCTTTTTTAGTCAATGATTTGTCGCTCGATCCCTTAATGTGTAATCCTTTATGATGAGAATGTTGTCTAATCTTCTAACAAGACTTTAGGTGCCTCCTTCCAAAAATATCATATGTCTAGGACTGTGTTTAGTTACATTCTTGCATCTACAAGACTAACCAAACTTGTTTTGATGGGTTAGTAAAATATAATCAAATATCGTTTATACCTGAAATATTTCGTTGAACACATTCCAATGTCTATTCGCTTGACAAAGGTTATATCATGACAATAAGCTCAAGTGAAAGATATTATAACCATACATAGCTAGCAAAACATTTTAGTGCACACAAGCATTTCATGCACTACTAGAAAATTGGGTTTTTGCGATCGCATTTATGGTCGCAAAAAAGTCGCAATTGACCTGTTGTGACCATTTTGCGACCGAACATGCAATCGAAAAACACTCGTCGCAATTTCCCTATTGCGACCAATTTGCAACCGCTACTAAATTTTTGCTACTTGTTTTTGCGAGCAAAAAAGTGGCTGCAAATTTTGCGACTGCTTCTGGTTTTGTAGTTTTGTTGCGACTGTTTTGCAACCGCTTACGTTTTACAATTTTGCGACCGTTTAGCAGTCGCAAATTTTGCAACCGTTTGGCAGTCGCAAAATTTAGTTATTTATTTTTTTTGCTTTTTTAGTAAAAAAAATTTTAAACCTGCTAGTTCTTATTTTTAAAATTTTAGCATTTATCAAATTTTTAAAATAATATAAAACACTTAATTAAAAGATCCCAAGTTATCCTAACATTATACATATGCAAAATAAAGTGTCTCAACCTAACTCGATGATTAAACGTTTTAAGACCTAACTTTTAACATCGGTTCAATGTTTGCCATAAGCATGGTCTCTTTCTTCACCTTATTACGCGTGGTCTCTTTCTTCGCCTTTCCTATAAAAACCAATGCATGGAGTTAAGGTTCAAATATATTTTAGTAGATGTTCGGATGTAGTAATCAACAATAATAAACAAATATATAAAAATATTAGAACTCGGTAATTCACATGACCCATATCCTTTTTTCTCACCTTACATTCAATTTAACATATAACAAAAGAAAATCTTCAAATTCATGACACTGTAAAACCAAACTATACCGTTAAAAACTTTTATGATGACTGATTGAAATATCAAAAATGAAATCCTAACAGGCAAAGAAATGCAAAGACAGTCAAAGAAATGCAGATACGATCACTATATATAAAGTAAAAAAATAAAATAATGAAAACACAATATATAGTTGAAAAAAATGTAACTAAAAACTACTATATATAAGGGCCCAATATGATGTTTTACTTACTGTGAATCCAACCCTAGTTGATGGAGACAAAATTTTAGGATTCAGTTTTTGTTGAGTCCATGTATCTATCTACAAAGTAAAATAGATATTAGTCAATGAGAAAAAATGGAAGAAAACGCAAATTACTGAAAAGTAAAAAAGAAAGGATGCAAGAGAGAATACATTTACTTGGGGTTTACAGACTCCTTTAATAGCACGGGAGCTCATCAATGTAAGGGCCAAATTCAAGAAGAACTGCAAAGGACCATGATCAATGCAAACAATACTATAAATAGATATCCTAAATCAATACTCATAAACAAAGTAAAATAGTTGCAATTTTAAAACCTTGGGAACATAAAAGTAAGCCATTTTAGGGTATTATACTTGCTTTATGTTTCCTGGTTATGGAAAATAGCCAGTTTCACAACTGACATCGCAGTAGGGATGAGCTCGGTACCAACAGATACCAAAAATACCGGTACCGAAAATCTCAAAAAATAGGTACTGGTACCGAAGTTTGGTACCGGTACGGACCGGTATTTGAAGGTAAATACGGGTACCAAAAATCTAGTCGGTTCGGGAAATTTGGTACCTGTTCTGAACCGGCACCCGATACCATTTGCTCATCTCTACATCACAGTCCGCTTTTGACATGTTACTCTTAGAGGAGGGTCAAGTTGATTGAAGTACATATTAAACACCATTTCCAAACCTAAAATCATATAATTCTAATATAAATAATAGTTAAGCAATGGAAAATAAAAATATATACTGATCAATAAGGTATACCATCTGATTAACTAAGCTTAGTAATGCCTCCAATAACTTCTTTGGCCTTTCTAGGAAAAGCAAGAGAAATAATATTGTATTCCTTAGTGACCCTAACTCCTAATGCCAAAGGAATGGCCTAAAACAAGGCAAACAAATAAGGAATACCATATTATTTCTCTTGCCAAAGGCAAGAAGTCCAGTTGTTGTATCTTGAAAAAACAAACTTGATTATATATTATACTTTATTATGATAGAAAACCAAGAAACAAGAGGCTTTACATACCATTCTTTCAGAAGACCGCTTGAATAAATAAGAGGGTGAACATCGCCATGACTATGAGATTTTGTCTAGTAAGAAACAACAGATGTAATTGTTGGAAAATGGCAAAAACAATTATTGGCTGATAAGAAAAGAATAGATGTAATTGTTGGAAAAGGGAAAAAACATTATTAGAATAAGTATACAATTTTATACACCAAAATTTCACCTGTATTCGGTATTTATAGTTTGGCTCTAAAGCAAGCCTTGCATCGTTATCAGCCAACCAAGCAACTTTTTCCTGAAACATGATCAAGGTGAGCTTTCAAGACGAAACCCGTTTCAAAAGTTTTACTTGCAGAGGCTTCATTCCAAATAATTGTTTGATTCTAGAAGTTGTAATGCTGATTTTAAATAAACAAAACTTACAATCTTGTTGAATTTTTTGATGTCAGCCAATGGTATTGTTCCTAGTGAGATAACATCCCTTAACCCTTCACTCTTAAAAGTATAACGGAAATACACTATTGAACTCTCACTTAACATGTTATTTACTTTTGACTGAAAATGGTGAAGAATCTCACCTGGCCTTTTATATAACTGATGAGAATGGTTCGAGGCTTCGAGCTAGAGAGAGGAGAATACATTGTATATTTGAGATCACAAGTAGGCTTGATGAACAGCCTTCAAGTGGGAGATTGTTGGATTATGGTGTGTGATGGAAATTAGCTTTGGCGAAAGCTAAGTCTACATTCGTAAAGTTGTTCCACTAAGGCAGCTATGAATGCCGACAAGCTTAGCATTGGTCAAGTTTGGATGTTCTCTCTTGATAAAATTTTGGTTCGAGCTAGAGAGAGGAGAATACATTGTATCCATAAGAAACAGACACCTGCAAACATACATTATTAACTCTCCTTTCCAACATGACTTTGATCAACATTGTACCAAACTTACTTAAAATCATAAATTAAGGTTTCAGCAATTAATACTCTCTCATTAAGTAAACATTGAAGGAGATCGTACCTAGATCAGAACTTTTAGACATAAAAACTACAAAATAAATCATCTAAACAAAATCATTGATCGTTAAATCGAACTACAACAAAAGTTATCATCCTCATGTTATTAAAACACACAAATATATATATATATAGGGTGGGGTTCTAGAGTGAACAGGGGGTAAGTTGTGAACAAAGTGAACAGATCCTGTCCATTGATTTGTTAGATCTTGAGATTTAATGTTAATTCTAATTTAGTAATTGTTTATTAAAATATAATAGGTATAATTAATTAGTAGGGATAGTGTTGTCAAATTACACCTATTATATTTATGGGAAACATAAACGTATTTTTATGATTGGATTGTTTGAAATCCTTTCTTCCATAATCATTGCTATAGTTTGTTTGAAAACAAACTTTCCTTGAAGATAGTAACCAGAATCATATCACTCGTCTCCTCATCCCTAACCTACGATTCAACCAATGGCGGCGGAGAAGCTTTCCGGTGACGACAGAGAAGTGAAGGTTAACGACGGTAAGTGTACGTTCACTTCATTGATTCTTGATGTATATCAGTTGTAATTTAGGTATTTTTTGAGAATCAAAAAGTTAGGGTTCGTTCAATCGGAGCTTATTGAAGGTATGATTCTTAGTTTCAATCGTTTTCTTCTAGTAGTATTTTGATCCGTATGTATAGATTCATAATGTTGTTCGTCGTTTGTTCATCAAAAATGTTTTTTTTTTCAGTAAAGTTCTTTTATGTTACTGGATGTACATTTGATTTGTGGGTTCATTCGATTACACAGATGTATACTCTGTTTTTAGGTTCATTCGATTATACACATATGTATCATGTGTTGTTGTACATATATATATTATTCATTTGTGAAAAATACAATCTATATTTGTGTACAAGCGTTGAATCTGGATTGCTATGTTATGTTTGTAAAATATGTATGTCAATGTGGTGACTGTGTATACTTGTATTATGTGTATGAACTTATTTTTAGTTAATATAATTTTTAAAGAGGTGTAAATGATGGTATGCTTACTAAAATTATATATGTACATATGTATATAATTTTAGATTGTTCCGATTTTGTTAAGAGGATGACTTTAGGTTCGAGTTCATACACATATGTATACTCTGTCTATTGGGTTCATTGATTATACACAAATGTATACTGTGTTGTTGTACATATATGTAATATTCATATGTGAAAATACAATTTCTATATGTGTACAAGTGTTGAATCTGGATTGCTAGGTCATGTGAGTAAATATGTATGCCAATGTGATGACTCTGTATATTTGTATTATGTGTATGAACTTATTTTTAGTTTATATAAACTTTACACATGTGTATATGATGGTATGCTCTTTTAAATTATATATGTACATAGGTGTATAGTTTTAGATTGTGTTAAAAACTGATGGTTGGAGGTAATTACCTTTACTATATACAGTTACGTGTGTGACTAATTATACTAAGTACATGTGTAATGCGTAGGTGCTGCTAAAGTTGTCAAAAGGAAGAGTTTGGAAAAGTAAATTGTAATCAAAGAAGAGGAAGGCAAATGTCTTGCTAAAAAACTGGTCGCAAAAGTCAAAGTTAAAAAAAGTTTACCAAAGCACCAAGGTGGTTAGGTATACAGGCATGGACTCCTCCCAGCTAGCTATTTCAAGCAGTTCATATCCTAACACACAGGCATCGAAACATTGCCAGAAGGATGAGATTCAGGAAGATATTGGCCTTAAAAGTTGAGAAAATAATGTCCTCAGTCGGACACGCCATTGTTAATTGGCTAGACCCTAATAAATATGAGAATAACTTTAGGGGATAAGTACATTAAAGTGGGCAAGGAAGTACTACACAAGTTAGGACTTCGGTCATGTTAAACACTTTTTATACTTTTGTTTATGGCCTATGTTTGTAATTGAATATTATAATTTGATTGGAAGTTATTTGATGTTTTTAACTTTTTATTATGTACATGTTTACTTTGATTAACAACATTACTATCACCAATCTAAACTATTATTGAATGCTAGAGGTATACATAAATACATCTATGTAGTATATATAAATACGTATGTGTAGTATATTATAAATACACATCTGTATTATTATTTTAATCATTATCATGTGTACTATTGTGTTTAGAATTGGGTTAACATGTTTGTTTAATTTGTGTTACAATTTATGTACACACTTGAAAAAAAAAACTAAAACTCTAAATGTGTAATGTTTTTACAATTGCAAAAACAATTCATTTGTGTAATGTTTGTTTAATTTGTTATATACATCATTGTAAAAGTGAGTTGTATATGTAATATACATCTGTATAGAATTTAAGTTTGTTATATTAAACGATGTACACATGTATAATTTCACATAATATGCATCTATATAACAATTTACATATGTATACAGTTATGAATAAATATATGTACATTATAAAAAACAACCAGATTAACACAATGTACACGTATGTACATACATCAAACATGTTCCAAACAATTAAAATTACTACAATGTATAAATACGTATACACATCAAATCATGATTAAAACACTTTCATAGCCTCTGTCCGTTGCACCAGTCAAATCTCGTTTTGAACGAATGTTGATTTGTCCGACCACTTTCACATCCTCTATTACGAACCAGCCACTACCACCATCGTCTCCAACTAAAAATGCCAGTCTTCTTTAATATCGTAAAACTATACATTAACATGAAAAACAAAACCAACAAGTCGATTAATACTTCAAGAAAACATGTATACAAATATGTACATTATGTAAAAGTACATAATTTAATCATATGTTCTAACACAGCCGATACTTGATTCATTGTATATTGAATTAGTGGTCCTCTTGAACTGTTATACCACTTTCAAGATTTACCACTAAACAAAAATATAGATAAGCAATATAACCGATCAGTAAAGTAACTAAGCAAAATTTACATATATATTGAATTTAAAATAAATACAAGCCTAAGAGATCCTTCTGTTGTGAGACTAAGAAAATTATGAAGATATGTTGTCAGAAGAATATATTAAATTGGCTCATTCTTGTTGTTGCCATCTCTTATTAGAAACATTTTCAGATTAATATTTTTGTAAAACCCAGTTACCATTTTTGAATACAAATAATTCTCATACCTACTACTTTAATCGCTTCAACAATGGTTTGCGTAATGAGACTTTAACCACATAAAACCAACTGAAAAATGGATCAACGATTATGTAATCCTAAAAGTAAAAATATAAGCAATCTCCATACGGAACTTTGATGAACAAGATGATCGGATTCAAAAGAAGATGAAGGTCGACGAAATTGAATCTGGAAAAAAAGTTTACCTGTCGATCTTATTTTTGGAGGAATACTGAAATCAAAATTTTGATTACACGATGATTTAGTTGAATCGCAAGAAAATAGGGATCAGTTATAATATAGTAACTGATATTGATGAATCTATATTAAATTTAGTTTATAATATAAATAAAAAATTAAGTTTAAATTGCTAATGACAATCCTACCCTTATAATCTTAAAAATAAATCAAAGGCCAAGATGAGTTCATTAAGTTCACAAATAAGGATGTTGTTCACTCATGATCCTTATCCTATATATATATATATATATATATATATATATATATATATATATATATATATATATTCGGCTAATCAGAGCCACAAAAAACTATTGTCCAATTAGATCTAAACGTAAACCCTAGATCTAACCATACCTGATCAACAATTCAGATTTCACACAGATCTAGCAAAACAAACAGATCCAAAACAATATGCCAACCAAATTAGAGAAATATGAACGAAACCAACTGAACAATGCCTAATTACAAAATAGCAGACACACTTGTCCACCAAAATTTTACCAACTCCATTCCCAGTCATGAAGCATATCATTAACTACCTCTGCAACTTTTTTGTTAAAGTATCCACTATCACCTCCTAATACAAATGCATAACCAATTATACTCTAATCACAAAACCCTAGCACTTGCATCAATTCACTAATTTAAGCCATAATAACTCTAACCTGAATCAAGCTTTATCTTGTTTACGATCAAATTAAACATTAGATACAAGTATTTCAACATGTCGATGCGCAAAACCTAGCATATTTAAGAAAAATACGATCAAATTAAACATTATAGACAAGTATATCATCGTGTCAGTTCGCAAAACCTAGAATATCTAACACAAACACGATCAAATTACACATTATACACTAAATAACGATTAGAAACAAAATTTGAAATATATGAGATTAAAATATCGCAGAGGCATGAGAACATTAGAATCTCACCGTACAACTATAGCGGATCCTGTTATTACAGAGTCACCAGAGCTGATGTAATCGAACGGTTAGGTGACGTCATGGACGCAATCGTACGGTTAGGGGATGTGTGACGGTGATGGATAGAGAAACGAACGGACGGAGATGATGTAGCGTGTGGCGGTGATTCTTGTCGAAGATGTGGATCTCGCCGGAGAAGAGAATGCAGAGGACGATGATGATGAGATTGTGGACGATGAAATTGATTGTTGAAAGCAGGGGCGTACCCACCCTAAGCTCAGGGTGGGCGGGCGCACCACATGAAAAAATATTTTTTAGTGTTATTTTTCGCTGAAAATCCCGACCGCACCCCTTAGAATTTTTCACCCGCACCCCATGAAAATTTTCAACCGCCCCACTTAGAAAAAAAAATTATTATTAACCACTTATTCACTTAATTATTTAACCCAATCTGCAATCAATTTTTATTAACACAAGCCCAACCTCAACCTAAAGAAATTTGAACTAAATAAAATAACCTAAACCCATCCACCCATTCCATTTCCAAATCCCGCCCCCAAAAAAACTCCCAGCGACTTAACGCCACTGCTCACGACCTGGTGGCTTTTTTTACCGAAAAAACCAAAATTCCGGTTTGACCGATCCATATACGTCAGAATTCCAATATAGAACTAGTATGGTTTATTTATTTATTTATTTATTTTGTTTTATGTGATGATTATGATAAAATATAGATGTGTAAGGGTTTAATATTTTTATATTTTTTTGTTGTTCTAGACTTGTAGTTAAATGATTTTGTTGTTTTATTTATAGCTTTGTTTGTTTAAATGATTAGTTACAAGTAATCAACATTTAATATTAGGGCTTGAATGTTTAAAAATATAATTGAAAGTTATGGGCTATGGTTGAACATGATTGTTTATTTTGTTTAAGTGTTTAGTGTTGTTTTATGAACTTATGGAGCAAATTATATGTGTTAGGAACAATGAGTAAGAATGTAATGAACTTATGGCGTGTTTAGTATCTTTAGATGATATTTTGGATATATTTCAAAAAAGAAAAGAAAACATGTAGGGCACACTTTTAAATACGCTTGTAATTTGTAATGACGTTTGACGTTTTTTGATGATTTGTAAATTTTAGTTTGATGTTCTTTTGTCTTACATGATCCGACCCGCCCGCTATGAATCGATATTTTTATACAGCTAGGGGCCTAAAATCTTTGAAAATATTCCGCACCCCCAGGAAAAAATTCCTGGGTCCGCCACTGGTTGAAAGTTGCTTCGGATGAGTGACGAACCACTGGATTAGTGTTTTTCCGGCGACATGATCAGAATTTTGTGAATTGATGGTTGAAATAGCGCTTTATAACAGAAGTTGTGAAATTTTGGGGATCTAGGGTTTTCAGTTCATTTTGGAAAATATTGTGATGTACGTGGTTTTGTAGCGCGTGGTGTTGTTTTCCTTGTTTAAAAAATGGTGATTTAACTTTAAAATTGCTTTGTTTGCTGCTTTAAAAGGTAGCTAATTTACCTTTTGTTGTTTTTTCTTTTATGCAATCGCTTTTAGACGGTCAGAATTTTTGTTTTTATATAATCTATTTTTCACATATCAGTGATTGTTTTAAACGGACACAACTTATGTTTTTTTTTCTCGTATTTGCGTCCGATTTAGATGGTCGCAACTTTTGCTTTTTGATATATTTCTCGTATTTGCGACCGTTTTCCGACCATTATTCAACTATTTTGCGACTGAAAAATGCGGTCACAAAATTTGCGACCGTTTTTCAACCGATTATGGATTGGCCTTTAATTTTGCGGCCATTTTGATTTCGGTCACAAATTGGTCGCTAATTTTGCGACCACCTTTTGTTGGTCGCAAATTTTGGTCACAATTGCCCACTTTTCTAGTAGTGATGATGGTACTTCTAGAATGAGAATCTCTACTTTGGTAGGAGATGATAATAGGCATTTCTTATGACAAATGACTTAACAACCTTTAACATACTTTAAGGTTCAACTATGTCCATACTAAAATATCCCAACATCATCTTCTAGATGTACTTGAGGGATTGATAAAATATAATTACATATATACTCGAACTGCAGTTCGAGTAATAATTAGATCGTGCCAAGGTCATTAAAAAAAATCTCCCTCTCGATGACGCCTAAACATCATCACTGTAAACTGCGATTATAGTGAACTTTTAAAAGTAGAATGTTGATAAAACATGGCTAATTTAATCAAACTTATATCCCTCTTTACGTGAATATCTCGAGTTGTACAACACTCGACTCGACTATTTTAGTCCATGCGTATTTTGTCAACTTCATATAGTATGTTCTTGAGGTTTTTACTTCAATGCTTCTAGTATTATCAATCCATGAGGGAATTTGTCCCATCTTATCCAAATATGCACGTGTTTTCATTCTTTAGAAGTTTTGCTACATAAACTTTGCCCATTTAACACATAGATATCTATATCATATGTAAAAATGTGATGAACACTTGCTTTTATCTCCGAAATCCATATTGTACCATGCGTGTACACTATTTATTGAGATATCACAATCACCGGGTACAAGTTTTCTATGTATGTTTCTTGGTGCACAGGTATTACATCGCTAAGATGTTTCAATTAACCTTTTAAGCACTCAACTGCTTTAGAAACTCATCAGGAGTTCCAATTATATCGAACATGTACATTAATCATAACCTGTTCAAATCCGAATATGTATAAATGATCACATTGTTCTCGAGAACTTACTTTACATGACTTACATAATTTAATCCTTCAAGATTTTCATGTAAACTTTCAGTATCAAGTGATACATAACATTCATAAGACGCATATCAATTCTCTCTTTATATTACCAGACTAATAAAATATTGGAAAGTCAATGCATCCACCACTGGAGAATACGTCTCCTCATAATCAATCATAGGTATTTGCGAAAATTATTGTACCACCAATTTTTCCTTATATCGCTCAATTTGATTTTCACATAATTCACATAAAAGACACGTTTATATCCAACATATTTTACACCTTCATCTGTATGGACTGTTGGTCTAGATACTTTCCATGTCATTAGAGAATTCCACTTAGCCTTATTTGCGTCTTTCCATTCTGGCCAATCATTTCTATGTTTACGTTCATAGGTAAATCTCAAATCTTGATCCTCATCATTTAATTATTTCAAGCGCTAGATTATATTCAAAAGTATAACGACGTCGGTTTTTATTTCGATTCCATACATATCTTAGACATGATACACTTTATCAAGATCTTATTATTTTCAGGTACTTGAGGTTTCTTGAACCATCATGTCTATTGTCTCTTCAGGAGACCTTTTTAATATAACCTCGACTTGACCATCTTAATTAGTTGCTCCAACTTTCGAGGAACTTTATTATTGGAATCGACTGGTCTACCACGCTTCAGACGTGCAATAGACTCATTACAAAAATGCGGTGATTGTCCTTCTAGGACACTCATCTTAATTGGAGCATTAGCAGTTTGTATATGTAACATAGTCACATTTTTAAGGTCAGTGAATGCGTCTGGTAATATATTCGCTAATACTTGTAAATGAGTTATTCTTTGAACTTCTGGTTCACACGTTTATTTTTTGAGGATCAATGATAATTCATACCAACTCATTTATTTTCCAACTGCTTTTTATCTCCCCCTGATGTTAGGAATATTAATCCATTTAGATGGATATCAATTAATTGAGCCATAAATAAATATCTCATAAAAAGGCTCTATTCGTTACCATATATTCCTAACCATCTTTTAAGGTCCCATCTATGTGCATCGTGGTGGATCGATTTCAATATATGTCGCACAACCAAAATCTTTGATGGGGCATCTTTGGTTCCTGACCAAAAACCAACGATACGGGGAGAAAGTATTACGACTTGTTGGCTTGATGTGAATTAATGTTGCAAGGAAAATAACATGTCCATAACATATGAACTTCTACTCTCATGATCATAGGTTTTGCAACCAATCATAGACGTTTAACTATCCTCTCAACAAAACATGTATTCCAATGATGATCAATAACTTGGGAATCTAATTCACTATTACAACGGAAATATATATGTGAACCTGGAATAATATGCTTGTGATCACATTAGCTAAGCCATAATCACACAAACTTTAGGTTGTGGATTTGATAACCATTTAGACGAAGCATCGATTTAAAACACTAAATGGTACCATGTTGGGATATGCATATCCTTTAATCACTTCTAGAATATTTAGGGATTCTTACCCTACTTTGGTTGGTGAATCATTAATTTCCCTTGAGAGCAAAGATGATAAGTTTAATTGTTAGCAAGAATCTTTTGATTCTTTGTTAAGTTTCACAACATCATCGACTCAGTGTGGTCTAACCGATCATGCCAACTAATTAAACAATTATGATCCATAAACTTCTGGTTTATGATCGTATATGTATTACTTGCACATATGTAATACAAATCATAAGATATGAGAGAATATATATTATAACTTCAAATTTCAAACCATCATGTTATAATAATCACTCTCTTTATCTGCCACTTGTGGTGTCCAATCTCATTATTTACATAATTATAATAATCATTCTCTTTATTTGCCACTTGTGGTGTTCAATCTCATTATTTACATAATCAATGTTGCATTTCTGATGGTCGATCTCATTATAATATGACCATCATTGCAATTTTCTCAATTATATCAATGATCATATTGATCAATATATATTCCTTTCATGGATCGGAGTAATACCAAACAAGTTTTATGGTTTTTCATTATTTTCTCAGCAATACAGATATAAAACCATATCAAGCATTTCATGTTTTTTTTTCTCGGACATACGTATATAAAGTCATATAAAGCCTTCATATCATTTTAACGATATTGCTACTTTAGTAGCATATCTCAGGCGTGACAAATGGAAAAACTTTTATCAAGTTTTCTTTTTAAATAAACTTCTTTTCACATAACATCACTAAGAAGTATTTCGATATCCGAGTCATGTAAGATTTACTAGTCTAACATCTTACAACCTTTTATAACTTAATAATGAGATTCAAGGAGTATGATACTTCGAGTATCATGTCTAAAAATACTCATACTCTTTCATGGCAATAAATCACAACTACGGTTTAATTGTTCTATTCAACACTATCTATATAAAAAATAATAACATATACAATACTGTTATAAACCAGACATTTTAGGCCCAACCCATTACTTATGGGCTTTAGGGTTTACAGTTATGTTAATCTATATATTGTAATATTAAATAGAATGAAGTATGATTATTCAGTTTTATTTTTTTTCTCTTTGGTTTTTATCAAATACGATATATAAAACGAGTTATATAAGACTTTATGAAATAAGACTTGTAAGAAAACATATATTCACACCTATCATGCTATAGGTGTACATCTAGTCGAAATTATATCTTAATGAATTAAATTCAATAAGCAATCAAAACAATCGTATAGAAAACATTTAAATATTTTGCAAGGACTATTTTACAAATGCATGCTACTATTGTAGTGTGAAGATAAATGTGTTTTATTAACACTAAAACATGTACATCACACTAAACTAGTTAATCAGTTAATGTTTTATGTTTATTAGCATCACAAGATTCACAATACTTTTACCAAATCATATATTTACTTTAGTAACATACTATCAATTAATTATTTATATACACGAGAATAAACATAAATTAATTCTAGACGCATGATACTTCTATATATTACTAAAAAAGGATGCTAGAAAAACAACATTAAATGATATATATTATTAACATATATATCCTAACAATGTTCTCAAATAACCTATAAACCCTTCACCATAACATACTCTAATTAAGATATATCAACATTCAATTAAGATATATCAACATTCCCCTGATAATATTCACAACATACATACCATAATACATATTATATCTACGCAGTAACAAATAATTTATGATAATATGCATGATTGTTGGATATCTATTAAACAATTATATATGTAACTATTTATAATTACAAATCTATATCCACCCATATTGTAATATATACAATCAATACGTCCATAATTATTTTCGACCAAAACCCGTTTCACTTATGTTAAATTAACTCATAGATATATTCATATCCTTAAAATATTTTAAGCCGTGGATCACCTAAATTTTGGTTCTTTACCACCATCGTAACCCAATAGAAAATAAATTGTATATAAAGTGATATATTAAAACTCTTAAATATATAAATAATTTAATAGGAAATATTGGTGGGGAATAGAGATAGAATTAAAGTACATAACCATGTAGCCATCTTCTCAATATTGCAAATCAAAAGAATGTAAAGCTTTTATATGAATGTTACCTTTCGGATAAGTGTTACCTTATGTATCTAGTGAAATCACCCATTCCTCGATCGGGCTGTTAAGCCTGTTAGTGACTTGAAGAAGTAGTTATGGAATCAAAGCTTAACATCAGAAGCAATTTAACATGGAGATATAAGTTATTACATCGGTTGTTAGTTGTTGGCCAAAGTATAGCGAAGACGGTTTTGAAAAAGTGGCCGGCGAAGGTTTCAGAATAAAACAGGTTGAAATCATGGGACTGCCGCTTTAGAAACTAGGGTTTTGAATAGAGTACTTTCGTGCTGATAACGTGTTGTGAAACAACAAGCCTAATAGCTAAACAATATAGCAGAGATGAAGGAAGAAAGGGATTGTTAGTTCATTAATAGGTATGATTTACAATGAGATACAATAGTGGTATATATAGGTGTACAAAACTTAGAGAGAAAGCTAATTTATTTTTGGTGTTGATAACCACATTAATAATAAATATATCCATAACACATACAACTATTTATTTTACTAAATTATAAATTAATAGTCTTTCCATGTTTAAGTCTAAGTTTGACTTTCTTTTTTTTCACTTATTTATTTGTTCTCAAATTAAATTTTTTTCTTGATTTATAATATTAGATATATATTTTAGTAAAATTATATTTACATAATTTTGTTCTCAAGAAAAAAATGATTTTATTTTTTAAATGAAACGTAATTAAAAAGTTTAAAAGCTGCAAATTACTCATTTTGGATTAATGTGGAAAAAATAAGATCCTAAAATCATGGTTTTTTAAAATTTAATTGAATATAATTGGGTAAATCTTGTTTAAATAATGAAAGATGAAGGATGACATTTGTCAACATAATAGGGTAGGCTTATGTATAAGTGACACATAAGCAAAATTAGCTTTAGTATATTAGAATAGATAGATAATGTCGTCAATTGTCTTAGACTCTTGAATGACAATAATAAAAAGTTGTGGTCAAATTTGATCTTCTTTATGTTTTATATTAGTGTGGTTATAAACTACATTTAGAAAAACATAAAGTAAGATAAAAGTCATTTACTTTATATACTCACAAAGGTTTAAAGAAATACGTATCTGAATGAGATGATGTTGATCTTCTTTATGACATTTAAAATTATAATATGATAAGTAAAATTAACGAACATTTAAAATAAAATACACATGTATGCATCCTGTTCAAAACCCATACCTCTTCTCGTCAATATGTAGGATACATGTAACGAGGCAACCGTGGCTTAGCAATTGCCACAAGTGGTTTAGCCAAGCAAAGCTCATTGTGATTTTCGACAAGCTCAATGGGCGGCTCATTACAAGGCACCTCCCAAGTGAACCCTTGGACCATCCTTGCTAACATCATTGTAGTCATGGTTGTGCCCAATGTTATTCCAGGACAACCACGTCTTCCTGTGCTAAACAAGATCAACCTCAGGTCACTATCTGAAAGAACCACTTGATTTCCTTCACTTAGTAGATGTCGATCTGGGTCGAACTGCAATGGATTTTCCCACACATTTGGATTCCTTTCCAGCCCAAAACGACTTAAGATAACGTGGCTACCCTTAGGGATGAAGTAAACAGCAACAGTGGTATCTGTTGTTGAAACATGGGGTGGAACAAAATGTATATAAGGGTGCAACCTAAAAGTTTCCTTGATGCATTGCTTTTAAGTAATTAAGTTGGGGTAGGTCGCACTCTTCGACAAGCTTTTGGCAACCAACTACATGATCCAACTCCTCGACTACTCGTTTTAGGATCGTAGGTTTATCGATCATCTCGGTGATAGCCCATTCTATTGCATTAGACGTATTATCAATTGAGGCAATCATTATTTCCTATAAGTTAATAAGACACAACGATGGCAATTGAAAAGCAAAATCTAACAAAATATTGTTTTCAGTCTTTAGGGTTTCATATGCATTTTTTTTATTTCTATGTGATGTAGATATTTCATTAGTGTTTCTAGATGCTTTTTGAAACATGCCCTTCATCTGCACTAAAAGAAGAATGATTTCTACTATGATAATCGATGGTTTTGACCAATAGGTAGTACAAGCAAGTCCCTAAGGTAAGAAAACATGCTTTAAGTTCGCAAGTTATAGGAGAAAACAGCATCCTTCATTTCATGTAGAGTCACGGGAGTACTTGCTTGAGTTGGTTTTTCATGTTTGCTTGTTGAAATATAGCAACCTCAAAAAACATAGTTAAATTCCCTTAAGTTCGTTACCAAGACAGCGAACTTTCTATTTGCCAAACATGATTTAAAACTCCTAAAAACGCTTAACACATAGAAATAAAAGAACACTACTTTCATGTGCATGTGAAAACAGTAAATAGTAATAGATGGCGAGAGACTTACAACAATTTGAGCTTTAATCTCCTCTGGTGTAAGCTTAGGATCTTCATTTGTAATAAGAACATCAAGGAGATCACATTTTTCCTTTCTTGCTCCATTGTTCCATATTTGATTTCGTTCGTCGATCAATGGATCTTGATACCTTCGAACAATTCCAATTGCAGTCTTCATCATCTTTTCATGGCCATCAAAGTCAGTCTTCCCTCTTAACCATGGGAAATAATCGGTGATGCAAAATGCGAAAAGATACTTCAGGATGGTAAAAAGTGCATCCACAACTTTAGTTTCTTCTTTACCGGCCCCCCATCTTCCATTCCTTGCCCAAAGAATCGTTTCCCAAAAAACATATTCCTCAATATGTTCCCAAAGAAATGTTGGCTCATGGTTCGAACGTTTATCATGATGCCATCAACTATAGCATCTTGTTTCTCTATTTGGTTACATATGTACCAAAGCAATAAAGCAGCTTCTTTGTCACGTTTTGGTTGGAGCCATTTGTGTATACGCGGGGCAAGCATCTCATGATGTATAATTCTTTTCATCTTCCTCCATTGTTCTCTATATGGAGTCATGGCTGTGGTGAGATATCCACCACTTATAAGATAGGATGACAAGAAATCAGGCCTTGAAATGAATACTTCATCTTGTTTCTTAAGGATCTCGCATGCAAGGTCCGGGGATGAAACTACAACTAGATGTGTTGATGGTCCTAGCTGGATGCAAAGGATCGGGGTGTCATATTTGTCCATGAACTTATGGATCCACATGGGGAAATTCTGCTTGTTTAGAAGCATCTGGATCGTGCATCCAATGAACGGCAAAGGGATTGGACCAGGTGGTAATGAAAGTTGGTTGCTTGAAGATTTCTTGGTTAGAAACCTATAAACAATAATGATAGGCAAAGGGTTAGGATGGGTTTGGGTTAGGATGAGTTTATTAAGAAATGGGTTAGGATGGGTTTAGGTCAAGATAGGTTTTTGTCAAGATGGATTTGGACATGATAGGCTAAAATTATAAAAAAATTAAAAAAAATTAAAAAAATCAAAAAAAATCAAAAAAAATTAAAAAGTTAAAAAAAATAAAAATAAAAGAAAATTAAAAAAAAGGTCCAGTGCTTGTAATAGAAACAAAAAACACTTGAAAGGAAAAAAAAAGAATGCAAATTGCTTACTTGTATCATAATATGTTTGTAATGCAGGGATTGTTTCATGAAACAAAAAATGGAGATGATTAACAAGCTTCATAAGATCATTCATGGGTTTGCTCTGCTGCCTGCATATCTATATAAACAACATTAAAAATAGCTATGATAAAGAGTTAACACCAAAGAGAAACAAGAACCGATCTAATCAGCATAATAAAAGTTCGAAGGAGTCTGTCTGTCAACTCAGTTTATAAATACTTGATTAAAAAAGTCACCATAGTTTATTTATCAGATGTGGAAATTGAACTTGTTAAAAGGAATTTGGTTCATGCTGAACAACATACCTTGTCCATCATTTGGGGCGCAAAGTGATTTCCTATATCGTGTTTGCTGCTGAGTTGGCTGGAAACAAAACGTGACCGTCAACAATCTTAATGATGATATACACAATGTATACAGGTAATTGATCCACAATCAGGGGATCCATCAATAGAAGAGCAAAATGTAAACCCGATTCCTAATGAATGGTTCTATTCGGGATCTCAAATGTGTTAAATAAAAGATCAGCTTATATTTTAACATAATAAATCGATGAGCATCAAACAATTTTCAATACCTGTAGTTTAGGCCGAAGTGCCTCAAGAGGTCCTCTAGGCTTGTCTACACCTTGCTACTAACAGTAATATTATGTTTTACATCAACTAATACATTATGGTAAAAGTTTAACCAAAAAAAACAATAGCAGTCACCAAATTCTAATTGTACCTTTCCCAGAGCCCAATCAGGTGAATCAAAATAAGCCCGTTCATGATCCTAAGTCTTAGCACCAATTCCCCTGCACTGCTCCTTACCCTACTTGCTAAATTACACCCACCTTTTAATAAATAACCCCAATCTATGAAAAAAGAACCAACTGCAAACCAATTTTGCATAAAAATAAATCAATTAAAGAATAACTTGCTTCAAAAGTATATTTGCAGACACACATACATATAACCAAATTGAATCTAGCCAGATTTGAAATTAGCCAGAAAAAGGAATTCAAATTCAAACTAAAAGAGTAGAAGTTAAGAAACCTAACCCTAAAATTGTAAAACAGTTTCAGATCAATTATAAGCAGTATTAATTTGGAAACAATGATCAACAACAACAACCTTTATTGAAACCAAATGGTGGAACCCTACTAACCTGAGATCGGAGCACCCACAATCCCTTCTCAGTTCAAGAATACCCGCAAAACAACAACACGGATTGAAGGTGTTTCTCTTCTGAATTCATAACATGTTACAGGGGTATGTAGATTGGTGTGTGATGGTTGAAGAACAATGATCCTGGAATCCAACGTTTTGGGTCATGGTTTGAATCCTGGCCAAAGCAACCGCATCATTTCCGTTAATCACCGGTGTCGGATCTTCACACGCTTTTTTCTCCGATTCCGGCTTGCAGAGAAGCTCTGTAGGGTGTGGTGGATTTTATGGGATTGGAGGGGTTAGGGGTAAGATGAAGTGAAGCAGCGTGTGTTTAATACCTACGGCTTCTTTTACTATTTAGTATTAGGGTTCTAGAAGATGGCAAATTACCGATTATACCCCTTTGGTGTCTTAAAACTTTGGGCTAAATAGCTTAAACATCCTTGTACATGGTGCTTCGTAACTTATAAATATGGTAAAATTACAATTTTGTACGTCACTTTTCCTTTATAATATACTAGTGGGAAACCCGCGCGTTGCGGCGGAGTTGACAATATGCGACGAGAACATGATACATATCATGCAATCATGAGGTCAATAAAGTAAAGATGTCATGGGAGGTGGTTCAAATATCGAAATTAGTTATACCAAAAGCACACCCGTTTAATAGTGTAATGAAAAATATCCAAATTCTATGCATCAAACACAATAAGGCAGTAAGCTGGGAGAAACTTTCCACAATTAGTGACCCGTTCTAAAATAGGGATGAGACACAAGTAACCCAAAAGCTTTATAAATCTACCTAAAACATGTTTCAGTAGTGGCTCGTGGTGGCTCTGGGCTGACAGGTCGACTTTTAGGGTGGTAATTTCACTAAACGGGGATTGCCCAATGTTTATTTGTAATGCATAGTTGCATACAACCTCCAAAATCATTAAATTGAAAGATAAAGGTTATTTTTTTGATAATATAGTTTTTGTGATCCTAACTAACAAATTAATAATTAATAAAATCTACACAATAGATTAAAAAAAGGGTTTGCTGGTCAACCTGATCCCACCTCAATTTGCCTGGAAATTGTCAAAAGCTCGAGCAAGGATATTGTCATCAAATTCCTTCATCATGTCCCATGGTCCCTCACCTACTCCAACAAAAGTGTGAACGTGGCAAAAATAAAAGAAGATATAAAGACGTCAGTCTATTTGTGGATTAGAAATAGATCTACTAAGAATATTATCTGGAGGGATTGGTGTAATTTTAATTTTAGTGGCCTTAGCATTTTGCTTATGGCTTTTTTCTAATGAAAGGTGTTGTTAAAAAAACTAATGCTATTGAGAATGGATATTCGCTATAAAACAGAAAAAAGAGACTTTCTTAGTATTATTGCTGATGAGTTTACACATGTAAATCGTAAAAAGATGGAAGTTGAGAGTTTATCTAGCTTTCACAATCGCCTCGATTGTTCTCCTTTCTGAGGACTTAGTTGACCATGGCTAGTATCAACACTTCTTGGGACCTGTGTACAAAGGTGCATTTTAGCATACAAGACGCATGCATGATAGTGGTTAGACTTTCCAAGTTTAAAAAGAGTCATTTCTAGTACGAACTCATATGGTGTGGGTTGTATTGGGTTGACCGGGAGACACTTTTTATCCCTTTTTTTTATAAATAAGTAATGTGTTGCTTATGATTATCAACACTCTTAAACCCTAGAATTGATCAATGATAAAAACCCTATTCAATTTAATACTCTTAATATACTGATTCTATAATGCTAACCAGTGTCAGTATCATTACTGCCATAAACAACACCAGGGCAATCATTCAAGATTCTTTGAGAGCGTAATGAATTGCCAAACTTTGGTGTCTCCCGGAATTGGAGCCACTCTGCACACCTGTGCAACAGTAAACAAGAACATAACTATGGTTAAAGTTCATAATATAGTCATTTATAAAATCAAGATAACAACATAAACCTCAGATGGTGAAAAGAACATTTTTCTTAACGGACTGGGTAGAAAGAGAAAATAAAGA
Organism: Helianthus tuberosus; assembly: GCA_030545235.1. Taxonomy (NCBI): domain Eukaryota; kingdom Viridiplantae; phylum Streptophyta; class Magnoliopsida; order Asterales; family Asteraceae; genus Helianthus; species Helianthus tuberosus. The sequence goes on along the minus strand of CM060377.1, from coordinate 65,910,527 downwards.
TGTACCGCTTCTGCACTAAAGCATGAACCGCAATATATTTCATTATGCTCAAGCCTGCCACCATGTCTTTGCAAAGGCTTCTCAATCTATAGAGGTTCACACGACCAATAAAGTTTAAACAATAAATTGAATAAATATATAAATGGACTAAAGATTGACATGCCACATGATCTTAAAAGTAAAAGCTCTTAGTAAGTAACATGGTCCAGTTATTTAGGTAGAGTATTAACAGTAAGACAAGTCAAACGCGTGTCTTACACCGACCAATGTAAACAAGCAGGTCAATCAAGATCAACCCATTAATATATACAAAATCATAGATAAAAACATAAGCTTAATGATGGCACATCAATAGAACAATTAATGACCATTTAACAAATATATGATGTCAAGATGTTGCTCCCCACTTATATCCATGGCATCAAGACTAAGTAGAGTACATGAAACAACTAAAAATGTGATATGAAACTGCAGTTAAAAGCAATACATATCACTGGTGGTGTAAAACTTCAAATGAAAATATATTCACTAACAAAACAGGTCATCCTCAATCTCCATGGATAAAGCTCATATTTCTTCCTCTAGGCTGCTCTCAGCCTCTTCCATACAAAGCAGAAACTGCTCAAGGAAAGAGCAGTTTACATTTGCAATTGGATATCCTAACACGAACCTGCTCAAGTTTCCACAGCCATCATCGTTAGGCTTGCTCCAACGATTGAAGGCCGTTCGTGGTGTGTTGTTGCTGCTGTGTGGTATTATTCAACAATTACTCCCATAGATTAAAGCGGATTCATGAGGATTTTGAGAGGAACCAACAAAGTGAAGCAGCAGATGTAGGATGAAGGGAAGACGACACGCTTCATCTCCACAAATCCCACAAATCCCAATTTTATGCTTGAATGCACCTAATGCCTTTGACTACCTAGGATGGGTCGATCTGATATTATTAAACTTTAGGATAAATACGAAATATTGAAACTTTATTGTATAAAATAATATACATGGAGGAAAGATAAAACTTGTAAAGAAAGGATGTGTCTGTGTGAAGACAGGCCAGTATAAACAACACTTAAGATGTGAATCATACGCTACATGTAATCATGAACTTTAACTCGAAAACAAACATCAATACCTTATTATTAACAGTTGTTGTGAAAAATTCGTTTGTGGTCCATATCTTCTCATCAAGGAACTGTTTCCTGGCTTCATAAGCAATCTGAACGGCGCACTCAACACCCCCCTAGCAAAAGTCATAAACTTCTGCAAGCTTTACAGTAACATTTCCCCATAGTTATTTTCCTTCAAGGTCTTTTTGATATCACCTGTTTATAAACATTAGAGGAGTTCGAGAAAACAGATCCGAAAATCCTCAAATCCCTTGTCGGAATCTTAATGATTGTGCTCTTATCACACTCAAAAGGTTCAGATTCGCCGGACCTATCGAATCGCATCCACACAAATTCGCATAACCGGCCTTGTAGAATCAGGTCTGTTGAGATAACCATAGCTTAACAAGGGTGGGGGAAACATAGGGGGGGCAATTGAGGAGACTGATTGAAGCCAGGACGATTGGTATGAAAAGGGGTTACCAGCTTACCATTATTCAATGCTAATCCACGCTGAAATTCCACAATTGCCCAGAGCATTCACATCCAAACCATCAAATTATACATGCATTCTACTAAAAAAACAACTCATATATCAATATATTTTCACTAAAAACAAATACTTTTTCTCTCCCTTTCTCAATTAAATAATATTATCATCACATTTTTCTCTCTCCTTCACTCACAACCACTTTCAATATATATTAAAAAAATTATACTTGGTGAACAGTGTCCCCCCAAATATACAGATGAACAGTAACATTTTCTCTCTCCTCCACTCACAACCACTTTTTATACCCTTTATAATATAAAAACTCCCTCTCACATATTTTGATGGATAGAATGTGAATGCTCTAGTGTCTTAAACTTGAGTGGAAATTCCAGTTTAACCGGCTTTTGCTCTTTTGTACAAACCGTTTCAAAAATTGTACTCGTGGTAAAATTACGATCTTGTACATCACTTTTCCTTTATAATATATTATAGATATAGATTATAGATAACTTGTACATCGATCCTTAAAAATATTAGGCAATGATTTGACAAATACATAATTAGATCATGAGAAGATATCTCATTAATTATTAAGATAACAAGATACCTATAAAAAAAGAATAAAGTTCGAGTTATCTTAAAAGAAGATGTTGGAGCTATCTTGCTTTAGGATAATCGTATATTTTTTCTTTTTTTTTAACTTCAAATTTCTTTTATTTTTGTCGTCTGTGTGACTTTAACCCAAGACCTCCTCTCCCAAGGTGTTAAAAGACTTTGTCTTTACCAATGGACCACCACCACATTGGTTAGGATAATCGTATATAAACAGTCGTCTTCAAACAACAACTATTGTTTTATACTTTCAGAATTTTAGGAATTCTCTCAAGTAAGAAGATTAAATCTTAACATTGTCTAGTTTGTTAAAGAGTGTTTTATCTATTGGATTTAGATGTACGGATTTGATAGTTCACTGACCGATCTATACTTATAAGAGTTACATTTTAAGCAGAGAACAAATTAATCCATTAACTTGATTAATTGGTGATCACGAATGAAACTATATATATAGGGTTAGGTTAAAATGAGAACCACCTTAAGTTGTGAGAACCATGAGAACTAGGCCATCCAAAAGGTTTTTCCAATAAAAAACAAAAATTTCACAAAAATCTTAAAAAATCACTTGTTTTAGCAAAAAAAAATTAAAAATTCCGCATACACAATTTACATGAGGTGTAAAAAAAATATTTATCGTCGTAACAAAATTTACATCAAAGTTAAGATAGTACTTTGGATATCCTTCTGAGATAGTACTTTGGACCCTTGGATTCCAAAGTGCTATTCCAAAACTATTATTTGATTCAAAGTTAAAAGACCCTTTGGTAGTCCACGCGATTGATAAAATCACTTGAAAAAACATGTATATAGGACTACTTCATTATTTAAAATCACATGTACGTGGAAGAAGTGTTTCTAGATTGGGGTCTGTTTTCAAAGTGAGATTAGGTAGGTAGTTCACCGATTGATATAGCGGCCTTGAGGGAGAGGTAAGGGTGTCGGGACTTAAGGGAGAGGTAGGGGTGTTGGTATCGGACATCAGGGAGAGTTAATTGCAAATCTACAGCCCGCTGATGGAGTTTATCAGTTTATCGACTTCAGAAGTCCACTGGGTGAGACGGTGGGCATGCTGGAAGTCCGCTGATGTTGATGGTGGGCTTCAATTCTGGACTATTTCGATGCACTCGATCACAGGGAAGTGATGTTGATGGAAGACTCAAGTCCGCTGCTAATCCATGCGGACTACAGGAGTCCATGGAACATATATATTTATATATAACATTTATTGAAACATGTATTTTTATTTTGATGGGTTCTATTGATAAACATTATGCTATTGAAACAAATCTTGAATTATCACAAATATCAAGTGATCTTCCATTGTAACAGATATGTTTGATTAACTTGAATATATACATAATAAAGATCTATTCACGTAATCTTCTGTTGGAGGGTATTCCAAGACTAAAAATTTGACATGGGTGGTGTGACGCCTCGCTTTTTGAAACTTACTTTAATTAGAAAGATTATTCATGTACCCATTTTTTTGGAAACTTACATATGTATCGTATTCGTATTTCGCCTCCGCCTTCGTAATTCGTAACTTGGATCGTACTAAAACGCAATCATTTTATCTAAATTATACTTTGATTTATCATACTTTTTTAGTTTCGAATCTTATGCATACTTGATACAAATTCGTTATTCTCGTATACACATACAAAATTCTTATGCAAACAATCAAAAATACGCGATCTTGATATTTATTATATGTTTAAACACTTGATTCTACGTTCACAATACACAACCTATACTATTATTTTATACAAACTTATTACTTAATTTCATGTAAATTAAACATTAATATATAGATATGTTTAATAAGTTACCTATCATATATTAATATTACATAATATATATTATAATATCCAACATAAAGTTGCCAAAATATAAAAGTTTTTGGTTAATTTTTGGTTCACAACACCCAACTAACTTCATTTATTACACATCTAACACTCACCTACTTGTCTTTAATACTCACCTAACTCACATTTAACACTAACCTAACCCTCCACACTATAAATACATGTCTTTCACACTATCTTAACACTTTACACTCCCTCAAATCACTCTCAAAACCTCTCAAATTCATCCAAATTCCCATTGTTGCAGATTCATACATTTGCTTAAAATGATGAGTTTTGAGCACTTTTCTTCTACTTTTCTCATATTTTCTTGTACCAATCTACTTGGATGACCTTCAAGGATGTTATCCAAGATTCACCAAGGTGTAATCACGTGATACATCACCCACACTTGTTTTTTCACCTTGGTTTACCATGATAAACCTGTGGAAACATTCCTAGAGGTGTTCCAAGTTTTGTGGATACCATGGTTTACCACTTTCTATCATTAGAAAACCCTAAAATTTCTCCTCCCTCCTCCCTTCTGGGAATCAAACGGCAGCTCCATTCCGGACATTTCTGCGGCAACATCTTCAACATTAAGAGCAGCTAGTGGTGGTTAATCAGGCGCTTCGTTTAGTTTTGGCCTGGGTAATAAACCTTTTACGGGCCCAACAAACTTACTGGACTTGAAGACTACAAAGGACAGTAGAGCTTGCAGAAAACATTAACTCAAAAAATCTTCATCAAGCTACCGCAGCTCACACCGCTGAAACCGCTGTCGCACCGCAAGCTTCAAAGTCCTCCCGCCACAAGAGAAAGAACCACAACAACAACAGTAGCAAGAATTGGGCTGTCACAGCTGCCGCTCTGCTCCAAGCAGTACCAGCTCAACCGCAACCTCAAAACCGCCAAGTAGCGGCACCGGTGACTAATGCACCGCTGGCCAAGCGTGCATATACTGGTCCTCACCCGGCTTGCTCTACCTAAACTTATCATCATCCTATGGGGATCGCATGCAGGTTTTGTGTTAACTGTAACATGTACGGCCACTTTACTGCCAATTGTCGTACTGGTCCACGTCAAGCTCCAGCTCAAGCTCAAGGTCAAGGTCCTGCACCACAAGCTCTCCTTCCTACTCCCAAGGGCCAATAAGCAGCTCATGCACCCGCTGCTCAAGCTAGAGCTTGCTTTGCATGTGGTGATCCCAACCACTTTGCAAACATGTGCCCTAACAGAGTGGTGAAGCAAGAGCCACAGCAGGCGCCGCAATAACATCAACAGCAGCAGCCTGCGGACGTGCTTTCAACATCAACGCCCGCCAGGCTCAAGCAGACAACAACGTGGTTAATGGTACGTTCCTTGTGAATTGTATATATGCTTCGTGTTTATTTGATACTGGAGCCGAAAACTGTTTTGTCGTTTGAATTCGAAGAGCTCCTTAATCGTAAGCACGCCCATCTCCCTACGACGTTCGACGTTGAAGTTGCCACTGGAAGAACCGTCGCTGTAAATTCCGTTCTACGTGATTATACTCTTGAGCTCAACAATCACATCTTTCCTATCGATCTTATCCCGATGCAGCTTGAAAGTTTTGACATCATAGTAGGCATGGATTTTCTCCGTGAACATCGTGCTAAAGTTGTTTGCTTCGATAAAATGATTCGTTTCTCGCTCACTAATGGTGATCAATTGTGTGTTTACGGTGAAGTCGCATAGAAGAAACTCCAACTTATGTCGTGTGTCCAGGCTAGCAAGTATCTCCGTAAGGAATACCAAGCTTTCTTGGCGCACATTGTAGTAGCGGAGAAAAAGGAAGTTAAGGCAATAGATAAGGTGCCTGTGGTTCGTGTTTTTCCTCGTGTCTTTCCTGATGATTTACCTAGTTTACCCCCGAGCCGTGATATTGATTTTCGTATTGACCTCATTCCAGGAGCCATTCCTGTTGCTAAATCTCCTTATCGCCTCGCTCAGTCCGAAATGCGTGAACTCTCGAGTCAACTCCAGGAATTACTTGACAAAGGCTTCATTCGCCCTAGCACCTCTCCTTGGGGCGCACCAGTTCTTTTCGTCAAAAAGAAGGACGGGTCGTTCCGGATGTGCATCGACTATAGGGAGTTGAATAAGCTGACTATCAAGAATCGCTATCCCATGCCTCGAATCGATGATTTATTTGATCAATTACAAGGTGCTACGTGTTTCTCGAAGATTGATTTACGCTCAGGCTATCACCAGTTATGAATCCAGGAGGAAGACATACCGAAAACCGCTTTTCGAACTCGATACGGCCATTATGAATTTGTCGTAATGCCCATTGGTTTAACTAACGCACCCGCATTTTTCATGGATTTGATGAACCGTGTGTGCAAACCATTTCTTGATTGTTTCGCCATCGTATTCATCGACGACATCCTTATCTATTCGAAGTCGAAAGCCGGACACGCGCAACATCTACGTTTGGTTCTCGAATTACTCCAGGGGAATCGACTCTATGCCAAGTTCTCCAAGGGTGAATTTTGGCTAGAGGAGGTTCAATTCCTAGGTCACATCATAAATAGTCAAGGTATACACGTCGATCCCACGAAGATCGAAGCTGTTAAGAGTTGGGTTACTCCAAAGTCACCATCCGATGTTCATTCATTCCTCGGATTGGCGGGCTATTACCGTCGACTCATCGCTGACTTCTCGAAAATCACCGTTCCGCTTACTTCTTTGACGCATAAAGACAAGCCTTTCGTTTGGGGAACTGAACAAGAGATTGCCTTTCAAACTCTCAAGCATATGCTCTGCAATGCTCCTGTACTCGCTTTACCCAACGGAAACGATGACTTCGTTGTCTACTGCAATGCCTTGAACCTTGGTCTTGGTTGTGTTCTTATGCAACGGGACAAGGTTATCGCTTACGCATCTCATCAGGTCAAGATCCACGAGAAGAATTATACAACCCACGCTCTCAAGCTTAGTGCAGTTGTTTTGCATTAAAGATTTGGCGACACTACATTTATGGTACCAAGTGTACGGTCTTCACCGACCATAAGAGCCTGCAACACATCTTGAGTCAAAAGGAACTGAATATGCGCCAACGCCGATGGGTTGAACTTCTTAATGGTTACGACTGTGAGATTCGTTAGCATCCTGGCAAAGCAAATGTCGTTGCCGATGCTCTAAGCCGACGAAGCTATTTGCATAGCGTTCGTAATATCCAAGCCCAGTATAATCTCGAAGCTCTCATCCGTGACGCTCAGCATGCTTGTTTTACCGGACGCACTTTGAAGAAGGAAAGGATTATCAATAATGGCGAGCAATTGGTGAATAAATCGAATGGTATATTCCATTATCTAGACCGAGTTTGGATCCCCAAGCGCACCAACTTACGACAAATTATGTTGGACGAAGCGCATAATTCTCGATATTCTATTCATCCTGGTGCCGACAAGATGTACCATGACCTCCGTCAACGGTATTGGTGGCCTGGAATGAAGAAGGATATCGCTATCTATGTTTCGAAGTGCCTGACTTGTTCTAAAGTCAAGGCCGAATAGCAAAGACCCTCTGGCTTACTTGTGCAACCTGAGATCCCTATGTGGAAATGAGAGAGTATAGCTATGGACTTCATAACGAAACTTTCGCGCACGCCATCAGGTCACGAGAGCATTTGGGTTATCGTTGATCGTTTAACTAAATCTGCTCATTTTTTGCCGATACGAGAAGACTTTAAGGTAGAAAAATTAGCCCGGATCTACACCGACGAGATCATTTGTCGACACGTGACGCCTCGTGACATCATCTCTGACCGCGATGGTCGGTTTACCTCGCGTCTTTGGGAAATATTTCAATCTGCTCTCGGTACTACTCTTAAGCTAAGTACCGCTTTCCATCCCTAAACCGACGGTCAGACTGAAAGAACGATTCGTACCCTTGAAGACATGCTTCGCTCGTGTGTCATAGACTTCGGTGGTAATTGGGACGCGCACTTACCTTTGGTCGAATTCTCGTACAATAACAGTTATCAATCTAGCATCCAAATGGCACCATTTGAGGCATTATACGGAAGAAAATATTGATCGCCTATTGTATGGCATGAGATCGGAGACGCGCAAATAACCGGTCCTGAGCTGTTGCAAGAAACGACTGACAAAATCCTCCAAATTCAAGACAATCTGCTGAAAGCTCGGAGTCGTCAGAAAAGTTACGCAGATAGACGTCGCAAGCCTCTTGAATTTGATGTTGGCGATCACGTACTCCTAAAGGTTTCACCTTGGAAGGGTGTGATCAGATTCGGCAAGAAGGGAAAGCTTGCGCCTCGATATGTTGGACCCTTTAAAATCCTGGAAATGATTGGCAAAGTGGCCTACAGACTCGAACTACCAGAGGAACTTAGCAACGTCCACCCGACTTTCCATGTTTCGAACCTCAGAAAGTGTCTGGCTGAGTAGAATTTACAAGTACCACTTGAGGATCTACAAATGGACGAAACATTACACTTCGTGGAGAAGTCTGTCGAGATCATGGACCGAGAGACCAAGAAGCTCAGGCGCTCACGCATTCTCATTGTGAAGTTCCGCTAGGAAGGCAAACGCGGCGCAAAGTTCACCTGGGAACTCGAAAGTGATATGAAGGCGAAGTACCCTCAGCTTTTTGTTATGTCTGCACCTTAATTTCGGGACGAAATTCCCTAAAGAAGGGGAGGCTGTAACACCCCGTGTTTTGAAAGTCAAAGTACAAGTCAAAGTCAAAGTCAAAGGAAGAAAAGATTGCTAATTGCGAACTGTCAATCCTTGCTTAACTATTGATTGTACACCTTTACTTGTAATCGAATTCTATTATTTGATTGACTTTAGTTGTATTATGTGGAGTATCTATAACAATCGAGGTTTAATCGACGTTTATCGTTAATCGCATCGCAATCGCATTCGCAACTTGATTTATAGATTATGTATATTGTTTTACGTGTGTGTGCTACTTATGTGTTACTTGTGCATGTTTATATTATGTTTGTGGTGATTAATCGAAACGCAATCGCAACTCTATCGCAACGCAATCTAATCTCAAACGTTAAACGCAAGTTTATTTATGATGATTATATGTTAGATATAGTATTTGTGTGACTATTAATTAAATCTATCGCATCGCTTAATCGACACTAGCTTAAATGCATCGCAACGCTCAACGCGCGAATCAAAACATCGAAAACCAACTCACGGCAACCTTCGATCGAATGACCATTCGATCGAATGGTCATCCGTACGGATGACCATCCGATCGGGTTGCCATCCGATCCGTCACCATGCACCACCTTTCCTCTTTTGGAAACCTATAAATACCCCCTGTCACATCACAAACAGTGATGTGACAGCTCTCTCGTTCGACCAGCGCCTCCAGCCCGCTTTTCTCTCGATTTCTCGCGATTCTTGTAAGTTTTCAACTCAAATCTTGTACATCTATCATCTACACACACTTCTTCATCATTTTCACCTTTGAATCTTAACTTTTAACCATGAAATCAACTGATTTGAGGTGTTCTAGGGTGATGTCATCATGGAGTTCCTATGAACTTCAAGATCTGGCGTCATTCCACCAAGAACCACTCATATCTAAAGGATTTCAACATAATTTAACACGGATTTCACCTAAATCTAAACATTTTCAAGATGTAGAAGGATTGAAGGATGTTTCACAACTTTCTTTCAACTCTTTTACACTCAATGCACTCAAAACCGATAGAATCGGAGCTCATTCAGGCCTTCCACTCATTTCCTAGTGAAGTGTCGGTCTGAGATCTGATTCCTATCAACGAGATAACTGACTTAGCGGGTTGAACATGAAAGACCGTCAAGAACAGTTAACTGGTCAAACGGGGTGATTCCCATCCGATCAGGTAACTTGGACTTGGTGGGATTTCCGTTGTTTAGAACGTTGTCATACCGTCTAGATCAAACCGGAAACTTTCAAACTTAACAAAATGTCCAAGTTTTCAAAACGATCAGGTTGTGGAATGGATTGCTGTCCGATTGGATTGCCGTCCGATCGGATTGCCATCCGATCGAATGATAATCCGATCGGGTTGCAACTTGTTCTTCAACACTTGAACTTTTCACAACTTTCAATGCATATTCAAAATCAGCGCCATCCGATCGGATTGCCATCCGATCGAATGACCATCCGATCGGATTGCCATCCGATCGAATGACCATTCTGCTGTGAACTTGTTCTCTGAGAAATGTCTCGCTAGACGGATCACCATCCGATCGAACGACCGTTCGATCGAACGACCTGAAAAGTAGAGATACTTCTCTGATTTTAAAATGCTACAACGAAAACTTCAAAGCCATCATACACAAACACATCTATCCCAAGCGAGTGGCAATCCGACCGAATGACCATCCGTCCGGATTGTCATCTAATCGAATGACCATTCGTCACTTGGTTCACTCATTCCCGTTTTACTCGCTATTCACCGCTTATGCTATCGTTTTGTAATCAGGCTAACTTTCCAGCCCCTTCAATCCAAGACGGCGTTTAGTTATTAAACGCTATCTGTGAGTATACTCGAACCCTTTTTTGCTTTACGCACTTTTGGGTGTTACATACGTCACTTATTCAAATCACAATCGACACACAACGCAAACACTTTTATACCCTGACCGTTACTGCATGTTATACGTGTTATTCGATGAATGCTTGTATGTTATGTTTACACAGTGATTGTTGCCTGACACCTTAGCAATGATAGTACTATAGTTTGGACTCAGCACCTGTCGTGGACAGGGGTTGTTAAGGGCTTTACTTCACGTGTCCCAGTGGGGATATGTGTTGCGCATTCTATAAATCGCAGTCACGTCTGTGCATATTTCATTGTTGATAACCTACCATCTTCACTTTGCTACATGTTACATGCTGGTTATGCGTAAAACGATTTCGCTATCTATTATACTATTAAACTTGTATGCTCACCTTTACACAATGTGTATTGACCTCTATTTTAACCTATGTGACAGGTGTTTAGGATGATGTCCTTGCTTGCTATCTTTTGTGGAATCAAGATAGGATGGGTCTAGAAACAAACAATTTAAATTCTGAGTTGTCGAAACAATTTATTGTCTTTGAGATACTATGTCTGTAATAATTGTTTTGCTGGATATGTTTTGGTATGGGACTTAACGTTAAATATTCGGTAATATTAGTTGTTATGGATTTCTCCTGGACAATATGTTTCGCTCAGTGCCACGCCCCGATATTTCCACCATCGGTTGGGGTGTGACAGTATTCTCATATTAAGCCACTTGTTGGATAATTGAAACTGTTTGCGATAAACTCAAAAGTTTCGGTAACGGAAGATTAAAAGCGTCAACATGTTAAATCTTACCCCTGAGTGACCTTTTAACGAATCCAGAACGTTATAATGTTGATCACACTCTTGGGAATACCTAACATCGGCCGTTTAGGGCTTCGATGCCGTTAAACGATAATACGCACAAGTGTGTGCGTTAAAAGGGTTAAAAGTGTCAACATGTTAATTCTTACTTCTGAATGACCTTTTAACGAACCCGGAGCATCGTGATGTTCGATAATACTCACGGGAATGCCTAATATGGATTATATAAGGCTTTTATGTCGTTAAACGATATTACGCACACCTTTGTGCGTTAAAAGGACTAAAAATGTCAACGAGCGAAAATACACCTTTGAGATAGCTTTTAAATGAACCGGGAACTCCGTAACGCTCATTCATACGGCCGGATGCACCTAAGGTTGGTCATTAAAGGTTCTTGTACATTATATTAACAATACATATGATTATATAAGGTTTTGTGCCAAAAATGACAATAATAAAAGTTTAAAAAACATATAAAAGATACAGGGACCAAAGTTGTTAAGCTGCCAAACTTGACTTGGGCTGGACACCGGCTCGCGGGCCGCGTAGACCTGGGCCGAGGGAGGTCGCTGGCCGCCAGAGCCCATCAGCTGGAGAATTGTTTTTTTTTTTTTGTGTCTTTGCTTGTTCACCACATATACAACCCATACTCACATAATTCAATTCTAGGGGCTCTTAGATGGTTTTAAAACCTGGTAATACACCTGTAATGATCTTGTAATCCCTCTCAAACACTTGGCAATCATCCAAGAGATCTTCAAACACTATATATAATAGGAGTGTTCATCATTCATTTTTCCTTGCACCTCTCATTTCTCCTCTCTATCACTCTAAGTTGGAAGTTCCTGACTATAAGGAGCATCCCATTGAGTTCTCTTCAGTCCCTAGGACACTTGTGAGTGTTCCTTTCGTGACTAGTTTCCGCTTTATAAGCTTTTAAGCCAAGAGTCAAGCGTTATCGTAATAACGCTTTGACTTTTAGTTAGACCTTAAACGGTAAAGCCATTGTTCTCAACGAACATGGCTACATGATCGTAATTAGGTAGGTGTTAATCTCTCAAAAGGGCACCTCCTAAGAATCACGTTTGCTTGGTCAATTGGCGAGTCAAAGTAATATTAATTTTTAAAAGTCAACGGGTCAATTTTTAAAATAATTGCGATATGAGTTTAAAAGTGCTCTAAAATATGTTTTATCACTTAAACAACTTGGTAATAATTATTAGAACATGTGTAAACATGTTCGGCTCGTCAATTCCAGTTTTAGGGTCGGTTCGCAACCGAAAGTCGCGTAGTTTGACTTCTACGTTGACTTTTGGTTATAAACCGAATTAGACTAGTGTGCTACTGATTGTAGGTTCCGTTATGATCGAAATATAATGTCGTATAACCCCATAAGGTTATATTACACGATCGGACTAGGAATCTGAGTTTATGTGCATGTTCCGTTATTATGTCGTGATTTACACTACGTCAAAAGTAGGCTACGGCCACACTTTTGGCAAAACCGCCCAGTCACACATTTGAAAATTTGTGTGGCTAAAGGTCATTCATAACATTTTAAAACACTTTTAGCCACACATTATATTATTAATGTGACAATTATATACCAGTTCAGAACATTTAGCCACACTTTTAGAAAATTATGTGACATGCATTAGCCACAACTCGAGATGTGTGGGCAAAGGTGACCTATAGCCATATATTTTTGTTTCATGTGACAAAAAGTACATGTCTTTGATACTTTTAGCCACACTTTAAGAAAAAAATTGTGACAATTACTAGCCACGCTAGCAAAGTGTGGCCAAATGTGATATACGACCACAATATTTGTTTTCATGTGACCAATAACACATGTATTCAAAACATTTAGCCACACTTTAAGAAAGAAACAATGACTTTTATTAGCCACACTAGCAATGTGTGGCCAAATATGATCTACAGCCATAATATTTGTTTCATGTGACTAAAACCAGATATATTCGAGACCTTTAGCCACACGTTAAGAAAAAACAGTCACACTAGAAAAGTGTGGCTAAATATGATCTACGGCCACATTACATGTTTGAAAATGTTGTTAAAAGCTAATACAAATGACCACATATATTATTTTGTATGACCAAAGATAGACAATAGCCACACTTAAAATTACAAAATTTCATGTGGCTTTACATAGATATTCGACACACCATAATCACTTTGTTTATTATGTGTGACGAAATGATATCAAATGTCACGGTAAAAAAGTGTGACCAAATGTTAAACTTACTACATCTTTAAATATTCCCCCCAAAATATTTCATCATAAAATTTAAACTTCCCCCCTAAAATATTTCATCCTAAAAATTTCCCAAAATATTTCATACTAAAGTTCCCCCCCCCCCCCCCCCCAAAAAAAATATCTCATACTAAAACTTCCCTCTCAAATAATATTCTCATTTAAAAAATTAAATTATTTTGTATTAAAAAACAAAAAAATCTTACTACGTAGTTAAAAATTCAAACTATTATTAAATATTATATATTTTAAGCCAACTTTTTTATTACTCATTTTCTTCTAAATAATACTTAATATGCATATCAGTACTCGCTTTTTGGTGTTTTCAGTACGGGCAGTTTTAGTTCGATACGGTACCGGTATTTTATGGAATTTTATGTTGGTGCACTACATCTGTCGACTTCGTCTTGTATCGAGTCTTTCTAGTTAGAATAGATCAGGGCACATAGAACGAGAAAATGTGATAGAATTAGTGAGATTTCGCTTGAACAATAGTTTAAGTTGAAGGTTTCGCTTGAAGCATCTCAAGCGAAATCATTTCATCAGATTTCGCTTGAGACATGCTGATGTCTATCCCAAGCGAAACCTTGAAGTCTATATATAGGAGGTTAGTGTCAAGCGAAATTATAAGTTGTTTTTGTGAGATTTCCATACCGAGGTGCTGCCGGTGTGAGAACTGATTGTAATTGTGTTCATATCAATACAAATCAGTGTTAAAGTGAAGATTCAGCTGTTTTAAGTCAAATACTTGTTTTCCGCACCTGTATTTGATGGAATTCCTCTGAACCGACTCGTTAAGGTCGCGAACACGATCCTTACAATTGGTATCAGAGCTCAGGAGGAGGAGTTCTGCAAAATTCAGCCGAAATTGATTAAAATCTCTTACTTCTACACCTTCTTGTAACAGTTCAGAAACTTTTCACGGTCAAAATCAATTCATTTTCTCACCGATTGTGTAAAAGTGCATACTAATCAATCCTTGAAAGTTTCATAGCAAAATTCGACCTAAAAGTGATCAAAATCGACCTTCGAATGGATTTCGCTTGAAGAACAAAGCTTCATTGGACGATTTCGCTTGAAATTTCAAGCGACACTTAACATTTCGCTTCAAACAAGTTTCGTTTTCGCTTAAAGGTTTTCGCTTCAAGGTTGTCGCTTCAAGGTTTTCGCTTCAGAAAGTTTCGCTTCAAGTATTTCGTCTCAGAGATTATCTGATTTCGCTTCAAGGTTTTCGCTTGAGGGTTATTCAATTGACAATTTCGCTTCAAAGGTTGTTCAGTTGATTATTTCGCTTGAAGAACACAAAGTGACTATTTCGCTTGAAAGAATCTGTTATTGAGTAACGTGTTAAGTCAGTATGGATTCCGGGTTCTATAATGCGTTTGCAACACCGTCATCACCAGCTGCGATTGCTCATGCCATGAATCTTGAAAACGAGACGGGAACCACTCAGAAACCCCCGAAATTGATGAGTATTGAAGAATACTACGGGTGGAAAGATCGCTTTGAAAACTGGGTTCAGGCAAATCATCTCAGATCGTGGGAATGCATATTGAAGAAGTATACATTACCTCGAACAGATTTGCAAGTCATCAAAGAAATATCCGAGTTCACTGATCAAGAACGAGCAATGTATAGAGCTGAGAAAATGATGATTAGTTTGTTGCAGCAGGCGATAAAAGAAGATATATTCATTCTGTTACAGCACGACAAAACTGCTAAGTCAATCTGGGATGCCCTAAAGGTCAAGTTCGAGGGAAGCGAAAACATGATCAAAAGCAAGAAAGCGTTACTAAAGAAAGAATTTGATTTGTTTTGTAGTTTGCCAGGAGAGGATACTAAAAAGCTAATCGAGAGATACTGTCATTTGGTGCGATCTTTATCTATGTTGGGTGTTGAAAAAGGTCATGAGGAGTGGGTGGATAAATTGGCAGACGCGTTACCTCAAAAGGAGTGGGGAACGTATTTGATGATCTTGAAGAATACTGGTGTGTATGATGGATTGACAATCTCACAGTTTATAGAGAAAATTGAAAGTCAAGATCTGGAGCAATAGAAAATAGCTAGGATGAACAGTCCGAGTGGTCAACAGGATATTAAAATGTACTACAAAGGTAGCATTCCGGTTTCAGAATTTGAGAGAAGTCCGAAAATTCAAACTGCTTTCAGTGCTGGTGATTCATCTGAGAAAACTGATCAGGGTTCGAACAAGAATAGCAGCGGGTTTTCATCATTTTCGAGTGTGAATCCGAAAGAGACTAACACAAGTTTTCAGTCTCAGAGTACAAAAACAGGAAATGGATACGTGATTCAATGCAACATAGCTCTAAATCTTCCAGAAGGTCAAAGTTTCTCTGAAGACACGGCTAAAGACCATATGGCACTTCTGGGTTCAGTTCTGTTATCCTATGAAGGTCTTGTTGCTGGTCGGATCGGCAATCCTATGCTTACTAAAGAGGATTACGATCAGATAGACGCCGAAGAGATGGAACTTATGGACATAAAATGGTGTCTCGCAAGTGTTCTTCGACGAGCTGAGAAATTCAAAACAATTACCGGGAGAAATGACTTTCTTGATGCTTGTGTATCTACTTTAGGTTTTGATAAATCTAAACTTACTTGTTTTAGATGCAGGGAAAAAGGCCATTTCAAGCGGGAGTGCAAGAACAGGGAAGCTAGTGGTGCTCAGAATCCGTTTGGAAAAGATGATTACTACCGGAAAGCCATTTATCAGCAAGTTGGTCAATCACAAGATTCACAGACAGCTCATGGTAGAAAGATTGAGGATTCCAAGAGAGCGTGTGTGGTAGATTTCAACTGGAGCAACTATATATCTTCTGATAGCAAAGCATGCATAGTTGATCAAGATGATGAAAAACTACCTGAAGGTTTTAGTTGGGATATGTTTGTGGATGAAAAGGGAGAGTTCAAAGCGTTCATTGCCAAGATCATCCGAGAGCCAGATTTGTTTGCTACTTGGATGAGATCTATCGGGGAGAATGTGAAAAGTGAAGATGAAAAGTCTGTGTCAACCGATGAAGGGTTAGATAGTACTGATAAATTTTCAGAGATATCTGGAGAAATTTCAGAAGATTTAGATGAAAGTTTACAAAGTTCAGATGAGAGTGTTCAGAATGTTGTTATTTCAGAAAAGGAAGTGGTTTTTGATCAAACACCAGTTGATATCAGCAGTGATGATGAGGAAGAAAAATATGTTAATGTTGCCAAATCCCATCTTTCTTCTGAAAGTTTTCATTTCTATTTTGCAGATCGAGTAGAAAAACTAAAGGAGAAAAGAGCTGCTAAAGAACAACAAACTGAATCTGATGGTGATGTTCAGAATGTTGAAAGTATAGTTAAGAAGATTACCGAGGTTGAAAAAGAAGAAGAAAAGGTGATTGAAGTAGAAAAAGTGATTGAGGTAGTTAAAACAATCGAAGTTGAGAAGATTGTTGAAGTCGTCAAGCCTTGCGAGAAGTGTTTAGAAGCATGCAAGGAATGTGTTGCGAAAGACGACATAATCGCTGAGTATGAGAAGAAGAAAGAGCAGTTACTGTTCAATCTCAATTATGTGAAAGAATCTTATGATGTATTGAACAAAACAGTAACTGGTCTTCAAAAGACAAATTCAGAAAGAGAACAAGCTCTTACGATGATGAATGCTGTGATGATGACAAAGCAGAAAGCAATTAATTTTTACATCGAAGAAAGTGCTAAATGGAAGCAAGAGTTGGAGACAGAAAAAATTGAGAATGAGAGAATTAGACGTCTATTACAGAGTTATTCTAGTTCTGATTATCTCATTGATCGTATTTACCCAACTGTTGCAGGTATGGAAGTTTTTCAAGATGAGAAGCCAAAGAAGGAAAAGAAAGATAGTGGTAAGAAACCGACTGTTAGATATAACAAGTGTCCGCCTCCAATTTGGGAAGGGTATTCTCCTAGAAAACCGAACGAGGAGCAACTTGAAAAGGCAGTCAATATAAAGCTAAAAACCGACACAACTGACGTTTTACCAGATAACATTGATGTCACATTTACCTCATCCGATACTGATCATGAGTCTGAGTTAATCAAAAAGGTGGTCGATCAGGTGTTAGACACTGAGGAGGAGTCTGAGTCAAAGTCCGAGTCTGGGTGTTCAAGTTCGTCTGTCAAAAGTTCGAGTTCGTCGGTCAAAAATTCCAAGTCGTCGGTTAAACGGTCTTATAGTAAAGAATTTTTGTTATCAAAAGCAAATTTGGATGATGAAACATTTGAAGTTGCATACACTTTAAATGATTCGGACAAATTATATTATGACAAAGAATTTCCAATAAGAGGTGTTAAAACTGAAATGATTAAAAAGGTTTTCAAACTAACAGAAATCAGCATTTCTGAAATAAAAGATATTAATCTTTCTAAAAATCCAAGACCTTACACTTCAAGAGTGCAACAACGTCTAAACAAGAAAAAAGGTTACAATTTTGGTTCTGGTTTTCAAAAGAAATTTAACCAAAATCGTAGCTACAAAAAGAAAGGATTAGGATTTATTCCACCAGAAAATCATAAAAATTTAAAAAATTCTAAAACAAAAAAAGAATTTGTGTCAGGTGGAAGTGCAGAAGAGGAACAGAAGAAACCATTCTGGAGACAATCAAATCAAGAGTTTCTTGCTGAAAAGAAGAAGAATGGAAGTGAACTGTTTTATCAAAGAGAGACTCGTACCTGTTACAAGTGCAATGAAACTGGTCACATTGCATGGAATTGCCAGAAAAATGCCAAAACAAAACAGGGAGTTTCTCAGAAATTGAAAGAAAAGGTTGTTGATGTTGAACCACCAACCGACAGACTTAAAATTTTTGAAAATTCAACTTATGAGGTTGGTGAGTGTTCTAAAAAGAATTTTTATAAAAAGAAAGAGAATGACAACCAAGTGTGGGTTGTTAAGAAAATTGATGCGAATGATGGCAATGAATCTGGTTCCATAAAACCAGAAGAGCCACAGGTTGAGGTGAAAATTTCAGTGAATGATGATGAGTTTCCATCACTAAAATTTGAAGAAGTTAAACAGAAAGTGGGTAAGGTTGATATCTCGAATCAGTTTTACACAGAGAAAACTAAGTTTGATGTAGAGAAAACATTTAATGGAAGTGTTAAAAATTTTTTTGGGAAAATGTTGAATGGGAAAGTTAAGGGGGTTAAAGAATTTTATGCAACTAAAAAGGCAACTTACAACCCTACTGCACAAGAATTGGAAGCTACCAAGTCTAAGAAGACTTGGGTGGAAGTTTGTTTCCCATGATAGTCTAAGGACTATGCCGGAGATCCCAAGTTTATATCGTGGATCAGGAATCGGCATCTTTCTAATATTTGAAGTTTTTGGTTGAAAGTTTTTGATAGTGTTTGGATGTTTACAGGTTGTATGACTACGCCGGAGCTTCCAGGTTGGTAAGTGTGAAGCAGGAATCGGCATTTTGATTGGTAAAATGGTGATGTAGACGTAACATTCCTACAAGTGATATTGTGTTCTACATGTGGTAATTTTTACAATTGATATAGATGGTGCATACATGCAAGGGGTAAATCAGGGACATTAATTTGTACTTGATTTGCTACAAGTGGTTAAGAATAGACAATGTGATGAACCACACCCCGAATCTATAAATGATTATATCAACAAAACCTATTTTCCGGAAAAATCATTTTGGTTAAAACAAACTTAAGTGTTTTGAAATCATAATGAGAAAATAGTTTTGTGAAAGGGGGAGTTCTGATTGTTTATGCCAAGTGGATGGCGATTTGATGCGATTCGATATCGGTTGTCAAGTTTGTTGTACAGTTTATTTTCATATTTTCTTTAATGTGTTTGCATTTTAGGGGGAGTAGAAATTTCTGAAAATCCAAAAACATTTGAAAATATGAAAAAGACAAAAACATGATAAAATCAAAAATGAGTTTTTGTGTCTAGAAGAGGAAATGATAGTACATCAGTAGACGGTCACAGTATGCTAAAGATTTGTAATGTTTAAATAGTGTTAAACGGTCTCACTGATGATATGCCGATAGGTTTTTACACATTTAGTAAACTTTTTCGGGATATAAACTAAATTTCAAACTTGCTTATTTCGTGGGGAACACTACTTGGATATATAGGTAACCCCTGAAATCTCGTTTGAAAGGTCCCTTATTCTGAGATACTAGGTCTTTATGCTCAGTGATATCTGGGGTATTATCCCGGGACTTCTGATTTTGCGGAAGCAATGGCCTAGTCCCCGGAGAATACTTTCCGCATGCTTGAAATATAGCGCAGCCCTCAGCAAATTGATGAAACAATAAAATTGATAGTCATTGCTGTTGTAATTCAAAAGATCCTCTAAAGGGGACCCACCAAAAGTCGAAGCCGTCATCTCTCTGCGTATCGAAAGATCGACCTGAGCTCTCACGGCCCTCGCAAATTAATCCCTTACAGATATCATCTGTGGTATACTCACCTGTAAGACTGAATATTGGGATCTGGATACGGGAGTATATTCAAGAGGTGGGACACATGAATGAGTTTAAGTTCTTAAAACACCTAACTCATATCCTGAATCAGTTGAAATTTGTGTGAAAATTTAAGTGGATCAGTATATTGGCAATCTAAGTGAATTGTTTAATTCTTAATGTGTAACTAAGCTCAACGGTACTTGTGACTTGTCATAAACTGATATGATCCTCTTACACGAACTCACAAAAATATAGTTTGTAAATATTTTATTTCTGCATTTTAGTCTCTCAGAAAATCCAAAAAGATTTTGTGTGTGTTTTAGCATAATTTTGAAAAAGTTAAAAAGATTTTCGACAACTGATGTTAGAAAGCTGATTTTCAAAATTCCAAGTGCTAAACATGATGAGCAGCATTTGAGGGGGAGTGTTTGTGTAAATCTAATTGTTTTCGTTAAATCTAACCTTCTTCAAGTGGTTCATCATAGATATTTGATAGAGAGCCTGAGATGTTGCAATTATATGTTTGTTTTAATGATTATGAGAGTCATGTGTTCGTACTCAGGTATTTGATATGTGATAAAATTAGAAAATTTATGTCTGGGTTAAGATTGTGCAGGTAACCAGGTTTCGATATTCTGAAAATCTCTGTTGGAAGAGAGCCAAGTTTCGATCCTGGAAATTAATTCTGAAAGCCTGTGTAGATCAGACAACGATCCTAAAAGCAGATGTTGCTGAAGAACAAATGAATGTCAGCAAATCATGAGGGGGAGTCTGATAGAGCCAGTGATTCTGGAGAAGAAGATAGAGAGAGAAAAGCCCAGAGACTGATCAAGACTGAAGATGTGAAGACACAGAATTGTTGTGACTCGATAGTCGACTCGTCAACATCGGAGGGGGAGTCTGTTGGTGCACTACATCTGTCGACTTCGTCTTGTATCGAGTCTTTCTAGTTAGAATAGATCAGGGCACATAGAACGAGAAAATGTGATAGAATTAGTGAGATTTCGCTTGAACAATAGTTTAAGTTGAAGGTTTCGCTTGAAGCATCTTAAGCGAAATCATTTCATCAGATTTCGCTTGAGACATGCTGATGTCTATCCCAAGCGAAACCTTGAAGTCTATATATAGGAGGTTAGTGTCAAGCGAAATTATAAGTTGTTTTTGTGAGATTTCCATACCGAGGTGCTGCCGGTGTGAGAACTGATTGTAATTGTGTTCATATCAATACAAATCAGTGTTAAAGTGAAGATTCAGCTGTTTTAAGTCAAATACTTGTTTTCCGCACCTGTATTTGATGGAATTCCTCTGAACCGACTCGTTAAGGTCGCGAACACGATCCTTACATTTTACTTTCAAATACTCATACCATCTCGGTACCTGTACCGTATCGAACATTTTCGGTACAGGTACCGAGCGTATCCCTAATCATATATGTGTTGATGTACCATACTAGGCTTTAATGGATATGGACAATAATGAATCATATATTTCTAATGAACTAGATTGGGCCTAAATGGATCACAGTGGACAATACTAGATCATACATGTGTTAATGGATCTCGATGAATTATAGTAGATCATACATGTGTTAATGGACCATATTGGGCCTTAATGGAACACAATGACAAATAGTGGATCATATGTGTTAATGAACCATATTGGGTCTTAATGGATCACGATGAACAATAGTAGATCGTATATGTGTTAATGGGCCATATTGGGCCAAAATGGATCACAATGGCCAATTGTGGATCATACATGTGTTGATGGACTATTTTGGGCCTAAATGAATCATGATGAACAATGGTAGATCACACATGTCTTAATGGACCATAGTGGACCTTAATGGATCACAATGGACAATAGTAGATCATACACGTGTAAATGGACCATATTCGGCCTTATTGGATCACAATGAACAAACGTAGATCAAAATGTTTTAATGGACAATATTGGGGCTTAATGGATCACAATGGACAATGTTAGATCATACATATCTTAATGGACCACAATGAACAATAATAGATCATACATGTCTTAATGGAGAAAATTGGGCCTTAATGGATAACGATGAACAATACTAGATCATATATGTGTTAATGGACCATATTAGGCCTTAATGGATCACAATGAACAATAGTAGATCAAAATATTTTACTATGTAAAAGTTCTATATATTGCCTTATGTTGGGTGTTAATACCATATACTTTATGTATAAGTATATTATACTACTAAAGCAAGTCTATTTAATATTATATACATAATCTAATCTAGGGGTGTAAACGAGCCGAACCCAACCCGAGCTCAACTAGGCTGGAGATTGAGCTCGACTCGTAGGTAATTTTCAAGCTCGATCATGGCTCGGGTTTGATTCGTTTATTATTCTATTAACTACCTTATATTTTATATTTTATATAATTATTATTTAAATATATATTTAATATATTAATAAAACATTATATGATCGTTTAGGCTCGTGAGCCGGCTAGAGTAAGCGAAGCTTGGGCTCGTTTACTAAACGAGTTTGTTTCCAGGCTTGTGCTCGAGCTTGCTTAAGCTCGGCTTGTTCAAGTTTTATTTCAAGCCGAGTAGCTTGGCTCGTTTTCACCTTTAAACTTATCTTATAAAAATGAATAATAAAATTAGCAATTGTTTTACTTGGTGATCTGGATGTCGATAAACGGATACCAAACTACCATATGCTTAGATAAGCGTTGATCAACCAAATTGATAGCTCTTATATGTTTTTTACCTTTTTAAGTGCGTTTTTAAATACCATGTGAGTGTTGGAGATAGTTTTTGAGCCCACACCTAATTTCATTCATAGTTCTAGTATGAAGTTTCACCAGGCAAGTTCTCCTTTCCTCTACTTGACCAAATGTACAGTTCTAGAAAGTATGCTACACCATGTGGATGTTAACTTAACATTCTATGTTATTTTAAATTCAGGAGCTGGCTCAAATGAGGCATCATCTTAGAGGGCTAACGTGATCCGCGTAAGTTGTTTTGTTAATAAGTTGTTTGACCAAGTTTGATTAAAGTTGTATAACTTCTTGGCTATTTTATTGTTAATCAGAAGCATATGTAAGAGATATATACGCCACAACAAGCCTGGTGGGATTTCGGTATAATTGAGACCCAAAGAGACATCTAAACAACATGGTCTTTGGTCTCCCTTAACTCTGAGCTAACGGGGCACCAGAAAGCACACGTCTTTGCTCAGCAATACTGTGGAGTGGTGTTAGGCCTTCTAGATCTGGTTCTGTATCTGCAACACAACCATGGAGTGGTGTTATGCCTGCAATGGTTTAAACAATTCCAAAGTTGTCACTGTAGGTACACTAATTCTTGGCATGCTTACAAGTGTTTAATTAGTTTTATATGCTGCTCTACATGCTGGTCCTTCGACATCATTCTTATCCCCTCCATCTTATCCGAGAGAAGGTAATACTTGTACTTTGATCATATAAATTGCATTTTTTTTAATTTGGATTCATGAAACTGACATTTTACTTCACCTTTCACAACAGGTGAGCGATCACCATTTCTAGAATCGGAGGAACTGGAATCAGGCAAAGGCAAGAAACAAGTGGAAGCATAACCGGTGAGTTATTCTCACACGTTTTTCCATATGATATTTGCATTGGCGATCATGTATTCGGACATGTTTTTATTGGGATTGAGTAGTTCAGAAAGCTTAGATCTCATTGATGTCGGGTGGCTGGTCATTGATTGAATTGTTCACAACTTGTATCTGGTGGCTGTTCATTGATTTTGCAATCAAATCTTGGAGCATTCCACAAAGACAAAAGGACTTGATATAAATTTACAGCACTTTCAAGTGTAAAAGCAATGAGTGTATGGATTTGAAGAAAAAACCTAGAATTAGTTCTTAGTTTATGTGTAGAGGCATTCCCTTTGCAACTTTGGTAGATAGGTTTTGATTAGAAGTTTGTCTTTAATTAGTATTTTGAAAACCTATGTATAGATTTTGGTTTGTTATTGTTAATATCATTTGTTTTTTAGTTTTTCTCACGGTTACTGTATAAAATTTGAAAATAAAATGGCTAATTATAAATGAAAATGGCCACATAAAACCACACTAAATATTTGTGATTAGTGTTAGACAATAGCCATACTTAAATTATAAAATTTCATGTGGCGATACATAACTGTTAGCCACACTTTTGTCAGTTTATTTTTTTATGTGGTGGAACCATAACAAATGTCACGGAAAAAAAAATTATGTGTGACCAAATGTTGATAATTGGTACACTTAAAATTACCAAATTTCATGTGGCTATACATAACCATTAGTCACATTTTGTGACATCGTTTTTTGTTTGTGTGACGAAATAATAGAAAAAGTAATGGGGAAAACAAATACGTGTGACCAAAGGTTAGATAATAGCCACACTTAACATTGCAAAAATGGTGTGTGTAGTAAACGTTTTTGGCCACACTTACAATAAATTAATGTGACTATATAATAGAACCGGCCACAATTCGTCACATTATTTTTTGTTTGTGTGACGAGATTATAGCAACTGGCATGAGAAAAATAAATATGTGTGACCAAAGGTTAGACAATAGCCACACTATAATCACTTTGTTTCTTGTTTGTGTAACAAATTGATAGAAATCGCCATAAGAAAAAAAAATGTGTCACCAAATGTTAGCCAATAGTCACACTTAAAATTACAAGATTTCGTGTGGCTATAAATAACCATTAGCCACACTATAGTCACTTTGTTTTTTGTTTGTATGTCATTGTGTCTGTATAATAGAAACAACCACACTTACAGTAAGTTCATGTGATTATCTAATAGAAACGACTACATTTACAACAATTCATGTGGCCGTTGCTACTGGTTAGCCACACTTAATGGGCAAAAATTTGATCAAAACAACCCTTTTTGCCACACTTTTTTTAATTGATGTGGCTAAAACAAATTATTTTGGTAATTTATGTGACTATATAGCAGTAACGGTCACACTTAAAGTAAATACATGTGGCCATTGCTATCCTTTAGCCACACTTAATGAAGGAAATGTTAGATTTTAACCAAAAATGTTGGTACCCTTTAGCCACACTTTTAAGTTCTACGGCCACTAAAAACTGTGTGTAGCCGTATGATACCTACGATGACTCGAACTTTGGTCACACTTGACCTGAAAAAAATATGTGAGGCGAAAAACATATAGTCACACTTTTTTTGTGTGGTTGTATCCCTATTTTGGCGTAGTGTTAACTAAAATGCCCTTTTGTTTAAAAATAAGGTTTTAAATACAAGAGAGCATGCAAATGAGTTATGTACTGATAAGTAAACATGTTTAGGATAATTTGATGTTTATAATCTGGTCATAAACTGAGCTTACGCATATAAGCGTAAACTATGCCTTTAAAAGGACTAAAATGCTCTTTTAACTCTAAAATGAGTTTAAACTATAATTTCTTGTCGAAACTCATTATGTACTGATATGATATTATAATTAGGATTATTTGGGAAGCTAAGTCAGATTGTAAACTGAGTTTAACTTCAGTTTCGTATACAATGCCGATAAATGACGATAATGCCCTTATGGCACATAAAAAGGGTTTTAAGCATAATATTCAAACCAAACCTTTTTCTTACTGATTTGTAATGACAAATAAAATATTTTAACTAATCAAAGCTAGTCATAACATCAGGTTTCATAAACCTTCGCATAAATCATCATTTAACGACATTAACGCCGTTTAGGCGCGTAGTATGTAGGGCTGGCATATCGTGTATACCTGTACACGATAATACACGAACACGATAATACACGATACACGAAATCCCATACACGAACACGACACGATAAGGTTTCGTGTCCAGTTTTCCATACACGAACACGAAATATTTTTTAACAGGTATACACGATAATTACCTGTTAATACCTGTTTACGAATATTTCAATATTTACATATCTAGGAACTTGTTTAGTGAAACAAAAGTTGCCAAAAGTTCGCAATATGCTTAAATAATGCATAAACGCATAATCCGTAACAAGTTTGAAACAAAATCCATAAATGACAAATCACAAAAGGTTTAAATAATTCATAACATCCATTCAAAACAATATAAAGTTCATTGGAATGGGAACGAGAGGGTTAGGAAAACTAGAAAGATAAGTGATAAAATCAGGTTTTCAAATTACATGGTCACACTAAATTATATTTTTTATTATATTAAAATTGTTAACATGTATTAACAGGTACTAAACAGGTAAACAGGTATTTTACCTGTTTAGACACGAAAATTATCAGGTATTTTCGTGTCTACCTGTTTAGTACCTGTTACCTGTTAAGGCCTACACGATACCTGTTAACTTCGTGTAGGTTCGTGTCGTGTATTCGTGTACGTGTCTAAAATTGCCGGCCCTAGTAGTATGGTTTTAAACCATATTTATGAACCAAGACTTGTTACCTACTGATTTTATAAGCCATTTCAAATATTTTTATAGTAGTTATAAGTCATGAACTCAGGATCCCAAATAAGTTCTCAAAACTATGTGTGAAATAACCAAAATGCCCCTACGATGCATAGTTTGGTCTTAAAGCATAAACCACACATATATTTGATATCCTACTGATATGATATCATAATTTAACCATTTTTACAGAATGTTTATGACCATGACATCAGTTTACTCGCAATATCCTTTTATAAGTTGTAAAATTACCAAAATGCCCTTATAAGGCATAGTTTGATTTTAAAACCTTAACGGACATACAAGTTGATATCCTACTGATATTATAACTTGTTTAAAGTGTGTTGGCATATGGAACTTGTTCATGGATCATCCGGTTACCCGTTATCGCTTATACGCGTACCGTTAGACTTACGTAACTAGTTTACATAAGTTTACCAAAAAGGGTTTAACCTTATCGTTTTGATCTCAAAATCCGGAATGTACTTTGTTTACCCATATTATACAAGTCTTAGTACTTGTTGGGTTTAAACCACATTCTATTCGGTATACACTTAATCTAGTGAACCTATTCTTAAGTATCGGGTCATGTTTAAAGGAACTACCTTTGGCCCGTATACATTCTAACAGATGATAAATCTGTTCATTCCAGACTATAGTACCCCCCCAGATAATCGGACTTGGGTCAATTATACTTAGACTTGCGGCTTTTGCCAAATATACTCTTATTGATTGGAAGCTAGCAAAAAGGTAAATACTATTGACTTATTTTCGTGTAAACTTGGGATGGCAAATATGCCTCTTGGAACGGTTATTACATAAGTAAGTCGCCTATGATTGCGCAAAAATGTAAGGATACAGTTTAATCCGTTTACTTGATAATTATCATAATTGGGGGTTAATGATACCATGTCCGGACAACCCAATGGGTTAATCAAGTATATAATCTCGTAACAAGAATAATCCCAAGATATATTTAAACGATCACATACGGGTTTTCTATATGTATAAAACTCTTTTCGAAAAACTATTTTTCCAAAGAGTCAGTTAATTGTATTTACCAACTTTGGCTGACGTATTTTCAAAAGATTGAACTACAGGTACTGAACCTTATTATAGGCTGGGATTAGGGGTCGGCTAGAATGAAGGCTAAGGAATTTGCACTCCTAAAGCTTAAGGCCTATGATGTCTAAAGCTCTGTTTACTTAGATCCTGCCTGTGGGCTTGTATCAAATGCTTGTAATACTTTTATACGTTCAAGCTTTATTTTTAATATTTTCAATCCAATACTTCCGCTGCATATTATTATACTGTGATAACTGTTATCCAACCGTCATGATTGTGCCCTTCCGGGCCCACCGGAAATCGGGGTGTGACACCTAATTTTGGCCAAGCCTCTTCAGTTGGTCCCAGATAATAATGGTTTAACTAAATTTGACAAGTGATTTCAACATGTATGAAAATAATATGCGGAAATAGAAATTAAACTTTCAAGAAACATAAATACAGAATTTTCAAGTTTATTTCACTTTGAAAAGCTTACAAGGTTATTGGGAGATTTTCGAATAGTACAAACGAATACTTAAAGAATTCTGTGATGAAGGGTAGTGGAGTTTTGTAGTATGTATTGAATGCTAAGTTTGATTCATTTTCTTTCAATGTTTTGTTCTCTATTTATTGAGAATGCAATGTATGAATAAACATTTGTTTATTCATACACTTAGTTGTGAAAAGTGGCTTTTGGAATATTCATTGAATCCATTCATGTCCACTAGACACTTAGAAGTTCGTGTATGACATTATTTCTTTGTCAAGTTGTTTCATCAGAATTCTGACAAACTCCTTATCAGAAATTTGATGCTTCTTGATTATCATATTTTTTATGATCAGACTTTACCAAATTCTGATGATAAATATAAATATCAGATTTATCATCAGAAACATCAGATTGGTCTTTTTTGATCATCCTTCGGGATTTTCTGATCTTTGTTGAAGATGAAGTTATTCTTTCTTTTTGTTTTGTCATATATCTTCTTTCTCAGAGACTTGCTTGACTTTG
Source organism: Helianthus tuberosus (assembly GCA_030545235.1). Taxonomy (NCBI): domain Eukaryota; kingdom Viridiplantae; phylum Streptophyta; class Magnoliopsida; order Asterales; family Asteraceae; genus Helianthus; species Helianthus tuberosus. The sequence goes on along the minus strand of CM060377.1, from coordinate 65,881,832 downwards.
TCGTCTTTAGAGTTGATCAGAGAGATCATATTTTTCTTCAACACTTACAAAGAGTTTCCTAACAATTTCCCCTTAAGTGTTGTAAGAAAAATAACTACTTATGACATATGAATAAAAAATATGATGTTTAAATAAGCAAAAGTTAACAGAATCAATGTTTAATTTAAGCAAAACAAAACAAAACAAAAGTTTCTTGATTCTAATGATGAAGATCTCCAGACTTTAGTTGTTTCTTGTGAGGGATGGATTTGCGGCATTCTTTGTAAAGTGCTTTGTAGACATTTCTGGTTGCAATCCATTCATCTATGATCACTTCAATTTGTTTTCTGAGTTCTGGCTTGTCACGTCCTTTATTTTTCAGTTGCTCCTGTTTCTTATGCATTCCTTGATGTAGTCGAGTGTCTGATTGGAGTATTTGCATATTTCATTTACTCTGAACAGTGCTTTCTCCTCACTGATATCCCTGAAAACAACAAAAAGTTCAGGTTTTTCAAAGATTACACATGTCTTGCTTTTGCTATGATTTCATCAGGAATTGTTGTGTTTGGAGGAGTTATAAACAATTTTCCTCCAACAACATGATCAAAGTTTATGCAAAGGTCAAAGTCATTGATGGCTATTCTGGTGAATACTTTGATTCCACACTTGGTTATGCTTTACATAGCTCTCCTGACAACTTTGCTTTGTGACTTATCCTCTTCAAATGTTTTCCTCACCATTATCAGATCCACTGGATGAAGTTCATCAACTAATTCAGCATCAGTTATGACTTGTTCTTCACCATTTTCTCTTACTAGAGTATATTTGTTTTGATCATGGAATCCAAACACGCCATCTGGAGTTGAATGGGTATCAACTTTCAGTACCCTCTTTATTGGATTTACTAAGGGTTTGTGGATACTACTTTCTCCTCTTTGACTTCTTTCCATCACCAATCCTCTGCTCATAGGACCTAGAGGTCTTTCCATCTTATCTTCTGCTTTCCAGTAGAAGCATTTGAGGTGATCCTATGGAAACATCATGGCTCCTTTTTCTATTTCAAGCACCAACCCAGTTAAATTTCCTACAAGATCTCATTTAGGGACCCTTTTGGGCCTTTTTATGGAAGTGGCTGATTCTTCCCATTTTCTTTTTGCTTTCTTGACCTCTGATTAACTGAAGATTGTATCATCGGATGTTGTTCTTCTTGGTGATGATTCTAGTTGTTCTTTACCCTTTGGCTTTGGAGTTTCACTTTGTTTTCTTACAATAGGATCTTCTGGTGCTGCTCCTTTGCTTTGGACTATGACTTTAGTAACTTCAGGTCTTGATATTGGTGGGGGATGGTCCATTGAAATTGTCTTTGGCTTAGTGAGCTGAGGTGATGTTCTTTGCTTTGCTGTAGGTGTAGGTGTAGCTATTTTGGTTGCATGAGCTTCTTGCCTTGATACATCTTCAGGTATAGGCCTCATTAGATCATGAACCATACCTTTGATAATTGAGCAATATTGTAGTGTAGTCTTCTAACCAGAGACTTTACATCATTGATCACTACTGAGTTGTTCTTTTCTTTAAGTTTTCATCTTTTTGAACGATGATTTACGGAGTAAAACCAAAACCCTAAGAATTTAAAAAGCTCCAACTTAGAAATGTTTAATAATAATCTTCCAACCTATATATCAGTTCGAAAGGGTCTATGGGGCATGTTGGTTATAGAAAATTATAGTTTCCCCTTTATGCAATGTTAAGGTCTTGTCTGACTTGGTATTTTAGGGGCATACCAAGGCCCTAGATAGATTTTCATTTGCCTACTCCTTTTCTATGTTTTCTCAGTTGGTATGGTAACTAGGTGTTCATAGTTTTGTTTTCAGTCTTGTAATTGTTTTATTTCGTTCGGACTAGTTGTTTTCGGACGTTTTTATAAAACTGAAAGAAACATATCACCTCATTAACAACATTATATTTTATTAAAATATAAGTTTTCAATACATGTTTCTAAACTTTAATTGATAAATTTTTTCCCCATGTTTATATATAATTTCTGAAGAAAATGATAATATTTATTTTGTTAAATGTCAAAGAAAATTATAATATTCTATATCTTACGTTTACAAACTACTTGTACAGTAACTTCCATTTTGTTTTTTTTTTTTGGTCTTTTTTGTTTTGCTTTTTCATTTTTTATCTTTTTTGTTTTTTGTATATTCAGTGTTAACACCTACAACCCTTTAATTTTCTAAGACCTTTGTAATCAAGTTTTACGTGTTTATTTTTATTTATGTGTTGGTATAAATTCAAATTCAAATTCATTTACGTTTTGACGTAAATTTTTCTCAGAAATGAGTCAGGTCAAATATAATATGCTTTTATACTTATTATTATATACGTTTTTCAGTTGTTCTACGTTTTGACTCAATTTTTTTTTTCTTCTGAAAATGAGTCGGGTCAAATATAATACATTTTCTTGCTTATTTTTATGTAAGTTTTCAGTTGTCTACGTTTTGACGTAAATTTTGGTTGGAAACCAGTTGTGGAAAATATAATATGTTTTCACTTGACGGTACAAATTCGGGTCACTTTACTTTCCCACCGCTGCAACGCGTCGTAAATGTTTTCTTATGTGCTTATTTTTATGCAGGTGTTAATATAAATTCAAGTTGGTCTACGTTTAAATTACAATTAGCAAGTTGTGTGAATAGTGTTTTCATCCTATTTGTTTTTTTGTTTCTTTCTTGATTTTTTTTAATTTTCTTTATATTTAGTGGTTTAGTTTAAGGTTCCTTTTTTCATTAAAGTTATATTTAAGAGAGAGTTTACATTTCCATTAACAATTAATTTAAAATCAATCTGTCTCGCTGTCCAATTTAAATTTATTTTTATGGTTTTCGGTCGATTTAAAACATGTTTTATATTTTTTGAAACATATTTCTTTCGATTTCTATATGAAACCAAAATAGATATCGACCGAAACTCTGCTGCGTAGCGGGGGTATTCTTACTAGTTTATTATGCTAAATGTCAAAGAGCATGTAATTCGACGGTACCTATGTTTATACAAGGTAATAGTTATATTTAAAAAAAAAAAGAAAAAAAATCATGAAAATACTATCGAGAAAATAACGTTAAAAGCTGAGGACGGTTAATCAAGCATCATGTGGTGGCGTTGATGGCTGAAAGACAAAATGGTACATACACTAATCGGTCTTTGTCCCAATTGCTGAGTGTTATGTGCCTTATGTCCAAGGCTTGATGCAAAACTACTATCGAGCCGGGGGTGTCACTGGTCTCTATTCCTACGGGGTAGAGGTAAGGTTGTCTACATTTTACCCCCTCAGACCTTACCTTTGTTTTGTTATTGGTGAGATTTATTGAGTATGATGATGATGAAAAAAAAAACAAAAATTGTATAAAAACCCTATAATGTGTAATGTAAATATTTATAAAAAACCCCACTACGCCAGTCGAACACATTGAGCTTCCTTCCCCTTGGTCTTCTGTGTATATTTCATTATTTGAATCAATAACCTTTCCAAACGAAAAATGGCTACATCATCATCGCCGCCGCAGATCGCCAGTGAAGTGGTGGTGGAACGGCGGGGAATACCGGCGGCATCTTTCGTCAAAGATGTGCAAGCTTATTTGAATCAATTAGGGCTCGATGTTAACAATACACTCGCCTTTCTTCAAGAAAGGTCTTCATTGTCATTTTCGTTTCACATATTCGTTCCTGTTTTGATTCAGTATAATTTTGCTGTGATCTTTTATATTTCATCTCAAGCATCAGATCCGTATTTGTTGTGTTAGGGTTTATGAGTTGTGTTGTTTTGAATGTTGATTGATTAGCATTTGAAAGTTTTAGTTAAGCTAAGTAATGTAGATAGTTGATTTGATTTGAAAGTGAAATTGTTTTGGGATAAAAGTGTTGATATTTTGATGATTTGTAGTGGAAATATGCTTTAGAGTGTAATGTGTTTGTATATATTGCTTTGAATGTGATACACAGGAAGGTTATGTAATCGGTAAATGATCTGGATAGTAGGTTTGAGTTGAAATTGAAATGATGTTTATCGACATTCGGAAATTTCGTTGATTTATAGTGGACATATGCTTCAGAGGAGTGTTCTTTTTGAGAATCGCGAGAACTGTGTAATGCATTTGTATATATCGCTTTGAATGTGATACACGGGACACTTATGTAACCGGTCACTGTTTCTCTCGGTCATTACTTCTGATGCGGTTATCATGGTTTTCAACATATTATTGATTCTGAAACTAAGGTGCCTCTTGTGCTTTATGACAATAAATGATGAATGTTTATTTCATCTTTATTTGATTTATGAAGCCGGCCCGCTAATTCAGATCTTATAAACCATTTGTATCTCTGCTAATAGGATTGATGAACAACTGTTTGTCACACAATTTTAATAAAACTTTTGAACATGAAATTGATGTGTGTTCTTTTGGTTGTATGTGCAGGCTTCAGCAATACAAAGTGGTTGAGATGAAACTTCTTGCCCAGCAGAGAGATCTTCAGGTAGTTATCATATGGATAAGAATAGTAATAGTTTATATTAAAAAAGTTACTCTTTAATAACACATTGATTGATATAATGTAAGGATTTGGTCCAAATAATCTTCCAGTTTCAAAATATCTTTATATTTGTTTTCCGCTTACCAGGCGAAGATTCCAGATATCGAGAAGTGCTTAGACGTTGTTGCTACTTTACAAGCTAAGAAAGACAGTGATGAGGTTAGTTATTATAGTTAATGTTATTGAGAAATAATATTTTATTCCGCAATCGTACTAACACGCAATTGTAATATGCTAATAAAAGCGTATTTTGGCATGACACATGTCACATATTTTATATTTGTGTTTGTGTGATTTTGTGAACATAATATGTGGGCACCTACTTTCCTTTACAGGCATTGCTTACAGATTTTGAAGTATCTGAAGGCATCTATGCCCGGGCCCGGATCGAGAATGCAGATTCTGTGTGCTTATGGTTGGGAGCAAACGTAATGCTAGAGTACTCATGTGAAGAGGTTCGTATATTGTTTTGGTATATCATTAGAGGTGGCAAAATAGGCGGGTTTGGCATTTGGTCAAAATCGGCCGGTCCAGGTTGACCCATCACCACTTTTTGTTCTATGTTAAATATTTATTAACAGGTAATGCATTAAATATAAAATATCCCCACAAAAACTGTACTTTCAGCCACACATTAGATCTTTTTATGTTTTCGATAAGTTTTTGAAGTTTTATCCCTTCGACCCAACTGGGGATGAAGTTGACCCACATTGACTTATATGTGCGTGGATTAAAACCATTCAAAATGGCACCTATGTAATGTATATATAACCTTTCACTTGCATTTTAGTGAAATATTTCACGTCTTCTGATTTATGTACATTAAAACATGCAGGCCACTACTCTGCTCCAGAACAACCTTGAGAATGCAAAAGCCAGTTTAGAAGTACTAGTTACTGATCTACAGTTCTTAAGAGATCAAGTTACCGTTACCCAGGTACCAATTTAATTAAATATTTTTATTTGCAACCTGTAGAATTCAAGACAGTTTATATCATAAGTTTGATGCTACTTTTGTTATAAAAAAAACGATACATTTGCCTTTTCAATATTAAACCTTGTATGATCAAACGCTTGGTTTAAAAAGACATTCCTGATGCGGCGGAAAGCGCCCCCGCGGCGGTGCCGCTTGTACGTTTGGGTCAAATTTGGTCAAAATTAGGGTTTGTAGGAGACTGGTATCTAAAAGAAGTTATGAGATGCTTGCTTCTAAAAAGGTTGATATGTAAAACACATGAGAGAGATGCAACTTCTGGTTGTAAATAAAGGTTATTTAGTTGTACATAGAGCAACACCTTGCGTACGTGATGGGAACTAAATGCCCGAGAGCATGTCACACTTTTTTAAAACCAAGATCGAAATATTACTCACTCACACACACACACACACACACTTACTGATTTTGCCACCACTTTTCTATTGGTCGTATAAAAGTTCAATCTATCTATCAATATTTGCACATGATTTACTTTCTGGCAATTACTTTTGTAAACTAGGTAACGATTGCTCGGGTCTACAATTGGGATGTCCATCAACGAAGAGTTAAAAACACTTCTTCCTCACAAGATTCATGAGAAAAACAAATAGAAAGAGGTGTTTAAGGTTGTTATCAATTTAGGTAAACTTCTTTCATTAAACTTTCTGCAGTGTTTATGAATTTTGGTATCATTTCAGCATATTGGTTTGTTGCTATGTAGCCATTGTGTAACATTAATGTTTGATTATACTGAAGAATTGTTTTGTGGCTATTTGCATCCACATCTTATCTGATATTCATTATTGAATATTATTGCCCGACGTTTGACTATCGTTGCTCTCATTTTTGGAAAACAATAGTTGGAAAATAAAACTGTTAGTTTTTATGTGTAGGTCAAACTAGTCGGGTTGGATTTACTGGACAACATATTTTTGTTCACTTTTATTTTGTAAAAATGCTACTAAAAATAACCACATTATGAAAATCACTAAATTTTTTCTCATAAGGAACATAAATAGTTGAATATACGCTACACGTATCCTTCAACTTTTTTGCTCGAGAGTTTTTACCTGCTCGAAAGAGCAAGGCGATTGTGAATTTTGTTACTTTTTTTGTAATATAGTACCAAGTGGCTAGAGGTAAATTGTAGAGAAAATGTTATCCTGTTGAAGTCTTTTTGCAGTTACCTTATGATTTGTTGTCATCTTTTTTTTTAACGGCAAATTTGGATCACTGACCTTATGATTATTGTGCCACCAGTGGAACCACTCGATCATATCCATCTCTACTAGGCTATAATGTTATACATCAATTTAGGAGGAAATCCAATAAATCTGCAAAAAACCCCCCTTGTGGGAATCGAACCCAGGACCTAATGGTCCTAAGCCTTATCCCACCCCTAAGATGCCACTAGGCTATAATGCCATTAGCATTTGTTGTCATCTAGATGAGTCTTTTGATAGTTTCATATGACTTGTCAGCATCGGCCACAATCTGAACAAACCGAAAGGGAAACATCTGTACCTATGTAAGTGTTGTTCGGAAGTCCTTGCTAGCATTAAAGGTGGTTCGTGGGATGTTTGAGAAGATGCTGACTCTATATATCGTGATGTGCGTTTTAGTCATTCAAGAAAGCTTTTCTTTGCTTCTATAGAGTGCGTTGACAAAGAAAGGAACCCCACACAACGAGACTGCGCGTGTTCATGAAACTTCTTTCTAAGATGCCTTCACCATCGTCTCGTTATTGTAGTGCTCCTTATCAGCCTCAGTTTCAACAAGTTCTTTCTCTATCTTTTAGGCCTATATCAAAGAATTATAGGTGTGTAGTTGGTGTTTGAGCTTGTTGATTTCTTCATGATCTTAGCCGCTTTTCTTTGTAGTCTCCAGTAAATCCAGAATTATGTAGCATATCTGCCTTAACAACCCAACCTTGTTGTGAGCTCAAGTACCATCCAAATAATGATAAGATGTGAGATCATTAGGTTCTAGTCCCGGCTTCACTGCTCTGTAGGGAGTTAGGACGAATGTTAAGGGGGCATTATGTTAGCATTGATCTAACTTTGGCGCCTTTGGTCCTTCCAGCTTTAGATTGGTGTTAGCCATGTATCGGACAACAGACTTTGGACGCCATGGTGTTGGACAAAAGACTTTGGATATCACCGGGGTTGGTCATTGGTCTACACCTAGTTTAGTACAAAAACTCCCGACTCGCTTTTCAGTATGCTTAAACTTTGTTTTCCACCGTCAAAATCATAATAGTTAACACCGATCACACAACGTGATACACACATATACCCGTTTAAGTCTCGTAAATTTTGCACTTTGCTTAAACTCTGTTTACCACCATCAAAATCATAATGGTAAACACCGCTTTGCTATTTTCAGTCTATTTTGACATAAAAACTATGTTCAACAAAAATCATTAATTTCATCCTTCAACCTTAGTGTTATTTTTATAAATTATTTGGTCTAATTTAGTCAAATTCATCGGAAGCTTACAAAGCCAGATTTTGATTTAGGCTATGAAGTCATAAATTTTGAAATCATCAATTTATAGAAATTTGGTTTTTAAGCACAAAATCCACCAAGAACTCAAAATCTAAACTTCTTGATAATGTTATATGGACGGAAAATTTTATTCTAAAAACTAAAAATCATCTTTTGGTAATTTTAACCCCATAGACATCAATCAAAACTACACCCAGTTTCTGTGAATTCAAGTTCTGTTCTCGAATTCACTAAATCAAAAGATTGAGGGAACGACATGCATACCAATGGAGTTACATACCTTCTATCACTCTAGAGACTCAATAAGATGAAAATCAAAATTTGAGGGTTTGATTTTAGACAAAAATTGTTTTTCTTATTTTGCTCACGTTTCTCCCTTGGTTACTTCTACTCTCGTTTGAAAAGAAAAAAGTGGCCATCACAAATGCCTCACTGTTTTATGAGTTAACTGCTATTTACTCTGTGGTTTATCAACTTATCTTATTTCAGACTAAATTTTAAAATTGTATAATTTCCTCCTTAACATTCTCGAAATGCGTCATTTCAGTCAAAAAACTAACCCCGGTTAAAAAACTCAGTTAGCTCAGGGGTAAATGATTCTTTTACATAAAACCTCTTGTTATTATTATTAAACTTCTTTTTATCTTTTAAAATGACCATTTTACCCTGAGTTAACTTAGTTTTTTTTACTGAGGTTAGTTTTTTGGACTGAAATGACACGTTTCGAGAAGTTCAAGGAGGAAAATGATACAATTTTAAGTTTGGCCTGAATTAATGTAAGTGGACAAACCACAGGGACGTAAATGACTATTAACTCATTTTTATTTTAGATTTCTTTGGTAAATCTTAAATCAATAAATCTTAAATCAATCAAGTTTCATTTATTGGACTTTGACCACCAAAACTTGACATTTACAATTTTCTACTCAAAAATCCAGGGGTGTTCAAAAAAATCCAAATCCGAAATATTTGAAAATTTGCATCCGAATTTTGGATATCCGAAAAACGGATAATCAGAATTTTCGAATTCGGATATGAATTTCTAAATTTCCAATAATCATTTTATATAATACAAAATTTTGAGATGTAACATTTGGCCTATTTTATTCAATAATGATTTATTGTTTGTACAATCTTACGGTATGCGTCAATTTACTTTTCTCGTGTGGCTAGGGTATGGAAAGTTGGATTTTAATAATCCTATTTCGATCTGCTAGCCGGGATTAATCCCAACTTAGGAAATGTTTACTGACAGTCCATACTTTGAACATACTTTCTTTTAGCGATTCCATACTAATTGAAAGTTAACCCAGTTAGTTTTCGCATCCTGAGAGCCGCCTTTACTGTTTTTGAACTATGGCCCTAATCTAGGGTGGTCGACAGACGACTGTTCAAATTCCAACAGTCTTTATGAATTAATTTACATTTATTTCTGAATTCATTTCCCAAACTGATTAGATTAATTCATTTCAGTGGAATTCGGATTCATTTTTCCATTGAATTCCAGCAACCGTTTACATGGTCATTTCTGTGAATACGAGGCATTTGTGTTTGGTTCACACACACACCAAATGTAACGCCTCGTTTTTTGTAACTTTCCGTGTTTTTTTTTTGGTAAAGGGTTACCCCGGTGAATATTATAACATCAAACCAAATAAAACAAGTGAGGAAAACCAATCCCCAGTTCTCTAGTATGACATGCCATACCAGAGTACAACCAATTAAACAAACAAGCAACAAAGCAAACAAGACTAGCCACATACTCTAGCCAAAACACTATAAAAACAAAACTTTAACCACAATCATCATCTTCAACCACGAGCCCACGCGGCAGACTCCATTCTTGTAAAATACTCTCCACTTGAGTTGTTCTTTTAAACCGCATTGTATGAAGTTTCATCCTGATGGTTGCTAAAATAATTTCTGTTAGTCGAGTAGCACTTCTTTTCTTGGCCGAAAACAACCTTGCATTCCGTTCTTGCCACACAAAATACCCAGCCGCACTAACTACCAACTTGGCAATCACATGCCTAGCATTCTTAGAGTCCCCGAACTGCACTAAATGATTATAGATGTCATCCCAAGAATTCGAGATACCATTTAAACCCGCTATATCCTTAACTCCATTCCAAACCCGAGTACTATAAGAGCATTCAAAGAATAGATGTTCGTGCGAATCCGGCCCCGAGGTACACAATGAACAGCACATCAAGTTAAAATTCATATTACCCGAAGAGATCCAACTGGTCATTATATCCTGCGTCTTCAACTTCTTGTTAACCAAAAGCCACATGAAAAAAGAATGGCGTGGCACAGCTTGCGGAAACCAAACCATCGCCGCCCATGAAATTTCATTTTGAGATATCCGAATATCATTCCAAACATTCAAAGCACTATACTCTAACTCCATACCTGAAGACGATCTCCAAACCACATTATCTCTACATGGCCAAATATTTATATGCTGCATGTTTTGGAGTATCGGGTACCGAGTAAGCCATTGATCAGGCCATCCCCATTCACCTTGGCTATACACATCCGCAACCTTTGTACTTGAAGTAAACCCCGCATTAGCCATGGCTCTCGGAGTGATGAACGAGCTCAAAGGACAGATTGCATCCCACTTGTCAAACCACAACGACGTTTGCATACCATCTCCAATCTTGTGCCAAAAGTGTTGTTGAACAATAGGCCTAAGACTTAGCAATTTCCTCCAAGTCCACGTAACATTACCTCGCAACGGGATATCCCAAAAATTACGGCCCCTAATACGATAGGAGTGCATCCACTTAACCCAAAGAGACTCCCTTCTTGTGAGAAGACTCCATATATGAGCTACCTTAAGCGCGTTGTTCATATCCACAATACTACGAATGCCCAAACCACCTTCCTTGGCAACGAAACTCTCTCCCATCTCATTTTTCCTTTGCCTTTGATATAATTGCCTTGAGCCCAAAGGAAGCGCCTCATCTTGTTTTCCAGCTCATACATAATACGTTTCGGGAGGGTAAACACCGCCGCCCAATAAATGTGCAACGAGGATAAAACTGATCGAATAAGTTGAAGCCTACCGGCAAACGAAAGGCATTTACTCTTCCAATCAGTTATACGTCTTTCCATACTTTCAAGGAACCGATTACAATCCTTGTATGAGAGCTGAGACGAGATAAGGGGGACACTAAGATAGCGAACCGGTAGGTGGCCCTCCTCAAACGGCATGATGCTTCGAATTTGATCTTTGACAGTATTTGGGACATTAGCAAAGAACACGGTACTTTTACTCATACTTGGCACGAGCCCTGACATGTTTTTAAACCCGTTAATGGCCTCAAGAATAACCTTAGCTGAGCTGTGGTCACCTCTAGCGAATAAAAATAGATCATCCGCAAAACAAATGTTTATAATCCGTTGACTTTCACACTTGCTATGGAATCTGAACTCCGAAGAAAGCGAAACTTGAGTTTGCAGGATTAATGTAAGGACCTCCATTGCCATCGTAAACAGATACGGAGACATGGGGTCTCCCTGTCGAAGCCCTCTCTTTCCTTTAAAATAACCGAAAAGATTACCATTCATGGATAAGGAGAACGAGGTTGACGTGATACATGCCATAATCCACTTCACCATTTTATTATCAAATCGAAATCCCAACAAAGTGTGCTGAAGAAACTTCCAATCAACAGTATCGTACGCTTTCTGAATGTCGACTTTAAATGCACATCTAGGAGGACCGACCTTCCGATGATAGTTGTGCATAAGCTCCTGAGTTAGGAGAATATTATCTTGTATCCTCCTACCTGGTACAAAAGCTGACTGGTTGATACTCACGATACTAGACAACCCTTCCTTAATTCGATTCGTGATAATTTTACTAATACACTTGTATAAAGTGTTACAACACGAGATTGGTCGATAGTCTGTAATTAAAGAAGGCGTAGGAACTTTCGGAATAAGCGAGATGATCGTATGATTAATTTGTTGTAGCAGTTGGCCATTAGCAAAAAAATCCCGAATCGCCTCACACACATCCTTACCCACGATATCCCAAGCCTTTTTAAAGAAAACCGAAGTAAAACCATCCGGTCCCGGAGCTTTATTACCCGAAATCGAGAACATAGCCATTTTAATTTCCTCATCCGTCACCTGTCTAACCATATGCGAAGCTTGTTCAGTCGTTAGCACCTTATGAAACAAATCAGGAGTTGGGGCCGTATTTCTATTATTCTCAGTACCAAAGAATGTTGAAAAATGGTCCACCATAACTTGTGGAACTGATCCTCCTTCATGTAGCGTACCCTCATTATCCCGAACCGCGAACACTTTACTCCGGTGATTCTTAGCTTTAACCACATTATGAAAATACTTGGAGTTTGAGTCGCCCAACTTGAGCCATTCAACCTTCGCTTTCTGCATTAGAAAAACTCCTTCATCATGCACCGCTTCCTTGTATTTCGTTAACAAGATACCATGTTGCTTAATCAACTCATCATTACCCGGACTAACATCAATCGCAAGCTGACAATCTTCCAACTCTTTTCTAGCAACCTTAACCTTCTCATGCAAATTCCCTTGTTGAAAGAATAGTTTACGCATCGGTGTTTTCAAGTACTTCAACTTCTTGACCACTTGGAACATTTTATGCCCCTGAATATCATTACACCACACCCGTTTTACCTCATCCAAAAAGCCCTTCTTATCCGCCACCAAATTTACAAACTTGAAAGGTTTCGGCTTATCCCTAGCAATGTTTGGCAACTTTAAAATGCATGGAGAATGATCAGAAAGCCTATACGGGAGGAAGAAAGCGGCTGCCATAGGAAATGCATCAACAAGATGGACATTACCCAAAATTCTATCAAGTTTCTTAAATATAGCTCCTTTTTTCTGCATATTCGACCATGTGAAATGTATTCCATTGCTATTAACATCAAAGACCCCAATACTTTCAACACAATCTTTGAACTCCCTAGACCCGATCCCTAGCGAAGAAGATCCTTGCACTACATCATCATGAAATAAAGACGCATTGAAGTCTCCCATTATCACCCATGGCTTATCATGCATGAACGACTGGTGAACACATAGGTTATGCCATAGGTCCCTCCTCACAATGTAAGAATTATCAGCATAGACAAAAGAACAAAACACTGACTTCCTATCCATCTTAAAAACAATCTGTGTATGAATCACCTGGTCCGTTTGGGCTAGAGTCATGACATCAACCATATTACTATCCCACCCCACCATAATTCTTGTTCCTTTTGTACAACAATCAGCATTAGAAGTCCACTTCCAGTTTTGAAAAACTTTCGTACAAACGTTATAAACATTCGACGAATCAACATGAGTTTCCATAATCGCGCATACCTGAACATGATTATCCACAATCACCTGACGAACCTCCTTCTGTTTAGGGGAACGGTTCAGCCCCCGTATGTTACACGAAGCAATGCTACCCATTAAAACCATCTGCACCGGGTGTGCTTGCACCCTCAGACACATTACCCTTATTAGTTTTCTCCATAAAATTCGGTATATCCGCCAGAAGATCATCAACCTCAACTTCATCAGATATAACCTCTTCCATATTTCGAGATTTGCCTTTAGCTTTCATATTCTTGTTTCGACCCCCATCTCCATCGACTGAAACATTTTCATTCTGATTATCTAGCTTCTCAATCGGATTATCCACCTGATTTGTTCCTTCCTCACTTTGCAGTGCATCAAACGAGTTAGAAACTTGTACATTAGGAGTCGCTTTATTCCCATTATATTTAGACTTGTTTACTTGCCGATATACCAGCTTTGGTTTTTGGTTTTTAATTTGAATTCCTGGCTGCCCCCCTTTTTTGCTATTCACTTTTGGTCCCTTAAATCCTCCATCATTAGTTTTTGTTTCATACTGGCTTTTTCCAGTCACCTCATTTACTTTTATATTTTTCGGACAAGAGTTCCCATCATGCCCGAACACACAACATGTCGAACATCTTAGAGGAACCCAATCATATTCCACTTTTATCTCAGATTTAGTAAAATTCTTACCATCTAGCGAAGGAATTGCCATTGTAATACTCGTCTTCAGATCCGCACTAGCATGAATATCAATCAGAGCCCTTGCGAAACTACTCCTACCCCAAGACTCCATGCACATAGTTGCCGTATAGGAATCCAACATCTTAGGAGTACCGATCCTTGATGCTAGCAGACTGAGACCATCTTCAGTAAAAGCTGGGAGGGGAACATCATGCATCTTAATCCAAACCGGCACCGTAGTAATATCTTCCTTTTCAACCGTGACTGAAGGAGTCCATTCTTTCAATATAATAGGGACATTTCTTATCATCCAAGGCCCATCTTCCAGTAACTGATCAATGCCTTTTCTCGATTTGAATTTAAAGAAAAAGAAGCCCTTTGAGTTCATCATAATCCTGGCTAGACCATACTTTGCCCAGTTTTGTTTAACAAAGTAATCTACAACCGGATATGCTAGGCGTTTGCCCAAAAAGTAACCATACAACGTGTTAGAATACCTCTCAGTTACCTGTTTCACTGATGATAACGGAATCACCACTTCAGCTCCATCCAAACTCTCAGCCGATTCCATCTTTCTAAAGTTAACACCCACCTCCTTCTTGGATTTTAGAACATTTGCATATGACAAAGGCTCCTCATTAGGCGAATTTTGTTGCTGGGTAGACGACGAAGCATCTCCAGCCGAGTTAACTGGCAAGTCTCCCATTGAATTGTTACTAGGTTCATTCGGAATCTTAGAACTAACCATATAAATGTTCTCCACCGGCTTTGAGATGCTGGTTAACCCATCCAGAATTGAGACATTCGAAGTGGAGTACAATCCACGCCTTGGCATCAGATTGTCACACCCCGATTTCCACGTGTCACCGGTGGGCCCGGTGGGGGAGTATCGTGACGTGGTTGGCAACATAATAGTCAAACAACACAATAATCAATATGCACAGCGGAAGCAAATTTAAAAATATGATACAACCGAATTTAATATTGTAATATCAAATGTCACAATATTCGGAAGTTTATCCACAGATGGATCGTAAATAAAATAGTATTAATAGTTCAACAGACTTCAGGCATCTTAAGCTTGCGAGACTTCTAGTGATGCTAAGGAGAAATCCCAGCCAATTACGCTTAGTACCTGCATTTAATCTTTTTGGGAAAATACGTCAGTTTACACTGGTAAATACAATCAACTGACTCATTTTGGAAAATGATTGAAAATTTGTTTGGATGCACGTGGCATAAACATTTTATTTAACTTGGGAGAATTATTTAATATTATAATCTTGTGAACGAATTACATGTTCCTTGTGCGTTCAGTAGCCCGGATCTTGTCCGGGTTAAAGATCAATAGACACACCACATTATTCTTTTGTGCACTGATTGGTGTACGCCTACACCCCGCGCTTAAGTCGTGGCCATTTCGTAAAATGATGCCAAGGATATCCGGGACATGGTCATTAACCCCCCAAAGGCTTTAAGTAACAAGACTGTTTAAACGAGCCGATCAAATTTATTCAATTACCCACTCAACAGTGGAGGATTTGATGCCCGATCAAGCGGTATGCTATATACCGTAACCCAAGCCCGTATAGGGAAAATAAGTTAAAAGTATTTACCTGAGCAATGTATAAATCACAATAAGCAAAATGTAGGTAGCTTTTACTGGTCTCCTATTCTGGAACAAAGGTTTATAATAACCTATTAGAATTCTAACGGGTCTTTAGTTAAGCTTAAGCTTAGACCGGTTAGTGTTAAAGATACGGTTCGTACGCACGATTAAGCGAAGACCGGATAGAATGTGAGTTAGACCCGACAAGTTCAGAGACTTGTTTAATATGGGTCCTTCATGCACATTCTGGATTTTGAGATAAAACCGATAAGGTTTGACCCGTTTCAGCTAATTTATGTAAACTTGTTACATAAGCCGAACCGAACGCGTAATAAGCGTAACGGGTATCCGTAACAGCCATATACAGGTTTCCTAAGTTAATATACTTCATATATGTTGTGACATCAGTAAGATGTCTTTTATTATGCCCGGAATGAATTTAATCACAAACTATGCCCCGTAGGGGTAGTTTGGTCATTTTAAAGGTTGTAAAAGAGTTTAAATGTTAACCTGAGTTACAGGCCTGATGTAATCAGAAAATATACTCAATTTGCTAAGTTATATCAGTAGGTTAAAGCATATATGTGAAATTTATCAATTTTAACCAAACTATGCCCCGTAGGGGTATTTTGGTAATTTCACATAAGCCGAAAAGCTCAAAACTGAAGTCTGAGTTTATCAACCTTTGCTTACTATTAAAATATTATAATTTGCCTCATATATCAGTAGGTATCACCCTTGGTATGTTTTAAAATAGTTTTAGTACATACTATGCGTTAAAAACGCTTAAAAAGGCGATTAGAAGCCGTTTCCGGGTTCGATACTTAAGTCTGATATTTTTATATTTCCAGAAGGCTTAAAATAATTTATTTAACATGTCTAATCAGTAGCAAAAGGTTTGGAGTCGTTTAGATATGTAAAACTCATCTTATGGCCCGTAAGGGCAAAACCGACAATTACCGGATTAAGCCTACGACTATAAGTTATGCTCAGCCTAAAATTAATTAAAAATCTTTAAAAATCCCAAAATAATATATTACATCAGTGGGTAAAGAGTTTGATATCAAAAAGTATGTTTAAGTAGGCTATACGCTAAATACGCCGTTTAATTTGCATAAAGCTTTAATTTTACGCTAACGAGCATAACTCTTAACCTATACCTCAAACTGATGTCAAATTTTGTATGCAAGTTTATATATCAGTAATTAAGGTTTCTACTCTTTTACATTTCCAAAAATCACGTTTTAATGTAATAAGGGCATAATGGTCAACATATGAGCAATTAACGGAAACATGCATATTAATTGGATAACTGATGAACCAAGGTGTATAATCACAGAGGGTTGTACTAACATGTAACCTAGTCCAATTAAAGCTCTGAGGCATTTCTAAAACATGCCTAAACGGGTCAGAACTGAAAGTCAAAGTGAAAGTCAAACTATGTGACTTTCGGTTCCGAACCGGGTATTTACAGGAAATTGTCGGGTTGAACATGTTTAGACATGTTCTTACACTTATTACCAAGTTATAACAATGATCAAACAGGTTGTATATGATCTACATTGCTAATTATGCATAAATTGTAATTTAAACATTCTGTTGACTTTTTCTTAGCAAGTTTGACCCGACTTTTGACCTGGTTAGAGTGGTAATCAGGGGGGACCCTTTTGAGGGTTTATTACCCACATAATTACCAACTTATAACTACTTTTGATTCGACTAATCACTGGACCATTAGTGATTAATCTTAAAGTCAACCGTTAATTACGACGGTTTGACTTTTAAGCTATAACTAAGCTAAAACTTAATTAAGAAGGGTTAGGCATACTTAGTGAAGTCCTATGCTTGATTAGTGACCACTTGAGTCTGCTCCTAAGCTCCAGAAATCGATCAGAAGTGCAGAGAATGGTGTGAAGAATGAGTTGCAACTCTTGGCCCTTTTATAGTGAAATTTTCACCACAAGAAGTTGACACACAACTCTATCACTGACCACAACCCACCAACATGTGTCCCTAATGCTTAGGGGGTGCCTAGGGGTCGCCCATAATGCAAAAAGATCGATTAAAAGTCGAATACCCGCGAATACAAGCTGCTGGTCGAAGTTTCTGCATCTGACGTCCTGACGCGGCCCGCATGAGTTTTAACCAACCTTTACGCGGGCCGCATGGGCCTTTTAATCAGAATTTTTCATTTTCTAGTTTCCACATCTTGTCCCTTGGCCTTTCGAAAGGGCAACTAAGCCTAATTCTTGTATTTTGACCCCTTCATATTTACCCACAAGGGCTTTAGGACTTATACCCACTTTGCCAAGTCCCTGGACACTTCCGGTTAACCCGAAAAGTCTTAACTTTCAATGTTTACGCTTTAACCCCTCGCATACGAATTTAATCACAACTTTCTCATACGATAACGAAACTTTATGAAATTTATATCGCGCATTCTAGTGAGCATAATTAACAGTTACAAAGCTTCGGGTTTGTCAAAAGGTCACTCAGATGTATATCTTTAAACATGTTGACACATTTAACCCCTGTAGTTTGTAATCTCTCACTTTTAGCTCCGTATGATCCATGATTTATTCGTTTGAAGGTACGAGTGATGTGCGGTAAGTGTCGTATATTTTAGGTGTATATTTTAAGCCCTTTTTAACACTTATTTTAGCCAAGTTTTAAATTTATAAAACACGATATTTCACTGACACTAAACACACATATGGGCAAGTGCACCCATCGTTGAGTGTAGTATAGTGTTGGTAAGATACCGAGGTCGTCCAAGGACACAAGAGCTTTTAGTACCGGTTTATCCTCAACGTCTAACCAAAATAAAAGTTTAGAAAAATGTTTTAAACTAAGAAAACTAAAAATTAACTAAAATGCTGAAAATAAAAATAAAAAATAAAAACAGATAGACAAGATGAATCACTTGGTTCCGACTCGTATCTAGTATAACCTTTGATTATTTCCGCACTTTTGCACATAATTAAGAGATTATCTTAGTTATTGTAGTAGGCCCCTCTTTTGAAGGTGACGTTACCCTCACCCCAGTAGTTTGAGTCAGCAGGGATACAATCCTAAAGGGGTGGATTATTGGAAGATAATGAATTAAGTTATTAATGCAGTATTGTGGTAGGCCCCGCTTTTGGCGGTGACGTTACCCTCGGCTAAGTAGTCTGAGTCAGCAGGGATACAGTCCTAAATAGCCGGGTTATAGTATTAATAGTAGTTAACTTATGAGGGGATCAAAGAGTTTGGACCCCCGCCATCCAATACCGTGAAGTATTGAAGGAGGTCCTACTAAATTTGACCCAGGTCCATTGCAGGACCTCTAAACGCTGAACAATGGCAAGACCTTTACCAAACCGTTCCCTTAACCCCCTACCAGGTAGCCAACATACCTCCATATAGACCGTGGAGATATGAATGGTGAAAATCCTTTATTTTATATAGACAGTAAAATAATGCCAAGACACCACGGACAAACGATAAGGAAAGATCACCTTCAACATAAGTAACTAGTTATTAAAGTCATTAATACAAAACCAAATAAAAAGTGCAAAAGATTAGAAATAAAAAGTATTATACTAGACACTTTGTCTTCACCAAGTGATGTAAGAGACTTAGGCAAACATGGCCTTGATTGTCAAGAACTCTTACGATCAATCTTGGATCCCGAGACGACTCACACACTCTACGATGGACAATGGATGATGGTGGTGGATGATGGTGTTGTGATGGTGGTGGGTGGTGGATGAAGTGTGAGAGAGGTGGTGTGCCAAGGGATGAGATGAAATGAATCCAAGCAATCCTATTTATAGGCTGAACAGAGAGCTGGACACGGCCCCGTGTCCGCTGGGCACGGCCCCGTGTCCGTCTGACACTCTCTCTCCTCATTAATTGTAATTCGCAATTACAATAAATGCGCCTGCTGTACTTTCGACACGCCCCCGTGTCCACTGAGCACGGCCCCGTGATGGGCAATAGAAGCTTCTATAGGTTTGTCTTTTCTGCTGCTTCTTTGGCACGGCCCCGTGCTGGCTGAGCACGGGGCGTGTTCAGCCTTCTGTTTTCTCTATTTTGCTTTGGAAGGTGCCGTTGAGGGTTCGGGCAGTCCACTAATGTTCCTTTTCTTGTATTTATGTTGGATTTAGCTGTCTTTTTGCTTCTTTTGCGTTTTTGAGCTCATTTAATCCTGAAAATACAAAAGGAAGACAAAAACACTCTTTTTCCAATATTAGTACTAAAAAAGGGTTAGTTTTATGCCTCAGTTGATGTAATTTATATGTTGCATTTTACACACATCAAATACCCCCACACTTGAACTTTTGCTTGTCCTCAAGCAAAACTCTTTAATATGTGGCTTACACTCCCAAATGGAATAGGTAGAAGAGAAGGTTTTGGGCTTGTCGTAGAGTGTCGGGATTTCCAAGATCTTTTTGGGTTTTATTTTTATTTATTTACACTCCTATTCGTAATGATTTATTTAGAACTTGTTCATAAAAGAAATTACTTATTTGGGCATAACATGCCTTTTTTAAAATTCTATTTATATACAGGTTCACATACCTCGCGGGGAAATCACTCACACTCGGCCGAAGGTGTATTTTTAGTGAATCACTCGAGAGCGGCATGGAACTTATTCCTACCATAGGCTTGCCAAGAAATCAATCCTCCTCCTTTTTAACTTTTATACCTTTGTAGATATCAAGAGGACTTTGTGGGTTAAGGGTTGGCTAGGGTTAAAGGTAGGTGGTTGGGTTAGTGGTTAGTAGAAAAAGGGCTAAAAAACGTAACAAGTGTCGGTTTTCGTATTTTTGCAATTTTTCATTTTGATGAAGCTTTTATTCAAACAAAGTTATTTGATTACTTTGTTTGTTTATTTTCTTTTTGCTTCATCATTATCAAAACATATATATATATTTTTTTTTTCACGAAGAACCGAACTTGTTACTAAAATAAAGGGTTAAAAATGAAAAAGGGTTTTGGTGGTTGAAAGGGTTTTTGTTTGGGTGATGAAATGAAAAGGTTTAGGCTCAAAGGGGCTAACTAGGGGGATTTTTGGGTAGGTGGTAAAAGAAAAAGAAAAATAATGGTGTAGAAATGAAAAAGGTTAGTCCTAATGCCTCCATCATTTACTTACTCGGGTTTAAGTTGATAAGGACCGGGAATGTATTGTCATGGCAAGTTCTAGAGTCGTAAGAACCAAGCAGCCATTCACACAAGAAACGAAAAATGAGCATTTAGTCAAATGATATGTAATTGTGTGCTCAATAAAGGCTCAAAACTCACTTTTGTGGGAATGGGTTTTTATGTGATCAAGTATATATAATCAAATTTTAAATAAGTTTGTCATGCCTTTTCATAATTTTCTTATGTTGGTTCTTTTTATCACTACGCTATCGGTTGTAAATTTGTAAAAATATAACCTTTTTGAAGTCTTGAATTTCCCGAGTTAAACCTAGACAAGTAAAAAAAATGAAATTTTTGAAAAAATTTGGGGTGATTAGCGGTTCCAATAGAGTTTTGTGTAAGGCTTGTATTTAGGACTTGCAAAATTCAAGGTTTTAGCATCCCCCCACACTTAAATTACACATTGTCCTCAATGTGTCCCAAAAATAAATTTTTAGGTTGATTAGATGTGTAAAATAGTGTTTAAAAAGCAAAAATTTGTGTTACTGGGCACTGAACACGGCCCCGTGTTATCCGGGCACGGCCCCGTGTTCAAGTGCCAGTAACAAAATTGAAATAAGAGAAACAGAAGGCTGGACACGGGGGCGTGTTGGGTGAACACGGCCCGTGTCCAGGTACCTGTACTGGGCGTTTTTGTGCAGGTGGTTCGACACGGGGCCGTGTTGGTTGAGCACGGCCCGTGTTGAACCTTCTGAACTGGAGAAAATTGTCGGGTTGCCTCGTTCTTGTGCATGGGATCATTTTTCTTGTTCCCCTTTTCATCCTTTACCACCATGAGTGTGTTTTACTCATTCTAAACCATCCAAACCTTAAAACCATCATTTCATTTCAAGGAGGAACCGGAATCGCCTAAGGAAGAGAGGTTTTTTTCTCAAAACCTCTCTTCCTTTGTCTTGTATTTCTATTTTCGGAAACTTGTTTCTCTTGTAATCGTATTTCGTTTCGAACCATTGTAATCTGTGGCTTTGATCGTAATAAGACTTGATCATTTTATGAGAAATATACATTGTTTATCTATACATGTTTATACATTTGATACATACATTCATTTGATACATATTCATACTTCTCGTAAAAACGTGTTTAATTTACAAACAATTATCGTGAATGCATGACCTTAAACGTTCTATACATGCAGTTACATCGTTATACATTTTACAATCTTTAATCTGTACTTATATACTTGGTTTAATCATTTATTCATTCCTTATGATTGATTAATACTTAATATGTGTCATGTGTGCATTATATACATAATTGATCCCTAAACATAAGTCATGTATACATTAAATACCTTACAATATGCCAAACATAAACCACAAGGGACTAATCTTGACAAAAATAAAAAAAAAATCAGCCCGGAGACTTGCTCAGGCGACACGCGCACAGATCAAGAGATCCTGCCGCGACGCGCGACTTATGTTGATCCGCAGCCAACAGCTACCAGCATGCGCATTGGCTGATTTTGTTCCTCCAACACCCAACCAACTTCATTTAATTCACTTTAAACACTTCAAAAGTGTTTTGACTAATCTTTGTAACAAATAAATATATACATATATGAACCGGGTTTAAAAAAAATATATATACCTCGGTTCCCCTTCAGTGGTACCAGAGCCGATACTCACCACATGCAAATCGAAACCGCCATTTTTCACCGAAATAATAAGTCACAAACTTTAAAAGTCTAAAGTTTTGATTTATTTTATTTTGGGCAATATATATATATAGTGGGGAACCCGCGCGTTGCAGCGGAGTTGATAATATGGGGCGGAAACATAACTCCTACCTTAAACCTTAAAATGATGAAAAAAATCATATATAAGTTATATATTTTTGTAACTACAACCGCTCATATCCTTATCAACGAGCTCATAAACCATACTATCTTTCATATCTTCCCACCCTGCAATCTCTCGGTACACTTCTTGAGCTAACCGCTCCGGTTTTCTAGCCGTTGCTAATCCTTTATCCCACACCCTGCACCGCGTCTCCATACACTCACTCACGCAATTGAACACAATCTCACGTCTTAATTTAGCCAGATCTTCGTTGGGTCTACCGAACTCTAACAGGTCAAACACTCGTGGGTTCATGATCTTTCGAGTCTTGCCTATGGTGAAGTCGACAAACATTGTTTCGATATTTGCAAGCACTTCGGTTACGTACTCAGGTTCCCATTTGGTAACCATTGTGATGGAAGAAGCCGAGTCTAGTAGATCGGTATCGACATCCATCGGGCTCGGGGTTGTTGAAATTTTTGGGGCGGTTAGCTCTCGGGCTAGAACCGAAGCTGAATCTTGCTTGCAGGTATCGGCAGTGTCTGAAGAGTTACAGCTTTCGGTGTTAAAAGATGGTTCGAGCACCGAATCCGGGCTTGGTTGTTTGCCAAAGTTAGCAAAGAGATATTTCCGATACGCGTAGTCATGAAACATCGGTTCTCGAGGATCGTTAACAAAAAACCCGTAACCTCAATCATCTGTATTCATTAGATATTGGCCTTGAAACATCACAAAATATCGAATTATTAATCATTTATATAAGCTACAAGTAATGTACATATTTTGTTCACAACATACCAAATTGAGCTTATGATTCTTGTTCATGAGTTCTGAATGATCATTGGCAAAAAAAAACCCGTAACTCGAATCCTGATTATAAAAGCATCAAAAGTTGTCAAATATAATCATGTATAAATCGCAATAACCGTATGCAAAACACTTATATTATCGTGTTCACAACATACCATATCGAGCTTGTGATGCTTCTTCGAAAGTTCTAAACAATCACTCAAAGAAAACCCGTAACTTGAATCATCATTCGGCTTGTATGAAGGAAAACCGTTACTCAAATCCTCTCCAATGTCGGTTTCCGTGGCTAACAAAGAATCTTGAGAAACCGAAACGATACTATCGGGCAGAAAACCGTTGTTAGAGATCACCGGGCGTGCAATTGGAGCTGTGAAAGTGAAAGAAACAACATCACTACTGTTCTTATTATCAATTTTGTAATTTATGTAAGTTTTTTACTGATAAAATAAAAAGAGATAAAAAAAGTCTCTTTTATGTATTTTATTTTATATTAGAACGTTAACTCATAGACTCTTTAAACATACTTTTCATACACTTAAAATAATAGTGGTAATGCCCGTGCGTTGCGGCGGATACGTTTTCATCGTCACCTCGTAATAACACCAACTGAAGTCAACATCATTTATATTTCAAGTAAAGATTCAAAATTGCACCAACAATTTAACATGCTAAAATGCACCTCTCCCTCAGTCTAAACCAAAAACCAGACTATACATGTTCCATTTGAAAGAGACACCTTTGAAACCAGACCAAACATTTAGGTTAATCATTTACTGTATATTCACTAACAAGATAATGGGTAGCTAAGGAGAGTGTCTAATGAAAACAATAGGATATAGCAGGCTTTTAAAGTAAAATTACAAAACCGAATCACCAACTACTAAAAAGCCAATACCCAACATTTTTCACATGACCAAGATGCTAGGGGCTGCTGGGTTTTGTTCCTTTTTTTAATGAAGTGCCTTTCAAAAAAATCACCTACAACAATTTAGCATTTAAGCAGTTGTTAAATAGAAAGAATAGTAACTGACCCAGAAGCATGACATACCTTAGAACATTCCGGAGAAGTAAACAACCTAAGATAAAACACTAATGACCATCTGTTAAAAGAATGAAGAGAACCAAAACACTAATCTTACAAATTGTGAGGTCTAGAAACCAAGCTCAACTAACTTGAACAGGAAGCTCGGAGCCTCTCGATCACCCTCTTTCACCAGACACCGATAAGCCAGGACCTAACTCAAGCGATCAGCAAATAATATTTAGTCTTTTCCTTTTTTATATTTCAGAAATATATATTGTGCTAAGTACTATTAGAAAATAACATAAGTACTCATTTAGGATACAATGTAAGACGTATTATGCATTTTGAATGCACTTTGGGCAACTTAGGAAGTCACATTGAAGGAAGAATACAATCAAAATAAACCAATTTACCCAAACATAAACAATCAAAAAGAAAATAAATATGTCAGCAAATGTTAACCATAGCTTTACATTGCACAAAGTGCAGAATAAAGCCTCTTCTTCTCCTTGCTGCATTTCTTCATCATTTCTGCAATTATAGAGAAATGTTATTGTATATAACCACATAGGACCCCACCAACTTTTGAACAACACCCACCGGACTACTGTTATTGCATATCCCTTTATTTGTAAACCCTTACTTACTAATAGATGACGCATTACCTGACATCAAACCTGCAAGTGATTACATCAACAGTTAACTTCCCTAGGCCCCTTCCACCAGTAAGGATTAGGCTCTTCACCAACAACCTGAACCAAATGAAACAGTACCACTGATTTAAAATTTCAAGTGAAAAAATTAACATTACACATAAGCACTCAAAAACAAGAAATAAAAGATCACAGCTTCTAAAGACTAAAATGTGATAGTGTGTCATTTTGAACCTGCTAAAAAGAATTAAAAAGGGTTGAAGGACCGAAAATATAGCTACCAAATAAGAAGATGAGAAGAACGAACCACCAAAAAACAAGCAGAAATTCTATATGGGTCAACTACCTGCCACCCATTATATCTCCAGCCCAAACCAAAAGACCCAAAGCCCACAACATATCAAACATACCCCAACCCACTCCTCCACTCACACCCATCCAATAATTGGTAACCGATACCCATGGCTAATAGTGACAAATGTTATGAAACATTCTATAAAACTCGTGAATAAGTGTATATGTGTGCGCAATGCGCCCCGTGTATGAATGTGAACTCTGTACATCCACTTGTTACGATGTGCCATTTATATGTAACAATGAAAACAAATAATATCAAGAAACTGGCACCGGCTCCCTTAACCCGACACTAAAATCATCTTTCAATTGCTTCTTTGTCAATGTCGCGCTTCCATTGTGCACCATTGCTACAAATTCATTATAATCTATACGGCCATCCTGCAAGTCAACATTACACAAGATTTCAACTCAAATTCTCAAAGGTCTGAGTGTCTTTTAACACAAAATGAATACTCAATCATGTAAATGATATATTGGTAGTGAAAACATACATTATTCTGATCAGTTTCGTTTATAATTTATTGTAAACGAACATCATTTACTTTGATTTCTTTGCAAGCTTGTTGGAATTCATCAAAGGTGATATAGCCACTGCCATCTTTATCAAAATATGAGAAATTAGCAAACAAATAATCTTCCCCGTCAAGGTTAAAGTAGAATCCTAAATTGGTAACCAACATTGTGCAAACCAGCAATATTCAAAACCTAACGATGATCAAGAGTCTAGTCCAATCTCCCTATCACAAAACACACACACACACACACAGATTACAATCAATTAATCATAAAACACGCCATCACATTGTGCCATAACTAAAACAATACTGACAAACAAGTAAACACAAATCTGAAAACTCACCAGGAGAAAACAAAGAAGAAAACCGCCACACTTCTCAACCGTCTGACTAATCAACAACAATCCAAGCGCCGATAAACCGTACACCGCCGATGAATCTGAAGCGTACACATAGTAATTGAACTCATCATACTGATCTGGCACAACTCTCGACTGTCAGATTACAATAATATATGATAAATTAAGATCCTAAAACTGATTAATCCCACAAAAGGCACAAAAAATGCAAAATAAGAAGAAGCAAGTTATTACCTAGTGAATCCCTAATCAACGCGTGACTGAGGTTCCATCTGAACCACCACTACCTGACAATTATATTCTAAATCTGAAAATGCACGACCCTTCAATATTTTCATTCAATCAGGAATTAAAACATGCAAAATATAATGGGAATTGAATAGAGAGAGAAGGAAGATGAAGTGAATCTAAATCAATGATGAGACCTAACTGATTGTATTAGGAATGGCAGTGACGTTTTGCGTCATCTTACTTGTTCAGGTGTAGACTTCATTGGGCGTAATACATTGAATTGGGGGCAAAATTGGGAGAAGATGATGAAAGAACAGGGAATAAGGCATGACCCTTCGTCTGCCATCTTAAAATTTCATAGGGAAATTACCTTTTAGTACAGAGGAGATGTATTATATAGATATTATAGATTATATATATATATATATATATATATATTGGTCATATTTTTAATTGTTAATATTTGGTTGACCAAAACTTGCCCAAACAAACCTTTGATTATGTTGAATATGTAAATCGTGCCCAACCTTGTGGTTGTGTTTTATGTTTGGTTTTGTTTATGGTTTTGGGGCCCATTTTGCGGCTCAAAGTTGTAATAGACTAGTTTATGGTTTTGGCCCTTTTTGCGACTCAAAGTTGTAATAGACTAGTTTGTGGTTTTGACCCATTTTGTGGTTCAAAGTTGTAATAGATAGGGTTTTTGTCTTTATTATGTTTACTTGTTAAATATTGTTGATACGAAGACCCGAAGCAAAACCGAATGCCAAGAGGAGTCTTGGAGTTAGTGGGAGTCGCTCAAGATAACAAGATGCACTCAAGTCTATCCTTGTGGTTGTTTTGTGTGTTGTGATCGTGACCCCTTTGATCTTGCTACTTGGCTCTAGCGAGATCATAACCATGCCCATATGATTTACATATTCATTTTTGCTATTATGGTTGTCTTTAATAAATGTTATTACACATCAACCTAATACCAAAACGCTTCTTAAAAAGTTTTTTTTAAATGAAATCGAGAAAAACAAGTTCTAGTAACTTGTAAATTTTTATATCCACTAGAGTTTTAAAACATGTCTTTCTCACATCTTTAAAACTCATAAATTTAATAGTCTTCACTATTAACTTTAATTGGTTATTTCAAGTCGCGACAAACTTAGTTTTATAGGTTATATCTAAAACTAATTGTCCCGAGAGGTGAAAGGGTCCTTTTGGTATAGTCACAAATTTAATATCTAAATTAAAACTGACTATAACGACCCTACTTGGTAAAAATTAAAATAAATGGTCTATGTCATCCTACTACCAGTAATGTCACACCCAACCGATGGCGGAATCATCGGGGCGCGACACTAGGCGAACCAGATTGCTCAAGAGAATCCATAACAACTATTAAGTGACAATATTTTTTAATACGTTTAATATCCCATACTATTAAACAAATAATCCTCACATAGTTATTACAGACATCAAAATCTCTCAAACAAATTCTAATCCGACAACCTAGATTTTATTAGATGAGTTTCTAGACCTCCTATCTTGATTTCAGCATAACAATCCATCAACCTGTCACATACGTTAAAATAAAAGTCAATGCATAAAGTAAAGGTGAGTACACAAGTTTAGCATAAATATAGTATAAAAAGCGTTTACGCATAACCAACATGTAACACGTAACGGGCGATGCATGTAAACTACCAACAATTATACAACCTAACCACGCGACTGCGAGTAGAGTATGCGCGACACATGTTCACCACTGTGAACACGTGAAGTAAAGTATGTGATCCCTAGCAACCCCTGTCAAACAGGTGCTGAGTCCAAACTATAGTACTATCGTTGCTTGAGGCGGTCGAGAAAATAATCACTGTACAAGCATAGCAACAAGCATTCAACTAATCACGTATAACATGTGGGAACGGTTAGCGTTAAAAGTATTTGCGTTGTGTGTTGTGTTTTGATAGAGAACGTATGTAACACCCAAAAGTGAGTTAAACGAAA
Organism: Helianthus tuberosus; assembly: GCA_030545235.1. NCBI lineage: Eukaryota > Viridiplantae > Streptophyta > Magnoliopsida > Asterales > Asteraceae > Helianthus > Helianthus tuberosus. The sequence goes on along the minus strand of CM060377.1, from coordinate 65,853,225 downwards.
ATGGGTTCGAGTATACTCACAGTGCGAGTTTAACTGATAACACGATCTGGTTGGATTGAAGGGAGCACCGGGTCAGCCTGCGTACGGAAACAGATGCATAAGTCTTCCTCGGGGCTGAACGGTCGTAAACAGGGTGTCGAGCGGGTTAAGTGTTCAGCAGTGCATCCGGACGGATGGACTCCATTCGGATGGGCATAGTCCATTCGGGCGGATGGTTCATCTGGACGGATGGCTTAGTCCGTTCGGACGGGTGGCTGCCTTGCTAGAACGAGAATAGTTTGTCGCAAAACTGAGGTTTTAAAATAAAAGGAAAATATTTAGAGTGGGTGTAAGTCTATCCGGACGGATGGACATGGGCATTAAGGTGGATGGACTGTGTTCGATGTTTTGTAAAATTTTCTTAAACAAAAGGTTTTAAATTAACGGAGACGGTCGTGACGACGATATAAACAACGGAAAACACCAGGTCCAGTCCATTCGAACGGATGGACTCTGCCCATTCGGACGAATGCGCTGTTCTTGATGAAGATTCATGTTTGACCCGTTAATCGGTCCATCTCTTCGGGGAAATCAGTTTTCGAGCCGGTTTTCGACTAGGGAACGAGTCGAGAGTCTGACTGAGTCCCGATTCCACCAATATTGTGTAAAAACCGAAGAGAAGTTCAAAACAAGTTGAAAAATGTTGAAATCTTTCATAACTTGATCCCATCTCGATTGAATGATGTTCCACAACAGTTTACTTAAGCAAAATGAGTGGAAACCATCTTCCAGGTGGCTGGAATCAAGGGTTTTTGAGAAAAAAGCTAAGGTGTGTTTGTGTGTGTGTGATTATGATGAAGAAGATGGAGTAGAAGTGGAATGGAGTGAAAAAAGAAGATTGAGAGAAAAAGCTTACAAAAGGCCTTGAATCGCGTCTGAGATCTTGGGAGCGGATGAGAGAGCCAAAGTGTTGAAAAGGAGACACAAGTTTGCTATTTATAGTGGAGGGTGAGGGTTAAGGTGGTGCACGAATGTGCGGTGTCCGGATGGCTTCATCCGGACGGATGAGCCCTATCCGGACGGATGGGCTCCATCCGGGCGGATGGCCCATTCGGACGCTGAGTTCGTGTCTGTTAGTTTTTCCAACTTTGGTTCGTTTGTTAAGTGTTGCATTGTGTTTCATAGTGATAAATCGAGTTGTGCGAATAGCGTTGAGTTTGCGTTGCGAGTGTAATCCATAATCATATAAAGCACACACAAATAAAGCACATAATAACACACAACATAACATTACTACTACAATTATCAGCGTTTGCGATTTTACGAGTTAAGCATGATAAGCGTATGCGGTGGCGTGCAATAACCATACAAACACACTCGACAAATAAAGTAGCATAATTCTCTGTATTTCGTGTTGCGTAAGCGTTGAGTGTTTACGTACATATAAAGCATTTAAACGTGCAACAGTGCGGTGTGATGAAAATGTATTTAGTATAACATAATCCATTGTTTATATCGAATCTCAGAGTACAATATGGTTATAAATTGAGGCGAAAGCGAACGGATAACAATCCGAAAAGTCGGGTTGTTACAAGTAACACTTGGGGCATAATGCGAACTGTCAGTGCTGGAGCCACAGCACGACGCTTGGTGTCTAGTTTATCCTTCCAAGGTGCAAGGGCTTCGTCGACACATCCGACCCTTCCACATGTGACCATTTTAGGACGACTGTTACTTTTCTTCTCATGTTACATGCTACAGCTGCCTCGAGAACAAAAGTGGCATAGATAAGGCCAAACGTATCAATGCAAGGGCAAAAAGGTTGTCCTCGCAGCCTCATAAACCCTAGGAGTTATGCTTTTCTCACAATTGACAATCGTTGTAAGTCCGCTTGAAACTCTTGCTAATGTTGCGTGCTACAACTGCCTTTAGAAAGAGCTTCTAACCGGATTCTCGTTTCTTATTGTCTCACCTCACTAAATAAGGAAAATACATTAAAAATACTAATTAAATAATTTTGCTTAACAGATGTCATCTGAAAACAACTCCTCTTTTGCTCTTGAGAAAGACAAACTCAATAACACCAATTTTCTTGAGTGGCACCGTAACTTGAGAATCGTTCTCAAAATGGCAAAAAGACTTTATGTTTTGGAAACACCGATCCCAACCGCACCGGAAAACAATACTGTGGTTGCGAAGAAGGCTTTCGATAAACATAGAGAAGACGCCCTGGAAGTTGCTTGCCTCATGCAAGCCACCATGTCTCCAGATCTTCAGAAGAATATGGAAGACATGAATGCCTTTGACATAATTGAGCAACTCAAAGGCATGTTTCGGAAACAAGCCCGTCAGGAATGCTATGACACCATGAAACAACTCATAAGCTGTAGAATGCAAGAGGTTTCCTCAGTTAGTGCTCATGTCCTCAAGATGAAAGGCTACATCGACCAATTAAACAAACTTGGTTATCCTCTCCAAGATGAGATGGTTGTTGACTTCGTTGTCAACTCTCTTTCCAATCACTATGATCAATTCGTTATGAACTTTAACATGAATGACTGGGTAAAGACAGTGCCAGAGCTACATGGGATGCTTAAAACGACAGAGGTGAACATTTCCAACAAAATAAATAAGTGTTAATGGTTCAATCTTGTGGTATTAAGAAGCCCTAAACAAAGACAGAAGAATTCTAACAGCATTTGGGTTTTTACATAGTAAAAGGGCAAAAAATGAAAATATTGTGCCCCCACTGTAATCGTCCTCTCAATTAAAACAAACAATCCAACAACATTTGGGTTCCATAAACCCTATTCTCCATCTCTCTCTTTGAAATTGATATTCGCGATCATCTAAACCCTAATTGGACACCATCACCTTGAAGATTTGGTCCACTGTAGTCGCTTAAATCAAAGGTATATTGCTTATATACACACGACTTCTTGTTATATCTATTCTGTCATGTTTTCCCTTCATAAATCCAACAACCCTAAAACTAATTTCCTGATACGTGATGATGATTGATTACATATTCGATATCTAATTTCATCTTCTGATCCTGTGTTTCCCACGTTTATAAACTAGAGATTCTTAAAGAAATTAGGTTTTAAAAACTCTGTTTTCGGTTTTTAGGGTTCCATATTTCGCTGATAAACCTACTGTTCTCGTTTATCTTCTCGTTATTTATGTAAGATGTTCTTTTCTACCCTGTATATTGTTTTAATAAACAAAGCTTGTTCTATTATATCTGGGTAATTAATAACATTTTTTTTTGTTTAAACTGTGCTCTTTTACAATTCTAATGTAAGGTAAATGATGCAGTTGTTTTAATATTGGTTGATGCTGTGTCGTAGAACTTAGTAGAGTTTCGGTTACTTGAAATAAATATAAGTGTTGTTGAAATAGACTGCACCTGCAAACGAACAATTGACAGCTTTAGCTTTATTGTATTTTAGGGTTTTGTTTGTTTTATGTTGTTGTCTATAGGTAGATTAGTGACAATTAAATCTCGTAGATGTTACAATTAGGGTTGTGTGTGATCTTGAAGTTTGCATAGCGTATAAGTGTTACATTATCAGTTATATGACACACATAATATATGTCACTAATCCCATAATAATTCAAGGGAAAATATAAGAAATTCACCTCTTTGAAGTCTCCATCAGAATCCTTATTATACAGATGGGTTTAAGGTTCATTCTATCTCTCTTATCTCCTAACTAATTGAGTCTTTTGTCTTCCTGTGATGGAATTAATTGCTTTAAAGTTGTTTGAATTTGTTGGAAAGGCAATCTGTGTTTCTGATTATATTTTTGATGATTTTTGTCATTCGTTCTTTTTAAACCATCCTGTCTTGACGTGAAACTATTCTGAGCAGAACCCATGTTGACTGGAACCAAATTGGATTTGTTAAAAACAGGCCCGATTTGACCCGTTACCATACCCAACCCCATCCGCTTGTTTTGCTAGGCCTAGTTGTAGCACTACACACCTATTTATATATGTGTTTATTTGACCCGTTACCATACCCAACCCCATCCGCCTGTTTTGCCAGGCCTAGTTGTAGCACTACCCAACTCCAAAGGTATGAAAAGTTTTAAAAGGTTCACTTGATAAAAAGGTTGATATGTAAAACAGGTGAGAGAGACACAATTTTTGGCTGTAATTAAAGCTTATTTGGTTGTATGTGCTACGCGCCCATCGTATTTTGGGACCATAAAACTTTGGAGAGCGCTTTATGCTTTTTTAAACCAACCTCACACCTTTTACTATTGATTACTTTGTAGAAACTTAGAAGAACTATTATAGATGGAAATCGATTCAGAGTCAAACGTTAAAACATCAGAAGAAGCTGCATCATCTATGCCAACCAAATCCACAAATTCACCTGGAGTCGAAGTAAAAGACTCGGCCCATCTTTTTTATTACTTTTCAATAAATATATATATTTTTTAACTTTTTAATGCTTACCTGTTTTTTTAACATGTTGTTAGTCAACCGGTGAAGTGAAGGATGATATTACCATGTCGATGGAGAGCCTCCAGATAGACAAATCTTCCTCTGCGAGTTTCAAGAAGAAACCCGTTATCATCATTGTCGTAGGAATGGCAGGTATCATGTTACTTGACCCTTTTAACACACGTTTTGAGTTTTTTACCCAACTTTCTTGTTTAATCGATGTCTTTATAATACGCAGGAAGTGGGAAAACAACATTCCTTCATCGAACTATCTGTCATACACAAGCTTCCAACACAAGGGGTTACGTATTGAATCTTGATCCAGCTGTCATGACTCTCCCATACGGTGCCAATATCGACATTCGAGACACCGTTCGTTACAAAGAAGTCATGAAACAATTTAATCTTGGACCCAATGGGGGAATCTTGACTTCACTCAACTTGTTCGCCACAAAGTTTGACGATGTAAAAACTCGTGTATGCATTTTTTTTTTTTTACTTTGATTTGTTTTAACCGTAGTGTTGTGATGTTAGGTGGTAAACGTAATTGAGAGGCGAGCGGATGAACTTGATTACGTTCTTGTGGATACCCCTGGTCAGATTGAGATATTTACGTGGTCTGCATCTGGAGCGATTATAACCGAGGCGTTTGCTTCGACTTTTCCCACTGTGATCGCGTATGTTGTTGATACACCGCGTGCAGAGAGTCCGAATACCTTTATGAGCAACATGCTTTATGCTTGTAGCATCCTTTACAAGACCCGTTTGCCCATGGTTGTGGTTTTCAACAAGACAGATGTCATTCAGCACCAGTTTGCTTTGGAGGTGAAATACACTTTTAAAATTATCTTTTGGTTTCTTTTTTATTGAAGATTAAACGCGTTTTTGTTGTGATGTATGAATAGTGGATGGAAGATTTTGAGGTGTTTCACGCTGCGCTAGAATCTGACAACTCATACCCTTCAACTTTGACTCGAAGTCTTTCTCTTGCTCTCGAGGAGTTTTATAAGAATTTACGTGCTGTTGGAGTTTCAGCGGTAACGGGTTCTGGGATGGATGCTTTCTTTAAAGCTATTCAAGCAAGTGCAGATGAGTACATGGAAACTTACAAGTATGTTCAAACTCTCTTTGTTGTCTTTTTCACACACACACACACACCACTTATTCTAATCTGCATTTTATATGAATGTTTGCAGTATAATCATTTTATAAGCATCCTACTTTAGCAGTTATTGACTTATTGTTCTAATTTTGTGACGTAGTGGTAAGCGCCTGAGTCCTTTTAGCAGAGATCATAGATTTGAGTCCCTATAGCAAAGTTCGTAGGTTTGAATACAGCTTCCACTAATTTTTCTGTCTCTAATTCCCTTGGATGCGAGTCGTCTAGCAAGCTGAATTTACCTGAACCCATTGGTTATCATGATATTGGTGGGGTCTAGTTAGCTTCCTTGTAACAGGTTCTCACGGTTACCAAAAACAGGTAAATAATTTAGTAGTTAATATACATGACAAAAACCCACTAGTTAAGTTTTTGGTCATTATGGGTGGTCTTTGTTAACATAATGGGTTATTTCGGGCAATTAATTATTAACTAATGGCCTGAGATGGGCTGAATATGCTGAAGGGAATACAAGGGTGAGAATGGGCAGTACAGGTTATTCTTCTTCATCATTGCCAATCTTTTTCATCGACGCGGTAGGGTTGCCATTCCGGTCCTTTTTTCATTGTTTTTACTCCATCTAATCCGCCACAACGATTGACAAAAGATGAGCGAGAATCAATTGAGGGGATGAGCGAGAGAGAAAGGGGCACTGTTGTAAATAGTGATAATTACGTTTGCTATAGCGCGCTTCATAGCGGAGCGACCCTATCTCACAATCTGATTGTTAGCGACTCCATAGCATGAAAATAGCGGGATTTAAGTTTTTTTTTTGTTTTAATATATATGACGGGATTTTAGGCTTTTTTTCTGTATTACCATAACTATTGAATATAAAATGCGTATTTAGATGAAAAAGCAGCTTATTTAATAAAATATACATATAAAATATTTCTAAAATTTTCTTCTAGTGTGTTGCTAAACATAAAATAGCAGCCGCTATATCATCGCTATCGCTACGTAGCGTATAGGTAGATTGTCGCTATCATCCGCTATTGACAACTATGATTGGGTAGGAGCGGTCCACACGCTATTATCGGGGTGGGGGAGGGGAGTGGTGGTGCTAGATAAAACCACTGTTTCTCAGCCAAAGTCCACTTGCTGGGTTAGGTCTTGATCCTTTGGCTCAAAGAATCATTCACACCTCCAATTGCTCCAATTTGAGCATGAACGCGTTGATTTGATCTGTCTTACTTTTAAAATAATTAACACAATGATCTGCAAACAATGTTTTATGATCTACGCATTATCTATGTATCTGTTTTTAGACTACTCTTGTTTGTATCTACTGCACCAACGAGCAACACTGTTTTCAAGCTATTGCAAGAGTTGATTCTGCTTGAGTAAATTATTTGGAATTTTTTGACAGAGATTAGATAGATTATATATTTTCCCAATCCCCCAAGATGACAAGGTTTGGTGCCTGATCTGGGTTTATAAAGTGAACCAAAATGACTTTTTAAAACGGACCATATTGATTATGTCAAAACCAAAATGACCTGTTTTGTCCTGTCACCCACCCAACCTGACTCGCCTCTTTTGCCATGTTTGGCAACTTCTGAATGATTAAGTGCTGAACCAGTAAGAGGTCCGAATCATTAAGTGCTGAACCAGTAAGAGGTCTGAACCAATAATAGCCAGTATAATGCTTAACCGTTCAGAGGCAGATGTCTGACCAATTCAGATTAGAGCCATTCAGACTCATATAATGCTTAAGCATTCAGAGGCAAATGTCTGAACCATTCAGACATCTGCTCGCGAAACAAACAGTCTGAACCATTAAGTGTTGAACCAGTAAGAGGTCATTAAGAACCTCATTAAGAGGTAAACAAACAGCCCCTTAGTCTTCTTAAACTGGCAATTATTTAGTGTTTGGAAGAGAGAGTATTTTGTAAGTCTTAAGAAAGGTTGAGATTTTAACTACTTAACACTGCTGTCGGATTTTGAATCAACGTAGACCGAATGAATGCTCATGTTTGTTGTATCATGTATGTTACAGTTTGAACTGAATTATTGGTATTTGTGTAGAGCTGATCTGGACAAAAGGCGGGAAGAGAAGGAACGACTAGAAGAAGAACGCAGGAAAGAAAACATGGAGAAATTGAGAAAGGATATGGAGAAATCAGGGGGCGGAACCGTTGTGTTGAGTACTGGTTTAAAAGGCAACGATAAAAGTAATACAAGCAAGATGGAAGAAGATGAAGAGGAAGAGGAAGAGGAAGAGGAAGAGGAAGAAGATGAAGAAATTGAAATGTTGAGTGATGATTATGATGATGATGAAGGTGCAATAGATGATGATGATGAAGAGATTGCAAATTTCAGATTTTGAGTGTTATGGTACCTGGCTACTAGTGATTTTATGGCTACTTAAAATTACAATGGTTTTTTGTTTCGTTTACTTTGGACTTTGGAGTAACATTTTGGAGGGTTGTCACATTTGACCTTTTCATCATGATCTCTATGGTTTAGTAAATATCATCTTTACAGACTTTACTTGCAACAAATTTAAGTGGACGGCCCAACTATGACATGTTTGGTCCAAACAAACAACTCAAAACTAGATTTTCAAGTCAATAAAAAAACTAATTAGAACTTGTAGTTAATGCGGATTCTCACTGATTGGTTTGAGAAAATACTTGGAAAGCTCAAAAACAGTCCAACTACGAAAAGAATTCAAGTTCTACGATTAAAACCGGGACCTTAGCCAGTTCAGCTAGGGTATTGGAACCGGTTCTGATGCGAATGAGAGCTTGCGCCGGAAATTGACGGGCGGAGTAGAAAACCAGAAGGTTGAACCGGATTTTTGTGGGGTTGAACCATATTTTTAATTAAGCCATTCCCATTTTACTCTATTCATTTTATAATATTTACGAATTCATCTGGTTCGACCGATCTGATTGGCCTGACCAATGGACTAGTAAAACGACCGATTCGACGTCCGATTTGGTTTTAAAAACATTAATTTTAAAAAAAAAGCCCCACTTGATTGATTATGGGTAGGGGTGTGCACGGTTCGGTTCGGTTCGGTTTTGAGCCTTAACCGTAACCGAAACCGATTTGATCGGTCATGACATATCCTTAACCGATCGGTTCGGTTATTTCGCTTTCGGATAATTCGGTTAATTTTCGGTTAATGTTCGGTTACGGTTAAATAACCGTTTTTTTATTTTTTATTTTTTTTATAGTTTTTGTAAGTTGTTGTTGACTTGTTGGACCTGAGATTTGTTTTTTATTAATGGGCTTAGTAACTTGGGTCTAAAAACAATGGGTCTAAAAACAATGGGCTTCTTATTAGTGTAATGGACCTGACATTTGTTTTTTATTAATGTAAAATGGGCTTAGTAACTTGGGTCTAAAAACAATGGGCTTCTTAAAAACTTAGGACTAGATATAAATATAATCACAAAAATATGCATTGGGCCAATCGGTTCGGTTATGGATAAATCGGTTCGGTAAAATGTGCTTAACCGTAACCGAACCGTTTTTTCGGTTATTATAAAAACGGATAACCGAACCGTCGGTTAAGGCTCGGTTCGGTATTTTCGGTTCGGTAATTTCGGTTATTTCGGTTATTTCGGTTTCGGTTCGGTTATTTCGGTTATATGCTCACCCCTAATTATGGGTCAAGTGTGATGTGGTGTGGAGGGTTTGTCCAAGTTTTGACCCTATTTAGTCGAACATTCTTTCCACACTCCAAAAAAAAAAAAAAAAACATGTTTCTATGTTTAAAATATGGTCTTTAAACTCCTTTTCATCTTTCATAATCAAGAAAAAGACCATGATTCGAGGATTCAACGGAAGGAAAAAGGAGTGGTGTTAAATTAGTATCTAGGATGTTGTAATGCCATCATAATAGTGATATATAAATCTTTTGCATATTTTATAGATACTGTTTATCTTTATTTTTCTACTTGAATTATAAAGTTTATCCTAAAATACTTGGGCCCCTCATGTATATTATATATATGGACCAGTTTTTGCCCCGCCCACGTTGCGGGGTAATAAACCGAATATTTTTCTCTCATAACATGTATGTTTGTACAGAGGGCAAAATCGTAATTATATTTTGAACTGTGGGCAAAATCATATTTTTAAACTGAGGGTAAAATCATAATTTTGAGCTTGGGGGGAAAACATAATTTTATTTTGAACTGTGGGTAAAAACGTAATTTTGAGCTGAGGGCAGAATCGTAATTTTGAGGTATTGGCAAAAACAACAATTTATTTTGAACTGGGGGCAGAAACGTAATTCTAAACGGAGGGCGAAACCGTAATTTTAAACTGGGAACAAAATTAAGAATGAGTTTTTGAACCGAGGGCAAAAGCGTAATTTTAAGATAGGGGAAAAATTATAATTGTATTTTGAACTGGGGGTAAAACCGTAATTTTAAACGAAGGACGAAAGCGTAATTTTAAACTGGGAATAAAATTAAGTTAAAAATGGTTTGGTCGAATAGGGAAGTGCCAGGCAAGCTGCCTGGCACTATTCCCCTAACTTGTAAATGCATTATTCCCCTAACTTGTAAATGTATACGTAGTTAATTAATGGTATCATAATGAAGAGAATGCTAGTGTTGAGTCAAATCTATTACATCACCAATTCACCATCATCATCTTTTTTTGTTTTGTTAATAACTAGGTTTTGCCCCGTCTGCGTTGCGGGGCACTAAGCCGAATATTTTATCTAATAACATGTACGTATGTAATTCAGTTACTTGTACATAATACTAAAACACGATCTAAAAAAATCACAGCGAGTCAACCAATTAAAACAAAACGCTACTATACTTTTGCTTAAAAAAATTTAAAATGATGAAAATACTATAATTTTAAACTGGGAGCAAAATTGTAATATTTTAGGACTAATTGAGAAGTGCCAGGCAGTTGTGCCTGACAGTATTCCCCTTCATGAGATTGTAGATGTAGTAAATGATAGTGGACCGGATTGTTGTTAAATAATAATGTTTGTTGGCCGTTAAAAAAAAGATGTTAAATAATAATGATAGTGGACCGCATTTACAAGTGTGCGGCTCTAACGTGGGTTGATTGGTGTAATTTTGATTTATTAGCAATGGGCGTGTAATGGCGTCTTTTCTCTTGCGTTGTGTTTTTCTTTGGTGGTTGTAACTATCCCGGTTTAACGTTGTGGTTGACCGGAGTGTTGTTAAATAATAATGTTTGTTGGCCGTTCAAAAAAAAAAAAAGTAAATGATAGTGGACCACTTGGGAAACTGGTATAGTTTCATCAAAGTTTTCCCTTGTAGAAAAGTCATATGCCCCTCTCATGAGAAAGCACAAATCCTATAAGCGTTCTGAGTTTAACAAAGATGGTTTGTATCTTTCTTAAAGCCTTGTTTCACTACTTATAGAGTTATAGGGTAGGAAAATACAGATAACACATGATCTTGCCATCTTGGATATGTAGCTAAGCCTATGGTTTTATGGATCGGTGACGATAAGCGACTTATAAGTATTGATGCGAAAGCAAAGTACTATATTGTGATATCCTTACCGGTGAAATCTTTCACTCGGTCATGAACCATGTTGCTACGAAAACCATGTGGGATACACTTGGTTTATATTTGTATGAATATACTAACAAAGTAAACGAGAACAAAGAGGTTAGTCTAAACAGGAAAATATGAGATATTCTCGTGCAAGTCTCACTTAAATAAAAGATTGATATGGGCAACGGCGGACCTAGGATTTTTTTCCACTGAGGTCCATTTTTTTGTGTTAGAATTTTTCATAATCAAATATTAGAATTTTCGGGTCGGTCACGTAGTCAGGTCGGGTCAGAGCTAGGAAATAATGTAGAAGCTTTGTGTTAGAATTTTTCACAACCAAATATTAGAATTTCCGGGTCGGTCATCGTAGTCGGGTCGGGTCAGGTGTCACACCCCGATATTTCCACGTATTACCGGTGGGGAGTATCGTGACGTAGTTGATATCATCATAGTCAAACAACACAATATATAAATGCACAGCGGAAGCAAAAGATAATATATTACAATCCGAATATAAAGTAATATCAAAGTATTACAACGGAAAGTAAAGGATCCACAGGCGGATCAAAAAAAAAAGAAAAACTGTTCAACAGACTTCAGGCATCTAGAACTTGCAAGATTCCTTATTAACGCCCTGAGCTTCCAGCCAATTACGTTCAGTACCTGTCACTTAACCTTTTTGAAAAATACGTCAGTTTACACTGGTAAATACAATTAACTGACTCATTTTGGAAAAGAGTTTGAAAATTGATTTGAATGCACGAGGCACAAAAATATCTTTTATAACTTGGGGACAATCTTATTAATAAAAATCTTGTATCCGATTTACATGTTTGTCCAACATTTAGGGCCGGTGATTATACAATACAAGCCGGTCAAGATTAATCGACACACCATAAATATAACTCACAAGAAGACACCTTACGAGTGAGTATATCTTTTACATACGCAACAGGAGGTATTATGCCTACACCTTGTGCTTAAGTTATGGCCATTCACTTTTTAAATGAGCCAAGGATATCCAGGACACGGTCATTAACCCCTAATGTTATTTGTTATCAATCAATACAGATTAAAACGGGATTATGCAATTCAATCATCTTCGATTAAAAGGTTTCTACACCCGACCAAGCGGTATTTTTATAATACCGTATCCCAAGCCCGTATAAGGGAAAATAAGTTAAAAGTATTTACCTGAGCTAGCTCCTGTCTTAAATAGCAAGAATTTTAATAACTCAGCCGTATTCACTTAAGTAAGCATAGGTACCATTTACCGGAAGGCTATAGTCTGGAATGATGGTATAAATAACCAATTAGAATACTAACGGGTCTTTAATTAAGCCTAAACTTAGACCGGTTAGTTTTAAGGAAATATACGGTTCAAACGCATGATTAAGCGAAGACCGAAATAGAATATGTTTTAGACCCGACAAGTTTGGATACTTGTATAATATGGGTAATCTAAACACCTTCTGGATTTTGAGATAAAAATGATAAGGTTTGACCCGTTTCGGCTAACTTATGCAAACTAGTTACATAAACCAAACCGAACGCGCAAGAGGCGTAACGGGTAACCATAAGAGTCATATACAGGTTTCCTAAGTTAATATGCCTTAAACATGTTGTGATATCAATAGGATATCTTCCATCGTGCCCAAAACGAGTTTAATCTCAAAATAAGCCCCGTAGGGGTATTTTGGTCATTTAAAAGATTATAAAAGAGGTTAATTAAAATTCTGAGATTCATGTCCGAATACATCAGTAGAATAACTTATTTTATTAGGTCATATCAGTTGGCAATAGGTCTTATATGCCAAAATGGTTTCAAACCCCAAACTATGCGTTTAATACGCTTAAAAAGCCATTTTAAGCGATTTCCGGGTTATACAGGAAATCTGAGTTTTCTGATCAGGTTATAAAGCTCAAAATACTTTATTTATTATATAAATCAGTAGCAATTGGATTGGTGTCAAAATACTATGTAAAACTCATTTTATACATAAAAAGGGTATAATTGGTATTTACCGAAGTAAGGCGATAGCCTTAGGTTATGATCAGTTTAAAAATAATTAAAAATCTTTAAAAATCTCAAAATATTATATTACTTCAGTGGGTAAGAGGTTTGGTGTCAAAAATTGGGTTTAGATAGGCTTTATGCTAATTGCGCCGTTTAATTATTAAAAGGCGTTATAATTACGCTAATGAGCATAACTCCTATTCTAGACCTCCAACTGATGTGAAAATTTAGGGACAACTTTATAAATTAGTAATAAGGATTATTGTCCTTTCATATTTCCAAAATTCTCGTTTTATGGTCAAAAGGGCATATTGGTCAACATTGGGCAATTAACGGAAACGCGTAAACGAATGGGGCAATCAACGAACTAAGCACAGAGGGTTATACCAACATGTAACCTTGTCCTAAGAAAGCCTTAAGGCATTTCTAAACCTATCTAATTCGGGTCAGAACTGAAGTCAAAGCAAAAGTCAACGTTTTGCGACTTTCGGTTCCGAACCGGGTCTAAACAGAAAATTGTCGGATCAAACAAGCTTAGATCAGTACTTATACTTATTACCAAGTTATATGAGTGATAAATAGGTTACATGCCTTCTACATTGCTAATTACATGTTAATTTGCAAATTAAGCTTCTGTTGACTTTTTCTAAACAACTTTGACCCGACATTTGATCTAGTTAGAGTGGGAATCTGGGGGTGCCCTTTTAAGGGTTTATTGCCCACATAATTACCAACTTATAACTACCTTCAATTCGACTAATCACTGGACCATTAATGATTAATGGCTAAGTCAACCGTTAATTACGACGGTTTGACTTTTAAGCAAAAACTCAACTAAGAAAGGTTAAGCATACTTACAGAAGTCCTATGCACGATTAGGGATGCTTAGGGTCTGCTCTTGAACTCCCAAAAGCTCCAGAAATTAGCAGAAGTTGAGTTTGAGAATGAATGATCAAAATGGCAAACAATGGGGCTTTTTATAGTGATCTTGATCTCATTAGATCATGCCAAGTAGGTCTATGATGGAGCCAAGATGTTTACAAGTGCCCCTAGTTGCCTAAAATCAGTAGAGGTCGCGCATGGAAGTGAAAAAGGGCAATACTTGTCGTTTGAAGGGCTGAACAGACAACATTTCCGAGTTGCTGCATCTGGGCATTGCTTGCGCACCGTAAGGATTCAGCCTTACGGTCCGTAAGGACCTGGTCAGCACTCTGAAGTTTTCACTTGTTGACAGATTTAGCCCCTGCACTTCTAAATGCTATTTCCGACACATCTAAGGCCCGTTAAACCATTTTTAAGGTTCTATAATGATGCCTAAGCATAGAGAGCATGAAATATGCTCAAAAACATGCCGGATGTCGGTTCGTTTGGTCGTACGATCACGTTGTTCGGTTAATTACGACGAAACACGGACGGACGCGAAAAACGAACCAATTGACGCGACGAATGGAATTTTATCAAGCCAAACACTAAAATAACATATTTTAGTGTTTACATAAATTTGTGGGTGTCCGGGGATATTCAGAATGTGAGATATGCGGGTAAACGCAAACTTGTGCGCTTTTTGACACTTTTAGTCCCTACATGACTTAAAAGCTTATTTTTTGCGCACCAAACACCTCTAGGCCTATATCTAAGCTATATTAGGGATAATTACGGTATGTTTATCTCATGGTCATATTCCGGAAGGTCCGATAACATACGAATCGGTATACTTTAGCAGTTTGACGCTTTAGGTCTTTCTAATGCGCAAACTTGCGTAACTCATCATTTAATAGCATTGAAGCCTCATATAATTCATATTAGGCATTCTTGGAAGTATTATTAAACATCTTAATGTTTCGGGCTCGATAAAAGGTCATTCAGAGGTATAATTAAACATATTGACACTTTTAGTCCCTTATACTTGCAAAGTTGCGCGTAACTTCACTTTTGGGCATAAAAGCCTTGGGTGGCCAATGATTGGCAATCCCGAGAGTATAATCAAATATCATGAGGCTCTCGGTTTGTTAAAAGGTCACTCAGAGGTAAGAATTAACATGTTTTCGCTTTTAACCCTTTTCTGCGCAAACTTTCAATTAATTACATAAACGACTACACTTGATTAACAAGTGGCTCATTTGTGAATATAAAACCATAAAAGGTTATTTAGAAACTTATTTTAGGTATGATAATAATTCCAGTTCTTTCATAATCAAAGTTTTTTTTCGATTTTTCGAAAAATTAGTCCCTTAAATTCAACGTTTGACTTCATTAGGGTTTATTACACGTGTCAATACTTCATTGGACGTGATTTTTCGAGGTGTTACATCAGGGCTAGGAAATAATGTAGAAGCATTTAGTCGACATGAAACCACTACATTATTATATATGTTGGAAGTCTTATTTGGTAATCAAATGTGAAATAAACAAGAGATGTAAGACTTAAACTTGAGACCTATTTGTTGGAACACATAGGAATTTACCACCATACCATCTTTGTTTTTAATACTATGGGGTCCAACTAATTTATTTTATGGGGTCCTTGAAAAATTTAACATACCGGCTCTACTATTTTTTTTTTAAATATTGGGGTCCATGGACCCCAACTCGCACCATGTGGGTCCGCCCCTGGATATGATATGGGAGAATTGTTTTATTACGATTAACCCATTATGTGCCAACCTAAACAGCAAAGAATTCCACCAATAATTTAGAAAACCTTAAGACTTGAGAGAAACTTGAAATTTGAACAATTCTTTATGAGTTACAAGTCTATTAAGAACTTGAAATTTAAACAATTTTTTTATGAGTTACAAGTCTATTAAGAAAATGAATTAGCAAAATAACTTCCATTCAACTATATGTAGGAATTTTAAATTTTGTTGTGCCATGTTATTTTGCTAATTACAACAACATAAATTTTTATTTACTTTTTGTCATCTAAAACTATTATCAAACATTGTTGATAAAAAAAGTAATTTTATAGACAGATAGATATGATACTAGCGCTTGGTATAGCAACTGATAGAGAGTGCCCAAAAGGATATTCATACGTGTTTTACATTGATTGTAAACCATGAAAACAAACACCGACAATGGTAATGGTAATGATGTTCGGCCATTATCGATTTCGTTAGCTACCCTTACTGTATCGGCACTCGTTATAGCTTACGATACAAAAAAAAAACCTTTATTGCGTATACAACTCCGTTTTAAACTGTCACGTTGATAAAACCGTAAAAAACGAATACATTACATATATTGATGTTGTTAGAACGTCATCAGTTCGGTTCATCATTGTAAAGAACGAAAAGACTAACTATATTTGACACATTTGAATAAAACTTATACTACATCGTAGTGCCTGTTGCAACGATATATTCGAAAGTTTATTTAAATCCTATCTTTTTTCTTTAAAGTTACAAAATAACAAGTTGCTTAAAATTACTAATTGTTAGTGATGGGTTTATCTTCTAAGTTCCAACAATATAGTGAGTTAATTTAGGATAAACCGAAAAAAAAGTTAATCTTTGCTATTTATCATGAATACATGATCTTTAACTTATTTTCTTTAATAATTAATTAATAAAATAACCATAATCATTAATCTTAATCATGATCTATATATACACACACTCCTTTCACCAGATATTTATCCACTTTTAATTTTCAAACAACACACAGCAATAATCAATCAATCAATCATTCATTCATCAATGGCGAAACACGAAGATCTCCCCGTTCCACTTTACTCCAAACTTGATGAAGTTTACGGTGATGGATCACAACTCGAAGAAGCTCAACTTCGTATCTCTCTTCTCAACTCCAAATTCCAGCAGTTATTCGGTCATCCTCCTCAAATCTATGCTCGTGCTCCAGGTTATTCATCGTTCGATTCTGTTTACTCTTCGTTTTGCCATTCGAATACCTAATTTTGTGTTTACTTATTGCGCATTGCATAATCATCGATGTAATCAATGTTTAAGTAGATTTAGGTTAGGTTATTCTTCTTTTAACTTGACTGATTTTGATTTGTGTGTGGTTTGCGATTCGAATACCTAATTTTGTTGTTGATTTAATCGCATTGCATAATTGTTGATGGAATTTAAGTGGATTTAAGTTCGCTGATTTTGTTTTGTGTGTGATTTGCGATTCGAATACCTAATTTTGTGTTTAGTTTAATTGAATTGGATGATTGTTGATGTAATTAATGTTTAAGCGAACTTAGATTAGGTTATTGTTCTTTTAACTTAAATGATTTGTGTAGTTATTGGTGTGATTAGTGTTTAAGTGGATTTAGGTTTAGGTTAAGTGGTTGAGATTTGGTGTTTTTCGATATGGATTTGAGCAATTTTAGCGAAAGTTGATGACTCCTAAAGTTGGAGAATTATTTGATATCATATTCTTTAATAGTTTCGTTAGGATTTGTGTCGAAAAGTTGATCCATTGGGATGTGGAAAGGAAGAATGAGATCCTGGACAAGGATAGGAATAAATGAAATCTCAGGTTTCATGTTAGTATAAATAAATGATCTGATAACTTGGTCCACCAAAAGGCTACTTTAAAATAAAAGAAAAAAAGAAAGCAGAATTCATTATGAACTTTAGCAGTGTAAGATCTGAAATTTAATGAATATTTTATTTCCAATTGAAGAGAGATGTAACTCAAACCGACAAAATAATAAACCCATTGAAAGGGGAAACTTAACTGATTAGGTTATTGTTCTTTTAACTTAACTGATTTGTGTTTGGTTAGAGAGCATTGTGTAATTATTGATGTAATCAGTGTTTAAGTGGATTTAGGTTGGGTAAAGTGGTTCGGATTTGGTGTTTGTGATAGAGGTGATTGATTTGGGAGTAGCGTATTTGATTTGATCTTTTTAGTGAACAAGAAATTGATGGATTCCTATGAACTGCTAAAAGTAGAGAAAATTTGGTAGGGTATTGTTAACAAATTTGTCACAAAAAGTTGATCCATCTCTGTATGTGAAAAAGAGGAAGATTCAGATCCTAAAAAGCAGGATAAGAATAAAGCAATCTCAAATGACCTGATAACTTGGTCCACCAAATTAACTACTTTGTTGGCACCAAAAGGCTACTTTCTTTTATATAAAAAAAAGCAGAATTCATAATGAATTTTAGTGTGTCAGATCTCAAATTAAATGGATATTTTATTTCCAGTTAAAGAAAGATCTAACCCGAACCAACATGAAAATAAATCCTGAATCCATTGAAAAGGGAAAAGAAGACTGAAATAGGTTTACTAGGACCCAAGGTTTTGCCTTTTTATGTTCTCTTGCTGGCATTAAACTTTTGAAATATTATATTGTTGTTGGGATTTAGGAAGAGTGAATTTGATTGGGGAGCACATTGACTATGAGGGGTATTCGGTGTTACCCATGGCAATTAGGCAAGACACGATAGTAGCTATTCGGAAAAGGGACGCAGGGGAATCTGAAAAGTTTCTTACGATTGCAAATGTTAATGACAAGTACACTGTGTGTACCTATCCTGTCGATCCTGACCAGGTAAATAAATGGCTCTTTTATGTTGCAGAAAACACAGATGTTGTCTCATCTGTGAAACGGCATTGTTTAAGGAATTTTCTTGTTATTGTAGGAGATTGACCTGAAGAATCATCGATGGGGCCATTATTTTATTTGTGGGTGAGTGACTACAAACTCTGCTTAATTTGCTACGCAGTGTTAGGGTCTAACAGTAAATATTTTATGGAATAGTTGATATGCAAGCATTATCTTACAAAGGCTTCTATGAATATTTTGTATGTTGCAGATACAAAGGCTTCTATGAATATGCTAAATCACGAGGGCTTGATATCGGTTCACCAGTAGGGCTTGATGTTATGATTGATGGAACAGTTCCTACAGGTAAAAATTCTGTTAAAAAACATTTGTAATATTGTAGTCAGTAATATTAAAGATTATTTATTTCACTTTATTACAAATAAAATAATTATATCCCTTTATGTTTTTGCTTGATCTCTTTCTTGCCCGTACAGGGTCTGGGCTATCAAGCTCTGCAGCATTTGTGTGTTCTTCTACGATTGCCATAATGGCTGCCCACAATGTCAATCTTCCCAAGGTATTCTCATCATATCTGAATCTGCAAAATTTATTAGTTTCTTGCAGTTTTTGCTTGTCAAGTATGTGATGTTTATTTGATGCTTCTTATCTATTATCTATTTTAAGAGTAACTAGAATTAGCCGCGTAAAACTGTGCCAAATAGCACTAATGCCACACCACCGCCAACGGCCTTAACACTGAAGTTCAGGCGTGCTAATGCGAAGAAATTAGACCGAAAAGTCAAACATAGACTTAAACGTTGAACCACACACGCATGTTGTGCCGTGTTACCTTGCAAAATTTAGAATGAAACGTAAAACCGTTGAACCACAAACGCATGCTGCGCTTTGTTAACCCGCAAAATATAGAACGAAACGTATAACAAATTTGCAAAAGACAAAAAGTATAGGGGACCAGAGTTGAAAATAAAAAGTTGTGAGGTTAAATTACAAAAGATGAAATGTTTTGGGTTAAAAGTAAAAAATCAAATTTTGTGAGGTTAAATTGCAAAAGATGAAAAGTTTTGGGTTAAAAGTAAAAAATCAAATTTTGTGAGGTAAAATTGCAAAAGATGAAAAGTTTTGGGTTAAAAGTAAAAAATCTTTTTTTTTGAAAAAGACCCAAAGCATGAGGTACAACACCATTATGCATAGAAAAGTTGCAAATTAATACTATGTAAATATGGCACCCTTTCAAGTGACTGCAAAATGTTATGTTACTTTAATTAAAGTTTAATTTTATTATCTCCGTTGCAGAAAGAACTTGCTCAACTTACATGTGAGTGTGAAAGACACATTGGGACTCAATCTGGTGGAATGGACCAGGTACATATGTAATTCATTTTTCTGTTTGTATTAAACGTATGATGCCTTCATGTCATAACTAAACTGTTTTGTTTACTGAACTAGGCCATATCCATTATGGCGAAAACTGGGTTTGCTGAGCTCATAGATTTCAACCCGATTCGTGCAACAGATGTGCAACTTCCAGCTGGCAGTTCTTTCGTGATAGCTCATTCATTGGCTGAATCTCAGAAGGCAGTAACTGCAGCTACCAACTATAATAATCGGGTTGTTGAGTGCCGTTTAGCTTCTGTAAGTCCAAAACGATTTCTTTGTATTCTCTCTGTTATTTTGCTTGTTGTTACAGTTGGAAAAGATTGGCTCTATAATGATATATAAAGCAGTCTGTTAAAATTATATTATTATTGTTATCTTTTTTCTGACCATCATTGCGTTTTTGGAAACTATTCAGATTGTACTTGGTATAAAACTTGGAATGGAGCCGGAAGAGGCGATATCGAAAGTGAAAACACTTTCAGATGTAGAAGGTTTATGTGTATCCTTTGCAGGCACTCATGGGTCCTCTGACCCGACCCTTGCTGTTAAGGTATTGGACCGCCAATATGATTTTAACTAAAACAGAAACGGGACAAGTGGGTGGAACGTGTCGAATTTTACCGAAAGCGTATTTTTAATACATTCAGTCTCCAAGATCATCGTATTTATTATAATCATTTTGTATTGAAATAATATGATTATTGTCATCCGATTTGACACTAATTACTATTACTATTACAGGAATATCTTAAAGAAGAACCATATACAGCTGAAGAAATCGAGCAGATCACTTCTAAAAGCTTGGCTCTGATATTCGCTGATTCAGCCTCTTCACTGGATGTGCTAAAAGCTGCTAAACATTACAAGTTATTCCAGGTAATCTTTATCTAATCTGAAGCATGTCATCAAAAGATTTTTTTTTCAGCTACTTTTTAACCTGTCTCCCATTTATTTATTTTCTAAATTATACATTGGCTTGGGTAACGGGTCCATGCGGGCAACTTGTTGGTACTGGTTAGGAACTTAGGTTGACCTAAAATACTTTTTGTCCAAACATTCTTATTATATAAATAAATAACAGTTTAATTATGATTGCAAAAGCTAAATTAGTTAGTACAATTTCTGAATAAATTAACTTATGAGGTCTCTAATGATTTTAGCCTTTTGACCCATTTGGCTGAATTATAACTCATTTCAATCAGATTTTTTTTTTTCATTTTACTCGTTTGACCCGTTAGCTTAAACCATGACCCAAATCAAAGCATGCATAAGTAATAGGCAAAATGACGAATGTTTTTACGTTTGTGTTTTCAGAGAGCCTCTCATGTGTACTCTGAAGCGAAGCGTGTATATGCTTTCAAGGATGCTGTATCATCAAATTCCAAGTGAGTAATTAATTTTTATAAATCTAATATAAATTAAAAAAAAAAAATTTACATTCATTTAAAGTTCAGATTTGGAAGGTAACTTTGGAAATGTTTTTACAGTGAGGAAGAGAAGCTGAAAAAACTTGGCGACCTTATGAACGAGAGCCACCATAGTTGCAGCGTTTTATTTGAGTGCAGGTATACATCTAACACACACGTGTATCTTTGTATGTGTATATACACATACATATAATACATCCTTATTAGTAGAACTTATTTTGTACGTAATTCGTGAAACAGTTGTCCTGAACTCGAAGAATTGGTTAAAGTTTGCAAAGACAATGGGGCGCTTGGAGCTAGGCTTACTGGAGCCGGATGGGGTGGATGTGCGGTTGCTTTGGTCAAAGAGAACATCGTCCCGCAATTCATTCTAAATTTAAAGGTGACTTTTATAAACTTAAAAAATAATTATTTTTATTCGTATCATAAAGTATGTTATTTTCTAGCAATTGATCGATTGAAATTGTTTGCAGGAGCAATTCTATGATTCTAGGATTGAGAGTGGAATAATCAACAAGTGTGATCTTGGTCTCTATGTGTTTGCTTCAAAGCCTTCTAGTGGAGCAGCCATATTTAAATTTTAATTTCAATCTTTTTCATCTCATTGGTATAGTGTGTGTTCCCAGTTAAGTTATTTTTTTTTTTCGTATAGTAATTTGTTTAATTCGATGTAAGAACCTAAATACGCGCCAAACATTCTGCAAACTATGTATGTCATGTCTTTATCAATGTCTGTTTTGTGACATTTATAAGAATCTGAGCAAACATGACTAGATTTTACTTTTTGGTTAGAGATTATTATCTGTCCCGGGCAAATAACTATATCTTTTGTGACATTTTGCAATAGCAAACATGGATGCTAGCGGTATACCAAACATGGATGCTGGTAGTAGGAGCCAAAATGGAATCCGACTACTGTCAGCAAGAAGCTCAACAAATTGTTAATGATGCCCAAACCGATTGGTACCTTTCGGGTTGATTTGGATTCTTAGGAGAGCTTGTTTGTCTTCAAGAGTCAAGCATATCGTGAAGTCATAGATCCATAGCTGTAAACCTTGTCGTCCAGAAGAAAGTGTCGCCCATTCTAACCTCTCAATTTTAGACCAGGGTCCATCTTGACCCGTCCTCAATCCCCATAACTTATCCTTTTCCATTTAATCCATTTTAACGCGCTGGAAAATAATTGTAGGCTTGTAGCCTAAAATGACCCAATTGAGTATGATACATACTCAAACTGACCCAAAATCAAGTGTTTTGGTCAGTTTTGCGTTGCATATGTAGAAAACAATAGCTGGTTTTATATATTAGACAGTCACCCTTCAATAACTTAACCGGAAAAAAACTCGCTTTTTGCTTAGGATGTGCTAAAGAACCGGAGAAGAAAATCAAGATTTGGGTTATTGAGCGATGCAAAAACTTGCTTCTAGCTACTACTGCATTTGTTGGATTCGGTCTAAAAGTTGTTTGTCTTTGTTTGATTGGGGTACAATATAAAACTAAAACTTGTTTGGTGTTGGTTGGCCTAAAACTAATGTTGGTTGAATTTGATATTTTTTGTGATGGTTTATTTAGGGAGCACTGGCCTAATTACTTTGCCCAAAATCCTCACAAAGTGCATGATCCAAAAATCCTCAAAACATGCATGATGATTTGGCCAGTGGCCACCAACTACGGAGTTTAGGAACCTATTAACAACTGACAACATACTCATGAAATGGATCATTATAAACCGAAATAAATATGAATCCATTAGTTATACACATACCCAAATCAAATACAAATACTCTTATAGAGTAATTTTGATAATTATCTTATAAGATCAAAATTACTATACAAAATCATTTGTAGAGTAATTTTGATAATTACCCTATGAGCAAATAATTACAAAAATACCACTACATTTTATTTGTTTTTTCATGTCTTTCATACGTTTTGTACGATAAGACTCTTTGTACCTGAACTTAACTCTATACACATAACCTCTTATCCAACTCAAGAACATCTCAACTGTCACAACCCCCGACCACACCCTAGACGGGGAGCCGTGAACAGTCAAGTGGTACCAATGGTTATTTTGAAAATGTTGCAGCGGAAATTTTCATCAGGACCGTGAGTTAGAAAAAATATCAGAGTTTAGAAACACCGGTTTTTATTTATTAAACAGATGAGAATAAACCCATGTTTTACAAATGTAGCTTTAATAGGGGAAAACCCAAATACATAAAACAATGTTTCTTAATTTAATTGATAAAATAAGCCACTTCTTTAAGTCTTTCAGTGTCGTATCACAACTCTTGTTCCGATCTACTGTAATCGCCTGAAACGCGTTTAAAAACATTTTATCAGCAGGAAATACTGGTGAGATCATTCATTTGTATAAAAAAACACAGTGTTATAATTGCAACATTAAGGGTTTTTACATTTGTTTATATCTTTCAATTATTCAAATCAGTATTTGTCACTCGGTGGCAGTTCCTGTGACTGTGGCTATATCACTATTGGCCCTCAATTGTCTAACAGAAAAGCTTATCAACTAGTGTATACAAAACCCCACATACCGGCAGTAATTTCAGAATACAAAAACTTGATCACTGTAAATACAACTTGGAAAATAAATAGGGTTTTGCAAATTATTTAAGTAAAGGAGAATGACTCACTTTGCAGAATTAGGGTTTTGATTTAACAGGCCTCTTGATTCTAAGCCTCTTGAATAACAGTAAATTTATAGCTCCAAGTCTTCTGATAATTAAGCATCTACTTTATCAGTGAATTTAAGCCTTCTGATTCTAACCCCTAATTTCACATAATGAAATCCGTATTAGTGTATAAACACAATTCAAATCTTAACGATTATCACAGGATCAAAACCACAACGTGATGACAAAGTATAGCCTATTTCAGGCAGCACTTAAACATCCGTTGATTTGGTTTCGGATCGATTGGACATGGTACCGTACCAGTGATTAGGGTTTAGTACACTTCCTACGGAGCAGAGTTTCGAGGTTTAGGGGTACCGGCATTAGAACAACAGAACGAGAGAGAAAGAAGTATCAATTTCCGATTGAAACTGGTGCACTGAATTCATCCCAGACCTAGCCTTTATATAGCCCAGGCTGGCTTCTCCCGTGCGTCGCCGGAAGATACAGGGTCTCTCCCGCGTGTCGTCTGGAGGGTCAGCCTGGCCTAGGTTGCCACGTCACCCAGGTAGGTCTAACACGTGGCGGATGGGAGTGACACGTGTCCTCGGCCGCCTTTCTCATCCAATAGCGCGTTTTCTTGATTTTCGTGCCGATACTTATCACGTATGCTCAGGTCTTGATCCTAAATAATTCGGTTTTAAATTGTGAGTTTAGTAATGTCACACCCCAACCGATGGCGGAAACATCGGGGTATGGCACTGAACGAAACAGATTGTCCAGAAGTTTTCCATAACAATTATCATTACCAATCAATTTAAAATAACATGTCCCATACCATGCCTCAAAAGGTAAACAAATTATTACTGACAAAAATCTAGGCAAATAATTCTGTTCCGACAACTCAGATTTAAATAGAGCAATTGTTTATCTGCTTCTAGAGACCCTTGATTTAATTACTACAGACAACTATTTGTTGGGCTCTAGAGCTTTATTCTAGCTTCGACTTCCTACCAGGTGTGCATCCTAAGCACCTGTCACATACGTTAAAATAAAGTCAATACATATAATGTAAAGGTGAGCATACAAGTTTGATACTAGCATATAGAGTTCGAATTCGTTTACGCATAACCAGCACGTACACATAGAGAAATGAAGCACGTTAGTTATCGACATAGATCCATTGATACCAATGACTGCGGGTTGACTGCCTGAGGCAGTTCGCAATACATGATTACCACCGTAATCCATGCAAGTAATTGTCCTTAACAACCCCTGCGAACAGGTGCTGAGTCCAAACTATAGTACTATCGATGCTAAGGCAGGTAGACAACATTCCATGTGTAAACATAACAAACAAGCATTCATAAGCCACGTATAACATGCGTTAACGGTTAGCGTTCAAATAGTATTGAGTAGTGTGTTCGTTGTGATTTGAATAGTTGTAACGTATGTAACACCCAAAAGTGCATAAAGCAAAAAGGGATCGAGTATACTCACAGCGGTTGATGGATTGAAGGGAGCGCATAGCGAGTAGGGTTAGCCTGAATAGTTTGATAGCATAACGATAAGTGACGCGTAAAATGATACAAAGTGTGAATGGGTCGGATAGCAGTTCGGTCGGATGGTAATCCGATCGGACGACTTGTTTGTGCGGGTGACAATCCGTTCGGATGGTCATCCGGTCGGACGATAGTCCAGTCGGATGACTATTCGAGTGGATTGTTTCTTCCTATGAGGAGAATGTGTTTGTGTATGATGGCTTGTCTTTTGAAGTTTTCGTTGTAGCATTTTGAAAACATTGAAGTATCTCTATCCTTCAAGTCGGTCGATCGGACGGCCAAATCGTGCGGACGACAATCCGTTCGTGTGGTCATCTGGTCGGACGGCGACTCTAGCGATGAGGTTACTTTGTGGGAACAAATTCATATCAGAAGAGTCACTCAGTCGGATGTCCATCCGACCGGGTGGCAACCCTGTTAATGAACATGTTGAAAATTGTTTAAGTCTTTAAAGTCCTAGTATCTCATGATCCGAAGAGTAATCCGGTCGGATGGTAGTCCGATCGGATGGCAATTCGTTCAATACTCAAACTTTAGATGGAGTTGATTAAGTGTGGGACCCAAGTAGGCCTGTAAATGAACCGAACGTTCATGAACTGTTCATGAACTTGTTTGGCGGGAAGTTCGTTTATGTTCCTTTATTTAATAAACGAACGAACACGAACAAAAAACTTTGTTCGTTTAATTAAATGAACGAACATGAACACACATTGTGTTCGTTCATTTATGTTCATGAACGTTCGTTTATGTTTGTTCATTTATGTTCATGAACGTTCGTTTAAATTTTAGTAAATACATAAATAGTTAGATTTATATAAATATTAGGTTTTCTAACTACTTAAATTAATATGACTAATTAGTATATTTATGAACTCTAATTTAGATGTGTTTTTAGATGAATTGTAATATATTAGACTTATTTGTTTAATCATGTTAATTTATGTTTGTTTATTTTTATTCAAATATGTTCAGTTAATTTTTTTTTGTTTATGTTCGTTCGTGTTCATTAATGTTCGTGAATTGTTCGTTTAGGCTTTAAACGAACGAACATAAACGAACACGAACCTTCCAGATTTCTAAATGAACGAACACGAACAAAAAAATATGTTCGATTATATGTTCGTGTCCGTGTTCGTGTTCGGTTAAAGTTAAATGAACGAACACGAACATGCCTATGTTCGTGTTCGTTCGGTTCGTTTACAGGCCTAGACCCAAGGTGTGATCCGTTCGGACAGCAATCCGTTCGGGTAGCCTATCCGCTCGGACAGCAGTCCGGTCGGACAGCATTCCGTCCCGATTGTTCCGTTCGTCTTACACTTGGTTGTTTTTTATTTGTTTGTCGTTTTATCGAGACGTTTTGACGTGTTAACCAACAGAACCCCATCTTGACCCAAGTGACTTGTTTGACCAGGAATCACCCTAGTTCGGCCAGTTAACCGGTTCAAGGCGGTTGTTCTTGTTTAACCCGAAATCGGTGGTCTCATAAGTAGGATCCGGATCTTGAACTAGATCAACACTAAGAATGAGTAGGAGACTAGAACAAAGTCCGATTCTATCGGTTTTGAGTGCTTTGAGTGTAAAAGAATGAGAAGACTTGTGATTATTTCTTTCAACTCTTTTATCCTTTTGAAAATGTTCGGATCTACGTGAAATCGTTGTGAAATCGATTAGATCTGAGTTGTTCTTGGTGGATTGAGGTCAAGCATGAAGTTCTTCAAGAACACCTGATGATGTCATCCTAGAACACCTCAAATCTAGTGATTTCACGGTTAAAAGTTAAGATTTAAAAGATAGAAATGTGTAGGAGTGCGTGTAGATCAAGAAAGTACAAGATTTAGGGCGAGATCTTACCTGGATTGAGAGAAATCGAAGAAAAGGCGAGGAGAGCGTGCTGTTCGGATAGAGGTTTCCAAAAGTAGAAAGTTTGAGAGTGACATGGGTATTTATAGGATTCCAAAAGGGGAAAGTGTGGGTCAGTCGGATGGCATCTCGCCCGGATGACTGTCCGGTCGGATGTCATCTCGGTCGGATGGCGACCTGACACCACAATCAAGTGGCAGCCCAGTCGGATGGCAATCCGGCCGGATGGCACTTGGTTTGGGTGTTCGGCGCGACGATTTTTGTTGTTTCGATTGCGATTGCGAGCGATTCGATGTGATAGATTTTCCTAGTCAAATTACTTTTAATCCCAACTACTATCATAGTTCGATTTCGATTGAGTTCGATTGCGATTCGATTGATTACCACAGATAACATATATGAACATGCACAAGTAACACATAAGGCACACACACACGTATAACAGTAACTAAAATGCGTAGTTCGAGTTGTGATTTGATGTCGATTCGATTAGCGTAGTTTGATTATCGTTTAGCTTTATCGCATTGTTACTTCCTATAGTTCACAGTCGTAAGTCGAGTAGATTGCGAATAATCGTACGTCGATTATTGTACTTATTGACACTTACTCCACATAATACAACTAAAATAAACATACAAAAGAAATCTACTATAACTCAAGTTGCGTGAAATCGGTCGTTGACTTTGACTTTTTGAAAACACGGGGTGTTACAAGTAAGGGTGCTTTTGTGCAGGTTGGTTCATCAACCGTCAAGTTTTCTTAATCGCTAAGTTTTCTGATTGAGTATACAAGTTTCGTCGCGCGCATTTGGGGTTTTGATTACGGATTGTCATCAGAAATAGGGGTGTGCACGGTTTGGTTATTAGCATTATCCGTAACCGTAACCGAAGTCATCGGTTAATAGTTCGGTTAATTCGGTTAATTTGTCGGTTTTCCGTTCGGTTCGGTTAATTTTCGGTTAATAACCCATTCAAACAAGTGCTAATTTTTTTGCTTAGAAATACATGTAATGGAGGTATAAATACATGAAATATATGTATAAATACATGACATGGGTGTATAAAGAAATGAAATGGAGGTATAAATGCATGAATAGATGTTTAAATACATAAAATTGAGGTATAAATAAATGAAATGAAGGCATGAATAAATCAAATAGAGCTATTATTACATGAAATGAAAGTATAAAACATGAAATACGCGAAATAGAGGTATAAAAGCTAGAAATATATAAAAAAATAAATGGTTCGGTTCGGTTAATTTCGGTTAACCGATGGTAAAAAAAAATATCCGTTAACCGACTTTTGGTTAATTCGGTTTCGGTTAATTTCGGTTCAATTTTGTCAGTTTTCGGTTCGGTTTCGATTCACGGTTCGATTATTGCACACCCCTAATTCAAAAATATTTTTGAGGGTTGTTACATCAACATGTAGGGTTTTTAGGTTAGAATCTTTTTTTCCATCCATCCCATCCTTTTTTAAAATCATATTACTCCTATATTAATTAGCAAAAAGGTTAGTGAGAGGGTTTTTATTCAATTTTTTACAATTCATGAAGCATGAGATGCAAATAATTAAAGCATATTTGGAAAAGTTACACAACATACCCCTAAAAAGTTACAAGATTACCTTCCACTTTCACTCAACTTATTATTTAAACTTTCCTATATGTATTTTAACTTTTGTTTGCCCAGCCACACATTGACATGTGACACCAGGGGGGTGTAGCTTAGTGTAAAGTGGAGATTGCACTCGTTCCCTTGAATGTTTCGGTTAGAAGTGTAAATTTTCCTATTTTTCGTCCGAAAATTTTAAAATTAGATAGGATTGTCACCTCAATTATTTTGCCTAAATATTTATACAATATATAAATTGGGTCTCATGACTTTCCGTTCTCTCGGAACTTTTGGTCAAGCTCCGCCACTGTGTGACACACTTATAAACTTCTTTTTTATAACTTTTAGAGTAAAGTACACGGATGGTCCCTGTGGTTTACCAAAATTTTGGACTTGGTCCCTAGATTTCCAAAAGTATACAGATGATCCTTGTGGTTTGCACTTTGTAACGCATTTAGTCCCAAACTTTTTCTAAAAGTACATAATGGTCCCTGTGGTTTGCACTTTGTAATACATTTAGTCCCTAACTTGGACATGCTAAAACCGTTATATTTGTTGGTTAGGGACTAAATGCGTTACAAAGTGCAAACTACAAGGACCATCCGTGTACTTTTAGAAAGCTATGAACCAAATCCAAAATTTTGTTAACCACATGGACCCTCCGTGTATTTTACTCTAACTTTTAAAATTTAATGTTTTATAAATTTCTGAACAAACCGTTGTGACATACTTTTTTTATCTTCGTTTCCTTATAGGTTTCGT
Organism: Helianthus tuberosus; assembly: GCA_030545235.1. Lineage (NCBI taxonomy): Eukaryota > Viridiplantae > Streptophyta > Magnoliopsida > Asterales > Asteraceae > Helianthus > Helianthus tuberosus. The sequence goes on along the minus strand of CM060377.1, from coordinate 65,823,342 downwards.
TTAAAACCGAGTTCTATGTGATAATGCACAAGTTAGCAAAACACAAATGCATATGTCGTTAAAATGATATTTTTTTGTCTTTCTTTCTTATACCTACATTTTTACTTTTTATGGACGTGTTTTTATTCTTGCTATTTGTTGTCTTTCTTTCTTATACCTACATTTTTATTTTTTATGGACATGTTTTTCTTCTTATTTGTCATAAATAGACCCCGCGATGAAGAACTCGCCAACGATAAAGTCTTCATCACTAACGTTGAAGAAATGAACAAATAAACAAGAAACAACAATTAAAACAGAAAATAATAAATTAGGTTTTTCAACGGAAAACATGTGTTATGTAATGTATTAGAATTTAGGTTTTTGAAAAAACAAATAAAAATATAATACTTAAAGTAAATTGTAATATTTTTAGTTTTTTTTTCTTACGTTTAAAATTTTAAAATATATAGCATAAAGTCAGTAATACTTACTTTTAGTAATTAAGGTGGTTGTAACTTATTTAGTTATTAAAAAAAACAAATCACAAAAAAAAAAAAAAAAAAATTAATGGATTTATATTCTGTAAAGTAGTTTTTTAAACATGGTAATAATGTCTGGTTATACCTAACCAGAACCTAATTACACGCTATCCATGTACATAGAGTATGGTTTTTCTCTTCAATACCAATACATGATCATACGCGAACCTACGCGAACCTGGTTCCATATCGTAACTAGAGATGTGCAAAAAAGCCATTTTTGGACTCGGTCTGGCGGACCTGACTTGGAACCGGTTCCAGGTCCTACTCGGTGACATTAATACCCAGTTCAGACCCAATACTACCTAATAGTTCCTACCTGGTTCTCCACATTTTTCAAAAATCGGTTCCTACCCGGTTCCGAACCCTACCCAAAAATACCTAAGCAGGAACCGGTTATGACCGTTGAAATCGTTAAAACGCATTGAAACCGATTTCAGTCGTTGGTAACGACTATATAGCCGTTTTCAACCATTTTATGACCCTTAGAGCCGGTTCTTGCCCCCTCATCCAAATGAGAATAAGTAGTTGTGGGATGTATTTGTTGATTACCTAACTCGAGAATGCATAAACGAAAAAAAAAAAAAAACACACACACACAAAAAATACAATCGGTTTACTCTCAGTTTACACTTTCTTCTGCACTTGTTATGGCATCCAAATCAACATCATCCGTTGATGTCAGTTCTTCCTCCGCACCGTTGGTTATTTGGGTTCTTCCGCATAGTTGGAACAAGGAATATTGGTGCAATTGGGATTTGGTGGAGATTAGTGATAGGTCTACAAAGACTCGTTGCAGGTTTTGTGGCACTTTGTTAAAAAAATGATTTAAACTCTACTTCGAGTAAGCATATTCAAATAAAATTTTACAAGGCGTTAAAAAGAAACCCCAAATGCCGAACAAGCCGAATAGGGTGGTGATGGTACTATATTTCGTTACGACCCTGTTGCTATTCGGGATAGAATGTGAAGTTGGTAATTTAAGAAGCTTTGTTGTTCAACCACTTTGACAACCCTCAGTTAACAACCATTTTTCGAGAGACACTTCAACCTCGTTACATTCACATAAGTTGTTATACACTTAGACGTCATTCTTTAAAGTTGTGGAATAAAGCAAAAAATGATTTAATTGTATTTTTTTTTATAATTTAAACACATGTGTGAACTTAACTAGTGATGTTTGGTTGGCTCCATATGGTTTCCTTGAATCATACTTTGTGACACTGCCCATTGGATAGATCCCAATTCACGGCAGATGATAAAACATACAATTTCATTTAAAGTTTTCTGTCTCCACATAAACGAATGTTTTTACCTTTTTTGGTCGGGCAATGTCTAAAGATATGCTTTTTGAGAGTTGAGTTCGCCATGTGTCACACCCCAACCAATGGCGGAAACATCGGGATGAGACGAAGTGTGAAGATTGCTAGAGACTTCATAACACTATTTGTGTCAATATTTAATAAACCGATTTCATTTCATAAACTAAATTGTTAACAATACAAGTAATTCAAATAACATCAAGTTCGAAAGAAATACATAACAACATAATCAAAATTGATAAAACATTTAAACCTAAACGTCTATATGTGTATCTAGGCATCAATGCTACTTCATTTCATAGCATCATCATCATCAACCTGTAACATGTTAAAATAAAGTTCAATGCAAAAGCAAGGGCGAGTACACAAGGTTTAAATAGTATAGCATAAGTATAAAGCATTTTACTCGAATCCACATGGCAATTTGTATACAATGTAACTAGCATGCATAACATTACGTCTAAACCCAAAGTGTCCACTAGTATTTAGCATCCCTCGCCACAAAAGTGACGAGACCGTATAGTATATTGACTTAACAAACCCCCGTCGGGTGGTGTGCTACTCCTATAGCGCTATAATTGTTAAGCGAGGGTATAACATAGTAATGGCATAAAGCATGTATTATCTAGCATAACAAGTAGTATGTATATCGGATTGAGTTCACAAAGTACGTTTAAGTGTGTGTAAGTGTAATTGTTGTATGGTAACATGTTACAAACCAAAAGTGGTTTAAAATGTAAATGGGTCGAGTGTACTCACATAATTGCTAAGTCTTCCGATTATCCAAACGTTGACGAGTGTGCGAGATTAGAAGGATGGAACACCGAGGTCTCCCTATATGGGCAAACGAAGGTGTATGAGTGATCGGAACTGTGACGGAGGACTTGAATTGGAGTTAGAATGTACGTATATAATTAACACCGTTTATGAAAGAAAACTCTAAATTGATTTCATAAAAAGGGTTGTAGGTGTGTTGTCAAAATAATGAATATATATATATATATATTTGACGAAAAGCATATTTGGTATATATGCATTTATATTTTGGCGAAAGGTATAAGACACACACATATATATATATATACTAGGTTATATACCCGTGAGTTTCACGGGTTATGGGTTGTGTTAAAAAATCTATATCTATAAAATAATAACTTCACATGGTAAGACACATGTTTGACAGACCTTACTGACACATGTTTGACGGGGTATGAGTTGTGTTAAAAAAATCTATATCTATAAAATGAATTAATTTAGTTTTATCATGGTGTTGCCTATAATATATGACGAATTTTGGTACCACTTCATTTTTGTCTAATTATTATACATATGTTTAGCTTGTAATCGTTTATGTTTATACTATGAAACACTAATCGATTGTAGTAATATGTGTTATGCTATGAAACAATAATATATCAAAACTATGCTTTTGATAACAAAACAAAATACATATAGAAATACCAATACAAATTACAAGTAAGTAAAAACTTCTTTGTATACAACATTAGATGTCCTATTAGTAAGGTTACCATCATTACCAAGAATTGATAATTTGAGTCCGTCTCTGCTCTTGACTCTCGACAAAGCCACGTAAAGTTGACCATGAGAAAATACTGGATTTTTCAAAAACAAACCAACTCTGGATAATGACTGCCCTTGACTTTTATTAATTGTCATAGCGAAGCATAAAGCAACAGGAAACTGTCTTCTTTGGAATCTAAAAGGAACCTTCTTATCCGACGGTATTATACCAATTCTAGGAACAAAAATTCGAGCACCAATGTTGCTTCCAGATATCACTTCTGCTTCAATAACGCGATTTCCAAGTGATATTACCTTTAAGCGAGTTCCGTTGCACAACCCATTTTTTTGATCAATATTTCGGAGGAGCATGATGGGAACACCGACCTTTAGTACTAATTTGTGATTTGGAACACCTGAGATCTTAAGACCATTTAGTACGTCAGGAGAGTATAAACTTTGATCAAAACCATCCTGTAGATTTTCTGTCTCACAAATACTATCCGAACTTAGGTATTCCTTGGAATCTCCTGGGAACATCAATAACAACTGAGAATTAATTTCATCAACAACTTCATTCGTCGGTGCAAGAATGGTTCTTTCTTGGTAAAAGCCGGAATTTTGGTAATTTTCAAGAAGAGAAGGATAAACAAAATCTATAAGACTTGAAATTGGATCAGCGGAATCCATGATTAAAAGATCATCGGGTATGTCTATAATCGCATCACCATCGTTAGATCCGCCTAGTCTCCCTTCACCCAAATCCAACAACCACTGAGCAAAGATTTGTGTTTGCTCGACATCATGCATTCCACTTCCTGCACTCAATCTCATGTTCTTGGTTAAAGTGAGTACTTTGCAATGGTCCCATATGTATGAAGAAGTTAACGAAGCATTAACAATGTCTTGTCTAGTACCACCTTGAATGACAGGAAGAGTTTGTCGGAAATCTCCACCAAATACGATTGTTTTACCTCCAAATGGACTTTCGGAATTATGAGAACCATCACATTTTAATATGTCTTTTAAAGTTCTATCCAAAGCTTCAAAACCATGTCTGTGTATCATTGGTGCTTCGTCCCATATAATCAATGATGTTTTCTTTAATAGATTTGCAACATCACTGTTAGGGATTATAGGACAAATTGAGTCTTCGGTCAGATTAATCGGAATGAGAAATCGAGAGTGAGCTGTCCTACCTCCTGTAAGAAGCAAAGATGCAATCCCACTTGAGGCAACATTTAAAACAATTTCCCCTTTCGATCTTAGAGATGCAGATAAAGTTTTCCAAAGAAATGTTTTACCGGTACCTCCATAACCTTAAACAAAAAAAACACCACCTTTGTTGTCTTCAACGGCGTTAATGATATCATTATAAATAAATCTTTGTTCATCGGTTAATGAAACTAAAAGGTTCTTAAACTCCTCTTGAAGATCAATTCTGTCATAATCCAACTCTTCAGTAATCAAACGATTATTTGAAGTAGAAATCAACTCATGATCAGGGTAAGGCATTGTATTAAAATTTCGTAAGCTGGAATTATTACGAATTAAAATCTTCTCAATCTCGTAGAATGTGAGATTTTTAACTTGATCATCAGTAAGGCATAAATCTGAAATAACACATTAAAGATATATTTTTAGATTCACATAATCCAATGTATAAGAAACAAATATTTGTTATAATCTAAAAGAAGTGATTGGATAAAATATAACATTTTAACGTGATTTAAATTTTATTCAAAGAAGTATATATATTATTATATATATAAATATATGTGAATGTGAATTATAAACATAAAGATTATAAATAAACCTAAAAATAGTAATTATTATAAAGTACTTATACCTGGAGCCTTTAAAATAAGTCGTTGTTTATAAAGGATGCCATCTGATAGTAATTCCCATGTTTTTTGCCATACACGTTCCGGCAAAGACAGAGTGTGGCACGTCAACATCGTAGCAAACAATGCGCGAAGATAAAAACCGGAGCCTGAATGACTTGCTTCTTGGATAGTGTAACAACCCTCGGTAAAACCAACACTCTCATGATATTACCAACACCTTCAGTATATTTTATTACACCCTATTATATGATAGAATGTTCCAATGTGTCTTATATTATACCCCGTAGGGGAAAACCGAGCCCGTAATACAATATAGTATTTAAATAAAATATAAAAGTTTAAATATAGGGCTGAGGCGGGCCGCATGAGCCACCCCAAACCCTTACGCGGGCCGAATTAGGACCAGACTTATCTGATTTCTTAAGTCAAGGCGGGCCGCTTCAACTTAAGCGTAAAGTAACGCGGGCCGCGAGTGCCCTGAATTATGGCGCAGCTCGGTGCCGCCACGTGTCTCAACACCCGTCAAGCCTACATATGACTCAGCATAGCTATACGTTGACTTTGGGTCAACGCGGGCCGCGTAAGAACTGCTCTCATTTGACGCGGGCCGCAAGAGGGTTCAATATCGGCACTATATAAAGGAGCCATCGGGTTTCACTTTCAGATCGTTCACAATTCATTTCTCAATCTCAATTTCTGTAGTAGGCATATTATACTCGGGTATTATACCCCTAATTAGCGAGGTTCTGCTCTGTTGTAAGTATTATAACCCCGGTTTCATAATAGTTACGCTGCCCGATTGATTTAGGGTTCCGTAACAACTGTCGTGGTTCTGCCCGACGTAGTTGTTGGAATGCCGTCTCGGGGAGGGTATTATTAATAATTTCAAAGGGTTATGATACTAACCAATGTACATTTGTATAAATTATAGATTATAGCCAGGAAACCCTTACGAAAAGCCTAAGACAGCAATGTGAGTTTATCATCTTTTTGTTAATGTTTTTGGTAATGTTTTACCAAATCTTAAATGTTTTACTATGAAATTAAGTGGTGATTGAGTCTTTGTAGTTCTTCAATTACTGCGAGTATTATGGGGTTTTGTATACAAAATTTACTACGAGTAGTAGTAAGTCTGAATGACAGTGCATTACCATTGGACAACGAGTTAGCCAATGGGTAATTTGACCATAGCTATAGATCCGGTCGAGTGGCAAATACTGAATGAGTAATTGTGTAGAAATAAACAATGTGTAACACCCCAAAAATGGGTTTGGTAATTTAAACCCGGTTAATATAAAGGAACGGGTAAAATGCCGTTAGGGGATAAAAGTGAACCCGTGAATGAATGCTAACTAGGAATAATTAACCTAGTTGATTATTAATGTCGTTGGTATTAAACGAAGGGTAGTAGCCTTATTTATTTAAAACGAAACATGAGGGACCAAAGTGGGACAACTTGAAAGATGTTTAATTAAAAGAAAACACACACACACAAACACACACACGTGTGTGTGTTCTGGATCGATGTCCAGGAGAAAGAACAAGGGTTCAAACCCTAGTTCTTGAAGAACCTTCAAATTGAAGGGGTAAATGAAGTCTAAATTCACAACCGAACGTGAATTAATGATCACCCAAGCAAGGGGATCATAAGGTATGTCTTAAAACTTAGATTTGATGATCTTGTATGAAGTAGGTTATGATTAATCCACGAAATTGTATGAAATTAAGTATGAATATGTGTTAACATCATCATAGGGAACATGTGTTATGCATAATTTTGACTAATTTGATGTTTAAGGATGTAAACCCACTAGTTGGGTGATTAAGATGACATGAGTGTTCAACATGTCCAATATTCATGAATTATGTTGTGTTAGGATGAACTATTGTTAGATGAATTGAAAGAAATTTGGTGTTGATATGTTTGATGTTTAGGTGTTAAATGATACTTGTTGATTAGTAAGAAGATTTGATGAAATATGAGTGAACTTGGAAGATTATGCATAAACTAGTTGTACATGGTGCCTAGGAAGTAGTACGCACACCACGTGTTTGATGAAATGTCTAAAAGACAATAATAAGTGAAATTGTATGCTAGTAATGGGTAAACATATATAGTTCATGTGAAGATTATGTAGGGATGATGTTGAGTATGCTTTATGCTTGTTTGAATGGATTAACGAAGGTCATATATGAGATGTGAATTTGATATGGTTGTTCATATGTATAAGCATATATGCTAATAAGAATGTGAATGTAATGACATGAATGTATAGGAATCATGTCAAGATGGTTGAGAACGTGGAAGGCTAACGGGCTAAGGAGACTCAAGTAAGCGAACGCAATTACGGACGCACAAGGTAAGTAAATCCTGGACTTACACTTTAGATGTAAAATATATTGTAGTATGATGATTATTGTTATGCATGTGAGAAAGTATTAAACAATGGAAGTAAATAGGTAAGTTTACGGAAAAAGGAGTCGAAAGTGGATAGGAAAGTATAATGATGCTAATTGTTTTCTGTTAAGAATGAAATGGAAATGCAGGTATACTAATAATGGAGAATGAAGGTTAAGTATAGAAGTCAGACGAGAGTGTCCGAATGGATGGACGAATGGACTTATATGAACGGGAATAAGAGACGTTGACGCTTGATTATGCACGTTTTTAAAGTATATATATATATTATGTCACCGGTTGCTAATGAAGTAATTGGTTATGGTGACTGCAGGTTGTACAGGTTTATGAATGCTTGCTCAAGCTGTGTACGTGGTTGAAGATCGAGTCAAGACATGGATTGTACGTGGGTGTGTATGTGGTCTCTTAATTCGATATACGTATGTTAGTTTTTAATTAAATTATGAAAAGGGATTAATGTATTTAAGTGAAAGAAAGAATAACTTATAAAGAAATTTTTAGTATGTGTTTTCCGCTGCGTTAAATTTGGTTAAAACGTGTTAGGGCGTTACACAATGTGATCGCTCTCAATACTGTTTTAATTGATAAAATGTTTCTTGATTAAACTGGGATTCACTCACCAGTATTTCCCGCTGACAAATGTTTTTAAAACACGTTTCAGGTAACACAATGTGAAGAGCCAAGTAGTAAAAAGCCAGCTCGAGAGCACGAACGGCTTGTTAAACTGTGGCTATAAAAGTTATCTAAAATACGATGTTTTAAATTCAATAAAATAGGGATTGTCCCTATAAATGTATTGTAACAAGAAACTTGGGTTTTACCAATGTGATTATTAATATCAAATAAGGTGGTTTTACTCTGATAGAATATTTCCTAACTACGGTCCTGATGAAATTTCCGCTGCCAAATTAATAAATAACTGATACCACCGAAACTGGCTCACGGCCGCCCGTTCCCGGGACAGATAAGGGATCGGGGGTTGTGACAGAAGGTGGTATCAGAGCCTAGCCACTGGCTCAAGCCAAAGAAGTGTTCTGCTGACACTTAAAGTTATATTTTGTGTTAGGAAATAAATTATGAAACTACATGCGTAATTGTAATTATTATGATGTGTTATTTGACTATTTGTTAGTCTACAGTATGGGTAAGCAAAGAATTTCGGACATCTATCGTCAATTAGATAGTTTACCAAAAGATGAGGGAACCTCATTTCAACCAAATCCCTCAGGATACTCAGCAGATATTGAGGAAGGAATATTTGTCCGTAAAGCTCAGTATGAAAATCCACTTACCCCTAATAAAAGAAGTCGGATTCTTAGAAAAAGTCAAGAGAATATGAAAAAGTCTCAGGAAAACCAGAAAATAGGCAGTAACCCACCTTGGGAAGATAAATTAGACGAAAAATGGGCAAATCTCTACATGTTAGCCACTATAGCAGTAAATGTTAACTTATAGTTGAATTGCCAAACCAGTATCAGCACTCATGCCACCTACGAGCTAGAAACTTTAAAAGAACTTCGTTCATTTGATAACAACCTATTGAGAAGAAAGAGATAGAATAAACCTTACATAAAAATGCATGTTGAGCATAATACTCCTATAACCTAGTTAGACTAAAATAAGTTACGGATGTATAACCAATAATATATTTCGAATTTCAGTTCTAGTTTGTAATAAATATATAAATCGCAATATTTCATTTCAATCAATCTGTTCGTATAATTGTACTAGATATTCGTTTATGATAAATAAACATTCGGATGAACAACAAAGTGAACCAAGAAAACTAGAATAAGACCTAGAAGTACAAGAGAATTTTAATGCTATGCCTTAATATGAAGTTTTGAGATAAACCAATTGCTTGCATAAATAAAGTGTGATGGTTATTGGTATCCTGTGAGGATAATGACTAGAACAGTGCCTGTATGATAAATAAGCAATAACACTTGGCCACTGTTATTTCTTGTTTATTGATACTACTCGGTTCTAGAATATGATTCCTCATGAGAATACTAAATTCCTTGTTTCTTGAAGTAAACCATAATAAATGATGTTTTTTTTTAAGATCATGATTTGAAATAAGTTTATGGGTGGAAAATAATATGATAATTACCTCTCCGGTAAAACTAGGCATGATGTGGTAGACTCTCCAGCTTGTCCGGGTGAGATGGGGTTACCTCTCCGGCGAGACCGGGTGAGATGGGGTTACCTCTCCGGCGAGACCGGGTGAGATGGGGTATATGTTATGATAATAGAATTATCTAAATAGCACTATGACCTGATGTCTGAATTATGAGTCTGTTTACATTATGGATAATGTGCATACTACAGTATATGCAATATTGTATAGACATGTATGTCTATGAGGAAATTCAAAAGATCATAATAATTGATAATGAGGAATAAATTACGGACAGAGGTATCAATTATGAATTTAGATTTTTCAGAAATCTCTAGTGTATATATATATATATATATATATATAAATTCTGATGATAAACATTATTTGATTATCAATCTATGCGATAAAATGAAACGGTAGTAATAATAATATAATAAAATAAAATATGTACGGATGCATACTATTTTATTTCTGTTAGTATTATAATTTTTATTTCAGTACTAGTGTATAATAGACGCATAGTATATGAAAAGAGTATAGTAGTAATGATCGACGCTTTTGGCAAAAATGCGTGTCATGTGATTAACTATAGTAAGATATTAATTGTGATATTAATATGGGATAAATGTTTAAAATTCAGATGGCCGACGAAGAAAATCAAGAAAATCTGAATAACAATAACCAGAGTAACAATAATGTGGTTAATTATAATCCTAGTCTCAATAACAATGGAAACCCAGTGGATAATAGTGTTATTCAACACATAGTGGCACAGGGAATTATAGACGCTATGTCATTTATTCTTCAAACTGTTAAGGATGCTGATAAAAGTAAACATAACAGTAAGCGACCCGTTGAACCAGAAAACAGTGTAAACAATGGACCAGTATTTCAATTGCCTATTCCCAAAAGAAGAAGAACCATGCCTTATGGTTGTTCTTATAAAGAATTATGGTCTTGTAAACCAATGGAATTCTCAGGCAATGAAGGGGCTATTGCAACCTTACGCTGGATAGAGAAGACTGAGGCAGTATTAAGGATAAGTAAGTGTGCTGAAGAAGACAAGATATTGTTTGCTTCTAATATGTTTAAGAATGCAGCATTAGAATGGTGGAACACTATCCTCCAGACAAGAGGAAGTGATAAAACTTATAATATGGAATGGGAAGAAATTAAAGAAAAGGTAGAAAGGAAATTCTGCCCACCTAATGAAAAAGAACAGATAGCAAACAAGTTCCTCAACCTTAGGATGACTGGTGTAGATAGTAAAGGGTACACTACTACATTCTTTGAATATGCTAGGATAGTGCCAGCCCTTGCATCACCAGAACCGGTATTAATCTCCCGTTACATCTGGGGATTAATTGGAGAAATTAGACATGTAGTCAAGGCAACCAGACCCCAAACCATAGAAGAAGCTGTAGAACTAGCTAATACTTTGACTAATGAACTAGTTCGTACTAGAGAAGAAGATCAGAGGAGAAACTTAACTCAAAGGCTTACTCAAGAATTTCGTTCTGGGAAGTTCAATCATAAGAACATAGATTCTACCTTTGCACCGTATTGCGGGATCTGCAAAAAAGAAGCATTCTAGAAAATGCTCCACCCACTGCAATTTCTGCAAAGCACCAGGACACAATGAAGAGAACTGCAGGAGGAAATCCAGTAATGGATTGTGTTTTAACTGTGGAGAAAAAGGTCATATTAAGCCAAACTGTCCAAAACTGGCTCCAGCTATGAACAACAAGAATACTACAAATGCTAGAGCATTTGTTCTGACTGCAGATGAAGCCAAGATGATTCCAGATGTCATCGCTGGTACGTTTCTAGTTAATGATGTCTTTTCTAAAAGTATTATTTGACTCTGGTGCAAACCAAAGTTTTATTAATACATCGTTTTGCAAATTTCTAAATCAGTCATTAACTAAACTACCACCCGAATGCTTAGTAGAGACAGCTAATGGAGAAACCATTAGGATTTCTGAAATCTTGCAGGGAGCAAGAATAGAAATTTTAAAACCAAATGTTTAGGGCAAACCTTTATCCAATGAATATAGTCGGATTTGATATTTTTTTTAGGAATAGATTGGTTAATAGCCAATAAAATTAGTATTTTATGTGATCAAAATTCAATTCAATTCAAGTAAATTCATCTAAAGGTAAAACGATCACAATTAAAGGAAATAAGCCATCTAGATCCACCAAATTCATCTCTGTGATGAAAAGTGCAAGTTCTATAAGAAAATGTTCTATAGTGTATTTGATTTCTATAATCACTAACACTAAAAGGAAAATAATTAAAAGACATTTCAGTAGTATCTCAGTTTTCAGATGTCTTTCCCGAAGAATTACCATGACTACCTCCAAACGGAGAAGTTAAATTCATAGTTCACCTGCTACCAGGAACACCGCCAATTGCCAAAGCACCCTACCGTTTGGCAACCGCTGAAATGCATGGATTAAAGAAACAATTAGATAAATTAATTCATGTGGATCCAACGAAGTTTGAGGCAATTATTAAATAGAAAACCCCTGAATCACCAACTGAAGTTAGAAATGTTAGCCGGTTATTATAAAATGATATGCTAAAAGAATTAGAACAAGAAATAGATGAAATTTGGAGATTTCATAAAAAGAGAATATGGATACCTAAATTAGGAAATCTGCGTAATCATATATTAAAAGAAGCCCATAAGTCTAAATATACGATGCATCCAGTAAATAATGAAATGTACCAGGATTTAAGGAAAAAAATTTCTGGTGAATAGGAATGAAAAAGGACATAGCAGCCTATGTTTCTGAATGTTTAACTTGTTCATAAGTTAAAACTAAACACCAGAAACCCTCAGGTTTGTTACAGCAATTAGAAATGCCAGTGTAAAAGTGGGAATTGATAACAATGGATCTTGTTACTAAATTAACCAAAACTAAGAAAGAAAATGATACAATCTGGGTGATTGTAGATAGACTAACCAAGTCAGCTCATTTTCTTCAAATGAAAAGAAATATCCACATTTATTCCAGTAGATCTCGAGGACGAGCTCTAAATTAAGGTGGGGAGAATGTAACAACCCTCGGTAAAACCAACACTCTCATGATATTACCAACACCTTCAGTATATTTTATTACACCCTATTATATGATAGAATGTTCCAATGTGTCTTATATTATACCCCGTAGGGGAAAACCGAGCCCGTAATACAATATAGTATTTAAATAAAATATAAAAGTTTAAATATAGGGCTGAGGCAGGCCGCATGAGCCACCCCAAACCCTTACGCGGGCCGAATTAGGACCAGACTTTGACTTAGCTGATTTCTTAAGTCAAGGCGGGCCGCTTCAACTTAAGCGTAAAGTAACGCGGGCCGCGAGTGCCCTGAATTGTGGCGCAGCTCGGTGCCGCCACGTGTCTCAACACCCGTCAAGCCTACATATGACTCAGCATAGCTATACGTTGACTTTGGGTCAACGCGGGCCGCGTAAGAACTGCTCTCATTTGACGCGGGCCGCGAGAGGGTTCAATATCGGCACCATATAAAGGAGCCATCGGGTTTCACTTTCAGATCGTTCACAATTCATTTCTCAATCTCAATTTCTGTAGTAGGCATATTATACTCGGGTATTATACCCCTAATTAGCGAGGTTCTGCTCCGTTGTAAGTATTATAACCCCGGTTTCATAATAGTTACACTACCCGATTGATTTAGGGTTCCGTAACAACTGTCGTGGTTCTGCCCGACGTAGTTGTTGGAATGCCGTCTCGGGGAGGGTATTATTAATAATTTCAAAGGGTTATGATACTAACCAATGTACATTTGTATAAATTATAGATTATAGCCAGGAAACCCTTACGAAAAGCCTAAGACAGCAATGTGAGTTTATCCTCTTTTTGTTAATGTTTTTGGTAATGTTTTACCAAATCTTAAATGTTTTACTATGAAATTAAGCGGTGATTGAGTCTTTGTAGTTCTTCAATTACTGCCGGTATTATGGGGTTTTGTATACAAAATTTACTATGAGTAGTAGTAAGTCTGAATGACAGTGCATTACCATTGGACAACGAGTTAGCCAATGGGTAATTTGACCATAGCCATAGATCTGGTCGAGTGGCAAATACTGAATGAGTAATTGTGTAGAAATAAACAATGTGATCGCTCTCAATACTGTTTTAATTGATAAAATGTTTCTTGATTAAACTGGGATTCACTCACCAGTATTTCCCGCTGACAAATGTTTTTAAAACACGTTTCAGGTAACACAATGTGAAGAGCCAAGTAGTAAAAAGCCAGCTCGAGAGCACGGACGGCTTGTTAAACTGTGGCTATAAAAGTTATCTAAAATACGATGTTTTAAATTCAATAAAATAGGGATTGTCCCTATAAATGTATTGTAACAAGAAACTTGGGTTTTACCAATGTGATTATTAATATCAAATAAGGTGGTTTTACTCTAATAAAATATTTCCTAACTACGGTCCTGATGAAATTTCCGCTGCCAAATTAATAAATAACTGATACCACTGAAACTGGCTCACGGCCGCCCGTTCCCGGGACAGATAAGGGATCGGGGGTTGTGACAGATAGCTTATATATATTCCATATCATCATCTAATAGACCGTGAGCATAACATGCTTCTCTAAAGGTATTAAATTTATGACCAATTACAGTGAGGATATCATCAAAGGATCGGGGACCTTTAACTTTGTTTAGAAGAATCCTCAAAAAATAAGCCTCGCCAAGAGTAGAAGAAACAGCATGAATTCTTCCAATTGAAAAACCAGTAGTTTTCCTTCGTTTCCAACACCGTTCATCCTTTTTCCACACAAACTTTGTAGGGAATTCAACGTAAGTAAGCTCTCGGGCCACGTCATCACTTTGATTACAATCCATCCAAGATGAAAACATTGAAGAATTCATTGACGCCCTGTTGAGGACTTGATCAATATCATCGTCTTCACCATATACGACATTTTGTTGGTTCGGAAGATGAAATGGGAGACGAATAACAGCAGGATACCTATAGTGAACATCATATGCGAATATACGCCATGATGCCTCACATGCAGACAAATATCGACAATCATAGTATTTTTTGATCTCATCCACCGGCGGGTCAGGTTCGTTTGATGTGTTACTTTCAACAATGGAAACGGTAACCCGATCAGGACCTTTGTTGATATATTTAAACAAATACTTTATAGATCCGGCCTGATTGCACCATTCAACATTGATGTGGGACTGATATCTCTTCAAAAGTGTTTTGTTGTAAGGAACAACACTTCTGTTATCTAACTTAACTCCAGATTTTTCAACAAATGTTCCTGAATCTCTTCTTCTGTAGAGAGGAAATCCATCCCTATCGATAGATGTATAATCACGAAATTTCTTTGGAAAGCCCTTTGAACACTTATTATCTACCATGCATGGACAGTTGATGTTGTCATCACCACAAGGACCATGAATCATGAAATCACTGACAAGAGTATACAACTCTGGATCATCGTTTTTGTCGGGAATTTCAGCGGAAATGAGGGGATCAATGTGTTCAACAGTTGGAAACTTGTGATCGGGATGCATAAATAAACATATATGCGCATGCGGCAACCCACGCTTCTGAAACTCCACAGTATAAACAACTACAAAAATGAAAGAAAATAAGATATTAAATGTTTGTATTAAAATTTTAAATATCCATAAAAAATTAGTCTTCATAGTGAATACATGCTGACACTTTGCCAAGTAATGACTTCTCCTTCAAGTCTTTAATCAAAGCATTGAGCTTGATTTTAAACAATCTAGATAGGATATCAGGCCGGTCTTCAGGACTTAAATTGATGTCCTTAAGAAATCTTTTAATTTCAAGCCATTTCGGATTACATGTTACTGTTATAAAAAAATCTGGATATCCATACCACTTACATAGAGACATTGCATCCAAATAGTTCTGCATCATATACCGAGCACCTCCAGTAAATGACGAAGGCAATATGACACGCTTTCCAGTGGTGGATACATTTATATTACCATGGTTACGTAAATTGGAAAGGTTCTCATAAGTATCATATCTTAGAACCTTCTGTTGATGACGTATGTAATTTAGTCTCTCAGTTTCAATCATGGTATACGCATCAACTAAGAATTGTTGAAATAGGCGACGTGAATTTAGAATTAATGAAAACACACCCTGCCTGTCTTGTATCCTGTATGCAAAGAATTCTCTCATAGTGACATATGTTCGTTTGGTTGATGTCGAAGGAGTAACACCTCTATGAGGAATGTCAATTCTGTAGCAATCATCACCATAAGGAAACAAAAGAGGATACTGGAGAGCAAGATACGAGGGATGTAACTCACTAATACGTTGTAGACCACAAGATTTCGTTTCAACAATAATATCTCTATTTTCTAAGGAATCGCCAATGTCACCAACAATTAAAGCTGCCACTTCAGAAGCGGTTGGTAAGTTGTATGTTCTTCCATCTTGTTGCCTTCTTCCAATGAGCCGCAACTTTAGGTCAGCCTGGCAGTTTTCTTTTAAAAAATCTCTTACAATCCGATATGTTTTAACCAAAACATTCTCTGAGTCTAACATATTCTGTATATGTTGTATAACTTGAAGATCAAGATCCCGAGATGTTGATGAAGAAGCTTTATTAGATTCACTAAAAAAATAAACACATTCAGGTTTTATTTCAAAATATAACACATTCTTAACAAATGTAATGGTAACATTGAATACGTACCCAAAAACGGCTTGTCTATTTGAAACTTCATTGTCAGTGTCATATATATATATAGCTGGGAGAATTTTGGTTTAGATCCATCTTCTGGTAGAAGACTTCCCATTCTATGGTAATTCTGACCACCCAATCTGAATATATAAGGAGCATTGCCTCTATTAATGGTAGAATCAACTTTTCCACCAATGGACGTAAATGAGAACATGGAATTGTATCGACGGATGTTCTTTAGGAATGCCTTGCTTTTTGAATCTAAAGAATTAAAAATACACTGATAACTCGGAGGTGGTTCCTTCATGTTAGGAAGTTGAACTTTACCATATGCACAACACATTGAATAACTTGAATTTAATTGGCTTTTTGTACTCATTCTACGAGCTTCGTCACCCCATAATTTTGCTTGGCATATTTGGCAAATGACATTCTGATCAAAGTGATCAACGTAATCTGTTGAAAATTATTTTAAAAATACTTGTAATTAGAATTTTTAAAGTTGGATGCAAATTACAATTAATATTAATTGTACACTATATATTAATGTAACATGTACCTTTTGAAATGCCGACGAATTCGTCTTTTTTAATATCACTTTCATGAACTTGTTCAATGGATAAGTCATTCAAATTTCTTTTATAAAAAATACTCTTGCTTAAATTTTGCCTATGTTGACTGTTACAAATGCCCATGGAATTATTTCTGTTTCTGTAACCAGCCATATCTATGATAATGAAAATAAAATTACGTTAAGAATATATTTGTACGTGCTGTGTGGAAAGAATTTTAATATAGTACCTGATGTAATGTCAGAGAAAGGGCTTCTCATACTTCCATTTGTACAATTACTAAAAGATAGTGAATTTTTTTATGACATTCTCTTTGTTATTAAAAACATGATCTGCAATAGAACAGTTTTTAGCCTGTCTTGAATCCAAATACAGTTTTCGTAACTTTCTCCTTTGCTGACTCTCAGACTTGGTAGTATCTGTGTTTAAACCTATACAAAAAGATAATATTATAATTATAAGATATAGGAAATTACTTGAAAAAATAATATTATAAATCATTAAAAAAAACCGGCCATATCTATGATAATGAAAATAAAATTACGTTAAGAATATATTTGTACGTGCTGTGGGGAAAAGAATTTTAATATAGTACCTGATTTAATGTCAGAGAAAGGGCTTCTCATACTTCCATTGGTACAATTACTAAAAGATAGTGAATTTTTGATGACATTTTCTTTGTTATCAAAAACATGATCTGCAACAGAACAGTTTTTAGCCTTTCTTGAATCCAAATATAGTTTTCGTAATTTTCTCCTGTCCTGACTCTCAGACTTGGTAGTGTCCGTGTTTAAACCTATACAAAAAGATAATATTATAATTATAAGATATAGGAAATTACTTGAAAAAATAATATTATAAATCATTAAACAAATAACTTACGATGAGTGTTAATAGACATTGTAGTAATATTTGACAATGGTGTTGTATTTATGTTGGAATAATGATGCATATCTGTGAAAATAATAAAAAAGTAGTTAATTAAAAAATTATATATCCTAACTTTGAGCAAGAGGAATCACATTAGTAATTAACGTTTACATTAAAATAGCAATGTTTTAATTTTGGAGATATTATCTTTGAGATTCTAAACTTGTGTTCATTTATTTGGTTGTAGACACCGGAAAAGAATCTATACATGTCAATAATAAAATGAAGACAAGTTTAGATAATATTGTTCAAAACTCAACTTTTTAGATTTAAAACCTAGGATAAATTTAAATAACCAAATCCAAACATTAAACATTCATTCATACAGCTGAGTTAAACAACATAAGTTTCCAAAAATACAGCTGATCTTAAACAAAATAAGTTTTCAAAAACAGATAGTAGATATCCTAAACATGGATTAATAAAAGTCTTAACAATAGATAGATATGATCATTTTTCCTTCTTGGGAATCAAAAGTGACTTAGGTCCTTCATTCATAGATAAAGGATCTTTACTTTCAGATTCGTCACAATCAAATTCTTCCGCAAGAGTACGCTTCAGCTCAAGTGGGGTCTTTATCTTTCCTCCCCTTTTGTTACGCAAAGCCATACCACCAGCACTTGAATCCATCAACGAACCCCTTGTATCCATCAGTGAAACCGGGGTCTGATAATCAGTGGTGACTGATATAGAATCCTTCATATCAAGGTAAATAGATTTGTTAATATAGATAAGAGTTTGTATTTTGAAATAGCAATGTGTTTAAAATAAAAGAAAAACATAATACCTTCGAGTAAGTAGTATGTTTTCTCGTCTTGCGCTTCTCTTTGCTATAAGTGTTGAAATCTAATTTAAATAGAAAACCTGAATTAGAAATATAGAGTTACAAAAAAAAAATAAAAAAAAAATGATAAAACAATACAAAATGTAGACCTTCATTGCAAGCTAAAGGAGCTTTTGTTGCTGATTTGTCATGATCATATGATTCCACAAGATTACGCTTCAGCTCGGAATGTACCCTTATGTTCTCAGCATTTTTTGCAGCAGCAGATAATGATCCAGTGCTTGAACCAATCAGTGATATCGGGGTATCATCCTTAATATTGATATGAAGATAATATATTATTGTAAACAAT
The DNA here is from genome assembly GCA_030545235.1 of Helianthus tuberosus. Classification (NCBI taxonomy): domain Eukaryota; kingdom Viridiplantae; phylum Streptophyta; class Magnoliopsida; order Asterales; family Asteraceae; genus Helianthus; species Helianthus tuberosus. The sequence continues at coordinate 65,804,221 of CM060377.1, read as the reverse complement.
ATTTGCTAAAATCGCTAATCACAATCCGTAATATGTAATTCTAAATATGAAAGTAAAAGAATAAATAGGTTTTATCAAATAGTTTGTTTAGAAAAAATACCTTCAGATCGACAGTTTCGGTACTTTCAAAATCACCAGATGTGATATTCACCGAGTTTGAAAGGTCAACCTACAGTTGGTAAACAAATAAAGGAGTGTTAAAATTGATGAAGCAAGAATGTAGGTCCAATACGGTATAACTGTAACGACGTAGTATAAAAAAGGTTAGATAATTACATGGTCAATCCCTAACTTTGATTCAAGCTGGGAAATTATTGCGGGATCATCAGAAAATCTTTTGACAGTGAATGACTTGTAGTTATTATCCACGTTAAAGTGAGAAATCTCAATCTTAAACGCCATCTTTTTTCCAACCAAATTACTAATTTCATCAGGGAGCAAATTATCCGTTTCACCCTATATAAAAACAAAAGATATAAAAACAGTGGTAAGGTATGTGAGTTTTTATAAATTAAAAGTAAATGGGAAAACAGTAAAACCAAAACGCATACATCAACAAACTTATCAACCAACTCTTGAGCACTATTTCCAAGTAATTTTCGAGCTACATGGTCTAACAAAGTTAGAGATGCAATACCTATACCATCTTGTATCCTAATTTGAAGTTTCAACCTAAAACAGATTAATAAAAGAAGTTAACTTATACATTCTAAAGTATAAAATTGTTAAAGTTATCATAAGGTTACGAATTTACCTGGGAACCACAGAAACACCTTTTTCATTGCAAACATCATTTATGCATCGAATGGTCTGTTTGTCCTCACTTAAATCTAATCCATCATCATCATCATCACTTATAAAATACAAAACAGTAACTTTCTTCATACAATCCTTACAAGAATTGTAATACCACTCAACACCAGGAGGGAAACTTATGATTGTACCAAGCACAATCACATTCTTTTGTTGTTTGATTGTATTAACCTCATCAATGTTTTTGAACTCAGTTTCAAGCAAAAAATCATCATGAATACTTTTGCCAGCTTGAGATGAACCCAAAGGACGGCTTGAAGAACCGAGATCCGATTTTCTTTCAAGTAACCTTGATATGATTAAAAATATAATTGGTCAATAAATTATGAAAACTTAAAAAATTGTGCCATAAAATAATAAAATCAAACAAATAAATTTCCAAAAAAAAAATGTATGCATTACCTCTTTTGGAAATCAATTAACTCATCAATGCTTTCGTTCAGATACAATGTGTTGTTTTGAAAACAACTGGAGACATATGCCTTACCTAGATAGTTAAGAAAAAAATTATATAAAAAAGTTATGCAAAATTATATAGAATCTTAAAGAGCAAGATAAGGTTATTAAATAAGTAAAAAACCTTCATGAAAGGTATATCTTCCAAACTGAAGTATCACAAAAACATCACTCGGTTTGTTTTCCATAAACTTTGACATTTGCACCGCACAATCTCCCCATAAAGTGACATAAACATTAAGGTACCTATTCAATCTCCCCACAGTGGAAATGGGAGCAAATTTCCATGGATTTTGTTACTGGCTTGCCTAGGTCTCAACGCGGAAATGACACCATTTGGGTGATAGTGGATCGATTAACTAAATCTGCCCACTTTTTGGCTATTAAAGAAACAGACAAGTTCTCTACCTTAGCAGAGGTATACTTAAAGGAAGTGGTTTCGAAGCACGGGGTGCCGACCTCTATTATTTCCGATCGGGACGCGCGTTTTACTTCTGAGTTGTGGCAAGCTATGCACAAATCCTTTGGCTCATGTTTAGACATGAGCACCGCTTATCATCCCCAAACGGATGGGCAGTCTGAACGCACCATCCAAACCCTAGAAGACATGCTTAGGGCATGTGTGATCGATTTTGGCAAAAGTTGGGAGAAGCACCTACCGTTAGTGGAATTCTCCTACAACAACAGCTACTACACCAGCATTCAGGCAGCCCCCTTTGAGGCATTGTACGGTCGTAAATGCCGATCGCCTCTCTGCTGGGCGGAGATTGGTGACAGCCAGATCACAGGTCCAGAACTTGTGGTAGACACTACGGAAAAGATTGCCCAGATTAGGCAACGCATGGCGGCAGCTCGTGACCGTCAGAAGAGCTACGCTGATAAGGATAGGAAACCGCTCGAGTTCCAGGTTGGCGACCGGGCTCTACTTAAAGTCTCACCCTGGAAGGGTGTGGTTCGTTTTGGAAAACGGGGCAAGCTTAATCCGCGATATGTCGGACCATTCGAAATTACCGAAAAGATCGGTAAGGTCGCTTACAGATTGAATCTGCCTGAAGAACTAAGTGCTGTGCACAACGTCTTCCACGTGTCTAATCTGAAGAAGTGTCTGTCAGATGAAACACTCATCATTCCTTTCAAGGAACTCACTATTGACGAACAACTACACTTTACTGAGGAACCGATTGAGATCACGGATCGAGAAATCAAAACCCTCAAACGTAGCCAGATACCTCTCGTACGAGTTCGTTGGAACTCGCGACGTGGCCCAGAGTTTACTTGGGAGCGGGAAGACCAGATGAAGCGCAAGTATCCCCAGTTGTTCCCAAATGAAACTCCCAGCACTGAAGCTACAACCGAATTTCGGGACGAAATTCCAAACTAACGGGGGGATGATGTGACACCCCGTTGAAATGTTCTCACTCCCACTAGCTTGACAGTGACTGCCTTAACTTTCGGGACGAAAGTTCTTAAAACTTGGGGATAATGTGACACTTCGGGTTTTCCCGAGCAACCTCATTGTTTAGCTTTATGTGTACATATACTATTAAATGAAGATTTGCGAATTATCTTGAAGTATTATGTGATGCTTGTGTTAAACTATGTGTATGTAATATATATATATATATATAGGTACGTATAAGTGAACCGAAACCAAGAACCCGACTCGAGACCACTCGGTCTCGAGTGAACGACTGGGCCGGATGGGCCGTGCACCCCTAAAGCCCACTCAAATCCATTAGGGTGCACCTACTTGGGTTTGTATATAACCTATGTTGATGGCCAACCTTGCCACTTTTTCAATCATCATCTCTCCTACACACACACTCTCTCTCTCACTAAAACCTTAAACACAACCTCTCCTTTCCTTCTCTCTCGGACCAAGCCGGTGACAACCACAAGGGACTCACGGATCAGCTTGTGCACACCCATTTGGAAGCTTCATTCTTCACTACTTCACACCCTTATACCCACACTTGAATCGGTTAGTACCCCACCTCGTTTGTTATGTGATGAATGCACTATGACCATTGTTTGTGTATGATTAAAGTGTTTATTTGATTAGGGGTGCACATGTTCATGTTTGATATGTAGGATGTGTATTAGAGGACATGAAAATGGTTGAATGTTGATGATAAATCCTATACAAGCATGTATTGGTCGGATATGTTGGAGTAAGAACTAATAAGGATGACTAGGTTGTGTGATTATTATGGTTTATGCTTATTGTGATTAATGAGGATATGTTCATGTTTGTGTATGTTATTGTGGTATTTTGGATTAATGAGGATATGTTCATGTTTGTGTATGTTATTGTACCCAATGAAGAACATGATGAAAACCCTAAAAAGATGATGAACTGTTTGAATGTGGTTATGAACATGTTATGAAGATTTGAATTGTGTGCTTTGATCCGTTTTGAATATAGTTTAGACAATAAAACATGTTTGTGCAATTTCATTGGATAAGTACATAGTATCATGAAATGGAAATTCTATTGGATAGTACAATTAGACAGGTTCTAGAAGGTTTTCGGTCATCAGGTGTGCGAGTCGAGACCTCCTGTCTCGACTCGAGACCATCAAACTACAACTCGAGACTGCGAGGATTGCTACTCGAGACCACATAGTAACCACTCGAGACAGACTTCAGGGACTTGAGACCATCAAGATCTCGAGTCGAGACCCCATGATCTCGGCTCGAGACTGAACCCGAGACATCTGAGGTTGCGACTCGAACTTGCGTGACTCGAGACCACCCCACTACAACCCGAGACCATTTGGTTGCGACTCGAGACCTCTCGGTCTCGACTCGAGACCACCTTGTCTCGAGTGGGCTACTTGTTTTCGTTATTGGGCCGCATCTAATGTTTAGACTGCATGATTTTCCAGTTACTGTTCAAGTATTAGGGCATGCCCAATACCCTCGTATGTTTTGTATGCTATGTGTTAAATACGTGTACCATATACGTGATTACTTGTGTCCGAGCCTGACCTATACTGGTAACCATTTAGGACGTGGTGACCAGCATACTTAACCAAGTAAATTACACTGCCGAGCAACCCAAGGTGAGTTCACAACTAATAAAGCATGCGTTCCCGGTGGTTGGGAAACGGAAACTTAAACAACGCTATCCCCTCGTAAGGGATACAAACCTACTTCTCTCTCCCCTTAAATGGGACTTTTAGTTAATTACTGTTTATACTGGATGCAACAAGCAACACTAAACAAAACTCTATCACTCAAGTCCTCACTTCTTAATACCGATTAGTCGCCGGGGTCAGGCGAACAGGTTATTAGTTGATAGCGCTATTTAGGTCTCACCAACCTCACACCGTGCCCGCGTATGGGATCGGGCGTGAACTAATGTACTCTGGCAACCGTCAATGATGATAGAACATTGACAAACGGGGGACTCTACGGAAACGTACGGATGAATAGTATTCGGTATTGTAAAAACAATTTAGTCGCTTACTTATGGGGTAGCTCCCCATCGCATGTATAAACGGATAAATTAACTGGTGAAACAAGTTTTTGGTAATTAAAACTGGACAACTCGTGGACTCGCCAACATTTTTTGTTGATACCCTACTGCATGCTTTGCAGGTACCCAGTGACTCAGGAGTTTGCAGCTTGGGAATGTGTAATGGTCGTCTAGCCCATGTGTTGGGTTCTGAATAAACATGAACTATGAACTTTGTTTTGAAACTGTTTGGTTTATGCTTCCGCTGTTTACTTAAAATGTTATGTGAACTTGAACTATTAAAACTTCGAACTATAATGTTTACTAACTATTGTGGTTGGTGAACATCTTTACAATTGACCAATGCTCAGTATAATTGGTGGCTGGATCCTGGTCAGTCACGCCTCCAAGCGGTGGTATTCCGCATGTGGATTTTGGGGGTGTGACATACCCTACCGGGTTCGGGTTTGAAAAAAACTGGTTTTTCTAATATCCGGATTCGGGTTTAAAAAACCCTGTTTTTCTAATACACGGATTCGGGTTTTTTTTTCGGGTTCGGGTTTTTTGTGCACCTGTCCAATACCTGACTCTACCCGGCCAAAATTCGTATATAAGTCCAGTTTCAGCCCAACCAAAACACTTTTGGGCCATTTCAGCCCATCTGGTACACCCTTCCGAACCTAGGCTGCAGGCCTCCCGTCTGGTACACCCTTCACCTGAGCTCGGCTGACCTACAAACAAAAAACACCCGATGCATTTCACACACACAGATCGCCGGAATCTCCGGCTCAATCGTCAACATGTGTTGTTTCCGATTCTAGACTAAAGGTACGCAATATTCTTTGCGTTTTTTCAATGCCCTTTTAGCCGATTAGATCAGGAACAATGCGATTAAGGCTGTTCAATCAATCCCCAAGAACATCTTTTTCCTGTTTTTTCACCATCTCTAACGTTTCTAGATATTCATCGGTATCAAAATCTGGTCAAATGGGAGGACTTTTGCCACTTTGGTTTGTAAAAGTTGTATGCACACTACATGTTCGACGAAAATCCTCACTGAAAGAAGCTCATGTTTTGGATTATTTTCGCAGGAATTTGAGCTCTGATATTGCTTTTAGTGTTATTAAACACATGATTAGTAATTTGAATAAGCCCAAAGTAGGTTATAGTTTTTTGGAGTATAGTAAAAATGTGTTGAATCTTGTTCATTCTGTTGAGACATATAGTTTTGTTTTGAGGTCGTTTTGTCAGGCGGGTGTTCATGATTTGGTTAAATTGGTAATTGGTTTAATGAGGAGCGATGGGTTGGTTCTGGATAGTTCGGTTTTAGGGTTTGTAGTTATATCATTTGTGAATGCTGGTGAATTTGAAGTAGCCAGAGAATTGGTTATCGATCATTCTCGAAACAGTGTAGAAGACTGTTTGGTTCTTAGTTGTTTTGTGGTTAACAAACTTTTGAGGTCATTGGTGAAGAGTAATCGAGTAGATGACGCGGTTGATTTATTCGAAAACGTTATTTTAGGATCGCAATGTTTTTCTTCTGATGCTTATACGTTTAACATAGTCCTCTCCGGTCTGTGCAAGACTAAGGAGGTCGAAAAGGCGTTTGGGCTTTTCAATACTATGATCATGTTTGGTTATGAGCCCGATTCAGTCACCTATAATACTCTTCTAAACGGATTTTGTCGTGCTGGCGATGTTGATAAAGCACACGAGTTGTTAAAAGAAGTGCGGTCACCAGATGTTGTGAGTTTTACTTCGGTTATATCAGGGTACTGCAAGCTTGGTAAAATGGAAGACGCGTTGGTCTTATTTGATAATATGATGGGCCGTGGAATAAGACCGAACACTATTACGTTTAACATCATAATCGATGGTTTTGGGAAGATCGGGAATATGGTTTCCGTGTTAACTATGTATGAGAAAATGGTTAATCTCGGTTGTACTCCGGATGTTATCACATTCACATCAATCATTGACGGGCATTGTCGAGTAGGTGAAGTGCACGAGGGGTTAAAGATTTGGGATGAAATGAATAGAAGAAATTTGTATCCTAACGTATACACGTTTTCTGTATTAATTCATAGTTTATGTAAAGAAAGTAGATTAAACGAGGCACGTGACCTTTTACGACAGTTGAAAAAAAGGGGCGATATTGTTGCTAAAGCATTTGTTTACAACCCTGTAATTGACGGGTTTTGCAAAGCGGGCAATGTGGACGAGGCTAATACGATCGTTAAAGAAATGGAGGAAAAAAGATGCAAACTCGATAAGATAACGTTTACTATTTTAATAATCGGGCATTGTATGAAAGGGCGAATGGTTGAAGCAATAAGTCTTTTTGACAAGATGCTAATACTTGGTTGTGTTCCTGATTTGGTTACTGTAAATTCATTGGCGTCACGCCTTTTAAAGGCTGGCATGCCGAAAGAAGCTTTTGAAATAAGGAAAGCTGCGTCGGGTGTGCGGGTTCCACAAACGGATGTTTCGTATAGTAAAAACGTTGATATTCCTGTGGCTGTATAGCTATGTGGCGATTGGACATAGCCTGGTTTTAAAATGCGCATATTGCGCGCGCATCACATGTTGCGGTAATGAGATCGCATTGCTACAGTTGGTGCGGGCATCGCATGATGCGCAGGTGATGCGGTCTGATAGGGCACCTTATGTGGTTAACCAATATTTGAACAAATTAGACCGTCGATAGCAATAGGACATAGCAGATCATCGGTGCATGGAAAAGAGCTGGTGCTTATATCAGGTGTGCATGTTACAAGTATACATGATGCATTATTTACTTGGAATGCGAACTATTCTTAAATCTAGCTACGGCATTAGAATTCCGTAACGTTTTAGAAGATAATTAGTTGATAAGTTATGTTGTATTCTTTGTTCACATCCAGTATCTTGCATTAAAGTATACTTGTTCATTATTTATCAGACAACAAATACTTGTATGATATGCACAAGAATATACATCGTAATCAGTTGAAGTATGCATTCTATCTTCATTTGTTTCTTTACATGAGATACTTTTGTTACTATGCATGATAAGAATCGTAAAAACTTTTCATAATCCTCTTAGCTACTTATCCTAGTGTGTGCAACAATTGCTTGCAGTGGGTTCAACTTTTATTTGGAAATAATAGAAATATTGTCGAATACTGTCTCAGTGATGAAGTCAAATAGGACATGGTGGATGCTGTTAGCAACATCAATAATAGGCATTTATCCGGATATATTTCAATATTGTTGAGCTTTTAAGGGTGGGTTGTTTTATCTTTATTTTTATTCTATTTTTAATATTTGAAGGAAAATAAAGAAACGCATGGTGACATATGCTGAAGGAAAGAGTATTCTGAGTGATCAAGACTTACTGCTATTTGGTTTGGATAAACACATACCATAGTAATAGCAAAATAGCAACATAACTTTTACCTATATAACATTTTAAATATTACATAAGTTGTATCATTACATTCTTGGAATAAAATGATTTACATGGCTTTATGCACATAATACATGTACGTGTGCTGGCCGAATTTCAACCCATTTGACCTATTTCTTTATGGCTATTTTTTATTTTATTTTATCCGTAGTTAATGAGCAAATGGATAAATAAGTGTATATCAATCACCAATTGGTAACAGGATTTTTGTTAGGGATTCAACATTAGTGATATCAGAGAGCCTCTCGTGTATTCTGAAGCGAAGCGAGTATTTTCAAGGATGCTGTACTACCAAATTCCAAGTGAGTTTAGTTATTTTCTTGAAATTCATATGAAATGAATTTATATCAGTTTATAGTCCAGAATTCGGATGGTAATTTTGGAAGGGTGTTTGCAGTGAAAAAGAGAAGCTGTAAAAGCTTGTCGAGCTTATGAATGATTGCCACCATAGTTGCAGCATTCTAGGTGAGTGCAGGTATCTACTATACACACACACATACACGCACACACATGTTTGTGTATGTATATATATAGGGTGTTCAACGAATCAAATATCAAATTGAATTATTAGAATCCTGATATTTTGAATTCGATTCGAATTTGCATCCAATTCAAAAAAAGATTCGAGTTCGAAATTCTAATTTGGTTTGAATTCGAGTTGATTTGAGTTTCGGCAAAAAAAACAATTTATTTTAATTCTATCTTTAAAACTCTTACAAGCTTGAATAATTTTAACATGGGAAAATACTAGTCTAGAATACAAATAAACCATCAAAATATTAAATGACCAACATCATAATTGTAACATCCAAAATACAAATTTAAACTAGCCAAACGATAAAGAATTCAAAATAAAATGGCAGGAGCCAACATTTAAAACATTCAAAGGGGCAACATCCAAATTTTGAAGTGACCAAATGTTATAACTTAGAAGTTTTTTTTTTTGTTTTATTTATTTATTTAGTTTTTTTTTGTGTGTATGTATACATGTATATTATGTAAAGAAAATATATGCGTAATTCTAATTCGAATTCGAATTTTGAATCGAATCAAATTGAAAATCACAAATTTGAAATTCGATTTGAATTTGTGATTTTCGATTCGAATCAAATTTCGAGATTTTCGAATCCAATTCGAATACTGAACACCCCTATAAAGTTTGTTGTTCATGCTATAACTGATGGATTGAAATTCTTGTTTTTATCAGGAGCAAATCCAATGTTGTCAAAAGCGAGCTAGGCGCGCGCCTATGCGCTCAGGCACAGCGAGGCGCAACTAAACTGCCTGGTGGAAAGCTAGGCGCAAATCTGTGTCTTTTTTCAAAAAACGCACTCAGGCGCTCGCCTGGAGCTTGGCGCATGCGCAGGCGCAAATCTATCAATCAAGTATTGATGGTGGGATGATCAACAAGAGTGATTGGTCTCGTTTTCAAAATTCTGGAAGAAATCGGCCTCTTCGATAAAGTCAGCTTTAACCAGTCCATCATTGAAGCAGCCACCATGAGGGGTGATTAAAATTGCCATGGATACAAAGGGCTTGTATCCTACGGTATCATGTGTGTGGTATGGGTGTTTCTTATTTCCTTTCCAAGTGGTTGAGGGTTATCTCATGGTGGACATTGGTGCAGTTTTAGGAGTAGGTTTAAAGGGTTTGTGAGTAGTCATTTTATTAGAAATTGCCATGGATGAGATGGGACTTGGGAATAAATATTTGCAGATATATATATTTTTTTTTGTTAATTGTTGGAAATATTATTTAAATTAAAGTTACATTTATTTGTTATTTTGAATTAAAAAATAGAGAGTGATAAGAAGATTGGTTTGACACTTTCACATGGCTATCAAAAATTGGTGGGTTAAGGAAAGCGAGCTAGTTTAAGTTCGATAACTCAGATAAGTGAAGCTCGCTTTGGGCTTTTAGCTAATCTAAGTTAAATTCAATTGGAAGTTTTAGCGGGCGATCTCGAATAGCTCATAGACGGTTTGGCTCGTTTATACCAATAGAGAAGGAGAGAGAAGAAGACGGGTTTCATTTTAACGAGTCGATCTTAAACATAGCTCGACTTGTGTAGAGTTCTATTTCTGGAGCTTGAGCTCGCCATGTTAATAGTTTTTTTAAGCTTGAGCTCGGCTCGTTTACCATTTATTAGTTATTTAATATACACACACACAAAACATGTTTGGCTAAAAACGGTCAAAACAGTGAAAACGCTAGAAACGATTTCTGGGTACGACATGTGGCGCGCGCTATGTTTTAGACGAAGGGGCAATCTCGTCATTTTATGTATTTTTTGTTTTATATTTGAATTTTTTTTCATTATCTAACGTAGTCAGATTCTTAATATTTCATTTTTAATACTCATTTAGGGCGTTTTTATGTTTTGGGTAAAGAATCTTTGCTAAAAACATTTTTTTTATAGATTATGATTTATATGGGTCGCCTTTTCTAAATATTTTCAAATCCTTCTTCCGAAGTTCTCATGCATGGCCATGGCGTTTTCTAGTTTTGTTGATAGAACTTTTGTATAAAAAACATTTATTTAGAGTTTTGCCAATATTCAAAGATTACAGCGTTGTATTCATGTTTTTTATGACAACAATATTTCAGGGACAACTTCTTTCTCATTAGACCCATCATTTTCATCCTCTTCCACATTGGCATTTAGCGCCAGCAACTACTGGTGTAGCATGCCTTGCATCCCCCCTTCAAACATAAACACCATCTTGGTTCTTACAGGGTTTGAAGCAATGATGTAGAAGGAGCTAGGCACTAGTTGGGCAGTGAGGTAGCGCCTAGGGATTAATCGGATTGGACTTTTTGAGTATAATTTTACAATTTTTTTTATACATATAGATAACTTTATACTTTTTATTAATAAATTTACAAGTTTAGGAGATAACTTTATACTTTTTATTAACAAATTTAAAAGTTTAGGAATCATATGTAAACTAGTGAAAGATATAGGGGGTTAAATGTTAAAATACCTAAACTTAATATAACCTAATCCCTACCCACGTTCATTATCAGCCGCCTCCTACCCCCATCTCATGGATGAAGGCGGAGCTGGTGGTGTGCGGTGGTGCTTTGGATGAAGGCGGAGCTGCCTGGTGGCTGGTGGTGTGCGAAGGTGCCTGATGCTGCCCGATTTATCTTTTAGGAGCTGGTGGTGCACAATAGGTTATAATTAAAATTGATGTGTCGGCTGTAATGTTAAAGATAAAATAGGTTTATAACTAAAATTTGAGCTTTAAACCATAGGCCAGGTATCAAAAATTGGGTTTATTGGGTCAATAAACATGGGCCCGATTAGTCCGATTTTGACCGACTTTTACCGATTTTGTCCGACTTTTACCGATTTTGACCGATTTTGACTTTGACCGACTTGGATAAATTTAGGCGATAAGTCACCGATTAGCGCCTAGGCGCTGATTAATTGGCCGCCTAGGCCGATTTCTACAATATTGGTTTGAAGCTCTTAAATCACATTGTTATTGAAGGAAGTCAAGATTGTTTGTGGTCAGGAAGTGATGCACCATGAATCTTTCATCTTCTCCATTGCTCCTATTGAAATAGGAAATTGTATTTCTGAATGAATATGATCACAATAATTGAGAGAAATATATAGACTATTACAATTGTAAATATAGAAACGTAAATCATAATTATTGCCATATAATTAGCCTCATTCTCTGCCTATAATCTTGGTTTAATATCCCTCCGCAAGTTGAGGGCGGGGAACGACCTGCAACTTGGACCGTAAAGATTGAAAACGTTGTGAAGATAACGGCTTAGTAAACACATCGGCAATCTGATCACTTGTGGAGATAAACTTGACATGTAGTTTACCCTGAGCCACCTGTTCACGAACAAAGTGGTAGTCAACTTCAACATGTTTAGTACGTGCGTGAAACACCGGATTCGTAGAGAGATAGGTAGCTCCCAAATTGTCACACCAAAGAGTGGGTGACAGTTGTGTAGTAACACCAAGTTCCTGGAGAAGAGCCTTTAACCAAATTAATTCTGCGACAGTGTCAGCAAGAGCTTTGTATTCTGACTCGGTAGAGGAACGGGACACAGTTCATTGTTTCCGTGCTGTCCAAGAGATAAGATTCGATCCAAGATAAACAGCAAAACCCCCCGTGGATCGACGATCAACAGGACAGCCAGCCCAATCAGAGTCTGAGTATACCTGTATTGAAGAGGACATGGAGTTGTTCCAGTCAGCATCAGTGAACGCATGAAGAAGAGAACCCGAGTTATGACGTATGCGTAGACCAAGGTCAGTAGTGCCCTTCAAGTACCGTAAAATACGCTTAACTGCTGTCCAATGATTTTCTGTAGGGGCATGCATGAACTGATAAACCTTGTTGACCGAAAAAGCAATGTCTGGGCAAGATAAAGTAGCATACTGTAATGCACCAACAATCTGACGATATTTGGTTGGATCTGAGAACAAGGGACTATCATCAGGCATTAGAATCTGACAGGTGCTCATTGGTGAGCTGACATGCTTGCAGTCAGATAAGCCGGACCTGTGTAGAATGTCCCATATATATTTTTGTTGAGACAAGATAATATCAAGACCATTTCGAACGACCTCAATACCCAAGAAATAATGGAGTGAACCTAGATCCTTGATAGCAAACATGGAGCTGAGACTCTGAATAACGTGACTTACAGCCTGGTCATTGTTGCCGGTAATAATAATGTCATCAACATAAATGAGAGCATATATAAGAGTACCACGAGAGTTAAGCATGAACAAAGAAGGATCCGTCTTTGAACCGTGAAAACCAAGGTGTTGAAGCGCAGTGGACAACCTAGTAAACTAGGCCCTGGGCGCTTGCTTCAGTCCGTATAGAGACTTATGAAGAAGGCAAACATGATTTGGTTTGCTAGGATCGACGAAACCCGGTGGTTGTTTCATATAAATAGTCTCCTGTAAGTCACCATGAAGGAAAGCATTTTGTACATCCAACTGTCTCAGGGACCATTTATGAGTAACCGCAAGAGATAGTACGACTCTGATGGTAGTAGCTTTCACAATAGGACTAAACGTCTCATGATAGTCAATACCAGGTTGTTGATGAAACCCTTTGGCTACAAGGCGAGCTTTGTAGCGAGTAACTTTTCCCTGTGCATCTGTTTTTAACCTGTACACCCACTTACAATCAACCAGATTAGTATTTTGAACATATGGGACTAAGGACCATGTTCCATTCTTATGAAGTGCATGAAACTCTTCGGCCATGGCATGATGCCACTCCGGGGATTTGTTAGCGACGGCAAAGGAGGTGGGTTCTAGTGGTTGATTAGATGAGATGCTAGTAAAGTAAGCATAAGGGTTATAATAATAGGGTCGTTTTGGATTGGGGCGTAAGTTGGCAGGGCGAGGTCGGACAGGAGGATTGGTTTGATGATGTTGGGCTGGGTGATGTTTGTAGGTTCTGTGGTGAAGCTGGAATGGGCTGGGTTACTTGAGTTTGGGTTGGTATGAGCTGGATGGTGGCCGGTATAGGCTGGTTGATGTACGGTTGGGTTGGTATGGGCTGGGTGGTGTACGGTTGGGCTGGTAGGTTCAGGTGGGGTGTGGGAAGGTGGGTTAGTAGCTTGTCTAGACGCTGTGGAATTGGTAGGTGAAACAGGTGGAGGTAAATCTGGAAAAATTGATGTGTAAGATGGTTGAGGATGTACGAGAGGTGTAGGTGTGCGAAAAGGCAGGACATGTTCATTAAACCGAACATGACGTGCTATGTAGACACGTTCGGCTTCCGGGTCAAAGCACCGGTAGCCATGATGGTCAGGGCGATAACTGAGAAAGACACAAGGTGCGGAGCGGAAGTCAATTTTGTAACGATTGTATGGACAAAGATACGAGAAACATTGACATCCAAAAACCCGAAGGAAGGAGTAGTCGGGTTTTCGGTTAAAAATATGTTGGTAAGGGGATTTGTTGGAGGAGACCCGGGATGGTAAACGGTTAATGAGGTAGGTGGCGGTGTCAAAAGCAAAATGCCAAAAACGTTGTGGAAGATTAGAGTGGGCAAGAAGGGCAAGACCAGTTTCCACAACATGCCGATTTCGGCGTTCAACAATACCATTTTGCTCACTGGTGTGAGGACATGAACGGCGATGAATAATACCAAGAGAAGTGAAGAACTGTGTTAGGTTTCGAAATTCGCCTCCCCAGTCAGTTTGAACACTTTTTAATTTTGTGTTAAATTGTCTTTCAGCCATTGATACAAAATTCTTGAAAGTGGTGTAGACATCAGATTTAAGTTTTAATGGGTAAAACCACATGTAACGAGAATGATGATCAACACATAATAGGAAAAAGCGATAGCTATGAATAAATAATGTGGGTGAAGGACCCCAAACATCACAATAAACTAAGGGCATGTTTGGGTAAGCTTTTTGAAACAACTTATTGACTTATTGGCTTTTTGAAAAGTCATAAGCTCTAAAATGATGTTTGGCAAAGAGGGTGTATGTGAGGGGAAAAATCCAATAAGTCAATAAGTCACAAAATCCTGACTTTTCCAAGAAGCCATTAAGTCAATAAGTTGTTTCTAAAAGCTTACCCAAACATGCCCTAAATCCAAAACATTATTACTATGAAAAGTAGAGAGTTTTAAAGACAGTTTCGATGACTTTCCCATTTAACAGGAAGTACAAAGACAAGATGACAACTTAGTTGAAACAGGTAGAGAACAATTAGAAATAAGAGACTGTAAAACACGATGATGTGGGTGCCCAAGACGATGATGCCAGATGGTGGAGGACTCTTTGGTAGCAGTGAAAGCAACTTTAGGGATATGTTTGAGCTGTGGAAGACGAATGGTGTAGAGACCCTGTTCACTTGGACCCGTAAGGAGGGTAGTGCGTGTAGACTCATCCTTCACAACAAAAAAGGAAGAGTGAAATTCAAAGAAAACGTCATTATCAGAACAAAACTTTTGTACAGAAAGTAGATTTTGTTTAAGTTCGGGAACATGAAGAATATTGGAAAGATTAAATGTTTTGTGTGGTGTAAAAATCTTAGAAGAGCCAATATGGAAAATAGGAAGGGGTGTACCGTCGCCAACATGGAGAGAGTCATTACCTTGATATGCCTCAGAGTTGTCAAGACTGGATAAGTCTGGAGAAGCATGGCTGTTAGCACCAGTGTCGGGTTTCCAAGTGGCTTCATATAGTGATCCAACTTTCGAAAAGTTTGCATAATTTTCCTGAGAGGGCTGCCTAGATGAACTTGGTTGATTGGGACATTGAGACGGTATATGACCAATACCACACCTGTTGCAATGTCCAAAAACTGTATTGTGAGTGGAAGCCCAAGAGAATTGACGATTTGTATTGGTTGTGTCACGGCCCTGGTAATTGTTTGAGTTTCCCCGTGAGCCCCCACGAGAGTTTCCTTGCCTGTTACCACGGTTATTAAAAGTCCGAGGAGCATAGTAGGCCTGGGGTTGTGGATTTCTCGGTTGGTTTGGCAGATTGGGGTTTGGTAGCGGGTTTAGTTGATACCCGAGTTGGGTTGCTAGGAGTTGTAAGCTTTGTAGTTGGGACTGGATGGTGGCCACGGAAGTGGCAGGGTTCCCGGTGGTAGTATTGTAGGCTTGCGGGACAATGGAGGGTGGGGTTTCACTGTTTTTGTTAATCATATAATCATGATCAGTTAGCAGTCCATGTAGTTCTTGAAACTGCACCGGTGGAGAACGGGCAAGAAGATTACCTTTTAATCCATTGTACTCCTCGCGAAGACCTGATATGGCGAGCATAACTAAATCTTTATCCTTCATTGGTTCACCGATGTTTGCAAGGGCAGTGGCATACTCCTGAGCACGACTCAGATAGTCAGCCGGTTTCTCGTCTCCTTTCATGGTTAACTTGAGAAGCTGAGTTTTTAAGGTGTATTCATGAGAAGCTGTTTGTGGTGCATAGGCACGTTCAAGAGATTTCCAGACCCCCTGGAGGTAGTTCCCTAAACGTGCTGAAAAGAAGCATCTGAAACAGTTGAGATGATAATCATACGAACGTGAGCATCGTTGGCAATCCAACGAGCATAGTTAGGGTTATCAGCAGCAGCATCACTTGTTGAAATTTTGGGTGAGGGACAGGGTATGGTTCCATCAACATAGCTGAATAGGGAGTTTGAAACAAGAAACGGTTCAACTACTGCCTTCCAATACCCATAGTTGTTGGGTGAAAGGGTGAAGGGAAATTTGTGGGAATTATGGATAGTCTTTTCTTGAGTGGTAAACAAGGCAATAGTTGCCATTAGATTCGGCTGATAGAGGCAGGGAGCAAACAGATAGATTGTACAGGTGGGTTGGTTGTGGCGCTGTTATGGCTACAGTATTGATGACGACACTGTTAGGTGGCCGACGGCAGCAAAAGGTGCCAGAAAAAAATAGGTTAATTAATCTAGCTGTGATACCGTATTGAAATAGGAAATTGTATTTCTGAATAAATATGATAACAATAATTGAGAGAAATATATAGACTATTACAATTGTAAATATAGAAACGTAAATCATAATTATTGCCATATAATTAGCCTCATTCTCTGCCTATAATCTTGGTTTAATAGCTCCAAATAACTGTGAGCATCCTTTTTTGCTCATTCAAACTCTAACTTGTTATCGTTGGTTGCTCAATTCCAACACCATTCTCATATGGAAATCATCTATTTAACCTTCTAACGAGGGTTTCAGTCCTCTCACATTGGTTGTTAAGAGGAACACCAAGGGCCAGTATCCCCTTTTGAATTGCCTCATCCATACCAAGTATGGCGCTAATGGTCCTAACCATCACCCTTTGTTTGTTAGAGAACTTTATGATGAAACGGGTAAGTGATCAATGGTATCTGGAACCTCAGTGAAATAACTTGGGCCATTTTTTTATGACAAAGGGTTTTTATGGCGTTTTTGTGCTATGGAGTTTTTGTAGTGATAGTGATGGAACTCTCTATGATGGTCTTTCTTGTATAATGGCTTTTTGCTTGGCGCGATTAAATGAGTAATTAGTGCATTTTTCAATATTCGTGTGAGTGTTTGTATTTTTGGCACCAATGAAAGATAGCTGTTAAAAGACCTTCTGACTTCTTTAAAAGGACTGTATGCTACGAAAATTCTTTTTATTACGTGCCAATGAAAGCAAAAGATCTGATGTATCTATTTTTGTTTTGTTTTGATATGTTCCTTTATTAATTATGGCACTTTAGGAAGATAGTTTCATTTTTGGCGTTTTTTGTAACCATATGACTAATATAATGTTATTGTAGTTTCTATCTCAGTGTTTTATTCCATATAATTATCATTGTCGCGTTTATATCATAGGATAATATAACATTTTGTTAAAGCATATTTAAAAAAAGAAAATATGGCGTTTTTAAACATATATTACAAAGACAATAGCCACATCCAATAAGAAAAATATGCAATAGACATAAGTAAATAATTAGAAATATGGCGTTTATAAAACATACAAAAACCACATGCAAACATACACAAATTAAACATGCCATATATGGCATTTATAAAACTAATCTACTTCGCTGTTGAGCCTTGACTAAAACCTTTCAAAACCAGTTTCGTACATTGCTCTTATTTTTGCTTCACCCAACTTCCAAAACTTGTTTATCGATTTTATCAAAGGTTTTCTTATTTTTGTTGTGTAATCATTTAGCTGACTAGTCTGTAGGTTATTTGGGGCATTTTCATTAGCCAAACCACATGATCAACCAGACAAGCTAGTCCCCATGTATGTTTTCATATGCTTCATTGTAAAGATTCCACAATCAATGTCGTTATACTTTATTCTCCATTCCATCTTTAACCTCACTATCTTAGCCCCTGTTATTCTCCCAAACACTTGGGTGTTTGTTTTCTTTCAAGTAATTTGCAAAAAGCATCTCGCTGCCTGATGTGCTCTTAATGGTCTAATTAAACTAACTAATTTTAGCCCTAAACTAGACACTCTAAGTTTTAAAATTTTAAACTAAGACTCTCTTAAACCTAAACCACACAACCGGCAAGTGTATCGATCAATGCAGTATAGCCTAAGCAAGTCTGAGTATCGAACCCACGAGACTCTCTAATTACGTTTACTAGACTGGCTCGACTTAATTGTTTTGTTGATTGGGGGTTTTCTAACAAACTATTGAATTAACTAAATTAACTATAATTAACTAGAACGACTGATTATTGAGAACTGATCAAATGGGGAGAAGACACTACCTAGGCTAGAATCTTACACATGTTTGATACGTCATATCGGTTATGGAATTAATGTGGAAACCGGGATCTTAAAATACTAAACCTAGAGGATAACCGAACTGAACCCTCGAGCCTTCTCGAAAAGACACTTATGGTACCCTATTAAGCTATTTAACTACCGGTTTTAGAAGACTTCCTCATGATTATCTTATTGTAATATTAAAGTACCCTACTTACTATCTACCTTACAACATGATAATCTAAGGTAACTAAGGATTCCTACTTAGACTCGATAAGCAAGTAGTGAAAGGGAAACTAGGTAGATCTTCTCACAAAGCCTCTAATCCTAGCAATCTAACACTAAAGACAAACCGGCAACCTCTCACCTCACAGTTATCGAGATTGGTAGAATACTTAATCCTATTCAAATCTTAATCACAGTTCCCACGGAAATCCTGCAGAATTAACTGAAAACTAATCGCTAACACACAGTCTATGACCTAACTTGCATTCATACACAGAAGACATCCACAAAAACACAAGTGAAACATGGGATAAGGTTAAAGCAATATTAAATACGCATATACTACTAATTATTCAAACCAAAGTTCTTTACTTTAACATTAAAACCACATATAACCCATAAACGGATAAGAACGCAATCAAAACATCATGTATTCATCTTAACCTAGGTAGCGTTAAGCGCTTAGCCTAGCATAATCTTAAAAACAAGAACAAGATCCAAGTAAATAAAGGTAAATATGATTTAAAGATAATAAACGAAGAAGTGAAGAAACCCGATGGTAACACCAAGCAATCGTCGATCTGAACGCCTAAAGTCTTCACCATTATGCTTCCTCTCCTTCAAAATTATCTTCTCAAAGCTTAATTTTTTCTAGGGTTTTAAAAGTTCTCCTCTTTGTAATCTAAATTCATTTATATAACTTCCATCATGAATACCAAACCCCAATCAGTAGTTTGCGACCATTTAACCCCGTCGCGTCACACGTCGGGGATCCTTCTGAAGCTCGCGCGACGCGACGCTTCACTTTGACCGACTTTGACTTTTCCGTGCACTTCTTCCCCTGGTCGCGCGATGCGAACAAGTCTTTTCCCTCGATTCTCATGCCGCTTATTCTCCCGATCACATACACCTTGTCTGGAGGCTCGATTTCTTCCATATTAATTCATTTTCAGCTCTTTTCTCCTCCGGAACCCTGCATTAGACACAATACTCGATAATATACAAAACCAGCTACTAAACGACACAAAATGACTTGAATTATTATACAAACAATACATGAAAACATATGTAATTTACATTACATCACTGTGACGGGTGGTCCATGGGACAACCCTTAAGTGTGTTAAAATACAAGTTAATTCCCCATTTAATCATGTAATTGTCTTGAATTAGATAACTACAGTTGCTTGTGTTTTAGGTGCATTTGGAGCTTAAAACGAGGGAAAACGCTGCTTTGGATGGAATGGAGTGGAACGGGATTCACAAGGATGGAAAGAAGAAACAAGGAAGAACATTCAGGGCTCCACCGTAAATTACGGTGGCTACCATATTTTACGGTAGTCCCTGAATGTATAGAAAGCCACCGTAATCCAGTAGATTGGAGACGTTTCTCAGAGTGCAAAGGGCGATTTTCAAGTGTAACTGCCCCTTTTAATACCGTTTTCAAGTGCCTTTTCACCTATCTCATCATTGGAGACGTTTCTCAGAGTGCAAGGGGCGATTTTTGGCTTGAGATAGTGTTTGTGAACAATTTCTAACATTTCGGTTTGTCTTTTGATTCGTATGAACTTCAATCTTGATGTTATGATGATCCACCAAACAATGTCCGGCTAAACTTTCGGTGATCATCTTAGGTGAAGGTTTCTTATGACTTTTGTGTGTTTATCCTTATTTCTAGAATAATGAACTTGGTGTGTTTTGCTATGTTTGTTATGGTGCATGAATGTTTGATTGTAATTTGTTAATTGATGTTTTGATCTTAGTCTAAACCGTGCATTCTTGGTGTCGTTGACAATCGAGATATCACAGGAGGGGTTAGGATTGGATATTGGTTAATTGGTCATCGAGTAACAACCTCGCGTTTATATAATCCGAGTACTTAGTTCCCTTTTATCACAACAAACATTTATGCATGAGTTATGTCTATGTAACTCTTTCTAGTTGGATTAAGCACAATTGTTAATGGAAACCGGAAACCTAAGATGGCCATTCTCTCTTAATCTGTTAAACAACCAATTTTGATTTGCAATTAGTTAGTAATTTAGTTCTTAAAACCAAATAATCAACTCTTGAATTTTAATTTCTGCAATTTTAGTTAAGTACAAAACTACATAATCGGCATACTATCCACAAACTCCCTGTGTTCGATACCCACTTGCTGCTATCTATTAGTTGTAATTGGATTAAATTTGCGTGTGACTACGACAACACATCAAATTTTGGCGCCGTTGCCGGGGAGTAGTGCGCAACATGTGTTAATTTAGTAGTTTTTGTTTGTTATTTTTGGGTTTACGCTGGTTATGCTTAGTGTGCAGGTACTACAGGTGTATGCATACTAGGGGCTCTCACAAGTCATCACCACTATCGTTTGATCCTGAAATTGAAAGAACTTTGTGGCAAAACCGAGTTTTATTACGAGAAAACAAGATCATTGGTTCACCCATTACACCTAGAAACATCATGGCTGACTCACAAGTTCCACCCACTACGGGTCAACCAACCTCATCATTCATTCCTACATCAACACAACCTTCACCAAATACCACTATTCCAAATTCCACTACCGATCTTACTCCACCACATGATGTTACACCAATCAAGACTACATCACCTAATACTATCCAAGTTGAACCTACCCTTACCTTTAGCCCTGCCTCAACAATTCCACCACTTTCACATTTCTTTCTAGCTTCGGGCCAATCATCCTCTACTTACCCAATACCACCAAGTTCAACTGTCATCCATGCTACTTCTAAATACCGACCACCACCGAACCAATCGGGTTTTCATTATTCATCTTTTCCATTTGTGCAATCTTCGAGAATAGGAGGAGATGGATATGATGATGGTTATGATGAAGACTTTAGAGAATATGAAGAAGAGGGATTTTACTATGGGGGTGATGGAGGTAATTTGGGACCTCAAGGAGGAGCGGGTCAACAAAGTCAACCATTGCAACAAATTCAAGATGTGGGTAGGCTACCAACTGGGGTACAACATATTCGGCCACAAGGGCCACAACTTCAAAGACCAACGCCGTTACAACAAGTTCATCCACAATATCCACAACAATTTCAAAGGCCGATTCAACAACCACCAATGCAACAACATCAATTTCAGCCACTATTTGCACCACAAGTGCCAATGCAAGGGCAAATGGGTCAACCAAGAGCACCATTGGATGCCCTACAAAGACATCACCGGGAGGTAGTGTGAGGAATCGAAGCTCATTTTCGACCCGTTATCACTCACAATCCTTCTCCGGTAGTGATTCCGCTGTACCCGGATGGAAGGACTTTTGAGGTTAAAATAACCGCACTCCAAAGTTTGCCAAAGTTTAAGGGGTTAGCAACGGAAGAACCTTACTTTCATTTGGAGACATATGACCCCATATGCAACACTATTGGAGGTCAAGGGTTTTCGTCAGACGATGTCAAGTTGGTTCTCTTCCAATTTTCTTTGGAAGATAAAGCAAAAAGATGGTTTCATACTTTGCCCTCCGCGTCGATTTATACATGGGCCGATATGCAACAAATTTTCTTAGAAGAGTTCTACACGTCCTAAAAGACAAATGATGCAAGGAGAAGCTTGAGAAGCTTCCAACAACAACCGGGGGAGATGTTTCATGAGGCTTTCGAAAGGTTCAACATGATGTTGAAAAATTGCCCTCATCATGGTATACAACTTTGGGAGTTGTTAAATGTCACGGCCCCCATCCCGGTTTGACCCGGTCCAGGAGCCGTGGGACAGAAACCCGTGGTATTAATTAATTGAGTTGACAGCGGAAGATTTAAACAGGATCTTTTAAAACTTGAAATGCCCGATTATATTATTTCATAATTCGGGATAAACCCCGTAATATACAACAGAGGAATTTCCCAAGGAAATTCCCTGATTTACAAAACATGTTTATTTATTTAACTGAGCCACTACTTCAAGCTTTGTTAGTGCTCCGTAGCACTTTTCCTTAGTTCACAGTAGTTACCTGAAACATGTTTTGAAAATATTTTATCAGCGGGGAAATACTGGCGAGTCACTCAAAGTTAATAAAACGACACATAGTTATAAATTACAACATACGAGCGATTACAATGGCTTCTATCTTATTTTTATCTGGCGCCGTGTCACCTCCTGGTGACGATGGTCATACCACTATTGGGTCTTTCCCCAAGTAGTGATGATTATCATGGTTAGGATTTATTAGCCTAACCGTGAGAAATTTAGTAATGTGCACAATACCCCACTAGCCAGTGATTAAGATAACCATGACTTAATCCCTGTAATTATAACCTTTGAAAATAACTTGAAGTATTGTAAAACATTATTGATAAAAAGAGAATGACTCACATTGTAGATTTAAACGGGCAGAGTTTAGCTTACTGATTAGCCTTGTAACCTAATTTAAATAACAATGCACACGAACTAGGTCGGTAACTAATACAACATTTACGATAACTCACGAGATTAAAAATACTCACAACGAATGACAAAGTGCAATACTTAAACATCCGTCGAATTCACGACGAATGACAAAGTATAGCCCTAATTTGGGCAGCACTTAAACATCCATTGGATAGTTTTCAATCGATCAGACATTGAATCGTAGCAGCGATCGAGTTAGTACCCTGTATCGTAACAGCGCCTTGCTATATTGAAAGTGAAATTCGATCAGAATATGAGTGATTTTGAGAGTTTTTACGAGCACAGACGAAAGCTCCATGCATGGGCTATTTATAGCCTGATTTTGGGTTTTAAGCGGCCCGCGTAAACCCATACCCAACTCTTATGCGGCCCACGTGGCCACCAAGTCTACGTGTAGGTCTGATGGGTCATGAGTAGGGTCGCCATGTGGATGATACGTGGTCCAGATGCTTATCCGGTCAAACTTCAAGTTGATGCGGCCCGCGTAAGGGTCTGCTTATCCTTTACGCGGCCCGCGAGAAGACCAAAAGGTGATTTTTCTTGATTTTTAATATGGATTTGGGTTTCAGAGGTCCGGGTTTTTACTTACGGGTTGTTTTTGGGATATTTTTTAAGGTCCTTACATCCTTCCCACCTTATTTAGAATCTTGTCCTCTAGATTTATTAGAATAAGTGAGGATACTTTCGCCTCATCTCCGATTCCAGTTCCCGAGTGTACTGAGGTCCTCTCTTTGAATCCCATTTAACTTTGACTAGTACCAGTCTTTTGTGCTTTAGAAACTTGACTTTCCGGTCTTCTATTTGAAGCGGTTTCTCTACGAACTTCAATTTTTCATTTACCTCTATGTCTTGAAGAGGTATTACCAGAGATTCGTCCGATAGACATTTCTTGATATTGGATACATGAAATACGTCATGTACTCCAGCTAACTCCTCTGGTAGTTGTGAGCGATAGGCAACTGGTCCTATTTGCTGTATTACTGGGAATGGTCCTACGTACATTGGACTTAGCTTTCCTTTCTTACCGAACCGAACTATTCCTTTCCAAGGAGAAACTTTCAAGAGTACCTTGTCTCCAACTTGAAATTCTAGTGGCTTGCGTCGATTGTCGGCATAACTTTTCTGGCGATCTCGATCCGTTTTCAGTCTTTCCTTGATTTGAGTGATCTTGTCGGTGGTCTCTTGCACAATTTCAGGACCTGATAGTTGGCTTTCTCCTATCTCTGCCCAACAGACTGGAGTTCTACACTTTCGTCCATACAGTGCTTCGAATGGGGCAGCTTCAATGCTTGAATGATAACTATTGTTATAGGAGAATTCAATTAAGGGTAGGTGGTCATCCCAATTTCCACCAAAATCTATCACACATGCCCTAAGCATGTCTTCCAGGGTTTGGATCGTCCTTTCACTTTATCCGTCTGTCTGAGGATGATATGCAGTGCTCAAGTTTAGTCGGGTTCCCATTGCTTCTTGGAAACTTGTCCAGAAGTGGGAAGTGAAACGACTATCCCTATCCGATACAATGGAGAGTGGAACTCCATGTAAGGATACTACCTCGTCTACATATAACTTTGCTAACCTTTCCATGCTAAAGGTTTCTTTCATGGGTAGAAAATGAGCTGATTTGGTTAATCGATCCATAATTACCCAAATCGCGTCATTACCTTTTCTGGTTTTGGGCAACTTAGTAACAAAGTCCATGGTTATAAGTTCCCATTTCCATACAGACATTTCTAATTGTTGTAGTAGACCTGAGGGTTTCTGGTGTTCTGCCTTAACTTGTGAACAAGTAAGACACTTAGAAACATATCTGGCTATATCCTTTTTCATTCCTATCCACCAGAAATTATTCCTTAAATCTTGGTACATCTTATTGTTACCAGGATGCATGGTATACCTAGATTTATGGGCTTCCTCTAAAATCTTATTTCTTAATTCTCCTTGCTTAGGCACACAAATCCTTTTCTTGTGGAATCTCCAAATTCCATCACTTCCTTGCTCTAATTCCTTTATTCGTCCCTTCATTCCTTCAGAATCATCCTTGATTGCTGTTTCTTGAATGTTCTTCAGTTGTTCCATTAAGTCTAATTGTAGACTTAACCTAAGAGCACGAACTCGTCGTTGTTTCTCATGATACTTACGACTTAAAGCATCAGCAACTACGTTTGCTTTTCCTTCGTGATATTGAATATCACAGTCGTAGTCACTTAGGATTTCCATCCATCTCTTTTGTCTCATGTTCAATTCTTTTTGCCCAAATATGTATCTTAAGCTCTTATGATCTGTATAGATAGTAAACTTACTTCCATACAGATAGCGTCTCCAAATCTTAAGGGCAAAAATTATCGACCCTAATTCTAAGTCGTGTGTCGTATGATTCTCTTCGTGCTTTTTCAATTGCCTTGAGGCATACGCAATTACCTTCTTGCGTTGCATTAGCGCACATCCTAATCCTAGCTTTGAAGCATCACAGTATATTTTAAAATCCTCTGTTCCTTCTGGTAAGGCTAGAATTGGAGCATTTGTTAATTTATGTTTTAAGATTTTAAAAGCTTCTTCTTGTTTAGGTCCCCATTTAAACTTAATTGATTTACAGGTTAGCTTAGTTAATGGTACAGCTATCTTGGAAAAATCCTTAATAAACCGTCTATAGTATTCGGCTAACCCTATAAAACTTCTAATTTCCATAGCTGATTGTGGGACCTTCCATTTGGTGATCGCTTATATCTTAGCAGGATCTACGTGAATGCCTTCGTGATTCACCATGTGTCCTAAAAATTGCACATCCTGCAGCCAAAATTCACACTTTGAGAATTTGGCATAAAGCTTCTATTTTCTTAACAAAGTTAAGAGTGCATGCAGGTGCTGACGGTGTTCATCCTGGCTTTTGGAATAAATAAGTATATCGTCGATGAAGACAATTCCAAATTTATGTAGGTACGGTTTATAGATTTTATTCATCATGTCTATAAATGCTGCAGGAGCATTTGTTAACCCAAAGGGCATGACTGTAAACTCGTAATGACCATACCTAGTTTTGAAAGCAGTTTTAGGTATATCTTCTTCATGTACCTTCAATTGATGATATCCAGAGCGTAAATCTATCTTAGAAAAATATCTAGCTCCTTGAAGTTGATCAAAGAGATCATCAATCCTAGGTAATGGGTATCGATTCTTAATTGTAACCTTATTTAATTCCTTATAATCGATACACATTCTCGTTGACCCATCTTTCTTTTTCACAAACAACACTGGAGCTCCCCACGGAGATGAACTAGGTTGTATGAATCCTTTACTTAATAATTCATCTAATTGCTTTTTCAATTCTAGCATTTCGGTGGGTGCTAACCGATAAGATGCCTTGGCTATCGGTGTAGTTCCAGGAATTAGATGAATTCTAAATTCGACTTTCCTATTGGGTGGTAACCCCGGTAGTTCTTCTGGGAATACATCTGGGTATTCTGCTACTACAGGAATTTCTTTAAGTTCCTTACCTTTCGTGTTAAGGATTACTGAAATCATATACACCACTTCTTGTTTTCTTGAATAACTGGCCAATTTCATTACTGAAATGAATTTCTGTGGCTTTCGTGGCTTATCTCCTGTAATCACCACTAATTCTCCCGTGGGTGTATGAATTTCTATGGAATTCTTATCACAAAGAATTCGGGTATGGTTGGCTACTAACCAATCCATTCCTAATACCACATCGAATTCGGCTAAACTCATAGGTAACAGGTTTGCAGAGAATTTATGGCTTAAGAGTTCTATCTTTTCTTCTCGCAAAATCTTATCTATGTTAACAGAATTCCCATCTGCCGTTTCTACCGTAAATATTTGTCTAAGGTTGGTTAAGGGTAGGTTAAGAGTTTGGCAGAATGAAGTATTTATAAAACTTTGGTTTGCACCAGAGTCAAATAATACTTTTGCATAAACGTCGTGAACTAGGAACGTACCAGCTATTACGTCAGGGATTAGTTCTGCTTCCTGAGTAGTCAACTGGAAGGCTCTTGCGTTCCTCTTGGTAGTTCCTTCTGCAGGTTTGGCTTTGTTATCAGCTGGTTTGGTCAATTTCGGGCAGTCTGGCCTAAAATGTCCAGCTTCTCCGCAGTTATAGCAAATTGTGGCTTTCTTCTTCCTGCAATCTTCCTCTTGGTGCCCCGGGATTTTGCAGAAATTGCAATACCCTTTGCATCTTCCAAAATGTTTTTTTTACAGGCATTGCAAAATGGAACAGTGGAAGATTGCCCGGTTCCCTTTTTCTTGAATTTACTACGGTTACCCATACGGAATCCCTGAGTAATCTTTTGGGCCACTTCCTTCTTCCTGTTCTCTTCTCTTGTACGTATCAGTCCGTCCGTTAGGGTGTTAGCTAATTCCACAGCATCATCAATTGTGCGAGGTCTCGCAGCTTTAACTATATCACGGATTTCGCCAATCAATCCCCAGATATAGCGGGAAATAAGTACCGGTTCTGGCGAAGCCAGGGTTGGTACCATTCTCGCATACTCGAAGAATGTCGAAGTATACCCTCGACAATCTACATCCACCATCCGGTGGTTCAGAAATTTATTTGCCATTTGTTCTTTCTCATATCCGGGACATAATTTCCTTTCCATTAACCGCTTAAATTCTTCCCAACTCATGGCATAGGCTACATTGCTTCCCTTGGCTTGTAGTACCGTATTCCACCATTCTAGCGCCCCTTCTTTAAAAAGATGTGAGGCGTACATGACCTTATCTTCCTTAGCACATTTACTTATTTTAATCACCGCCTCGGTTTTCTCTAACCAACGCAGTGCAGCAGTTGCCCCTTCGTTGCCTGCAAATTCAACTGGTTTACAGGCAAGAAACTCCTTGTAAGTGCAACTAGGCGTTGCAGATTTCATTTTCTTAAGGAGTGGGGCTTGCCTCTCATCGTTGTCGTTATTAGTATGGTTGTCGCCTCCGTTTACACTATTACTAAAATTGTCACCGTGTGTACGTTTGCTAGGAATAATTTGTTGAGGTTCAACTGGATTCCGAGCAGCAGCAAGGACTGCTGGAATAGCATTGGCTATTCCCTGAGCAACGATATTCTCGATATCTTGCCTATTCAGAAATTGATCTTCATTGTTTTGCACAGATTGATTAACTTCATTAACAGGTTCATTACCAGCGTGTTCCATCTGGTAATTATTTTATATAAGCGATTAGCACAAATAATTAACAACCAAACATAATAAAATAATTGCACATAATCACGTCAACAAGTATAGCCAAAATTGTTGATTTTTCAACGTTCGATATTTTATATATATTATAATAGGCATCCGTACAAACTGGTTATCTTACAAAAGTTTTATTTTTAGGTTATTTCACATAATTATATTTTATTATTATATTATTATTAAACACATATTCCTACAACCACACAACCACAGTCACCCTATCCTCGTCAGCTGGCATCTTAGAAACGACGTTCCCTTTCGTCGTATTTCCAAGATATTCTTTCCCCTACTTCCCTAATTCGGTTCCTTGCATCAATCAGCTCCTCGCCATAATGATGGAGTTCCGCCAAGTTTTCTGAGCTCATAGGTGGATGTAGTGGAGGCTCCGGGTCGAATTGAGGGAAAAAGGTATCAGGGTTATTTAGGAGATTTTGAAACTGCCAGTCGGTGGTCCACCACTCTTCTAGCTCTGCTGGTAGAGGTTGGGTGTGGATAATAGGATCTGGGATTTCAGGCTCTAGGTCAACTGGAAGTTGTGCTTCCGCTGGGTAATTAAAGAGGTTTTCACCGGCAGGTCCGATGAGGTCACTAAGTGCCAGTTTATGATCCAACTCCTCCCAGGGTGGCATTTCCTGGTCTTGCCTGGAACTTTCCCCAATCTCTATTTCCTTGCCTTTACCTTTAGAATTCTCCGTCTTTAAAATTTTCCGTGTCGCTGGTTTCTTCCTGCGCACACGCCTCCAACCCACAATTCTTCTTCTCTTCTTTGGTTTGGGTTTCTCCGGTGGCTGTGCTTGAAATTCCATAGGTTCCTCAACGTCGGCACAATAACCGGTAAAGTCTTTGGAAACTTCCACATTAACAGAATAGAGATTGAGATTCTGAAGAGCTTCAGACAACTCATTCATGCTGTTTAGCAGATATGAAGAAACACACAAAATTCTAAGTTAAAAGTTTGTAACTTGAATTTTCACATAACCACAGAACGGTAATTAAAAACTTAAGTTTTAATTACAAATATCTAATACATTTAAACAAACAGATTGATTAAAACAAAATATTGCGATTTTTATATATATAGTATTATTACAAATTACAACTGAAAATATACTAGGGAAAATTAATTTTAGTCTATCTTTTCTTACTAAATTGTTTATTTAATGGGCAAAGTATGGGCAAAGTTTCTGACTTATAGATGATATAAGTGCTGGTACTAGTTTGGCGATTCAACTATAAGTTAGCATTTACTGCTATAGTGGCTAACATATAGAGATTTAGCCATTTTTCATTTAACTCATCCTCCTATGGTGGGTTATTGCCTATTTCATTAGTTTCCTTATTAATTATCACTCCTTTTGGTTGTGACTTCTTTATTTTCTCTTGACTTTTTTTTTTAATAATCCAACTTCTTTTATTAGGGGTAAGTGGTTTCTCAAACTGTGCCTTACGAACAAATATTCCTTCCTCAGTATCTGCTGAGTATTTTGAGGAATTTGATTGAAATGATGTTCCCTTATCTTTTGGTGAACTATCTAATTGACGATAGATCACCAAAAGCTTTTGCTTACCCATACTGTAACTAACAAGTAGTCAGTTAACAAAAACACATAATCACAGAATGGAAATCAGGAAAATTAGGTATTTCTAAATACTTAATTGGCTTAAATCAGTGGCTCTGATACCACCTTATTCTGTCACGGCACCCGTCCTGGTTTGACCCGGTCCAGGAGCCGTGGGACAGAAACCCGTGGTATTAATTAATTGAGTTGACAGCGGAAGATTTAAACAGGATCTTTTAAAACTTGAAATGCCCGATTATATTATTTCATAATTCGGGATAAACCCCGTAATTTACAACAGAGGAATTTCACAAGGAAATTCCCTGATTTACAAAACATGTTTATTTATTTAACTGAGCCACTACTTCAAGCTTTGTTAGTGCTCCATAGCATTTTTCCTTGGTTCACAGTAGTTACCTGAAACATGTTTTGAAAATATTTTATCAGCGGGGAAATACTGGCGAGTCACTCAAAGTTAATAAAACGACACATAGTTATAAATTACAGCATAAGAGCGATTACAATGGCTTCTATCTTATTTTTATCTGGCGCCGTGTCACCTCCTGGTGACGATGGTCATACCACTATTGGGTCTTTCCCCAAGTAGTGATGATTATCACGGTTAGGATTTATTAGCCTAACCGTGAGAAATTTAGTAATGTGCACAATACCCCACTAGCCAGTGATTAAGATAACCATGACTTTATCCCTGTAATTATAACCTTTGAAAATAACTTGGAGTATTGTAAAACATTATTGATAAAAAGAGAATGACTCACATTGTAGATTTAAACGGCCAGAGTTTAGCCTACTGATTAGCCTTGTAACCTAATTTAAATAACAATGCACACGAACTAGGTCAGTAACTAATACAACATTTACGATAACTCACGAGATTAAAAACACTCACAACGAATGACAAAGTGCAATACTTAAACATCCATAGAATTCACGACAAATGACAAAGTATAGCCTTAATTTGGGCAGCACTTAAACATCCATTGGATAGTTTTCAATTGATCGGACATTGAATCGTAGCAGCGATCGAGTTAATACCCTGTATCGTAACAGCGCCTTGCTATATTGAAAGTGAAATTCGATCAGAATATGAGTGATTTTGAGAGTTTTTACGAGCACAGACGAAAGCTCCATGCATGGGCTATTTATAACCTGATTTTGGGTTTTAAGCGGCCCGCGTAAACCCATACCCAACTCTTACGCGGCCCGCGTGGCCACCTAGTCTACGTGTAGGTCTGATGGGTCACGAGTAGGGTCGCCATGTGGATGATACGTGGTTCGGATGCTTATCCGGTCAAACTTCAAGTTGACGCGGCCCGCGTAAGGGTCTGCTTATCCTTTACGCGGCCCGCGAGAAGACCAAAAGGTGATTTTTCTTGATTTTTAATATGGATTAGGGTTTCAGAGGTCCGGGTTTTTACTTACGGGTTGTTTTTGGGATATTTTTGAAGGTCCTTACATTAAATGCGTTTCATGAGGGGTTGAGTTCAGAGGATGCTCATGACTTAATGCCAATCACTAACGGTACATTTGGTACAAATTTTGAGCATGATGATTGGCAATTTTTAGAGAAAATGGCGGTTACTTCAAAAAGGAAGGCTCAATCTTCGAGACGAGCAAGGCATGTTATTACAAACACATGTTCATGGGGTAGAGAATGTAGGTGTGCAAACCACGAAGCAAGTGTACGACGTGTGCACTAATTGTAATGAAATAGGGCACACGACGGACGTATGTTTGGTGGGAGTGGTTGAGGAACAAGTGGAAGAGGTGAATACTATCCAAGGGGGTGGTCGAAACTTTAACATGAATTCGAACACATACCACCCCGGGTTAAAAAATCTTCCCAACTTCCGTTATGGGAACCCGACGACTCAAGCTAACCCAAATATCCAAGGAGCTCAAGGTAATTTTGCACCTCGTCAATAATATAATCAAGATATTTACTGGGGTGGAAACAATTTTGGCTACCAAGGGCAATTTCAACAATCGGGTGGTCAAAGTGGTTCTTTGGGTCAAACTTCATCAAGTGGGAATGAAGTTATGGATATGCTTTGGGCAATGCAACAAGAAATGCAAAAGAGGTATTAACTTGATGAAGTTCGGATGCAAAAGGATGAGGTTCGTGATAAAAGCATTCAAACACTAACAACTCAAATGGGTCAAATAGCAACCGAGGTGGCGGAGTTGAAGAAAAGCAAAGGTCAACTTCCTAGCGACACTAAGGTAAATCCTTCCCATAGCTCATCACGGAATATTAATATCAATCATGTTAGTGTTTTAAGAAGTGGCAAAGAATTTAAAGCAAATTTGTCACCGGGTTTGGTTAATGGGGTGGTTGAAGATATTACGGGTAATGAAAGTGAAGAGGATGAAGTTTCACCTATTGTGTCTAAGGAGTCTAATGTTGAAAAACCGGGGTTGGGTGAAATTCTAAAAGATAAAAAAGATGAAGGGGAGCCGAGTCAAGTCCCATTTCCATCGGCTCTACTTGCCCGGGTAGAAAAAAATTTATTTCAACAAGGGGTCCCCAAAAAGAGGAGTTGTGGGACATTTCAAAACAAGTAAAAGTTAACCTCCCGTTACTTGATGCAATTAAACAAGTGCCCGCCTACGCTAAATTTTTAAAAGAATTGTGCACACAAAAAAGGCAACAAAAGAAAAAGATGCCTAAGCGGGTTGATTTAACCGGGCAAGTTAGTGTTGTGCTTAATGGGGAGCTTCCTCCTAAGCTCCAAGATCCGGGAACGCCATTAATAAATATTCAAGTTGGTAATTTTCAAATGTCAAAGGTGTTGCTAGATCTTGGAGCCGGAGTGAGCATTTTACCGGGGGGCTTATATGACCAATATGATTTTGGTCCATTAGCAAGGGTGGAGACAACAGTTGTGTTAGCCGATTTGTCTCATAAGCTACCTCGGGGGATGGTTCAAGATGTTATAGTGAAAATCGATGAGTTCTATTACCCGGTTGACTTTTTAGTCTTAGACTACTCATCCGCGGACCCGAAACAACAACAAAATGTTATTTTGGGCCGACTATTTTTGAGCACCGCGCATGCCGTGATTGATTATCGATTTGGTACGGTCGAGTGTCGACATGACATTCGGAAATCAAAAAATGAGATTAAATGTTTTTACTAACAATTCTAATTCTGTTGGTGTTGATGAGTGTTTTATGGCGGACTTAGTCGACGGATGCAACCCGCATGAGTATGAGGAGGATAGTATGGATACGTGTGTTTGTGATTTTTCTGAACAGGTACATGCTTGTGCATTAAGGGTTGAGGAGGAAAAACAAGATGCTATGGCATTGAAGGAGGGTCGACCGCCATGGACCCATCATTTTGAGAGCTTACCGGTGGAAATTAATTCGGGTACCAAACCATCATTGGAGGAACCACCGAAATTGGAGTTAAAATACTTGCCAAGCCATTTGAAGTACGCATTCTTAGGGGATAATGACACTCTACCGGTCATTATTGCCTCTAATTTGGAGATGGCACAAGAGCAAGCTTTGTTGGAGGTGTTAAAGGCGAATAAAGGGGCCATTGGGTGGACGATTACCGACTTGAAAGGAATTAGTCCATCAATCGTTATGCACAAAATCATCACCACCGAAGATGCAAAACCAACAAGGGAAGCAGAAAGGAGATTAAACCCGAATCTACGAGAAGTGGTAAAAAAGGAGGTAATTAAGTGGTTAGACGCAGGAATTATCTATCCTATTTCGGATAGTGCTTGGGTAAGTCCTACCCAAGTAGTGCCTAAGTAGGCCGGCATTCAAGTGGTCAAAGATGAAAATGGTGAACAAAACGCTACCCGACCGGTCACCGGGTGGCGTGTTTGTATTGATTACCGCAAATTGAATGTCGCCACTTCTAAGGACCATTTTCCGTTACCTTTTATTGACTAAATTATTGAAAAACTATCGGGTCAAAAATACTATTGCTTTTTGGACGGGTACTCGGGTTATAATCAAATTGCAATTCACCCGGATGACCAACACAAAACCACCTTCACTTGTCCATATGGCACATTTTCCTTGTGCAATGCACCAGCAACTTTCCAATGATGTATGATGAGTATTTTCTCGGACATAGTTGGAGAGTCGCTTGAGGTTTTCATGGATGACTTTTCCATATTTGGCACTAGTTTTGAAACATGTCTCGACGAGTTGCAAAAGGTTTTAAAAAGACGTGTCGAGAAAAATTTGGTGCTTAGTTGGGAGAAAAGTCATTTCATGGTGCAAGAGGGTATTGTGTTAGGCCATGTTATTTCGGAGAGGGGTATGGAGGTGGATAAGGCAAAAATACGGGTAATATCATCTTTGCCTCCACCGAAAAATGTGAAAGGGGTAAGGTCATTTTTGGGACACGCGGGTTTTTACCGATGTTTCATTAAAGGTTTTAGTGTCATTACTAAACCTTTGTGCAATTTGTTATTAAAAGATGTTCCCTTTGACTTTACTAATGAATGTTTGCAAGCTTTTAATATTTTGAAGGAACACTTGGTAAAAGCTCCCATCTTGCGACCGCCGGATTGGTCAAAGCCATTTGAGATCATGTGTGACGCAAGCGACACAACAATTGGCGCGGTTTTGGGTCAAAGGATTAATAAAAAGCCGGTGGTGATTTACTATGCAAGCAAGACATTATCCGAGGCGCAACTGAATTACACCACAACCGAAAAGGAGTTATTGGCGGTGGTGTATGCCTTGGACAAGTTCCGGTCTTACATATGGGGAAGCAAAGTGATTGTGTACTCGGACCATAGCGCGGTCCGGTATTTGATGGAGAAAAAAGATGCAAAGCCCCGTTTGATCCATTGGGTGTTGTTATTGCAAGAATTCGATTTAGAAATTCGGGATAAAAAAGGAAGTGAAAACGTAGTGGCAGATCACTTTTCTCGAATTCTGGTGGAAGGGGTTGATGATTTGAGTGAGATAAACGAACGGTTTCCCGATGAGCAATTGTTGGCCGTGTCTACTTTCGTTGCACCGTGGTATGCCCATTATGTTAATTACCTAGCCACGGGTGCAATCCCAAGTCACTGGACCAAGAAAAGAAGGCAACAATTCATGGTCCAAGTGAAGCAATACATTTGGGATGAGCCGGACCTTTTCAAGATTGGGCCCGATCAAGTTATCCGACGGTGTGTGCCCTAGACGGAAGTGTTGGAAATTTTGACGCATGCTCATTCATCCGCTTGTGGGGGTCATTTTAGTGGCAATAAAATGGGTTACCGGGTGCTTACATGTGGGTTCTATTGGCCCACAATTTTTAAGGATGCATGTAAGTTTGCTAGGAATTGTGTAAACTGCCAAAAGATGGGGAGTATTTCAAAGAGGGACGAGATGACTTTACAACCGATTTTGGTGGTTGAAATATTCGATGTGTGGGGTATAGACTTTATGGGTCCCTTCCCGAGTTTAAATGGGTTTTTGTACATTCTAGTGGTGGTGGATTACGTCTCGAAGTGGATTGAAGCCATTCCTACAAGAACAAATGATCATTCGGTTGTGTGCAAATTCGTTCAATCCAACATCTTTGCTCGTTTCGGTATTCCAAGAGTGATTATTAGTGATGGTGGGTCGCATTTTAAGAACTTTAATTTCGGAAAATTGTTGAAGCGGTACAACGTGAACCATCGGATCGCTACACCGTACCATCCGCAAACAAGTGGACAAGTCAAAGTATCCAACCGTCAAATTAAAGAAATTCTCATGAAAACGGTTCGAACGGATAGGAAAGATTGGTCAAGCAAACTAGACGATGCATTGTGGGCGTATCGGACGACCTACAAAACTCCAATTGGTACAACTCCCTACCGGATGGTGTATGGCAAGGGATGTCACTTACCAATGGAGTTAGCTCATCGGGCGCATTGGGCAATCAAAACGGTGAACGCAGATTACGATGAAGCGGGAAAGATGCGAAAGTTGCAATTAAGTGAGATGGAAGAGATTCAAGACGAAGCTTACGAGTGTGCATCGGCATACAAGGATAAGCTTAAAAAGGTTCATGACGCGAAAATCAATAAGCGGACCTTTGAAGTGGGCCAGAAAGTTTGGTTGTATAATTTGAGGTTGAAATTATTTGCAGGCAAGTTAAAAAGCAAATGGATGGGCCCATATGTCATTAGGCGAGTCGGTAGATTTGGTAACCTTGATATTCAAGATGTTCACACCAACAAGCAACAAACGGTGAATGGACATCAGTTGAAGCCATACTTGGAAGGAAACGACATCAATAATTTGGAGCTTGAAAAGGTGGGCTACATCCTACGTCCGGTGGATGAGGAACAACCATAAGAGGCCCAGGTTTGGTATTTGTACATATGTAGTTTAGTTTGTTTCGTTTGTTTGTTTGTTTTGCATCATTGTCGTATCCGGTTAAAATTTGTGTTCGAAACAAGTGTGGGGACGTTCGTAAGAATGACACTAACATAGTGTTGAGTACAACACGGGTTTTTCGAGGGGGTACGGTAAATTTCCATGTTTTTGAAAAAATATAAAAAGCATAAAAATTATAAAAAAGCACTAAAAACGAATTTTTGGCGAACCAGAAATCCCCAGGTGCTACCGTAATTTACAGTAGGCACCGTAATTTACTGTAGCTTGGGGATATTTGTTCTTTTACGCTGGTTTTCTACTGTCTTACGCTGGGGATTTTGTGCCAAGGCCTACCATAAATTACGGTGGCTACCGTAATTTACGGTAGCCTCTGGCAGTTTGGGGAGCGCATCGGTCAGCGGTTTATATATAAAAAAAAAATAATGTCACGTGCAATTAACCCTACCCATTCATTTCCATCATATCTTCCCAACCACACAAATCACCTTTCATTATCATCTTCCCCACACAATCCGCCAAGAACCCTACAACCTTTAAACCTTCAATCCTCCATAACTTTCTCAAATCTTTGTCAAATCGAGTGATTTTTTTGTCTATCTTGGCTAAAATTTCACGAGCTTTCTGATTTTGGGGAGAGAATTGGAAGAAAACCTTGTTTTCTTGCCCGATTGTGAAACCCTAGGTGCTGAATTTTTTGGGGGTTTTTGAAGCTTTTGAGTTTCTTTGTGTTCTTGCATCTACAACTCAAGGTATGTGATGTTTTCACTTTCTTTTTGATGATGCATTGTGAAGTTGAAGGTTAATGTTGTTATTTGTTTCACACACACTTGCTTGTTCTTAGTTTATGTCATGAAATAGTTAGTTTGAAAGATTGATTATGGTTGTAGATGTAGGTTGATGTTAATTTTTTGAACTTTTGGGAACCTTTACATTGTAGAGGCATCAAGCCCAAATTTTGTGAAAATATTATATGAAACCTTTTGTTCTCTAGCATCTACAACCATAGTAACAAGCAAGTGTGGGGATTTTTGGGATAAAGGGGACTAATTTTGTGTGTTTGGTTGTGTGTTGTGATTGTGATGTGTAGGAACATGGGTCGAAAAGGTTAGGAAATTGCTGGATCTTCAAGCAAACAAGCTGAAACACAACCAAAGAAGCGAAGGTATATTGGAAGAGATGATAATAGTGATGAAGATGAGGAGATAGAGTTGGACCCGGCGGACAAATCGGTATGGGAAGCGGGTCCATTAGAAGACCAACCGGACTTGGCATCCAACATTGTTTAATGACCGTATGAATCGTTTGGAGGACAAAGCTGCTGCATTCATTTGTGAAAGAGAAGTTAGGGAGGTGGAGTTTGGTTCGTTCAATGTGTTTGCTAGATTCCGTGCTTTGGGTTGGGAGGCAGCGTTAAACTGTTATGATAAGGATAACAAGAACTTGTTCAAAGATGAAATTCAGGAGTGGATGACCACTCTAAAATGTAACAAGTATAGCAAGCCGTCTCAAATGAAGTTAAACGGCACCATAAATGGGATAGAAGTGGAGATGTCATATCACACTTTGAGGAAGTTGGCAAAGTATGATAGTTTGCCCGCGCGTGATTATACGATTCCGAGTCTTGACGATTTGCTTCTCAAGCCGAAAGCCCACCCAAGATGGAACTACATGTTGGAGGCATTGTTTTTACCGGGTACCTTTCATGGCACACTATATAGAAAGAATTTGAAGATTGAGGCGAAGTTATTGCTTATGATTTGCATCTACAATGTGATCCCGCGGAGAGGGGACAAACAAGAAGTGAGGTTTCCCGAGGTGCCAATTCTCTACTCTTTGCTTAACGGGTCACCCCGTTTTCCATTCCGGTATTTGGTGATGAACAATTTGTGGATATGTCGGAATAAAGTGGGAAGAAATATTATTCTGTATTGTCGGATAATTACAGCTTTGCTCAAAACGTTCAAGGCTATTACACCGGAGGATAAGGGGGCCATGAAGAGGCATAAGCCTTTTGACATTCGAAGAATGGGATTTGGGTGGACATATGATGAATCGGAGCGATGTCATAAGTTAAAGTCGGAAGGTCAAAGGTGGCGTGCTTTAAAGGTTGATGCGAGAGCTCTATTACCGGGCGAGGAGGATGAGCCCGAAAGTGAGGATGAGCCCCCGAGTGGGCATGAAGACTACGCCGACGAACCGCATGGTGAGCACATGAATGTAGACCAAGGGGGTCCAAGTCGGGGTCATGCACATGGTGGAGGGTTCTTTGATTACACGGAGTGCTCTTATGAGCCAAATTGGGCGTATCAAGGAACCATGCAAGAAATCATTGAAAATCAATGTCCACCATCATCGGTATTTGATACTTGGTCGGGGTCCGAGCGCACATTCTTTGATTATCAAACATGGATGGGGGCAAGTATTGAGCGGGCGTTGAAGCAAAGCTTTGATCGATAGGAGTCATGGAACCGCACTCACGCTTACGCCGTTGAGCAAGAAATGAACAATAGGTAAGTTGATGATCAAAACCGGCGAATGCATGCGGATTGGCATGCGGGGCGGCCGGTAGTTGTGGACCCCCGTCAAGATCAACAACAGGGAGCCTCACAACAAGGAGGAAGTGGGAGTGGAAGCGGCTCGTTCGCTTTTGGAGAATGGTCGGAGATGATGACTTCCATATTCGGGCCTCCTCAGTCGCGTTACTATTAGCCAGGTGGTGCTCTTTCTTGTACATTTTTGTGAATATTTGTTTGTTATGTTGATGGTTGGGAGGATGGGTGGTGTATTGTTTTTTGAGGTTATGTGTTGGGTTGTGCTAGTTGGTGATGTGTGAAATATGTATTAATTAAATTCAACAAGTTTTAAAAATTGGAAAAACCCGTAAACCACACACTACCGACA
This sequence comes from Helianthus tuberosus, assembly GCA_030545235.1. Classification (NCBI taxonomy): domain Eukaryota; kingdom Viridiplantae; phylum Streptophyta; class Magnoliopsida; order Asterales; family Asteraceae; genus Helianthus; species Helianthus tuberosus. The sequence continues at coordinate 65,765,119 of CM060377.1, read as the reverse complement.
AGTGTACCGGTCGTAAGTAGTAAAACAAGTAAGTCCGAGTATCGAACCGTGGACACAATCTAGCGACTCTTGATACTAAACCTCTATCGACCCCTAGCCTAATAAATTGGTTTTGTTTTGAGAAAAATTAATTTTAAACTAAAAAGCAATTTAAATAAATAGACGACCAAACAGCAGCAAGCGCAAACAACTAGACACTGGACTGAAACTCAAGTATGGGAAAAATAGGTTACCTAGGCAAGAATCCCTAGACTCATGAATAAAATCCTAACTTTGGTTCTGAATGAAGACTCTGCCTAACCCGATAAACCCCTGGAAGGTGAACCGAACCTGACAGTATGACAAGTGATGAAGTGCTAAAATGGACTGACTCGAGTTATCGACCACCAAGTCCCACAACCATCAGGTATAAAGTAATTTATTTACTAAAACCCTCAAATTATGAAGCAGAAATAACTAATAACACCGAGACCCTAGGAAACTCTAGACGCGAATAAACAGATGAACCCGAGTTATCGGCCACCCAAACTGCCAAACAACGCCCAGCTAATAACCTAGCAATTCTAGATTAGATTTCTCACCTCTAGAAAAGATTGCACGTTTTAATTAATTGGTTTTAATAATTATTAAACTTGAATTAGATTTCTCACCTTCAAGGTCTAGACCGGAAGATTACGACCTAGACTGACTCCCGGCTCTAAAGTATATTTCTAAGTATCTAGAGCAATGGAACCAACAAATAAATTATCAAACCAATCAACACCAACACACAAATATTAGAACCGGGGTTCAAAAATTATATCATGTAAATCAACACATTCATTCAAAACAAAAAATTATTCATTCAAACAAATCGTCTAGTTCATCAACCCTAGGCAACCATAAAAAGTTTAGCTACTCATAGTCAATAAAAACGCATAAACAATGTTCAATATAATACCTCCCCTCTCGATCAAATCAGCAGCCTCTATTGTTGTCGAAAAACAACTAGCCAATCTCCTATTTTGCGTCTCTTTTTGTTTTTTTCCTGCAGCCGTCGGTGTTGCCGTCTCCAGAATGTTGCGCCCCCACTGATTAGGTATCCTCTTTTCTTTTCCTCGTATATTATGAGAACCCTCTATAATTAATGAGTTAACTGCCATTTTCGTCCCTGTGGTTTGGTCACTTTGGCCATTTCAGTCCATTTCTAAAAAATGCGCCATTTTCGTCCCCCACGTTCTGGAAAGGTGCCATTTCAGTCCAAAAATCATAACCCAGTTAAGTCAGTTGTTAAATAAGGACTGATTGTGTAAATTTGTAACATAAAGGACTGATTGTGTAAATTTGAAAAATGGACTGAAATGGCAGTTAACACCACCACCACTCCGCTGCCACCACCACCACCACCACCGCCACCACCACCACTCCGCTGCCACCACCACTCCGCTGCCACCACCACCACCACCACCGCCACCACCACCACTCCGCTGCCACCGCCACCACCACCACTCCGCTGCCACCGCCACCACCACCACCACTCCGCTGCCACCGCCACCACCACCACTCCGCTGCCACCACCACCACCACCACTCCGCTGCCACCATTGTTTGGATCTAGATCTGGACCCCTGGAGGTGGAAAAATCACGAAAAGCACGTCCAGACAAATGTTGTTTCAAAATCAGAACACTGTTTTAATCACTTTGAATCAGAAGAATTTGAAATTTAATAAGAAACACAAATCACACTGTACAGAAACTGTAAAACCTAATCACTAAACAAGTAAACATCAATCAAATTAAACAATCTGTACACTATAATGACTAGATTTGTTGATCCAATAAGTCACATAAATCACATTACACAGAAACCGGAAACCTACTCACTAAACATCAAGTAAATTAAACTACCTGTAGAATATAATGACTAATGAAACGCTGTATGTGAACGAAATCGGAAACCTAATCACTGAACATGAATCAATTTAAACAATCTGTACATTATAATCACTAATAAAAATGCTGTTTCTGTATGAAATCAGAAGCCTAATCAGCGAACATCAATCAAATTAAGCAATCTGTACAGTGATTAGGTTTCCGATTTCGTTCACATACAGCGTTTCATTAAGAAGCCTTATGGATGGCTCTAAATAGATGCATCTTCGGTTTTTATTGCTGCAAATTTAGCCTACTTTAATATACATTAAGGTTTAATCATGAACTGTAGCTCCAAAATTTCATTTTTAGCAAGTGGTGAGCTGCCATTATCATTAAGAGTAAAATGACATTCAAAGATACTGTCATTTGAAATGAGTTAATGCATTTTATTAATGAAACTGAATATCCAAAATCAAGAATATAATGGACATTAAAAGTTGTATAAATTTTATTTTTAAGTATTGAAAGACACGTGAGGATGAGAAATGCAAATCGAGTATATGACGGATGGTTAAAGCTAGTAACTAACATGTGGTTTCTCATAATATTCACATCAGGAGGGTTAAAACTAAGAGCAACTCAGTAAACATATTGTGTTCGGAGTTCTCGAGACCAAGCACATCACCACCGCTGTGTTCGGAGTTCTCGAGACCACCGTGCCCGATAACCACCTGAACCTCATTTCTGCAACTCGCCGGAGTTCGGAGTTCATCGGAGAAGACGACCGGAGAAGACGTCCCCGTAACCCGCAAGCTTTTCGTTTTGGTATACCGTTTTGGTGGTGGTGGCAGCGGAGTGGTGGTGGTGGTGGCGGTGGCAGCGGAGTGGTGGTGGTGGCGGTGGCAGCGGAGTGGTGGTGGTGGTGGCGGTGGCAGCGGAGTGGTGGTGGTGGTGGTGGTGGTGGCAGCGGAGTGGTGGTGGTGTTAACTGCCATTTCAGTCCATTTTTCAAATTTACACAATCAGTCCTTTATGTTACAAATTTACACAATCAGTCCTTATTTAACAACTGACTTAACTGGGTTATGATTTTTGGACTGAAATGGCACCTTTTCAGAACGTGGGGGACGAAAATGACGCATTTTTTAGAAATGGACTGAAATGGCCAAAGTGACCAAACCACAGGGACGAAAATGGCAGTTAACTCATAATTAATTGTGCATGGCCTAATATCATGATTCTCATAACCATACTGGGCTGGAGGCCCATGAAGCTTGCAAATCAGCTCTTAATTTTCGTCCAACATGTATATTTGTACATATGATCGTCCAAGTGTGAATATAATGGTCTGATGCCCTTTTGCCAATGCCAAACCTTTGTAAGCTTCAAACTCATTTATTTTTTCCTTTGTAATCCTAATATTAATGATCTATTCCCAAAGTAATAATATGGAATATGATATCCGCCATTTTTTAACAATAATATATATATCAATGCATCCAATAATAATATAGAGATGGTGGCTCGGCCCACTTGAGAAAAATAGCGGAAATTTTACTTCTGTCACTGGCGGTCTACTCTATTCAACTGCCTGGTTATTTCCTGATTACTCGTTTTAGCTCCATTTGCACCAGAACCTGGCAAAACACAAACTAATCAAATACGACTGTATAAATACTAAAAATGACTCAAAAACTATAAAAATAAAATACAAAATACACGGGTAAATGAAGGTGTTTTTCAACACATCAAATATCCCCACACTTAAACCTTTTTCGTCCCTGAAAAAGAATCTATGCATACGGAATCAGAGATGGATAAATACTCGGGTCAAAAACTTATTTATACTTGTTAAGATCAAAACTTGTGTTAGCCGCGATTGCAAATATGTTTGTCCCTTTAAACCCAAACTTAGTTCTAAGCCCCTTATCATGCAAATTTAGTTCAACTGCGGTCAATCTACCTAGGGTCTCACGCTAGAAGCTACGGTCCACCTAATCCCGCCTCAAGCTTATAGAACAAAAGGAACGATCACTGGACCAATTCCCAACCGTCTTATATCAAAACCAAGAGAATTTAAAATCAAATATTTTTTTTCAGCATTATTTTTTTTCTTTCTTTTCATTTTTTTTTCTTTTAATGAGCGTAGACGTTGCTTTCCCTAACCCAGAGGCATTCCGGATGTAGAGTCGCTATCCCCAACTCGGATTACTTAGGCTTTGGTACTTTTTTTATTTGCAAGTTCAATTTCACACATCCTAGAGGTATTCTGGTTGTAAAGTCACTATCCCCAACCAAGATTACATAGGCCTGTGCTACTTTCATTCAGTTTCTAGCTCATTTTTTTCTATTTTTTTTTCATGATTACAAATTCTAACGGTTTTAACTTATAACGGCATTCTTTATACTCTTACTGGCGGTTTCAATTTCCCATTTTCCCTAGATGAAAACCCACTAGTAGACCGACAATTAAGGTAATATTAACTCAAAGGGACCTAAAACCAAACCGGGCCTATTCACATATCCCAAACTAGACACAAGCTCGATTTAATTAATCTCATATTATCATTATTTGAACCCGAACAAAAACCCATCTTTTCTATCATTTTCCGTATTAATTTTGCAAACTTCTTTATTCAAAAGACATTTTTTGATTTTTTTTTTTAATTTTTTATGACTCAAGACTCACTAACCAAGACCTAAACAACAGTTTCCCATCCACACACTTAAACTCTACATTGCCCTCAATGTAGGATGGAAACCGACTAAAACACTAAAAATAAATAAGAAATAAAAAGACTAAAGGGCATAAATGGAAAGGACTTAGCTGGTTTAATATCACGCATGCTCCGTAACTCTCGTCCAATCCAGCTCGATCGTATAGCATTTCGGTCGCGATCGGCTCTGACACTGACTAGTACACTTGGAAAATTCCTTGAAATTTGTTGTACAACTCTGAAATCACCCGAATGGAGATTGAGTACGGGTGGTACATATTCAAACCTGCATAAACAAAAACAAGCAAAGACCCAAGCAGTACCGACTCGACACAAAACTGACCCAAGACTGACTCAAACTGACTAACTAAGACTCAAAATAAAATAAAACAAATACGAAACGTTACAAAAGAAAATACAATTCTACAACAAGTTATCAAAACTCACGGGGGATCATAAAGATCAAACTCACCCCTGAACCTCTCACTAGGGCCTCTAAAACAATCACTCATACCGAAACCCTTCTTTCTCCAAAAGTCTCCATCAAACCAACTCGACTTTTGCTCGCTCGTGGGGAATTTATACCTCGAGTTACACACTAAAATACCATCCCCACACTTAGTTTCCTTCACGCCTCCCAAACTAGACTCTCCCCGTTCATCTTCCTCTACCGAACTCCAAGAATTATCCTTAAACTCATCCTCACCTCCTACTACTTCCACCTTTTCCTTAAACCTAACATGCTTCTCTTTCTTCCTATCACTCTCCATTCTAACATCTCCAATTCCCTTTAACTCTTGCCTAATTACCGAGGGTGTCCCAACCTTCTCGGAATTCTTTCCATTAACATGGAATGTGACCGTGTCATCAGTGACACCAAGAGTTATTTTACCGCCATAAACATCTATTATAGCTTTCGCGGTAGAAAGGAATGGACGACCTAAGATGAGTGAAACACAAGAGTGTCCACTAGGATCCTCGCCCATGTCTAGAATAACAAAATCAGTAGGAAACACAAACTTACCTACTTTCACTAGCACGTTTTCAACTATACCTCTAGGAAATTTCACTGAACGATCGGCGAGTTGAACATTCATGTAGGTTGGGGTAGGCTCTCCTAGCTTAAGCTTCTTAAATATAGAATATGGCATCACATTTATACTAGCTCCTAGGTCGGCCAAAGCAATCCTAAACTCATAACCCTCTATCTCACAAGGAATGGTGAAACTTCCTGGATCTGGCATCTTTGTGGGAAGTTTGTTTGAGATCACCGCAGAACATTCCTCACTCAATGTAATAACAGAAAGATCCTCGATTTTCTTCTTATTGAGCAGGAGTCCCTTGAGAAACTTGGCAAATTTAGGCATTTTAGCCAAAGCCTCAAGGAAAGGAATGTCTACGTGGAGCTTTTTGATCATCTCCAAAAACCCATTATACTGAGCAATTTGCTTCTTGTTCAAAAGTCTCACAGGGTATGGAGGAACGGGCTTATACACTTTAATCGGTTCTTCTACAATCTCATCTTCAGGTTCAACCACCTTGTCAACTTCCTTTTCCGGTTCTACCTCTTTCTCAACAACCCTCTCAGGTTCTATCACCTTTTCTATCTCAAACCCCTCATCAACAAGTCCTGTGCTCCTACCACTACGTGTGAACACGACATGTAACTGGGCATTAGGGTTAAGCTGGGTGGTGCTAGGGAATGAACCTGTGGGCCTCTCAGTCATCCTGCTAGCCATCTCTCCTAGGGTCCTCTCTAGACTCTGTATGGTGGACCTCTGATTCCTAAACATCAACTCAAACTCCTGGTTTTTCTTCAGCTGCTCCTGATGTCTAGCCTCACCTTGCATCACTATCGACTCTAGGAGTTTATTCGTCCTACTCTGGCTCTCCTCATTCCTCTTTAAAAACTCACTAAACTCAGACTTAGGCTCTCCACTACTCTGTCCATCAGCAGGGGTCTGAAAGAGACTCTGACGTGGTTGGAATCCAGGGGGATTCCCGCCTCGCCAGTTCGAGGTTTGGCATTGCTGCCATCCAGAGTTGTAACCCTGGCCTCGTCCCTGGTTCTGAACAAAACTCAACTCGTCCTCAGATCCTACAGGGCAATCTATCGTTTCATGCCCACCTCTTCACACCTCATACTTAGAGCTAATCTTAACCTGAATGTCCTTGACCATCTTTGTCAAGGATTCAACCTGGGCGGCTAAAGCTACACTAGAATCTACCGTATGAATACCTTTAGGGGCAGCAGTAACGCCCCCAAAGCCTGGCTCGGTGTAAGTACTGGTGGCTAGATCCTCTATCATCTCAAGACACTCAGCAGCTGTCTTGGTCTTCATCATGTTGCCTCCTGCTGTGGAGTCAAGCAGTCTCTTAGTCGCTTCAGAAACTCCATTATAGAATTTCTCTACGACTCTCCACTCCTCAAGCCCATGGTGTGGGCACTTGTTCAGCAACGCCTTAAACCTATCCCAAGTCTCGTAGAAAGACTCCCCCAGCTGCTCAGTGAATGCGTAGATGAGATTTCTAAGACGAGCGGTTTTCGCAGGTGAGAAGTATTTCTGTAAGAATTTAGACTGGAGATCATTCCAAGTGGTGATTGCTCCCTGTGGGAGGGAGTCTAACCAGATAGCAGCCTGATCAGTGAGTGAGAATGGAAACAAATGAAGATGAATGGCCTCCTCAGTGACGCCCGTAAGGCGGAAAGTACTACAGACCCTACCGAATCTAGTCAGATGAGCATGTGGGTCCTCGTCACGTAAACCATGGAACTGGACCGAATGGGTAATGGTGTTGATCAAGGTGGGTGGGATGGTCCAGTTGTTTGCCTCTACAGCGGGAAGTGTGATGCTAGAGCGAACGGTGGTGGGAGCAACACTAATGTGATCAGCAACAGTCCTACGATCAGCCATAACTACTTCGGGTTCTAGATTGAATTCTACTTTTGGAACCTTAAACTTAAGCTGACGTAAGCGGTGGTGGAATTCGGATTCGGGCTCAGAGAATGGTGAAGTATCAGGTGGGCCCGAGAAACGTGTGTGCATATACTGAAAAGCAAGTAGAACGGCACGAATCACAAACAAGCAAGCTAAACAATTAGGCACACAGAACTAGCAAGTATCCTAAGAAAGCAAACAACTATTTTTTTATTTTTGGTTTTTATTATTTTATTATTTTTATTTTTTAATTTTTTAACTAAGAAATTAAAAAAAACTAGTCTAAGAAAGCAGTAAAATGGCTAAATCTCCGACTCGGGTCGTCCTCAAAAGCGCACTGTGTCCCCGGCAACGGCGCAAAAAACTTGATGTGTGAAATATGTATTAATTAAATTCAACAAGTTTTAAAAATTGGAAAAACCCGTAAACCACACACTACCGACAAGTGTACCGGTCGTAAGTAGTAAAACAAGTAAGTCCGAGTATCGAACCGTGGACACAATCTAGCGACTCTTGATACTAAACCTCTATCGACCCCTAGCCTAATAAATTGGTTTTGTTTTGAGAAAAATTAATTTTAAACTAAAAAGCAATTTAAATAAATAGACGACCAAACAGCAGCAAGCGCAAACAACTAGACACTGGACTGAAACTCAAGTATGGGAAAAATAGGTTACCTAGGCAAGAATCCCTAGACTCATGAATAAAATCCTAACTTTGGTTCTGAATGAAGACTCTGCCTAACCCGATAAACCCCTGGAAGGTGAACCGAACCTGACAGTATGACAAGTGATGAAGTGCTAAAATGGACTGACTCGAGTTATCGACCACCAAGTCCCACAACCATCAGGTATAAAGTAATTTATTTACTAAAACCCTCAAATTATGAAGCAGAAATAACTAATAACACCGAGACCCTAGGAAACTCTAGACGCGAATAAACAGATGAACCCGAGTTATCGGCCACCCAAACTGCCAAACAACGCACAACTAATAACCTAGCAATTCTAGATTAGATTTCTCACCTCTAGAAAAGATTGCACGTTTTAATTAATTGGTTTTAATAATTATTAAACTTGAATTAGATTTCTCACCTTCAAGGTCTAGACCGGAAGATTACGACCTAGACTGACTCCCGGCTCTAAAGTATATTTCTAAGTATCTAGAGCAATGGAACCAACAAATAAATTATCAAACCAATCAACACCAACACACAAATATTAGAACCGGGTTCAAAAATTATATCATGTAAATCAACACATTCATTCAAAACAAAAAATTATTCATTCAAACAAATCGTCTAGTTCATCAACCCTAGGCAACCATAAAAAGTTTAGCTACTCATAGTCAATAAAAACGCATAAACAATGTTCAATATAATACCTCCCCTCTCGATCAAATCAGCAGCCTCTATTGTTGTCGAAAAACAACTAGCCAATCTCCTATTTTGCGTCTCTTTTTGTATTTTTCCTGCAGCCGTCGGTGTTGCCGTCTCCAGAATGTTGCGCCCCCACTGATTAGGTATCCTCTTTTCTTTTCCTCGTATATTATGAGAACCCTCTATAATTAATTGTGCATGGCCTAATATCATGATTCTCATAACCATACTGGGCTGGAGGCCCATGAAGCTTGCAAATCAGCTCTTAATTTTCGTCCAACATGTATATTTGTACATATGATCGTCCAAGTGTGAATATAATGGTCTGATGCCCTTTTGCCAATGCCAAACCTTTGTAAGCTTCAAACTCATTTATTTTTTCCTTTGTAATCCTAATATTAATGATCTATTCCCAAAGTAATAATATGGAATATGATATCCGCCATTTTTTAACAATAATATATATATCAATGCATCCAATAATAATATAGAGATGGTGGCTCGGCCCACTTGAGAAAAATAGCGGAAATTTTACTTCTGTCACTGGCGGTCTACTCTATTCAACTGCCTGGTTATTTCCTGATTACTCGTTTTAGCTCCATTTGCACCAGAACCTGGCAAAACACAAACTAATCAAATACGACTGTATAAATACTAAAAATGACTCAAAAACTATAAAAATAAAATACAAAATACACGGGTAAATGAAGGTGTTTTTCAACACATCAGTTGGCGGTGTTAATGTGTTTTTCAAAAAAAAAAAAAAATATATAAAAAAATAAAAAATGAAAAAGAACAAAAAGAAATTTGGGGTTTGAGTGTCTAAGCTTTTATTGATGTTGAATGGTTTTTAGCGATCACTTCCTTCCAAAACCATAAATTGGGGTCAATGTATCCCAAGTGTGGGGATGAGGGAAAATTTTGATGGTTTAAAAAAAAAATTAAATCAAGCAAAACATTGTTGGAATTTGAACACTTTGTACTAACCGACAACCCTTATTTACCCTTTGTCTTGGTGAGAGTTGAAGCCACAAATGTAAATAAATAATGTTTATCTTTGATGAGAGTGGCAATGGGTGGGGGTGCATTAGAACTTGTGTTGGAATACGGTTTGAGGCCTTAGTTAAACATGAATGTAGAAAGGATAAGGGCAATTAGGTAGCCTCGTCTTGGTGTGTGCGAGTGTGAGATTTGGGGGGTTGGACCTCATAAATTATATATATGAGCGAGTGTGCGAGTGTGGGATTTGGGGGGTTGGACCTCATAAATTATATATATGAGCTTGGTAGTGAGAGGGGCGGGGGTTTGGACATTTAGTTGCCATTTTGTGCCTAAAGCCAATCATTTGTTAACCCAAACCTAGTTTCCCAAAAATTTACCCGATTTGACCCGGTCTTATAGTGTTAGTAGTTTGTTCGTTCTAGTTGTGTTAGTTATGTTTGGTTTGTTTGCTAAAAAAAAGAAAAAAAGAAAAAAAAAAAAAAAGAAAGAAAGAAAAGAAAAAAAAAAGAGAAAAAGCAATGAGAAAATGAAATAAAATGATGCATGAGGAGTTGCATATAGTTGTTGAGGTTTTGTTTTGTTTGTTTATTGTGTAATAAAAGACCGGGTTAAGTCATTCGCTACTATACATATATATTTCCATTTCCTACCCGTATGCCTTGCCACGTTAGAACCTTTAAGTGCCTTTGATTTGCATTCATGTTTTGGCGTTTGTTAGGCGCAGGAATGATTTAGGTACAAGCATATAGTTGTGCAATCACCCGTTTGCCTTTTGTGTGTCTAGCTTATCTTTGCTAGTGTTTACTTGTCACCGAGAGGAGAGATATAGTGAGGGGTGTGTTGCTTAGGTGTTAGGAAAATGTTAGTAAAAGGATGACATGTTTTTGCTTGGTTTTTGTTGATCGCTTGTGCACTTAAAAATGGTTTTTTGATGGGTTGCTTGGGGCAAGCAATGGTTAAGTGTGGGGATGTGACGGGTGGTCCATGGGACAACCCTTAAGTGTGTTAAAATACAAGTTAATTCCCCATTTAATCATGTAATTGTCATAAATTAGATAACTACAGGTGCTTGTGTTTCAGGTGCGTTTGGAGCTTAAAACGAGGGAAAACGCTGCTTTGAATGGAATGGAGTGGAACGGGATTCACAAAGATGGAAAGAAGAAACAAAGAAGAACATTCAGGGCTCCACCGTAAATTACGGTGGCTACCATAATTTACGGTAGCCCATGAACCGTAATCCAGTATATTGGCAGCGTAACAACATGAAGGCTACCGTAGATTACGGTACCCACCATAATTTACGGTAGACCCTGACGCAAAAAGTGTAACTGCCCCTTTTAATACCGTTTTCAAGTGCCTTTTCACCTATCTCATCATTGGAGACGTTTCTCAGAGTGCAAGGGGCGATTTTTGGCTTGGGATAGTGTTTGTGAACAATTTCTAACATTTTGGTTTGTCTTTTGATTCGTATGAACTTCAATCTTGATGTTATGATGATCCACCAAACAATGTCCGGCTAAACGTTCGGTGATCATCTTAGGTGAAGGTTTCTTATGACTTTTGTGTGTTTATCCTTATTTCTAGAATAATGAACTTGGTGTGTTTTGCTATGTTTGTTATGGTGCATGAATGTTTGATTGTAATTTGTTAATTGATGTTTTGATCTTAGTCTAAACCATACATTCTTGGTGTCGTTGACAATCGAGATATCACGGGAGGGGTTAAGGTTGGATATTGGTTAATTGGTCATCGGGTAACAACCTTGCGCTTATATAATTCGAGTACTTAGTTCCCTTTTATCACAACAAACATTTATGCATAAGTTATGTCTATGTAACTTTTTCTTGTTGGATTAAGCACAATTGTTAATGGAAACTGGAAACCTAAGACGGTCATTCTCTCTTAATCTGTTAAACAACCAATTCTGATTTGCAATTAGTTAGTAATTTAGTTCTTAAAACCAAGCAATCAACTCTTGAATTTTAATTTCTGCAATTTTAGTTAAGTACAAAACTACATAATCGGCATACTATCCACAAACTCCCTGTGTTCGATACCCACTTGCTGCTATCTATTAGTTGTAATTGGATTAAAGTTGCGTGTGACTACGACAACACGTCACACAGCCAGTTGACATTTTTTGTAATCTAGTATGGCGTTTATTGAATTTTAATACAATAAGAAGTTTTAAGAGAGTTTATTGTTATGTCAACCCATCGATCATGCTTGTCTTTTATACTTTTCTGATCGTTATCAGCACTGTTGTCCAATACTTCAACTCTATTAGGTTGAAGGGGATAACGTAGAAATGTTGTACCCATATTATCGACATGAAAACCAGATTATAATCCTTGATTATATTTTGTTTAGTATCCTTTTCGAAAATAGTGTCCCCCAAAACAGTTTCCATCTTTCTATTGAATTCATTGTTTTGCCCATCTTCAGCCTTATGTGTTTCTATTCTATAATTATTGTGAACCTTTATTAAAAAATTCTATTGATAATATAATGACATTGTTTAATTCAAATAACCATACCAATATAATTTGAGTGCAGAATAATCTTGGAGGTGATTCCAAGGCCTTCTGTAACACCCTTGTTATTATTTTAAGGTTTTCGTATAGTTTACGAAAATAAACATGTAATTTTTGATTACATGTACTTTGAAAAATACGGTTAATTTAAAACTTTTACAAATGAAGATTTATATACATCATAATGAATTTGAGTTCGTCGTTTAAGAGTTAGGACGAAACGCCGTGCGGAAGCTTTAACTTTATCGTGTTCGGTTCTTCTTCGAGCTTGATCTTCATCCGGGCACTCTTGGCGGTCACCTATGATCAAAACCAACTTAAAAGTTAGTTTTGATAGTTAAATAACAAGTTTAAACAAGTTATATGAGTCAAACAAACAAAAATTAATCAATTCTCGAAATCAGGGGGGCTAGACGCCACACCTAGGGGCGTCGCGCTACACCTAGCCCCCTTTTTGACAGCAAGTTGTTTATTTGCTGCTGCATAATTCCCAGCCAACCCAAGTTTCACGAAAACGGACATAACTCATTCGTTATTGATCCGTTTTACACGATTCTTTTTCCTACGCGTCCGTAATTTAATTCACCATCATATGGAGTTATAACCCAACATCCGAATTCCCAAAAATTTAGATTTCAAGCTCTCGGCTTGAAATTTAACTATGACACTTTTGACCCGTTCATGCTTTTACCAAACTAACTTGTTATTTTCCTTCAAAATACCATGGTCATTATGTTATATCCGTTTACTAATTTTCAAGATTCAACTTTACGGGTTCCTTAAGAAGTTTTAACCCGTTATGCATATATACTCGATTTGACCCGTTACGAGTATTTTACATTTTTAGACTTAAATCATGCTCCTAATGGTTTACATCCTATCACCATTTTATACGAATTCCAAGGACTCAATTTAACAAGACGCTTATTTCAAAACAACTCTTTAAAGGTTGTCTACCCTATTTACCCCTCAAGGGATTTTTGGTCAACTTTATGTCCTTCGTTCTACAGCGAAGGACTTTCGCTAGTATTTGACCAAAATATCACTTCTACTAAAATTCTAAAAATGCGTACCTAGCTCGGGTCATAGCATCGACCCATATACATACTTTTTGTTTTAAATTTTCTAGTTAAAGCAATGCAAACACATGTTATTTCCTGTGATCACAGAAACTCAACAAGTAGTCGTCAGTTATTATTGTCAAATGTTATTAACACACCATTTGACCCGTCTAGTCGACATGACCATTTGTCAACGTATGATGGTAGATTAATACCATCATGCCCCTTGAACCTATTCCGGTTCGCGCTGTGGTTCTTATTACTTAAAAACCATATTCTTAAATTGTTCGACCTATTATAACTTTTACCAAATGGTGTCTTTATTTTGATCACTTTTATTTTAACTATTAATTTGACCCATTTGGTTGTCGAGTGAATTCCATCACTTCAATGACATACCAAACACAACCATTTCGCTATATCAACGTTACACATATTTAAACTAAGCTTGTCTACATAAATGTAACGGGATGACAAGCCACGTACCTTAGATCTTCTCTTTTTATCGCGTATCGCTCCCGGCTTTATTACCCGCCTTCTCGCTCGAGTCGCCTATAGTGAACAACCCGGCTAATTCTTAAATTGCCACTTTAAAGAATCGATATCATTCAATTTTGTCAAGAATCATTGCATATGATGCTTTTCAAGTTTTATCATACTTCTATAGCTTTATGTTTTCACCTAGGCAATTTATCAAACACCTTGTGGGTATGATTTATAACCCATCTTGTTACATCAAATCTTAGTAAATTCCTAATCATGAATTCTCAATTCAACAAGTAGGTATGTTCATCATGGGTATTTTAATATCACATTTTAGTTTGTTATGAGTTCATATGCTCATTTAACTCTTTAAATTTCATGAACTCAACCTTTTTCATCAAAACCCACTTATACCCATATGTGCATTTAACCCTAACATTCAATCATGACAAATTTTCTACTATCATCATTCAAGTGTTCGTTTCTAGACTTAAACCCACATCAATTTCACTAAAACATTCAACTTTCACACAAGAATTTCGTTCATGCATGATTGTCAAAATTTTAAGTATCACCAAAATATAAGTTTCAACATACCTTACGATCCTCTTGACTTGGTGATCGTTTATATATATTCGTATCTGAATTTAGCCTTCGATTGATCCTCCAATTGAAGATATTGTTGAGCTAGGGTTTATAACCCTTTTCTCCTGGCTCTGGTCGATCGCAGGAACACACACGTATGTGTGTGTTTTTGTTTAATTAATTTGTTTTTAATTAAAACTTCATTCCATTTGCCCATGTTTAGTCCCTCAACTTTTGTAGAGTTATACAAGTATTATGAATAAAGTTTCATTGTCATTCTAACAACATTTAACTAACTAGGTTGATATTCCTAGTTACCTTAATGGGTTCGGGGAGTTAAATCCCAGTTTATTTTAAGTTCTGTTAACTCGGGCCTCTTATAAACTTTATTTCCTCTAAAGCTTTTATTCCCTTTTTAATTTAATATTAGGTTTATTTATTTAAATCCTAATATATACCGGGTTAATTTCACCACTAACGGTATTTTACCCGTTCGTAAATATTAACGTGGTTTTATTACCAAACCTGTTTTCGGGGTGTTACAAGTCTACCCCCCTTAAAGAGGTTTCGTCCCCGAAACCTTTCTTACGTAGTTCCTCAAGTTTGACTCTTTGGACTTAGTTTCGATAATTACTTGAACATTGCTCGCATTTAATAATCTTACCAGGATAATATGGTAATTCCCTTTTTGGCTTCCAAACATATGCGCCTTTCACGCGTAAGGCATCGTAGGGCGTTACTTTCATCTTGTATTTCTTATTTTGGTCACTTATTTGACCGTGTTGTCATCTGATCACTGGATCATATTTATTCTTCAATATGTTTACTACAAGTACAAGAAATTAGGGTGTTTACCCACACATAATTTACCTACACATGTAAATGTGTGTGTATTTACCTACACATGTTTGTATATGTGTGGGTAATGGTTGATAATATATTTTCATAATGATTAACACTTAATATGTGTTGGTAATGGATTTTAGCCACACTTGGTGTTGGTGGGAAAATTTCCCCCCAAAATTGACAATCGATTAAATATTAAATTACCTACACATGTGGCAAATTTTCGTCATGTGTAGGTAAATTGTCTACACATATGTAGAAAACTAATATATGTGTAGGTAAATGATTATGTTTACCAACACATAATTTTTTTTTAAATATGTAGATAAACTAAGTTAATTTGTATTTTTTTTTAAAATGACGTGGCAAATTAAATGCTTACACATGTTTAAATGTACAATATGTGTAGATATTAGATATATATAAAATAAGTAAATATATATTTTTTGATGACATGGCAAAACAAATATCTACACATATTTAGAAATGTACAATATGTGTAGATATTTGTGTAGATATTGAATGCATATAAGATACTTATAAAATAACTTATGAGGGCTCCAAGCTCCATTTAAACCTCAAGCTTGGTTTGTTGGTAATTTTTCAAGCTAGGCTCCGACTTGGCTCCTATTTGATTTATTAATTTATATTAATTATAATTATATTTTTTGAAAATTTTATATCTATACTATTATCTATACTATATTATAAAGCATATCCGCAGGACGACTTAAGGTAATTTGCCACTTTACTTAAAACACCTTTAAAGCATGATGTACAATTGTTTAAAGCACTATAAACAAAAATGAACATCACTTTCCAATAATACCCTTTATGTACATGTGTTTATGCATTATGTACAACATCTTTAAGCACAATATTTTTGAGCGGCCAAATGTTATATTCAACTTTTGGATTCCCGCTCATCCCCATCCCCAGTTCCCCATACACCCCTTTATATTCTTTTTCATTTTTCATTTGCAGAGCACCCAGATTCTTGTCTCTCTCTCTCTCAAAAAAAAAAAAAAAAAAACCCTAGAGAGCTTTATCCATGGAGGAACCACATTCGTGCCATCTCTTCGGCTCAGATCCAAACATGGATCTGTTTTCAAGGTTTGATTACACAAATATTTCACTTGTTTCTTACTCTAATCAAAGGTTTCTTACACAAATATATATGAACAATTCAACAGTTTTGCAAGAATTTTGGTTCTGAAAGTCGTCAATTTTGCTCAGATCCGATGTGATTTTGTTAATTAATTGGTTTATTTTGCTAGGGTTTTGTTTAGCAATTTGTTTCTGTTGAATATATTGGAGATCTGATTTGATAATGTTGCACGTGTTTGAATTCATCAACTTTGAGTTGTTTAGGGCTTGATCTTTGAATTATGTTTAGTACTTTAATTGAATGGTGATGATGAGGAAAATATGATTGTCAGATGCATAATGTGTTACTGACAACTTAACTTTGTTACACCTTTTGCATGTCAAGTTTTTTTTTTATTAATTTTTTTATAAATGGCTAAACTCCTGTATAAATATAGAAACAGGCTAGCAAGAAGCTGAAACAACCACAAAAAAAGTGTAAAGTGTTACACCCTTACCTTCCTAATGTTAAAATCACACCATCTCTCCCAATTCCAAAGTATGAAATATAGACATATTCTTAATCCAAAGGAATGAAAGAGAATAAGGGGTGTTCTGTATTAGCTTGTTTCATGATCTGGTTGGAGTTTGTATTGATTTGAATTATGTAACAGATTTGCATTGTTTGAGGAAAATTGGTGTTTCGGTTGGCTTGCTTTTTTTGGTAGTTATTTGAGTGCAATTTATTTTTAATCTTATTTAGAGTGATTTAATTTTTTGTAGATTTTGCACTTAGTTTTTTTACTTTTATATGAAGGGAAAAAATAATCACTGTACTTGGCTTTAACTTTAGTAAAGGAATCAATATCGGTTTCATGAATTGGGGATAAGATCTTTTCTTCCAAGTATGATGTTTTTTGGGATTTTTGCAACCACTATGGGGTTTTATTTGAAAATTAAAGCCGAGTGCTATAATTACAAGCTGTTATCATGTTAATCACTCATTCATCAGTGAACAACTGAACACGTTTTGGAACTGTGGCAAAAAGAATTGTTATTGTGAAGTTTGGTAATTTTTAAAGTTACGGACTTAAAACTCGTTTGAATTATTATTTAAATCATCTTTGGACTCTCTGAAGCATTGGCGTGAAAATGTTTACGCATCGTATTTTTTATGAAAATGTTTATGCATCGGATTTTTTTGTGAAAATGTTTATGCATTGTTTTTTATATATACATTACTAGGTTATATACCCATGAGCTTCACGGGTTATGGGTTGTGTTAAAAAAATCTATATCTATAAAAGTATTTCGCCGGAACCCGGGCTGTCTTTGGAGTTCGAGTGGTTGTCTTTGTAGCTTTATGAGTGGAATAATTAATACCTCAATCGATGTAGAAACAATCTTCTCGCTAATTTTCTCATACTTCTGTTTCTTGTTTCCTGCTTTTATCCCTTGCGAAGGAAGACCGGGTGAATAACGCAAACAACGTTAGGCTAATAACATACAACTGTTACTTTTGTCAACTTCCTCTGACATAAAACATACATATAGTACCAGTAAGAAATTATTACATTCTTCCAATAACATTGCTCTTATAAACAAAATACTTCATCAATCATACGTGAAAATAAAGTTGTTACATAAAAATAAGAAAATAAAAAGTAAACTGAATATTATTATTTTCAAACCGAGGCGCAGACCATACTCGTCTTCTCCAACTTCCATCAATATTCTCAGAAATTTCACCCATTGACGAATTAAACCACTATTTCGTCTTCTTCTTGATATTTTATCTTTATAGTTTATACCACCAGTATGATTGCAATGCATCATGATCTGATAATCTAAATCAGCCAAATTTAAAAACAAAACAACACTTCTTCCATTTGTAAGCTGCACAACATATCAAAAGGTAATTGTTTCATTGTTTCAATCCACTTTTATGTTTTGCCTTTTGGGCTTTAATGGTTGACTTTCTGTTGCATGATTGTTGTGTATAATGAGACTGTTGTGTTTTTGAAGATTAAAATTATTGTTCACAGGTGTGAAATATCAAATAATGCAAAATATTCAAGAACAACTGCAAACTGTTTGTAAATGAGCAACCTAAAGCTAGGAGTTGAGGTCCATAGCGCCCATGGGCTTATGGCGAAAGACGGGCAGGGTTCGGCTAGCCCGTTTGTCGAGGTTCAGTTTGATCGCCAAAAGGTCCGAACCACTGTCAAAGAAAAGGATCTCAACCCGTATTGGAATGAAACTTTTTATTTCAATATTTCTGACCCGAAGAACCTGTCGAACCTTACACTTGACGCGTGTGTATACAACAGAACCGAAGGGAATGACTTGAAGTCGTTCATGGGTAAGGTTCATATCAATGGAACATCTTTTGTTGCGTATTCGGATGCTGTTGTTTTTCATTACCCTTTGGAGAAACGAAGCATTTTTTCACATGTGAAAGGCGAGTTGGGCCTTAAAGTGTTCATCACGCATAACCCAAGTGTTAGATCCTCGGATCCATTTCCTCAAATGGATACTCCTTCCTCAGATGCATTCTTTGTTGTTTTTTTTATGAATATACACAAAGAGGTATTAAAAAGATTTGTACTTTGTAGCATAATAAGTATAACATGCACAGAAATAGCAGCTAAACAATCAAAATCAAACAAAGAAAGAAAAAAATAAAACCTTAGGATCAAGCTCGGGGTCCCCTCCGGAATCAACAACACACCCTTTAATTTTCTCAAGCAGCTCTTCTCTCCCCTGCAATAAGTACAAAATAGACCCATACCTGCACCGACAATCACACAACCATAAGTAAACCACAAAATGTACCCGCCCAAATCATAACAACATCCAACGAATTAACCTACGCTAGCCAACCTTCAATATTTTATGAGTATATGTAACACCCCGAAAGACGGGTTTGGTAATTAAACCCCGTTAATGCTAAGAACGGGTACAATACCGTTAGTGGTAAAATTAACCTGGTGAAAACTAGGATTTAAATAAATAATTTTATGTTAATAAAATTAAAAAGAGAATAAACGCTTTGAGAAAACGAAACGTATATAAAGCCCGAGTTAACGGGACTTAAAAATACTACGGGTTATGACTTCCCCAAACCCATTAAGTAACTAGGGATATCAACCTAGTTGGTTAAGTGTTGTTAAAACAATAAAAGAAACAAGAAAAAGATAACCCTTTTAATAACTTGGGTAAATTAGAGGGGCTAAACATGGACAAATGAAATTGAGTTTTAATTAAATCAAATATTAAAACATAAAACACACACATACGTGTGTGTTTCCTGCGAATTCAACCAGAGCCAAGAAAGGCTCTCATGCTCCAACCCTAAACTTCAGAAATTCATCAAATTGAAAGGGCAAATCAAGCCCAAATCGAAATCCAAGCACAAATTAGTGATCACCTTAGTAAAGGGATCATAAGGTATGTAAAATTTTACTATTTGGTTCCATCTCAAATTCTGGATGAACACATAAGATTCGAAATTTGTGCTTGCATGATTGTTGTTTTGATGAAAATGGAATGAAATCATGTCTAGGAGGTAACCCTAGCCATTAGCTTGTTGAATGTTGCTCATCATGATGAAGTTCATAATCACCAATATGGGTGTTTAGTGGGTTTTGTAGAAATATGTTAAACACTAGGATTTTGATTGTCACTCTAGTGTATTTTGATCTCTATGAAGTAAGTCTAGGTGTAGTTATGCATGCTAGACATAAGAACTTGTGAATGATGTTAAAACTTGGGTAAATAACTAGTCATGAAAAATTGATTGTTGATTTTATAGAATATACCCACAAGGTGTTTGTTAAAATGCCTAAGTGAATGTTTATATGTTGAAAGTACGAATCAAGCGCGTAATTGCCTTAATTGACTAATTACGTGAAATATGGGTTAAAACGGGTTCTAATCATAATGTTGATTTGACTTAATTGTGTAAACCAAGTGATCAATAAGTAGTTAACTTTCGATAAGCTAAGTTAACTAATCATGAAGTCGAATAGTAGCTTCGGCATAGTAAATAAGCGAGGTGGAATAGTCGTGATTTTTATGACTAATTTGACCGCCTTGTAAATGATTGAAAATAGTTTGATGCCTAACGAGCTAGGTGGAGGCTTGGGAAAGGAAGCGGGTCAAACGAATCAAGAATGAAGGGAAAAGCATAATTCAGATGCAAGGTAAGTATAACTTACACTAGTCTTATATTTTAGAATATTCTCTTTTCGTATTAGTTACGAATAAGATAAATATATAATTGAGGTATGATGTTCCGGCGTGTAAACGTACGGAACAAGATAGTCGAGTATGACAAGAAACCATGTTGATGGTTTAAAAAGGAGTTAAATCGGTAATTTGATCATTTTATGACAAATGGAAAATAAACTTTTGAATGGTTGCCTTATAGGGTAAACCAAAACAAACAATAAGGGTAAAACGGTAAATTGGTCATGCATCGACCATAACTATTGGCTTTAAAAGACACTTATGAAGTAAGCCTTAATAGGCCGAAAAGTGTTAAGAAATGAATTATAAGTAAAGCAACCGCACGATGTAAATCGGAGCGAGTCATATAGTCGAAATGAAAATACATGTCATCTCGCCAATATAATCGGTCATTTAGACCAAACGGGTCAAAGGGTGAAGATACCACCTTTTGATAATAGCGACTAATGATTCTTGTCGAGTTATATGATTTCAGGAATAAATGTAGAAATGATATTTGCATCGCTACTATTTAGCGAATATTATAGCAAGGCATTAAATCAGGTCAATACATTGACCCGAGCCAGGTATGTGTAATAGAGTAATGATTCATTGAGAACGTAAGGTTCAATGAGTATTTAATGAAGTCTTAGATAGACAATGGGTTACTTAAGTGGGTAAATCGAATGCTTTAAAAGAAGGTAGTGGCGTTTTGAAAAGCATATTGACTTTTCGAGCAAGATCATAATTCAAAAGAAGAATCATGGGTCAAACATGCTCTCAAAAGACCTTGTCGTAATTGAAAGACTAAAAAGGACCAAAACGCCCTTGTTAGCTAATTCGAACAAACAACCTTTAAAGGTTGTTTGGAAACAAGTTTTATGATTAATTAAATACTTAGATTAAGTATAGAAGTTGAAAGATGTATTATATTAGTCAAACGGTACTATTTGAGTTTTTGACGTAAAATAATGATTCGAGAGGTAAAATTTGGTTTATATAGATCACCACATCAAACCCGCCATAAACACAATTGTGGTGGGAGATTATAGGATAAGAAATGTGGTGATGAAATGCTAGACACACTCGAAAGCGATTTTAGGCTCGAAAATGCTTAAATACCCTTAACGGGTCAAAATAAGCATACGAGCGAAAACAGGTTTAAATTGTGAAATAAACTTGTGATTAGAACCTAAAATGGTAGTTAATAACAATTTGAAGAAGTGTAGGTGATGTAGGAATCAAACAAATATGTTCGTTTGATAAAATGCATAAACGGGTCAAAATTTGGTAAAAGGGCGATAAGCCGAAGACTTAAAAGTCTGAAATTTTATTATGAAGGTTGTTTCATTTTAACTCCATAAGATGGAGAATTAAATTACGGACGCGTAGGAAAAAGAATCGGGTAAAACGGATCAATAACGAAGAAGTTGTGGCCGTTTCCGTGAAATCAGATCGTGCAGGGAATATGCAGCAACTGATAAGCAACATTCTGCTGAAAAGGGGGCCTAGCGTCACGCGATGCCCCTTGGCGTCACGCGACTCCCCCAAACTAGGAAAAATGTTATTTTTTGTCATATTTAACCCCTGTACTTGTTTGAACTTCATATTTAACCACTGTACTTGTTTGAAACTTCATATTTGACTATCAAAACTAACTTTTAAGTTGGTTTTGATCATATGTGATTGCCATGAGTGCCCGGATGAAGATCAAGCGATGAGCAAGAACCGAACACGATCACGAAATAAGCTTCCGCACTATGTATCGTTATTATGTTAAATGACGAATGTCGTTTCATTGTTTCTTTTAAGTGACGAACTTAATTACATTATGTTCTAAACTTTTAAATTGTAAAAGGTTTTAGTAAACCCGTTTTTCCGATGGATATGTAATCTTAATTACATGATTGTTTACGTAAATAATACGCTAAATCTTGATTTATAAGAACGGGTGTTACAGTATACTACAGGGGTGTGTGTAGGTTGTAATTTGCTTGAAAAACATAGCTTGATAACAATTAATGAAATTGAAATATGAAGGATATAATACATTCTTAAGAGCCCTAATTTAATTGGACAAAACGGATCAACAACTTACGAGTACCGGCTGAAACCAATCTTGAAGAAAAAAAAGAAAAAAGAAAAAAAAAACGTGGATTTAACCAGATCTTGAAGAAATTGAGAGAGTTTTGTGCTTACCGTACAACTGCCGTTTGTATCGTCGCAGGAAAACTGACTGTAACTACAGCCGCCCGACTCGGCCGCCGGAGTGTCGACAGTCGACTCTGCCGCATCTGTCTCTCTCACTCCCGTTCTTTCCCCCTTTCTCTCGATCTCGCCCTCTCTCCCTTCCTCCGCCGTACGCCGCCCTGACCAGGTGGTTGGTCCCCCACTTCTTCATCTAATCTCTCATGCCCCTCTCTTGACTTCTCAGATAAGTATCCACATGTTTGTTTTTCAGATTTGGTTTGATGATAATGATTTTGAATCTTGAATGAGGTAAGTTGTTTGAACAAACCTGCAAACATAGGGTAAACTTGCAGGAAGAGAGAGAAAGTTTGGTGATAATGACTTTAGGTTAAAAAAACAAAAAAGAAAAATCTCATAAATTGACAAGTAGGATAAAATGAAAGTGGAGTTTTGAAATGCTGACACGTGTGTTCCTAAACTTTTCCTTTATTATATAGGAAGATTTTGCAGGACCCCCTGGGGAAAAGGCACCCAGTCACCAATTATCAAAGATGAGTACTGTACTACTGTTTGTGCCACTTGGCTACTGGTGATATGCTAAGAGCTGCTGTTGCTGCTAAAACCCCTCTTGGAATCAAAGCAAAAGAAGTTATAGACAATGTAAACTTTTTCCGTATGGAGAAACAAAAATGGAGAAACCACATTCGTAGTCCATAAGCTATGGCCGAGACTATCCCATATAAAGATATGACTCCAATACAAGCTGCATTTGCCGTAGTCCATAAGGTATATCGTCTTCATTTGTCACATATATACATTGGTGTGCTAAACGGGTCGTGGGTTGAACACGGCATGAACCCGAAACACTACATGAACCTGAAAATTGTGTCTGGCAGGTGAACCTGAACACGACACGAGTATTCTCAGGTTGACACAACCACAGCCCGTTTAACCCGATTTTTTTATGTTTTGCATAATTGCTCTAAAATTACAATCTCTTATAATTTTTAAATGTTGCCGCAAAATTGCCAACCTTCAGTTATGACATAAGAAACACTATTCAGAAAATATAAACGGGTTACAAGAGTCAACCCGTGACCCCGCAGGTCAACTAAACCCAGCCTGTTTATTTAATCGTGCTTGTGGGTTCGGCCCGAAGCTGGCCCGAAGCGAGGGACCGAGAAAAATACAGCGCATAATGAATAAATTTAAAAAATATAATATGTATTAGAAAAAGAATACTATTCTTCAAATAAAATAAACAAAGTCTATTACGTAACACTTTATATCATGATCATCTAATTAGTACCAAAATATTAGTGTCTTAGTGTAGAAAAGTAGTGTTCCTTGATTAAAAGTAGAAATTTGGCTAGAATCTTGTCTGAATTTAGCCGGAAACTCTCTGGAATCTAGGAATCTTGCAGGAATGTGCGCCTGAAACACCATCTGGAAAGTTAAAGCGCAATTTCCTCTACTTAAAGCGCAACTGCCTCGCCTCGCCTGAAAAATGTGCCTAGGCGCGAGAGGCGATGGCTTTTAACAACTATGGTTCTAACAATTACCTCCTTTTGCAGATTGAGGTTTTTCCTTATTCGGTATTTTACATGTTCTTTGAGCAATATCTTGACATATGGAAGACAACATTGGTCAGTCTTTCAATAGCTACTGGTAAGTGATTTTTTATATTCTATACGCTAAACCGTTTTGTTGCATTTTGCTGAGGATAGTAGCAAAACGTTGACGTGGATTGCACGTGTTCGGGTTGCACTCAGAACTGCGCGAGCTCTAGAGTATGTCACCGCACATTAAATTTTTTAATTATTATTCCTCTTTTTGTTCTGGATTTTTCTGAAGCCGTTTTAATTGGCTGGTACTTACATGAAGTTTGCCTACCTTCTGTGATACATAGAAACTTAAAGTCAACGAACATTTTATTCAATGAAGAGCTGAATCCTCATTTATCAGACTGTGGTTTAGCCGCTGCCCTTACACCCAACACAGAGCGAGAGGTAAATTTAATAAATCTGGCATATGTATCTTCAATAGGTATTTGAACAAGTTTGCTCAAATTTGTACAGGTGGCAACACAGTTAGTTTGTTCGTTTGGTTATATCGCCCATGAATTCGCATTGTCCGGCATATACACCGTAAAAAGTGACGTTTATAGCTTTGGAGTGGTGATGTTGGAGTTGTTGGCCGGTCGGAAACCACTGGAAAGGTAAATCCTCAATTAACGATATAAAGATCTACTTTTTTCAATTTTTTATTTTTTATTTTGACATCAGTTTCTTGCATCTTCTGTTCGTGATATGTATACAGTTCAAGACCGCGGTCAGAACAATCACTTGAAAGATGGGCTGCCCCTCAACTCCACGACATCGACTCCTTGGCCAAAATGGTTGATCATACATTAATTAATGATAGTTTAAATGAGCATCTTATATTTCAAGATTGTTCTTTTTTTTTAAGTTGACAAGCCTTTTGATTATTTATGATTTTACTGTCTTGTAGTTTACATTTGTTTCTTGTATTAATCAAATTGGCACTTTGTTTCATGTATTAATCAATGGTGACGTTTGTGACATTATGTATGATTTTACTTCCTTTTAGTTTACATTTGTTTCAACACATATTAAGATCAATACCAACACATCTTCAACATTTACCTACATATAATATTACTTTTACCTACATATAAGATTACTTTTACCTACACATATATTCATGCCACGTCGGATGCCATGTCACCTGCCACGTCGGATGCCACATCACTTGCCACGTCACCTGCCACATCAGATGCCACGTCACCTGCCACGTCAAATGCCTTCTAAACAAATTGTTGTACTTTTAACCACACATATAAATGCCTTTTAGCCACACATATATGTGTAGGTATAGCTTGCTATATACCTACACATAACTTATGTGTGGGTAATGGCCTATATCCACAGTCACGAGTCTACACATCATTACACTTAATTTATGTGTAGGTAAAGACAACTACCAACACACTATATGCTTTTTCCCACACATACTTTGTGTTGGTAAAGCACCAAATTTCTTGTAGTGGTAATATTTTTATTGACAGGCGCTTTGTATAAGTCGTAACGCTATCTTGACTTGAAAGGCTTTACCGGCTAGACTGATTAGTCTCCGTCAATTTATACCCCATCACTCGGGTTTATCTATTGCCAACCAGGCTCTTTGCATGTTTTCTGATTTCATATCTGGTAACTCACGTTACGCCGAGGTTATATTCTGTGTCACTTTTGTGACCGTGATCACATCACGTCTTGTTTAAATTTATGTCGAATTTTCATTCCGAAAATCTTTCTCTCGAATGTATAGCCTTGCACCTATCGGTGTTAATATCTATATTCTTTGATATTAATCATTTTCCGAATTCTTCTCATAATATTCATATTTGTTAAAACGTTGTTTCTTACTAAAACTGAATTTTAGTATAATGTTTTTCCTTTTAACCTTGTTAATTACTCATATTAAGGAAATTGACAACTCATAATTTATCCCTTTCCGTTCTCGTTTTACACGGGGAATCGTAACCAGTTCTCTCGTTTTACTCTATTGACCCGTAGGTTCTTTCACTTAGCCTCATTGGCTATTTCTTTAGATTTTCACCCTTTTTAAGGTGGGACCTCAACAGTTCGTTTCTTTCCGTTTATGACCCAAGGGTCTTCTTGGTCTCGTAGACCTTAACTCTACTTTTTAATCCCGTAGGTTATGATGATCCCGTAGATCTTCTTTTATTCGTATCTATATTCAAATGTATATTTATACACATATAGCTTCAAGGCATCCCTTGTTATCTTTGGAATCATTTATTTTCGCTTTTGAACTTTAGTTGACCTTGACCGTAGTCTAAGGCTTCATTTGTTTACTTTCGGACTAATCTTCCAACTTTATGACTCCTTACGTCATTTACTCGTCAGTTTGTTTTATACTTACCGTTTCCCGGTTTGTACTTATACTTCTTTACAACCCATTACCCGGGTTCTTTTATCTTTATGTTTTTAACATTCTTGTTTCGTTAGTGTGTGTTTTTCCCTTTTCTACACTGTCCCGTAACCTTTTATATAGATTTGTTAATATCCCGCGCTTTTATTTATTCGGTTCGCGCTTACTTACGTTATCAAGCGTTATTCTTAATTTAACTCGTTTGACTTGTTCGTGTGAAATTTCATCACTTGTGAACGTCAAACTCCATTCTTTGTTCGACCCATTCGACTTTAAAATAATTGAACGTAGTTATCAAAATTTATGTTTGCATATTCTCATCGTGTTTTAGTCATGACTCATATTCCGAGTCTTTCGACTTTCTATTTCGTGTTCCCGTCTCTCGGTTTATGCATTCACCCACAATCCTACCCGTCCATCGGGTATCTTTACCGATGTCATCATCAAGTAACCATTCTTATATGGTTTTAGACATCATCTTAATTTATTTAATCGTCTTAGCGAAATCCATCGCTTTTATTTAGTCAAGTCCTTTATTCTTTTATTCTACCCCTTTGACTTGTCTGTGTGACTTTTAACACTTTTGATAGTCAAACTTTATCCCCTATACCTTAGCATTCACATTAGTTGGTTTGTGTTTTCATTTACTTTAATCTTTGTCCCTTCTCTCGGGCTCGTTGTTCTAACGTAATATGCTTCTGTCATCTGACTTGCGTTTACGTTTACCATCAAACATTTTTACTTATTTGACTCCTTTGGGTATCTTTTAATTTGCCCCATTAACCCCGTCCTTACTACATCGGATGTAAGTATGTCCATCATAAAAGTTCATGGTACCACGTGTTCACTACATACTTTGCCAGAGTAAGCGATCAACACCTGATATACATGATCTTTTATAATTTTCACATTACACCCCATGTAAGTAATGCCTCTATTCAGTTTTCTTGGAGATAATATCCTGGATAAGTATTCTATTCAGGTTTTCCAAGCTTTTAATTTACATATGCAACAATCATTCTCTACATGTTTGTTGCATATTGCTATTTGTGCGATTAAATTTAAAATGTGCACTTGGTAATGCTTGCCCTAACGGGCTTCTCTTGTCGTTAACCTTGTTCTAAATCACGTATGCTCTGCTTGTCATACCTCGGACCGTTCCTCCGTCATATCCGCAATTTGTTCAATTCTCGTCATCTTCAGATGCGAGTGTCCTTTGATTTAAACATTCACAAAGGTTAGTAATGTCAACATTAATTATCGCCCATATTATAATACGAGGCTTTCTGCTATACGTGTCAATGCACGTAATTTCATTAACTGTACCAATCATTTTAATTGGGGTAACGTGTATTACGTGATAACCCTATATGTTGTTTACAACACTTTAGCATGCTAAATCATTAACATACATGTACTTACCGGATTTGCGATCAAGCCTCGAACTGAACACTTGATTCTTTTAACCTTGAGCTCTGATTATCAACTTGTAACACCCTTGTTATTATTTTAAGGTTTTCGTATAGTTTACAAAAATAAACATCTAATTTTTTATTACATGTACTTTGAAAAATACGGTTAATTTAAAACTTTTACAAATGAAGATATATATACATCATAATGAATTTGAGTTCGTCGTTTAAGAGTTACGACGAAACGCCGTGCGAAAGCTTTAACTTTATCGTGTTCGGTTCTTCTTCGAGCTTGATCTTCATCCGGGCACTCTTGGCGGTCACCTATGATCAAAACCAACTTAAAAGTTAGTTTTGATAGTTAAATAACAAGTTTAAACAAGTTATATGGGTCAAACAAAAAAAATCAATCAATTCTCGAAATCAGGGGGGCTAGACGCTACACCTAGGGGCGTCGCGCTACACCTAGCCCCCTTTTTGACAGCAAGTTGTTTATTTGCTGCTGCATAATTCCCAGCTAACCCAAGTTTCACGAAAACGGACATAACTCATTCGCTATTGATCCGTTTTACACGATTCTTTTTCCTACGCGTCCGTAATTTAATTCTCCATCATATGGAGTTATAACCCGACATCCAAATTCACAAAAAAATAGATTTCAAGCTCTCGGCTTGAAATTCAACTATGACACTTTTGACCCGTTCATGCTTTTACCAAACTAACTTGTTATTTTCCTTCAAAATACCATGGTCATCATGTTATATCCGTTTACTAATTTTCAAGATTCAACTTTACGGGTTCCATAAGAAGTTTTAACCTGTTATGCATATATACTCGTTTTGACCCGTTACATCCTATCACCATTTTATACGAATTCCAATGACTCAATTTAACAAGACGCTTATTTCAAAACAACTCTTTAAAGGTTGTCTACCCTATTTACCCCTCAAGGGCTTTTTGGTCAACTTTATTTCCTTCGTTCTACAACGAAGGACTTTCGCTAGTATTTGACCAAAATATCACTTCTACTAAAATTCTAAATATGCGTACCTGGCTTAGGTCATAGCATCGACCCGTATACATACTTTTTGTTTTAAATTTTCTAGTTAAAGCAATGCAAACACATGTTATTTCCTGTGATCACAGAAACTCAACAAGTAGTCGACAGTTATTATTGTCAAATGGTATTAACACACCATTTGACTCGTCTAGTCGACATGACCATTTGTCAACGTATGATGGTAGATTAATACCATCATGCCCCTAGAACCTATTCCGGTTCGCGCCGTGGTTCTTATTACTTAAAAACCATATTCTTAAATTGTTCGACCTATTATAACTTTTACCAAATGGTGTCTTTATTTTGATCACTTTTATTTTAACTATTAATTTGACCCATTTGGTTGTCGAGTGAATTCCATCACTTCAATGACATACCAAACACAACCATTTCGCTATATCAACGTTATACATATTTAAACTAAGCTTGTCTACATAAATGTAACGGGATGACAAGCCACATACCTTAGATCTTCTCTTTTTGTCGCGTATCGCTCTCGGCTTTATTACCTGCCTTCTCGCTCGAGTCGCCTATAGTGAACAACCCGACTAATTGTTAAATTGCCACTTTAAAGAATCGATATCATTCAATTTTGTCAAGAATCATTGCATATGATTCTTTTCAAGTTTTATCATACTTCTATAGCTTTATGTTTTCACCTAGGCAATTTATCAAACACCTTGTGGGTATGATTTATAACCCATTTTGTTACATCAAATCTTAGTAAATTCCTAATCATGAATTCTCAATTCAACAAGTAGGTATGTTCATCATGGGTATTTTAATATCACATTTTAGTTTGTTATGAGTTCATATGCTCATTTAACTCTTTAAATTTCATGAACTCAACCTTTTTCATCAAAACCCACTATACCCATATGTGCATTTAACCCTAACATTCAATCATGACAAATTTTCTACTATCATCATTCAAGGATTCGTTTCTAGACTTAAACCCACATCAATTTCACTAAAACATTCAACTTTCACACAAGAATTTCGTTCATGCATGATTGTCAAAATTTCAAGTATCACCAAAATATAAATTTCGACATACCTTACGATCCTCTTGACTTGGTGATCGTTTATATATATTCTGGTGATCGTTTATATATATTCGTATCTGAATTTAGCCTTCGATTGATCCTCCAATTGAAGATATTGTTGAGCTAGGGTTTATAACCCTTTTTTCCTAGCTCTGGTCGATCGCAGGAACACACACGTATGTGTGTGTTTTTGTTTAATTAATTTGTTTTTAATTAAAACTTCATTCCATTTGCCTATGTTTAGTCCCTCAACTTTTGTAGAGTTATACAAGTATTATTAATAAAGTTTCATTGTCATTCTAACAACATTTAACTAACTAGGTTGATATTCCTAGTTACCTTAATGGGTTCGGGGAGTTAAATCCCAGTTTATTTTAAGTCTCGTTAACTCGGGCCTCTTATAAACTTTATTTCCTCTAAAGCTTTTATTCCCTTTTTAATTTAATATTAGGTTTATTTATTTAAATCCTAATATATACCAGGTTAATTTCACCACTAACGGTATTTTACCCGTTCATAAATATTAACGTGGTTTGATTACCAAACCTGTTTTTGGGGTGTTACACCTTCAAATTTTCTTCATATTTGAAGATGTGTCCCCAAGCTTGAACTATGCTGTTGTGTACGTATAATCCTGGCCGCATGCTTTCGAATATCACCGTTAAAGTTTCTTGCACCCCCGTTGTAACGCCTCGCTTTTTAGAACTTTCCTTATTTAGAAGTATGTCTTGTATTCTATTTATGGAAACTCGTACTCTCTTGTAATCGTATTTCATTTTTCAATTATTGTGATCCAAGGCTTTGATCGTAATAAAACTTGGTTATCTTACATAAATTATACATTTATTATACATACTTGTCCCACATTCAATTTATATACATGTTGATACACATTCGTTTTACACACAAATTCTTACTTATCTTACGTATAAACAATTGTAATTACGTGTTTTAATACTATTTATACGTGTAAATGCTTGTACATGCATTCACGATACTCAATATATGCTTTCATACACGTTTTATACTTAATTTTATGCCAAATACACAGGTTATAGCTTAAAATAATAAGAATATCAAAGTTCAGGGGCCAAAATGCAATAAATCAAACTTGGTGCTAATAAGGTGGGGTTTCACGAGGTGCGATACACTAAGCCCTGTGTATCGCGGCCCATGAAAACCCTTAATCTGCAGAATGTGGTTTTTAGCTATGGGATTGGTCCATTTTCACTCATATCTCCCACCTAACTTCATTTAAAACACCCTTAACACCTAACCATAATCACCCACTATAAATACAACACTTCTAACACTCATTGTCACTTTCCGAACTCCACAATCACTCTCAAATCCTCTCAAGAACATCCAAATTTCTGATTTTGGGCAGAAAACTTTCAAGTCTTTAAAGTGAGTTCTAGCTCACTTCTTCACTCATTCTTGCTTGTTTCTTCTTCTATCTTACTTGGATAACCTCTAGGAAGGTTTTCAGAAGTTTGCTATGGCAAACTAAGATGAAACCTCACCATATTTGAGGTCCAAAGTGAGATTTATTTTCTGTTTTTGTTCATGTTTTACAACTTCAATTTCTTTGCTAAAACTTGGTGAAATCTTATACCTACCAAGCTCACAACTTAGCCTATAGTTGTGGGTTTGTGTTGAGGTGATTTCCATCAAGTTATGAGTTCAAAACTCTTTACTTTAAATTTCATACATGTTATAATCCAAGTGTTGAAAACAATCACGATTCACCATCTTCCATATGGTTGAACTTGTGACTTGTCAAAGTGTGAATCGTGGGAGCTTTTGTATGAACACTCAAGTAGCTTCCTAGTATTAAAGTAACATAACCCAGCCTAGCCTTCGACACTTAGTTAACTCTTTCCATGTCGTCATGGTTCACCTGGGTTAGGATTTACTTGGCTATTTGAGCATGTATTAGTTAGTTTTTATTTCTTGTTATTCATGACCCTCCGAATCATCCTTGTGATGATTTGTGTAGTGGTGAATCATACAAAGAGGTTAAACCTCCATGCTTGACTTACATGAAAATCTATGAAACTTATGATGGACTTAGCTTAGGATTAATATTATAACTATATAAACATATATATAAATATGAACATGGCCGAATTTATGATGATAATCAAGTCATGGTTATTCGTCATAAACTTAGGCTACTTTATCTACAAATCTAAGTCTTTTGTTGCTGATTCTAATGGGAAAACTAGGACCCATGAAATCACATACAACATAGTGTCAAAAACGAGTACTTAGAATAGATATACTTTTATGCATAATATACTTTAGTACTCAAATTCTAAATCTCGCACCCAACTACTCCATAAACACCGTATAACCTTACCTACGACTCCTTATGTGACATATGTGCTTGTATAGTCATTGTATAACTCTAAACAATTCAAATATCAATAAAACTATGTGTTTTGATCCCAATATTTGTTTATTTATGTTTCAAACTCTTAAACGCTTTCTAGAAAGTTATACGCAAACTGATGCGTAAACGTAATCAGTTTAATGCGACAAACACTCCGGAACAGTAACATAAGCTTAACATACCTTAAATAACCTAGAAATAAATTTTGAAGGGTTTGGTATGGCAAAAACAAGTTTATTCGACTACAGGGACTATTTGCGTGAAACTGCAAAAGTCTGCCGTTTCGTATAGCAACATACACTTCGGAACAAGATCATAAGCTAAACATACCCAAAACACCCTTAACATATATTATAAATAAGCTTTGAGGGGTTCGGTATGCGAAAATGCGCTTATTTGATTACAGGGACTAAAAGCGTCAAAAACTGCGTAAGTTTGCATATACGCGCATATCTTACGTTCTGACCATACCCGGACATCCAAAAATTTTGTAATCACTAAAATATTATATTTTAGTGATAGGAATGCAAAAATACCATTCATCGCTTAATTTGGATTGTTTTCGCGCCCGTTCGAGTTTCGTTGTAATTAACCGAAAAACGCGATCGTACGGCCAAACGAACCGACTTCCACAATATTTCCAAGCATATTTCAAGTCCCCTATGCTTTAACATCCTTGTAGAGCCTTGAAATCGGCTTAACGAGGGTTAAACTCGTTAAAAACCAAGTTTTGAGCTGCAGGGACCAAAACTGTCAAATGCTGAAACTTTAAGCCCAGCCCTCGCGTCACGCGACGCCTGAGGCCTGTTGCTGTGTCGGGGCGCGACCCCTATGTTTGAACATAACCTTCTTTGCTGTTACCAGCTTGTAGCAAATGAATTTTATATTAGTTTCTTCAATCCTTGGTGATCAAGTATAGTGTTTTCCAAGCATAAATTCAGATCTTGAACACATGTATGGACCAAAATCAATCCTTGGGCAATACATAACACACTTGGCAACATCTTGGAACCTCTCAAACACTATAAATACCCCCTTCTATTCACTTCACCAACTTGCTCATTCTCATCTTTCTCTTCTCTCTTGAACTCTAAGTGGAGGCTACCATCTATTAGAGGCCACCTACCTGAGTTTCTAGTTCATCTTTCCAGCCTTAGAACATTTTGTAAGTGTTCTTTCATGGCTAGTTATTTATTTTCAGCAATTAAAAGCTGAAAGTCAAATAGTTTGACTACCATTTGACTTTCGGTTTTGACCGTGAACTGGTCAAATCAAAGTTCAATTGAACTTTGCAACATGATCATAATCACGATGGTTATAATCCTTAGAGACTATACCTACTGATTACCACGTTGACTAGTCGTAGTGAGGAGTCAAAGTTTCGGTCAAAATGCACGTTTATGTGCATTTTACGATGGAACTATTTTCGGGTATCAAAACACTTTGTTTTGATACCAAATTAGTTTTCTAACTTAGTTAAATATGTTTTAACATGTTTAACTCGTCACTACTAGTTTAGTGCTTATTTAGGGTCATAAGTCAAGCGGTCTTAACAACCGCTTAGACTTTCGAACCAGACCCGTTTGGTCGATCATTAGGATCCGACCAAAAATATTTTGTAACCATAGTTGTATAGGGAATAACCTACTGAGGTTATACCTTATGGTCACCATGTTTGGTTATTTATTTGTTAAGTCGTTTATATGCCAATTAAAAATGACCAAAATGCCCTTTTTGAGTATAAATTCATTTTTAACATATGTAACTAAACTTTTGACATCTAAACTGATTTAATAATATTTTTAAACATGTTTGGGCATGTAAGACTTAACATATGACATAAATAACCATCCGACCTTATATTTACGCAGACGACACGTTAAAGTAGCTTAAACTACCTTAACGGGTCAAAAGTACTTAGGATAACTTTCTAATCAGAATGTTAAGGTCTATTAAATCATGCCATATGAGTTCCAATACTCATTTGATTTATAGAACTTCATTCTATCCTATCCTCCGGTTTAGGATCCGATTATTAACATAGTTACCTATACTAGGTGTCGTTTGATTCTGTGATCCTTCGAGCTTTATTTGGTGTTAATTCCAAGACTATTAAGCAATCCCAAGTGAGTACATAGACCCCTCTTTTACCGCTTTCATATATTTTGGGGTGATACACATGTGCCTACATGTTACTTTCATTGCTTTTCATGACATAAACATGCTATGTTCACCTAGTACACATATAGTACATGATTTCAATTATGTTTTGCTATGTTTGTTGACTGAGCATGCTAGCACATTGATTTCATAGACACTTTGTTGCATATGTTTACTCAGCATATGGACACATTGATTTACATTACATTTCTGCTATGTATCTTTACTGAGCATGCTAGCACATTGATTTCATGAACATTTCTACTTCGTATGTTTACTTAGCATACTTAGTACATGGTTTTCACATAACATGCTTACATTGGTTATGACATTTGGTGTGTTTAACGGGACAATAATACATTCATTAACATTGATCACGCCGCTCGGTAGTATGTAGTGGTACCATAGGACTTGACAAATCCCGTTCCCGGCTTCCTAGGTTTGTTTGGAAGTAGGGATGACAGAATCTGAAAACATTTTTGATGAACCTTTAACTTGTTAAGGGTTTATCCGACAGTCTTAAGGCTTGAATGTATGCGATGAGCATACCTACATAAATGTTTGTAACAATAAAGCATTGGTTTTGCAAAACATAACTTTTGATTCAAACTTAGGTTTATTCAAAGACATTGTTTTGTACATTATACATATGGTTTGAGTAAATACTCTTTATTCACCATACATGACATTTGGTTACACATTGACATTATACATATGGTTTGAGTAAATACTTTTTACTTGCCATACAAGACATTTGATTATACAAGACATGGTTTACACTTGACATTGGACATTGTTTACACATAACATTTTGACATTGGATACGCCGCTGGAACTTCCTATATATAAGTGCTTTTATGATATTACATATCGTAGAGTTATCTAAACCACTTCGACAAAAACAAAGACATGACACATTTTATACAAATGACATATTTTCACAAGACATTGTTTTACAAATGACATATTTTATACAAATTCATTTTCACTTGGTTATTTATTTAACCATGCATTATTCTTTTATATCATTTGATTTTCATATGATTTTATAAAAGAAAACATTTTTACAAAGGTTCATGACTACTTTTTGTTAAACACTTCTTTTAACTACACGTCATGAATTCTTCATCAACAAAACCTATGTATCTCACATGCATTTTTATTCTGACGTACCTATTTTCACATGTTTTCAGGAGCTAATGTTTGAGGTTGATCATGCTATACTTAGGCGGACTTGGGCCTTAGTGACTTAAAACTTTGAAAGACAGTTTAAATTCATGTTATGTTACTGTTATTTCCAAGACAATTTAATAAATAAAACCAAACTTTAAATACCATGTGTTGTGAAACAATAATTATGTTACGACACTCCCCGAAGTTTCCACCGCGGTTTGTTGTTTTACGCGGTCGGGGTGTGACACCTTATTCACAACAACTCGTCACTAACGGATAATTGGAAAGCGTTTTGCAAAATTGTGAGTACTTGATGCCCTTTTTACCGTTTTTACACTTTTTGGGTGTAATATGTATACACATACAAAACACACTCAACATACATACTTTTATGCAATCATACAAACAATCCAATACATACATGCTATTATGTTATACTTGATTCGTTATCTGGGGTTATTCTTTTTGTGATAAACTTGTCATTAACTTCGTACGAGCCTACCCTTAACATGTATAGCGCTATAGGAGTAACGCACCGCCCGTGTTCGTGAGGTCATGTTAAGTCATTCATTCATTCATACTTGCGTAAACTTTGGATTGACTTGCTTGTTCACATGCCAGTTTA
Source organism: Helianthus tuberosus (assembly GCA_030545235.1). NCBI lineage: Eukaryota > Viridiplantae > Streptophyta > Magnoliopsida > Asterales > Asteraceae > Helianthus > Helianthus tuberosus. The sequence continues at coordinate 65,728,369 of CM060377.1, read as the reverse complement.
TACGTTAATCTTGATAACTAAGTTTGCTATGTGGATTGTTTAAACTCTTTCTATTATATGCTAGTACTCAAAACTTGTATACTCGCCAATACTTTTTGTATTGAACTATACTTTAATACATGTTGCAGGATTATGATAATGACGATGATGCACAATACTTAGTAGGATGCCTAGAACCACACCAAAATTCAATTCGTGTTTATTAGTTTAGTCATTCGATAATTGTAGTAAATTGTTTCGTTTCAAATTTGTTGTATTTCAATTTCATACAATGAACTTGTTATTAGCAATGAAATGAAAACTATTTATTTAAACACTTGTCACATTTAGTGTTATGAAGTCTTGAGCAATCTTGTTTGTCTCACTCCGATGTTTCCGCCATCGGTTAGAGTGTGACACCTGTAATCTTGAACACTAAAGTCCTAGAAATAGCAATAGCAAATGGATTTTTCATTCACTACATCCAAGTCATTAGTAAATTCAACAATAAGCTATACCATATTTAACAACAACCCATGGCGTTTTCTGAGTTTTATTAAATCATGGAGTTTATGATTTAATGATGTGTATGGAGGATTTTAGTAACATAAACACATGCAAACAACAAACTATTGCATTTTCCGAGTTTTATGAAATGTACATACATGACATAACCATATCCTGTGTATATGTAAGTTGAAACTTTGTTCTCCTGAGTTTCTCTTCTAGCATTTATAGTTACCACCTTGTTGACATAAGGTGCCAAGCACGCCCTTGATAGTTTTGATATTCTTTTTTCATCATCTTCCTCATTCCTTTCATCACTATAATCTATACTCTCTCCCTCTCCCCCACTTGTTTCTTTTCTTTCTGATCTCAGAATTGTGTTTTCTAGTAGCGTTCTTTCAATTTCTGGGGTCATATTTTCTATCTCTTCTACTTCTCCCTCCGCCTTCTCTGACGTTTTGTAAGATGATGTTTGTGGGTGTTAGTAGTTCAAATTAGGGGGTTTTCACCCTCCGCCTTCTCTGACGTTTTGTAAGATGACGTTTTCCAAAGTTAGGGGGTTTTCACCTTCTGCTTTTTTTCTTCTTCAAATCTATTCATTAGATTATTCACACCCTTTTAACCTTCTACAGTTGGGTCATTTTCACCTTTTGGCTCAATTGGTGTCCTGTCATACATTGCAGCATATTGTTCACACCTTTTTGTTACAATTCCTTATTCTGTGTTTTTCCAAATATTCCATGAAAGCATCACTAAATTGTGTCCCAGTCTCAGGCATTTGGATTTCTTGTGGCATTTTATCAAATGCAGCCACAGTTATGTTATCCAACTCATTCATGAAAGATTCACTGTATTGTGTTTATGTTGGTTGTATGACAGGCTATTGAATCTTATTTTGGATGTCCATTGGCTATGATCAAACACAATAATTTTTTGAAGGTTTTCAGCAAGTTGTAAGTGCCTATTCAAAGATTAACCATTTCCCTCACCATCCTATGGTAATCAACATCCTTTTTCAAGTAAGCCATCCTTTGTAGATCTTCTATTGGTAGTTCCAAAACCTCATTCACATTCCTTTTTAATGTTCTTTCACCATCATACCTTACAATATCATATTGTAGCCTTTTTTTTTATCATATTCCATTTTTCCATTTCATTACCATCCACATCATCATCTATGGCGTTTTCATCATCCCTAAAATAATTTACAGTCTTCATCTCCACCTTCACCTTCAATACCAACCTCACTCTCACCTTCACCTTTTCCTTCATCTCCACCTTCACCTTCAACCTAGTTTCACCTTTTTCTTTCAGCTCCACCTTCACCTTCATCTCCACTCTCACCCTCCCCTTTTTCTTTATCCCCACCTTCATTTTCAACACCAGCCTCACCCTAATCTTTTCATTCACCTTCACCTTCATTCATTGCGGGTCACCATCAACCTCACTTTATCCTTCACCTTCACTTTCTCCTTCATCAGCAATGGGCTTGTTACCCATGGAGTTTTCACTCCTTTGTGTTTCAACTACATATTTTTTTGTGTCTGCATTTTCTTTTCTTTTGCTCATCATATTCTTTGCCTAAACTTTCCACATCCATGGCCTCTATACTACATGGGTTCCCACTTAGTGTCTCAGCATGTGTGTCATTTTCATCTCCGTGCTTTGACATCTTTTTTAACAAGGTTAGTGATGTGTGTAAAATGCAACATATAAATTACATCAAATGAGGCATAAAAATAACCTTTTTTAGTACTAATGTTGGAAAAAGTGTGCTTTTGTCTTCCTTTTGTATTTTCAGGACCAAATGAGCTTAAATAAACAAAAGGAACAAATATGCAGCAAAATCTAACATAAATACAAAGAAAAGGAATAAACGTGGCATGCCCGACCCATCGACAGCATCTTCCCAAGCAAAAACAAGGAACAGAAGGCTGACCATGACCTTGTGCCTAGCGGACACGGGGGCGTGGCCAGGTGTCTGTAGCAAATGACAGAGTTATAGAAGCTTCTATTCCCAGCACACGGGCTTTCCCAGCTCAACACGGGCCATGGTCAACGCTAAGATTCGCAGAATCTTGATAGTACAGATACGCTTCTACACACGGGGTCGTGCCCAGCGAACACGGGGGCGTGTGGAGTCGAATACAGACAATTGAACAATTAATGAAGAAAGAGAAAGTGGATGACCACGGGGCCGTGTCCAGCGGACACGGGGCTGTGTCCTGGCTTCTATACAGGCTATAAATAAGGGTGCTTGGTTCACTTCAAAAGCATCCCTTGGCAAACCACCTCTCTCCCACTTCACCACCACTCCACCACCACTACAACACCCACATCCACCACCATCATCCATCATCCACCTTAGAGTGTGTGTAGTAGTCTTGGGATCCAAGATTGATAGTAAGAGTTCTTGACAATCAAAGGCCATGTTTGCCTAAGTCTCTTACATCACTTGGTGAAGACAAGCATTTAATGTAGTACTTTTGATTTTTAATCTTTTCGCACTTTTTATTTGGTTTTGTATTAATGACTTTAACAACTAGTTTCTTATGTTGAAGGTGAAACTTCCTTATCATTTGTCCGTGGTGTCTTGGCATTATTTTATTGTCTATATAAAATAAAAGATTTTCACCATTCATATCTCTACGGTCTATATAGAGATATGTTGGCTACCTGGTCGGGGGTTAAGGGAATGGTTTGGTAAGGTTCTTGCCTTGTTCCAGTGTATACATCCTGCAAGGACCTGGGTCAAGCTTACTAGGACCTCCTTTAATACTAACTGGTATTGGATGGCGGGGGTGCGAATGGTTGATCCCCTCATATGTAAACTACTATTAATACATTAACCCGACTACTTGGGATTGTATCCCTGCTGACTCAAACCACTTAGCCGAGGGTAATGTCGCCTTCAAAAGAAGGGCCTACCACTTTACGCATGAATAACCTAATTAATTATCTTTCAATATTCCGACCATTTGGGATTGTATCCTTGCTGACTCAAACCACTGGGTTGAGGGTAACATCACCTTCAAAAGAGGGGCCTACTACTATAACTAAGATAATCTCTTAAAAAGTGCAAAAGTGCAGAAATCATCAAAGGTTACATTAAAGGCGATTCGGATCCAAGTGATTCATCTTGTCTATCTGTTTTATTTTATTTTTATTTTTCAGCATTTATAGTTTTTATTTTCATGTTTAAAACTTTTTTAAAAATTTTTGATTTGATTAGGCATTGAGGATAAACCGGTACTAAAAGCTCTTGTGTCCTTGGACGACCTCGGTATCTTACCAACGCTATACTACGCTCACGATGGGTGCACTAACCCATATTTGTGTTTAGTATTTGTAGAATATCGTGTTTTATAAATTTAAAACTTGACTAATGTGTTAAAAAGGGCTTAAAATATAAACAAAAATATATAACGCTACACACGCCTCAAGTTTTTGGCGCCGTTGCCGGGGACACAAGGATTTTAAGAAAGTTAGGAATCAACGGCCTAATCGTTTTTCTTATTTTTCTATTTTTTTAGGATTTTTCTAGATTTTCCAACTTCTGCAGAGCTCAGCACGGGGCAGTGCCCGTTGAACACGCCCCCGTGCCCAATCTTTGGTACTGGCAATCTTGTTTTAAGTCAGACAGTAGCTGAACACGGAGCCGTGCCCACTGAACACGCCCCCGTGCCCAAGTTTCAGTTACTGAAAACAGAACCGTAAGATCCCGACGGTTGGTAATTTCTGGCATAAACATGAGTGATACTGATCATTTTTACTTTCGCTCCTCTTATGGTGCATGGTGTCAAATATGTGGTGGATCTCATGAAGATTTAAAATGTTATTTTTTAGATTACATTCCCCACTATATAGACCCATTGTTTTACTGTAACCTTAAGATGGGCGAAAGTAAAAATAATCCCTATCTCTCCCTCGAATGCTCTCAATCATCTCTTCTAGATGATATGATTCTCGAAGAATTATTTCAAATGGAAGAAGTAATTCTCCAATTGATAAGAGAACTTGAGATGGAAATAACTAATTCATCTCAAGATGACGATCAAGTAAAATTATTGAGATCACATTCGGAGTATAACAACATCGTTGCTCCTGAAAGCACCTCCAACTCTTGTAAGGACTTGAGCGATCGTCACCCTGTGTCGATTGTGCTGTGAAGGACTCCCCATCGGTCTCTGCCGATGCATACATAGACCTGAGCGATTCGACATATACCTTCTTTAACGAGAGCCCTAATAAGGAAAATAAAGGTTGGTCTCGCCCACCAATATTTAGCTTAGGATTCACCCTTTCCGATAACCTCTTGCGTTCTTGTCTAAAACTAGGGCAATTAAGGTACCTTAGGCACTTCGGTGTTGTTCCGACTAGTAAGGAACCACCCGATCCGGAAAAATTCCTTAAAATAAGACATAACTTAATAAAAACCTCTAGGCACGGGGCCGTGTCCAGGTCAACACACCCCCGTGCCCACCTGAAGATTCTTGTCTGACTTTAGGTCAGAATACGGACAAAAAGTGTCAGAATCTTGTTTGCACACGGGGCCGTGTCCAGCCGACACGGGGCCGTGTCTAGCGTGCTGTCGTTTTCTATAAATGCAGCAAGATTCCTACACACTTGGACTCATTCCAAAGACAAAGATCTGGTGGGATCTTCACATATACCCTACAAGGTATATTCTAAAGAAGGTTCTCAACAACCCTCTTGTCTTTACTACTTTTGTCTATTGCCTTCTTCTTCATTCTCTCCTCAAAACCTCCAATAAAACTTGAAATCTTCATTATTTCAAGCTTTATTATTATGATTGTTAGGTTTTTATTCAAGGAATATTATCAAATATAAGTTTTACAACACCGTTTTAAGTTATTTCTGCTTAAAAATGCTTCAAAAGACAGAAAAATAATTTAAAGCTATAAGATTCCTTGTTTCAAAAATCTGTAGAGAGGTGGCCACGGGGCCGTGGCCGGAGTACTGTTTCATTGATTTGAAATTTTTTCGGCTTGTTTTCTTAGAATGTCGAGCAGAAATAGCGGAACATCTTCAGCCCACTCAAGGAACGACCGATGAGGAAGAAGATCAACAGTGGAAGACTCTCTAGTCAACTACGTGTATGCCTTGAGAGAAGCCATTGATGAAATGACAGGAGTAGAGGAAGCTTTGGTTGACCTTATAAATCACTTGACGGTGGGATTAGAGGGGTGCCTTTGAGAAGTCAACCTTTTGCACCAAAGGTTGAATATTCTTGCCTCTCCTCCCATGGTGCCAATCATTGCACAAAGGGAGTGGAATGTTGTACCGGAGGTCATTATTCCGGCCGAATGGTATATCATACCCCCGGAAGCCCCTCGAGACATATTACACGGGGTCCCGATTGTCGTCGCACCTCCTCCACAAGACGTTGTGGAGAATGAGCCCGCCTTCTTCCTCCCTAGGGAGATAGAGGAATGGCTCAACGACATCTAAAGAGACATCCCTCGGTTTCGAGTTCTACAACACCCTTAAGTATCGGGAAGCTATTTCCGGGTTTTTGACATTTCTACAATAAGGGTAGAACTCCTTAGAATGATTTCATGCGTTACTTGACCTATCTATCATAGGAACTTGTAGTTTTTCATTTCCAGCTTTATTTTCATTTTCTAGGATCCTTTGTAATTGTTATTTTTAATGAATGATGGTTTTTAAGTAATAAATGATGTTTGGATGGTAAAACACACTCGAAATGGTGGAGGTTACTAAGGGAAATTTAAACCCACACCCCATGCACAAAAACAGAGCCTCCCGACATTTTTTCTTCATTACAGCAAGTTTAGCACGGGGCCGTGCTCAGCCCAACACGCCCCCGTGCCCAAGGATCTGCAGAAAACGCCGAGTTCAGGTAACTGGACACGGGGTCGTGCTCATTGAACACGCCCCCGTGCCCAGCCTTCTGTTAATTATGATACTGGCGATCTGAATACGGGGCCGTGCCCAGACCAACACGGGCCCATGCCCAGATGCCCAGTAACATAAATTTTGTTTTTAAACACCTTTTTACACATTCAATCAACCTAAAAACTTATTTTTGGGACACATTGAGGACAACGTGTAATTTAAGTGTGGGGGGGGGGGATGCTAAAACCTTGAATTTTGCAAGTTCTAATAACAAGCCTTACATAAAACTCTATTGGAACCGCTAATCACCCCAAATTTTTTCAAAAACTTTTCATTTTTTTTTTACTTTTCTTGGTTTAAGTTTGGAATAACAAGTTCTAAAAAGGTTATATTTTTACAAATTTACAACCGATAGCGTCGTGATAAAAAGAACCAACATAAGAAAATTATGAAACGACATGACAAATCTAATTAAAATTTGATTATATATACTTGATCACATTATAAACCAATTCCTACAAAAAGTGAGTTTTGAGCCTTTATTTAGCATACAAGCATACATCTTTAAACTAAATGCTCATTTTTCGTTTCTTGTGTGAATAGCCGCTTGGTTCTTACGACTCTAGAACTTGCCACGACGATACATTCCCGGTCCTTACCAACTTAAACCCAAGTAAGTAAATGATGGAGGCATTAGGACTAACCCATTTTCTTTTCAACGCCATTATCTTTCATTTTCTTTTCACCTACCAAAAATCCCCCTAGTTAACCCCTTTGAGCCTAAACCTTTTCATTTCTAAACCCACAAAACAACCACCCTTTACCCACCAAACCCTTTTTCATTTTAACCCTTTATTTTAGTAAAAAGCTCGGTTTTCTTGTGACTTTCCTTATAAAAAAAGTATAGTAATAAACAAACAAGTTCCTCAAAGAAACTTTGTTTGAAAGTGCTTAGTTTGAATAAAAGCCACAAAAACAAAAAGTTTTACGACGATCGACGCTTTTTACGCTTTTAGCCCTTTTTACTAACCACTAACCCAAAACCACCTACCTTTAACCCAAGCCTAACCCTTCCCCAAGTCCTCTTGATATTTACAAAGGTTTATAGTTAAAAAGGAGGAGGACTGATTGCTTGGCAAGCATATGGTAGAAGTAAGTTCCATGTCGGTCTCGAGTGTTTCATAAAAATACACCTTCGGCCGAGTGTTGAGTGATCTCCCATGAGATATGTGAACTTGTATAAATGGAATTTTAAAGAGGCATGTTATGCCCAAATAAGTAATTTCCTTTATGAAATGTTCTAAATAAATCATAACGAATAGGATTGTAAATAGCATAAAAATAAAACCCAATAAAGATCTTGGATTCCCGACACTCAAGAGAAGCCCAAACTTTTCTTCTACCCATTCCATTTGGGTGTGTAAGCCACAAAATAAAGAGTTTTGCTTGAGGACAAGCAAAGATTCAAGTATGGGGGTATTTGATGTGTGTAAAATGCAACATATAAATTACATAAAATGAGGCATAAAACTAACCCTTTTTTAGTACTAATGTTGGAAAAAGTGTGCTTTTGTCTTCCTTTTGTATTTTCAGGACCAAATGAGCTTAAATGAACAAAAGGAACAAATATGCGGCAAAATCTAACATAAATACAAAGAAAAGGAATAAACGTGGCATGCCCGACCCCTCGACAGCATCTTCCCAAGAAAAAACAAGGAACAGAAGGCTGACCACGGCCCCGTGCCCAGTGGACACGGGGGCGTGGCCAGGAGTCTGCAAAAAATGACAAAGTTATAGAAGCTTCTATTCCCAGCACGGGGCATGCCCAGCTCAACACGGGCCATGGTCAACGCTAAGATTCACAGAATCTTGCATATCTTGATAGTATAGATACGCTTCTGCACACGGGGTCATGCCCAGCGAACACGGGGGCGTGTGGAGCCGAATTCAGACAATTGAAATTAATGAAGAAAAAGAAAGTGGATGGCCACGGAGCCGTGTCCGGACTTCTGTACAGGCTATAAATAGGGGTGTTTGGTTCACTTCAAAGGCATCTCTTGGCAAACCACCTCTCTCCCACTTCACAACCACTCCACCACCACTATAACACCCACATCCACCACCATCATCCACCTTAGAGTGTGTGTAGTAGTCTCGGGATACAAGATTGATAGTAAGAGTTCTTGACAATCAAAGGCCATGTTTGCCTAAGTCTCTTACATCACTTGGTGAAGACAAGCATTTAATGTAATACTTTTGATTTTTAATCTTTTTGCACTTTTTATTTGGTTTTGTATTAATGACTTTAATAACTAGTTTCTTATGTTGAAGGTGAAACTTCCTTATCATTTGTCTGTGGTGTCTTGGCATTATTTTACTGTCTATATAAAATAAAAGATTTTCACCATTCATATCTCTACGATCTATATAGAGATATGTTGGCTACCTGGTCGGGGGTTAAGGGATGGTTTGGTAAGGTTCTTGCCTTGTTCAGTGTATAGATCCTGCAAGGACCTGGGTCAAGCTTACTAGGACCTCCTTCAATACCCACTGGTATTGGATGGCGGGGGTTGTGAATGGCTTGATCCCCTCATATGTAAACTACTATTAATACATTAACCTGGCTACTTGGAATTGTATCCCTGCTGACTCAAACCACTGGGTTGAGGGTAACGTCGCCTTCAAAAGTGGGGCCTACTACTATAACTAAGATAATCTCTTAAAAAGTGCAAAAGTGCGGAAATTATCAAAGGTTACATTAAAGGCTAGTCGGATCCAAGTGATTCATCTTATCTATCTGTTTTGATTTATTTTTATTTTTCAGCATTTTTAGTTTTTATTTTCATGTTTAAAACTTTTTCTAAAATTTTTGATTTGATTAGACGTTGAGGATAAACCGGTACTAAAAGCTCGTGTGTCCTTGGACGACCTCGGTATCTTACCAACGCTATACTACGCTCACAATGGGTGCACTTGCCCATATGTGTGTTTAGTCTTAGTAGAATATCGTGTTTTATAAATTTAAAACTTGACTAATGTGTTAAAAAGGGCTTAAAATATAAACAAAAATATATAACGTTACACACGCATCAGTTAGACATTGTGATGTCTTAATATGCACTAGTAGGCTGTTTGGATATTCTATTTTTGATTGCTCTACCAAAGTTTTCATCCTGGCAAAACATTCTTCCAACTCCTTGTAGGCACAATCCAACTTGTCAGCCATCACCTGCATAATGAAAAAAGTTAAATAAACATGGCGTTATTTATTTATTTTTTCTTTTAGTTTGAATAATTTCATTTGATACTTTACCTCCTTAACCTTTTCCATGGCGTTTTTAATCACACCACTTTCTTCATGTTTGTCACCAACCTCTTCTTCACCATATTGTGTTGCAACTGTATATATGACATGATTTCTTGATGTAGACACTTCATATAGCATGTTTTGTCTATCTAGATCTTCTTCACAAACCCTTCTTTAATAAGATTCTTCCTCATCACCCCTCATTGCCATGGCGTGATGCACATCAAAGTCATGATCAATAGGATTTTGATTAAGAAGTTCATGATCAACATCATTATCATCATCATTCTCATTCATAACATCAATATCATCATTATCGTCATCATCCGCAACATCATCACCATCACCATCATCATCTTCATTTTCAAAAACCATGGTGTTTTAATGAGCAACAAGTTCAAATTCAGTCTTTTTACCCTTGTTAGTAGTAGGTTTGTTTTTAGCCTCACAATGGTGTTTGGTTGTTCTCCCTCGAGCCTTTTAAGCAAAGCATTCTCAAACATTTGTAGACGTTTCTTTGATACCCATTCAATTGGGTAACCTTGTTTCCTTTCCAACTATCTAATCTTGTAAGTATCATTCACCAATGCCAGCTACATCAAAGCAAGTTAATTTTAGTTTTGTTGATATACTTACGAAATTATGTTAATGAAATTAGTTTATACCGCTAGTACGAGCAAAGTTCCAGTGAAATGCATTTTTGGACCCCGTAAAGCTTTAGCTTGTTGTTAGCAATTGATCAAGTAATCACACCACTTGAATTGGTTTATTTAAATATTCGGTTTAACATTGTGTAAAAATGTTTGGCTAATAGCAGAGTTATCACTTGCAAATCCAATAGTGAAAAATGCAACCAAAATATTTAGTTTGAAATTCCTCCCATAGTCTTGCATCATAGGAAGGATGTCGTCAAAGATGTATTCACAAAGGATCTTTTAATCCATTCTGTTATTTTAAATTGACTCCTCCACTCAGCAACTATTTCGTCCTTCCCTGTTGACCTTTTCATCTTCACTTCCACCTTCCCATTTCGTACACTCATTAATGATTGGACTAAATCTGGGTGATATGAGTCAGATGGGTTTCCAACATTTAAATTGTTTGTTCGCTCATTGTAATTTTCCACTAGCCAGTAGTCAAGCATTGTTGGGATCATGTCTATTTTCATATTCAGTGCAACACCAAAACCTATGCCCTGGACTGCTTCTATTTGTTTAGCATTAAAGGTTCTAAACCAGGCTGTCAAGTTTGACGAGGCTACTCTTGATTTGACCCTAACACCATTGAACTGATAAAAATGTTCTTGGTGTTCTTTTGTTTGCTTTGCTGCCTTGTTTTCAACTTGCTGGCTAGAAGTCTTCCTCTTCTTCTTGTTTTCAAATCCTTCAATGTGTGCCTCAATTCTGACTTTTAAACTTTCTTTCCTTGTTTTCTTAACCCCCAAGGCCCTTATAAAATCAAAATCATGGCATTTTTAGTGTTTTCATTTTTTTATATGTATAAATTAAATGTTTTTGTTTTCTATATGTATAAATTAAAACCATGCACCATTTAGCAAATTCATGGCGTCGTATACGTGTATACATTCAAAGGCTACAATTTATCGCGTTTTCATTAACATTTTACAATTAATACCACATTCAAACGTTACAGTTCACCAGACACAAAAAGTTATGAACATTTTTGTAAAGACCTGCAAAAATGCCCCAAAATGACCCGTAAGTGAAAACCCGGACCCCTGAAACCCTAATGTGCATGAAAAACCAAGAAAACAAGAATTCTGAGTTTCAGGCGGCCCGCGTAAAATGTAAGCTTAGGCTTACGCGGGCCGCGTCAACTTAAAGTTGACCAGATAAGCATTTCGGGCCACATGTCGCACACGTGGCAACCCTACTCGTGACACACCAACCCTACACATAGGATAGGGGTCCTTGCGGGCCGCGTAAAAGCCATATTAAGGCTTACGCGGGCCGCGTAAAACTCAAAATGTTGCTATAAGTAGCTGGTGCATGGGACTTGCTTCTGTGCTCGAAAATCTCAATAAAAAACGAAAGAAACTGCTCAAATTCGAATTTCCAAGTAGCGAGGCGCTGCTACGAATACAGGGTATTAACTCGATCACTGCTACGATGTAATGTCCGATTGATTGAAACCGATCCGATGGATGTTTAAGTGCTGCCCAAATCAGGGCTATACTTTGTCATTCATCGTGAAGGTTTTGATTTCGTGAAGTTTATCGTAAATGTTGTATTAAGTTTCTGACCTAATTTCGTATGCATGTCATATTAACTAGGTTACACGGCTAAATCAGTAGGCTAAACTCTGCCCGTCTAAACTTGCAATGTGAGTCATTCTCTTTTTATCAACTATTTTAATCAATTCTCAAAGTGTTTTCAAAAGTTATAATTATAGGGAGTAAGTCGTGGTTATCTTGAATAACTGGCTAGTGGGGTATTATGCACATTACTAATCTCTCACGGTTAGGTTAACAAACCTAACAATGATAATCATCACTACTTGGGTGAAAGGACCCAATAGTGGTATGACCATCGTCACCAGGGTGTGACACGACGCCAGATAAAAATAAGATAGTAGCCATTGTAATCGCTCTTATGCTGTAACTTATAACTATAGTGTCATTTTATATAACTTGAGTGACTCGCCAGTATTTCCCCGCTGATAAAAATTTTTTTAAACATGTTTCAGGTGACCTACTGTGAATCAAGGAAAAGTGATACGGAGCACTAATAAAGCTTGAAGTGATGGCTCAGTTAAATAAATAAACATGTTTTGTAAAATAGGGAATTTCCTCATGAAATTCCTCTATTGTAAATTACGGGGTTTATCCCAAATTATGAAATAAAATAATTGGGCAGTTTAAAGTTTTAAAAGATCCTGTTAAACTTCCGCTGTCAACTCAAATAATAAATACCACGGGTTTTTTCTGTCCCGCGACTCCTGGACCGAGTAACACCAGGATGGGGGCCGTGACAGAAAAAGGTGGTATCAGAGCCACTGATTTAAGCCAATTAAGTATTTAGAAATACTTAATTTCTCAATTTACCACTCTGTGATTCTGTTAAATTTAATTTGCAATATATAACTTTCTAATTAGGATTTTGTGTTTCCTCTCTATATCTGCTAAACAACATGAATGAGTTGTCTGTAGCTCTTCAGAATCTCACTATCTATCCTGCTGACGTAGAAGTTTCCAGAGACTTTTCCGATTATCTGGCCGACACTGAAGAACCTATGGAATTCCAGGCTCAAGCCCAGGAGAAACCCAAGATGAAGAAAAGAAGGAGAATTATAGGTTGGAGACGCGCAAGAAGGAAGAAGCCAGGTGCCCAGCGGATTAAAAAGACTGAGGAACCAAAAGACAAAGGCAAAGGAAAGGAGATTGGGGAAAGTTCAGGACAAGCCCAGAAAATGCCACCATGGGAAGAACTGGATCGCAAACTGGCAAATTGTGACCTCATTGGACCTGCCAATGAAGACCTCTTCAATTACCCCGCTGAATCACAACTTCCAGTTAACTTAGCACCTGCTATCCCAGATCCTATAGTCAACCACCAACTACTACCCGGATAGCTGGAGGAATGGTGGACAAGTGATTGGCAATTTCAGAACCTTTTGAATAACCCTAATACCTTTTTCCCCCAGTTTGACCCTGAGCCTGCACCAAACCCGCCTATGAGCACTAAGAACTTGGCTGAACTCCGCCACTATGGCGAGGAGCTGGTGGACGCAGGAAATAGAATCCGAGAAGTGGGGGAGAGGATATCATGGAAATACGACGAGAGGGAACGTCGTTTCTGAAGTGCCAGCTGACAGGGATCGTATGTGGTTGTGTGGTTACGTGTTTAATAATAAATAATAATAAATATTAATAAAAATATAATCATATAAAATAACTTAAAAATAAAACTTTTGTGAAATAACGGGTGTGTATGGATGCATACTAATATATAAAAAGATCAACGTCGCAAAGTCGACAATTTTGGCTATACGTGTTAACATGACTATGTGTGATTTTTTTATTGTGACTAATTATTATTTATTTTCTTTTGTGCCAATAAATTATACATTTAAATATTGAAAATTATCAGATGGAAACAGTCGTCAATGAGCCAGATAATGAAGTTAACCAATCTGAGCAAAACAATGAGGATCGCTTTCTTAATAGGCAAGATATAGAAAACATTGTTGCTTAAGGGATAGCCAATGCTATTCCAGCAATCCTTGCTGCTCCCCGAAATCCAGTTGAACCTCAACCAATTATTCCCAGCAAACGTACTCGCGACGACAATTTCAGTAATAGTGTAAATGGAGGCGGCAACAATAATAATAATGATAATGATGGGATACAAGCCCCATTTCTTAAGAGAATGAAAGCTGCAATGCCTGGTTGCACTTACAAGGAATTTCTTGCTTGTAAACCAGTTGAATTTGTAGGCAATGAAGGGGCAACTGCTGCACTACGTTGGTTAGAGAAAACCGAAGCAGTAATTAAAAGAGTTAACTGCCATTTTCGTCCCTGTGGTTTGGTCACTTTGGCCATTTCAGTCCATTTTTCAAAAATGCGCTATTTTCGTCCCCCACGTTCTGGAAAGGTGCCATTTCAGTCCAAAACTCATAACCCAGTTAAGTCAGTTAGTAAATAAGGACTGATTGTGTAAATTTGTAACATAAAGGACCATTTAAGTAAATATTAAACACCACCACCACTAGCCCTGCCACCACCACCACTCCGCTGCCACCACCACCGCCACCACAGCCCTGCCACCACCACCACTCCGCTGCCACCACCACCACCACTGCCACCACAACCCTGCCACCACCACCACTCCGTTGCCACCACCACCACCGCCACCGCCACCACAGCCCTGCCACCACCACCACAGCCCTGCCACCACAGCCCTGTGACCACCACCACAGCCCTGCCACCACCGCCACCACAGCCCTGCCACCACCACCACTCCGCTGCCACCACCACTCTCACAGATCGTAAACAACTCCCCACGCTTTGTAATTATTCAATAAGCATGCCCGACACCACGTGAAATCGGAGTTTTTATAAAAAATTCAAAGTGGAATTAATCCACAGAAGTTTTTCGATTAAGTGTCAAATTGTTGTGTTATTTAGAGTCCCTGAACCCATACGAAACTCTCACACCCTTCAAAATCCTTTACCCCTTCGAAAATACCCTCTGTTCATCGTCTGCAAGTCTCGCCGGAATACCCGTCGCCGGAGACTGTCGCCACGCCGTTGCACGCGATACCGGATCGGTTTTAATCACGCAATCGGTATGTTTATACTTATAGAGCGGAGTGGTGGTGGTGGTGGCAGTGCTGTGGTGGCGGTGGTGGTGGTGGTGGTGGCAGCGGAGTGGTGGTGGTGGCAGGGCTGTGGTGGCGGTGGTGGCGGTGGTGGTGGCAGCGGAGTGGTGGTGGTGGCAGGGCTAGTGGTGGTGGTGTTTAATATTTACTTAAATGGTCCTTTATGTTACAAATTTACACAGTCAGTCCTTATTTACTAACTGACTTAACTGGGTTATGATTTTTGGACTGAAATGGCACCTTTCCAGAACGTGGGGGACGAAAATGGCGCATTTTTGAAAAATGGACTGAAATGGCCAAAGTGACCAAACCACAGGGACGAAAATGGCAGTTAACTCTAATTAAAATAAGTAAATGTGCCGAGGAAGACAAGGTCATGTACGCGTCGCATCTTTTTAAAGAAGGGGCACTCAAATGGTGGAACACCGTACTACAAGCTAAGGGAAGTGATGTGGCGTATGCCATGAATTGGACAGAATTTAAGAGTCTTGTAGAAAGAAAATTATGTTCCGAATATGAAAAGGAACAAATGACAAATAAGTTCCTGAACCACCGGATGGTGGATGTAGACTGTCGAGGATATACTTCGACATTCTTCGAATATGCTAGAGTTGTACCAACCCTGGCTTCGCCAGAACCGGTACTTATTTCTCGCTATATTTGGGGTTTAATTGGCGAAATCCGTGATATCGTTAAAGCTGCGAGACCTCGCACAATTGACGATGCAGTGGAATTAGCCAACACTTTGACAGACAGACTGGTACGTACGCGAGAAGAAAATAGGAAGAAGGAAGTGGCCCAAAAGATTACCCAAGGATTCCGTGTGGGTAATTATAGTAACTTCAAGAAAAAGGGAACCAGGCAATCTTCCACTGCTCCATTTTGCAGTACCTGTAAAAGAAAGCATTTTGGAAGATGCAAAGGGTATTGCAATTTCTGCAAAATTTCAGGGCATCAAGAAGAAGACTGCAGAAGGAAGAAATCCACAATTTGCTTTAACTATGGAGAAGCTGGACATTTTAGACTAGACTACCCTAAACTGGTCAAACCAGCTGACAACAAAGCCAAACCTGCAGAAGGAACTACCAAGAAAAACGCAAGAGCCTTCCAGTTGACTACCCAGGAAGCAGAGCTAATCCCAGATGTAATAGCTGGTACGTTCCTAGTTCACGACGTTTATGCAAAAGTATTATTTGACTCGGGTGCAAACCAAAGTTTTATAAATACTTCATTCTGCCAAGCTCTTAACCTACCCTTAACCAATCTTAGACAAATTTTTATGGTAGAAACCGCAGATGGTAATTCTGTTCACATAGATAAGGTTTTGCAAAAAGGAAAGATAGAACTCGTAGGCCATAAATTTTCTGCAAACCTGTTACCTATGAATTTAGCTGGATTCGATGTTGTGTTAGGAATGGATTGGTTAGTAGCCAACCATGCTCGAATCCTCTGTGATAAGAATTCCATAGAAATTCATACACCTACAGGAGAAATAGTGGTGATTACAGGAGACAAGCCACGTAAGCCACTAAAATTCATTTCAGTAATGAAAATGGCCAGTTATTCAAGAAAACAAGGAATAGTGTATATGATTTCGGTAATCATTAACACTAAGGGTAAGGAACTTAAGGAAATTCCAGTAGTATCATAATACCCGGAGGTATTCCCAGAATAACTACCTGGATTACCACCCGATAGGGAAGTAGAATTTAGAATTCATCTAATTCCTGGAACTACACCGATAGCTAAGGCACCTTATCGGTTAGCACCCACAGAAATGCTAGAATTGAAAAAGCAGTTAGATGAATTGCTTAGTAAAGGATTTATACAACCTAGTTCATCCCCTTGGGGAGCACCCGTGTTGTTTGTAAAAAAGAATGATGGTTCAATGCGAATGTGTATCGATTATAGGGAATTGAATAAGATTACAATTTAGAATTGATACCCATTACCTAGGATTGATGATCTTTTCAATCAACTTCAGAGAGCTAGATATTTTTATAAAATAGATTTACGCTCCGGATACCATTAGTTGAAAGTACAAGAAGAAGACATACCTAAAACTGCTTTTACAACTAGGTATGGTCATTACGAGTTTACAGTCATGCCCTTTGGATTAACAAATGCTCCTGCAACATTTATGGACATGATGAATAGGATCTGTAAACCGTATTTAGATAAATTTGTAATTGTCTTTATCGACGATATACTTATTTATTCCAAAAGTCAGGACGAGCATTGTGAGCATCTACTAGCACTCTTAACTTTGTTAAGAAAAGAGAAGCTTTATGCCAAATTCTCGAAGTGTGAATTTTGGCTACAAGAGGTACAATTTTTAGGACACATGGTGAATCACAAAGGTATTCACGTAGATCCCTCCAAAATAGAAGCAATCACCAAGTGGAAGGTCCAGCAATCAGCTATGGAAATTAGAAATTTTCTAGGGTTAGCCGGATACTATAGACGGTTTATTAAGGATTTTTCCAAAATAGCTGTACCATTAACTAAGCTAACCTGTAAAGCAGGAAAGTTTGAATGGGGACCTAGACAAGAAGAGGCTTTTAAGATTTTAAAGCAAAGGTTAACAAACGCCCCAATTCTTGCTTTACCAGAAGGGACAGAAGATTTTGAAGTTTATTGTGATGCTTCTAAACTAGGATTAGGATGTGTGCTGATGCAAAGCAAGAAGGTAATTGCGTATGCCTCAAGGCAATTGAAAAAAGCACGAGGAAAATTATACGACTCATGACTTGGAATTAGGAGCCATAATTTTTGCCCTTAAAATTTGGAGACATTATCTGTACGGAAGTAGGTTTACTGTCTATACAGATCATAAGAGTTTAAGATACATATTTGGGCAAAAGGAATTAAACATGAGGCAAAGAAGATGGATGGAAATTCTAAGTGACTACGACTGTGATATTTAATATCACGAAGGAAAGGAAAATCTAGTAGCAGATGCCCTAAGTCGAAAGTATCATGAAAAGCAAAAGCGAGTTCGTGCTCTTAGATTAAGTTTACAATTAGACTTAATGGAACAACTGAAGAATGTTCAAGAAACAACAATCAAGGATGATGCTGAAGGAATGAAGGGACGGATAAAGAAATTAGAACAAGGGATTGATGGAATTTGGAGATTCCACAAGAAAAGGATTTGGGTACCTAAGCAAGGAGACTTAAGAAATAAAATTTTAGAGGAGGCCCATAAATCTAGATATACCATGCATCCTAGTAATAATAAGATGTACCAAGATTTAAGAAATAATTCCTGGTGGATCGGTATGAAAAAGGACATAGCTAGATACGTTTCTAAATGCCTAACTTGTTCGCAAGTTAAGGCAGAACACCAGAAACCCTCAGGTCTACTACAACAATTAGAAATGCCCGTATGGAAATGGGAACTAATAACCATGGATTTTGTTACTAAGTTACCCAAGACCAGAAAAGGTAATGATGCGATTTGGGTAATTGTGGATCGATTAACTAAATCAGCTCATTTTCTACCCATGAAAGAAACCTTTAGCATGGAAAGGTTAGCAAAGTTGTATGTAGACGAAGTAGTATCTTTACATGGAGTTCCACTCTCCATTGTATCGGATAGGGATAGTCGCTTCACTTCACATTTCTGGACAAGTTTCCAAGAAGCCATGGGGACACGATTAAATTTAAGTACAACCTACCATCCCCAAACAGACGGACAAAGTGAAAGGACGATCCAAGCCCTGGAAGACATGCTTAGAGCATGTGTCATAGATTTTGGTGGAAACTGGGATGACCACCTACCTTTAATTGAATTCTCCTATAACAATAGTTATCATTCAAGCATCAAAGCTACCCCGTTCGAAGCACTATACGGACGTAAGTGTAGGACTCCAGTCTGTTGGGCAGAAATAGGAGAAAATCAATTATCGGGTCCCGAGATTGTGCAAGAAACCACCGACAAGATCACTCAAATCAAGGAAAGACTAAAGATGGCTCGAGATCGCCAGAAGAGTTATGCAGATAATCGACGCAAGCCACTAGAATTCCAGGTTGGAGACAAAGTACTATTGAAAGTTTCTCCTTGGAAAGGAGTAGTTCGGTTCGGTAAGAAAGGAAAACTGAGTCCAAGATACATAGGACCATTCCCAGTAATTCAACGCACAGGACTAGTTGCTTATCGCTTACAACTACCAGAAGAGCTAGCTGGAGTACATGATGTATTTCATGTATCTAACCTCAAGAAATGTTTATCTGACGAATCACTGGTAGTCCCTCTTCAAGACATAGAGGTAAATGAAAAATTGAAGTTTGTGGAGAAACCGCTTAAAATAGAAGATAGAAAGATTAAGTTTCTCAAACACAAAAGATTGGTACTGGTCAAAGTCAAGTGGGATTCAAAAAGAGGACCCGAATACACCTGGGAGCTGGAATCGGAGATGAAGCGAAAGTTTCCTCACTTATTTTAATAAATCTCGAGGACGAGATTTTAAATAAGGTGGGGAGGATGTAAGGACCTGCAAAAATGCCCCAAAATGACCCGTAAGTGAAAACCCGGATCCCTGAAACCCTAATGTGCATGAAAAACCAAGAAAACAAGAATTCCAAGTTTCAGGCGGGCCGCGTAAAACGTAAGCTTAGGCTTACGCGGGCCGTGTTAACTTAAAGTTGACCAGATAAGCATTCCGGGCCACATGTCGCACACGTGGTAACCCTACTCGTGACACACCAACCCTACACGTAGGATAGGGGTCCTCGCGGGCCGCGTAAAACTCAAAATGTTGCTATAAGTAGCTGGTGCATGGGACTTGCTTCTGTGCTCGAAAATCTCAATAAAAAACGAAAGAAACTGCTCAAATTCGAATTTCCAAGTAGCGAGGCGCTGCTACGAATACAGGGTATTAACTCGATCACTGCTACGATGTAATGTCGGAATGATTAAAACCGATCCGATGGATGTTTAAGTGCTGCCCAAATCAGGGCTATACTTTGTCATTTATCGTGAAGGTTTTGATCTCGTGAAGTTTATCGTAAATGTTGTATTAAGTTTCTGACCTAGTTTCGTATGCATGTCATATTAACTAGGTTACACGGCTAAATCAGTAGGCTAAACTCTGCCCGTCTAAACTTGCAATGTGAGTCATTCTCTTTTTATCAACTATTTTAATCAATTCTCAAAGTGTTTTCAAAAGTTATAATTACAAGGAGTAAGTCGTGGTTATCTTGAATCACTGGCTAGTGGGGTATTGTGCACATTACTAATCTCTCACGGTTAGGTTAACAAACCTAACAGTGATAATCATCACTACTTGGGTGAAAGGACCCAATAGTAGTATGACCATCATCACCAGGGTGTGACACAGCGCCAGATAAAAATAAGATAGTAGCCATTGTAATCGCTCTTATGCTGTAACTTATAACTAAAGTGTCATTTTATATAACTTGAGTGACTCGCCAGTATTTCCCCGCTGATAAAATATTTTTTAAACATGTTTCAGGTGACCTACTGTGAATCAAGGAAAAGTGCTACGGAGCACTAATAAAGCTTTAAGTGATGTAACACCTCGTAAAAATCACGTTCAATGATGTATTGACACGTGTAATAAACCCTAATAAAGTCAAACGTTGAATTTGAGGGACTAATTTTGCGAAAAATCAAAAACTTTGATTATAGAAGGACTGGAAGCGTTAACATACTTGAAATAAGTTTCTGAATAACCTCTTACAGTATTCATATTCACAATTGGGCCGCTCGTTGATTGAGAGTAGCCGTTTGTGTAATTAATTGAAAGTTTGCTCAATGAAGGGTTAAAAGCGTCAACATGTTAATTCTTACCTCTGGGTGACCTTTTAACAAACCGGGAGCTTCATGATATTTTATTATACTCTCGGGAATGCCTAATATTGGCCATTAAGGGCTTTTATGCCTATAAGTGAAGTTACGCGCAACCTTGCAAATTAGAGGGACTAAAAGTGTCAATATATTTAATTATACCTCTGAATGACCTTTTAGCAAACCCGAAGCATTATGATGCTTTAAAATACGCTCAAGAATGCCTAATATGGATTAGATAAGGCTTCAATACTATTAAACGATGATATGCGCAAGTTTGCTCATTAGAGGGACCAAAAGCGTCAACTTTTGAATCTACGCCTTTCGGTGACCGTTTAAGCGAACGAGAGCGTAGTAATATTTAAACTCATGCTTGGGAATACCCATTATGGGCCATGGAAGGCTTGGATATCATTAAACGACATTTCGCGTTACTTTGTGCGATTAAAGGACTATTTGCGTCAAACTGCAAAAGTCTGTCGATTCGTAAGGTATCGAACCTTCCGGAATATGATCATAAGTTAAACATGCCCTAAATATACTTTTTATAGCTTAGTTATAGGCTAAGAGGTGTTTGGTGCGCAAAAAATAAACTTTCAAGTCCACCAGGGACTAAAAGTGTCAAAAAGTGAACAAGTTTGCATTTTCGCGCATATCTTACATTCTGAATATATCTGGACATCCAAAAATTTATGTAATCATTAAAATAATTTATTTTAGTGATCGGCATGATAAAATTCCATTCGTCGCGTAATTTGGATCGTTTTTTGCGTCCATTCGTGTTTCGTCGTAATTCGTCGAACAACGTGACCGTACGGCCAAACG
This sequence comes from Helianthus tuberosus, assembly GCA_030545235.1. Classification (NCBI taxonomy): domain Eukaryota; kingdom Viridiplantae; phylum Streptophyta; class Magnoliopsida; order Asterales; family Asteraceae; genus Helianthus; species Helianthus tuberosus. The sequence continues at coordinate 65,706,719 of CM060377.1, read as the reverse complement.
AACCGACATCCGGCATATTTTTGAGCATGTCTCATATTCCCTATGCTTAGGAATCATTGTAGAGCCTTGGAAATGGCTTAACGGGCCTTAAACATGCCTAAAATGACCTTATATGCTCATAGGGACCAATTCTGTAATTTCTGGAAGTGCTGTTGCAGGTCTGGGCCGCGTAGAGTCTCCTTGACTCTTGCGCGTGGCGTGTAAGGCTCCCAGATCAGCAAAACTAGCTGATTTCAATTCACCAGCTGGGTTTCTTGTTTGCACATGGTTTTAATCAATTCTATGGGCCATTTTGGGCACCCATAGTATTGGAAACAGGGGGTATGAAGTGTACGATCCAGATCAAGGCTCATTTATCGATGAACGATCTTAACGGTCTTGAAAAAACCTATAAATACCCTTCCCCCACTTCATTAAAACTTTCACCTCTTCCATTCTGACCTTGTTCTCTGATTCAAGGAGGATTCTAAGGTTGTAGGAACCTCCATTCAGTCCTTTGGACCCTTTGTAAGTGTCCTTTCGTGACTAGTTTGTTTTATTTAGCGTTATAGCCGAAAAGTCAAGCGTTTCGATAAACGCTTTGACTTTTAAACGGTTGAGCCATTGTTGGCAACGAACGTGGCTACGTGATCGTAATTAGGTCGGTGTTATACCCTCATAAGGGTACATCCTAATTACCACGTTTACTTAGTTAAATTGTCGGGTCAAAATAATTAAAATGAAAGTCAAACGGGTTAGTTTTAATAAAATTCATAACTATTAATATAGAAGCCATAAAATCAGTTTTCTCACTTTAATAACTTGGTAAATATTAGTTGAACATGTCTAAGCATGTTCAACCCGACAATTATGAGTTTAGGCTCGGTTCGGAACCGAAAGTCGCAAAAGTTGACTTTTGCTTTGACTTTCAGTTCTGACCCGATTTAGCTTAGTTTAGATATGCATTAGGATTCTATTAGGACCAGGTTATGGGTTAGTATAACCCTCTGTGGTTATACAACTTGGTTCCTTAGTTATCCGATTCATATGCATATTTCCGTTATATGCCTAAATGTTGACTATTATGCCCTTTTGACCTTAAAACGAGATTTTTGAAAATGTGAGAGGACAATAACCTTTATTACTGAATTATAAATATGTCCTAAAAATTTGACATCAGTTTGAGGTCTAGATTAAAAGTTATGCTCAATAGCGTAAATTGAAAGCTTTTTACTAATTAAACGGCGTAATTAGCATAAAGCCTATCTAAACCCAATTTTTGATACCAAACTTTTTACCCACAGATAAAATATAATATTTTGGGATTTTTGAATATTTTTATTTATTTTTAGGCTGAGCATAACATAGGGTTCTAGCTTTGATTCGGTAATTGTCGGTTTTGCCCTTTTGGCCTATAAAATGAGTTTTACAAATCATTTTGATACAAAACCTTTTTCTACTGATCTTATATGATAAATAGAATATTTTAAGCCTTCTGGAATGATAAAAATATTAGATTTTCTTATAAAACCCGGAAATCGCTTAAAACCGTCATTTTACGCGTTTTAAACGCATAGTATGTATTAAAACTATTTTTATCATATAAGACTTGATACCTACTGATATTTTTAGTAAATTTTTATACTTTAACAGTAAGCAAAATTTTTAAACTCAGCTTTCCAGATTTGACCTTTAAACCTTATGTGAAATTACCAAAATGCCCCTTAGGTGCATAGTGTGGTTATAAACAATAAATTTCACATATATGTAATACCCTACTGATGTAACTTATTAAATTAAGTATTTTTACTGATCAAATCAGACCTGAATCTCAGATTTATATTTAATCTCTTTTATAGCCTTTAAAATGACCAAAATACCCCTACGGGGCATAATTTGTGTTTAAATCCAAATTGGGCATAATGGAAGGTATCTTACTGATATCACAACATATTTAAGGCATATTAACTTAGGAAACCTGTATATGACTCTTATGGTTACCCGTTACGCATATTTCGCGTTCGGATCGGTTTATGTAACTAGTTTGCATAAATTGACCGAAACGGGTCAAACCTTATCATTTTTGCCTCAAAATCCAGAATGTGTTTAGTTTACCCATATTATACAAGTCGCCAAACTTGTCAGGTCTAAATCACCTTCTATTCCGGTCTTCGCTTAATCATGCGTTTTGAACCGTAAACCTTTCCTTAAAACTAACCGGTCTAAGTTACGACTTAAATAAGACCCGTTAGGAATCTAATAGGTTAATAAAACCTTCGTTCCAGATTAAGAGCCCCAGTAGAGGTACTTGTGCTTGCTGAATAGGATATACAGCTGAGTATAAATTGCATTTTAAGCTCAGGTAAATACTCTTAACTTATTTTTCCTATACGGGCTTGGGATACGGTATTATAATAATACCGCTTGGTCGGGTATTGAACGTTTAATCGTATTGTGATTAAATTATTGAGGTAACCCGTTTTAATCTGTATTGTTTGAAATAAAAGCCTTTAGGGGTTAATGACCATGTCCCGGATATCCTTGGCATCATTACAATAAAATGGCCACGTCTTAAGCATGGGGTGTAGGCATACACCTGACAGTTGCATAAGGGAAACGGTATCTCACTCTCTTGTGGGCCTATACTTGTGGCGTGTCTGTTAATCTTGACTCGGTTTCTAACATCGGGCCCTGAATGTATAACGAACATGTAAATCTGTATACAAGATTATTTTTATATAATTGTCCCAAGTTATAAAAAGATATTTGTGCCTTGTGCATTTAAATCAATTTTCACAAATGTTTTCAAAATGAGTCAATTAATTGTATTTACTAGTGTAAACTAACGTATTTTCCAAAAAGATTAAGTGACAGGTACTGTACGAAATTGGCTGGGAGCTCAGGGCGTTAATAGGGAATCTTGCAAGTTCTAGATGCCTAAAGTCTGTTGAACAGTGTTTATCTTTCTATTTTAAGATCCGCCTGTGGATCCATTTTACAATCCATTGTAATATTTATATTACTTTTGAATCGGTTTGTAATATATTTACTTTAGACTTCCGTTGTGCATTGAACTGTGATTATTTGACTATGATGATATCAACTACGTCACGATACTCCCCACCCGGCCCTCCGGTAATATGTGGAAATATCGGGGTGTGACAGGTTGGTATCAGAGCCAACATTGAGTGGATTAAACACTAGCCTTTTGTGTTTAATCTCAATGACACAGTAGCACATTCCTTGACCTTCTGAGTCTAGACTTAACATAGGAATACTCTCAACCCTAATCTGTAAAATATTGCTTCCGATTTTATATAATCTGGATATATTTCCAATCAAAGAAGCCGTAATGGAAATTCTCCACATCCGGAGCCTTGAAATGCCGAGCTTCGTACCGCGGCTAGGATGAAACGTGCATCCAAGGAGAAAACATTCAGAAATAAAGTGAAGAAGAAAACTCCTTTTGCTGAAATTCGTTTCCTTAGTAGTCCTTATAAGGACATATTTATCTTCTAGTCCCTTCATGGACAACATTATTCCTTTCAAGTCCCGTTTAGGGCAATTCTGTACTTCTTTTAAAATCATTGGAATATTTTATCCAAATTTCATTTTATCATTATATATGAATATAATATATGAAATAAATCAAATTATTATTCCTTTTCGTAATTAATCTACCAGTATATATATATTAAAAAGAATCCTAAAGGGTATAACCTAGCTGGAATATCATTAAAGACCTAGCTATGATGGTAAAACCTGTTTAAAAGAGATTCAGATTCTTGTTAACATCTGAAAACATGTTAACACTCCTGACAACAGTGATGCGATAAAATCACACTTGTCATCTTTATATTGGAAATTTTCCAACCCCTTATCTAGCCTAGTGATTTAGAAATCATGGCTTAAATCATCAAATAAAGATGATCATATTATAAACATCCATTAGTGATGAAGTGCCTACGGGCTAAACTTGTTGTCCGATAAGACAACGACAGTGGTGGTCTTTGACCCCATGTCTAAAGATGTTGGACTACGTCCAAGCATAATAGTCTGTATGATCAATACGATCTTGAATGATATCATCAGATAAGATGATCATATCATAAACATCCCTAGAGTGATGAAATGCCTACGTGCCATATCTATTGTCCAAAAAGATAAAAGACAGTTGTAGTCTTTGACTCCCTGTCAAGAAAAAGTAATGAACTATGTTCAAACCTTAATGCCTCGATTCTCTAAAATCGTGGCTTATAAATTTAAAACAGTCCTAGTGAATAGGCCGCTGTGCCACTTTAATATCCTTAATGTTTTCTAACTAGGATAAATTATAATGAAAATACTAATAAAATTAACAAATTAACCAATATGGTTTATATTACCATGGTTAATGAATCGTCATAAATGATGATTCCATAATAACCTCTGAATAAATCATTGTTAATATTTATCTAGCAATCAAGCTACATGGCTGGATCAGATGAGGTTAACAGCCACCCGAGGGAGAATAATGATGCTACCAGAGTTAATATAACTGGTGCAGAACTGCAGGCATTAATAGATAATGTCGTTACACGAGCTCTCGACAGACAGAATAATGAATCAAGTGGTACACACTCTAAGACTCTATCTGTGGCTCGTAGTAAGCCCCCTTCTAAATCACACGAGTCAAAGGAGGACGATGTTCATAACTCGTCAAATCAGAGGAGTGTTCCGTCTAGACAGGTTGTGCTTAATCATGAGCCACATGTTAAAACCTGTTCGTATAAATAGTTTGTCTCCTGCAAGCCCAGAGACTTCACAGGAGAAAAAGGAGTCATCGATTGCATGACATGGCTCGATGAGATGGACACCGTTGTTGATATTAGCGGATGTGCAGAGCAAGACATTGTGAAGTTTGTTTCGCAATCTTTTAAAGGAGAAGCTCTAGCTTGGTGGAGGTCACTGATCCAGGCTACAGGTAAAATCCCATTGTATAATCTGACATGGAATCAGTGTGTTGCTCTTATCAAGGAAAATTATTGTCCTCAACATGAAGTTGACAAAATTGAAACTGACTTCTTAACTTTGGTCATGAAGAACTTAGATTTCCAAGCATATCTTACAAGTTTCAATACTATGTCTCAATTGGTTCCTTACTTGATCACACCGGAACCAAAGCGTATAGCTCGCTTTATTCGGGGTCTAGCCCCAGAAATCAAGGCAAGCGTGAAAACATCGAGACCTACTACATTCAGGTCAATGGCAGATCTGTCGCTGTCTCTCACACTCGATGTAGTCAGAAACAAGGCTGCCAAAGCTTCTGATGAAGGAAAGCGTAAAAGGGAGAATGAGAAATCTCATCACTCCGATAAGAAGAAAAAGAGGAACTCTAATCATCAGAAGAGTTCCGGGTCTAAGAAAGGCAACCAGCAGTCGGGTGATAAGACAAGGTGCAAAACCTGTAAGAAATACCACCTCGGGGAATGCAGATTTGAATCTCAGCCTCTACCCTGTGGAATCTGCAAGTCTAAGGAACATAAAACCTTGGATTGCAAGAAGTTGAAAGATGCAACCTGTAACAACTCGTATCAAAAGTCATATTTATTTAATTTATTTGTCCAATAGGAAACCCTAATTTAGACACCCAAGTGATTCTGCACAAACCCAAAAATTTTCAGAACAATCGGAATCAGGATCAGGGCCCCTAAAACTCAGGGGGGGGGGGGGTAAACCCTAGTTACGATTATCTATATAAAACGTTGTCGAAATTAAAATTTCACGTACAACCAACTCAGCAAGGCTAGTCCTGGACGTGGCTAACCTATAGTGCTTTCGTGTCCCTTGCGCACCGTAAGGGTTTATGCTTGCGGTGCGCAAGCTTGGTCAAATTTTGGATATAAATAGAGGGCCTTGGGACTTGACTTCTGAAGTTAAAACGACATAAATTCTCACTACATGCACTGAGTTTCGATCAGAATACTACAAAAACACACACGATTCACTAAATTGCTGCCGCAAAACAGGGTAATAACTCGATCGCTATTACGATTCATTTTCCGATCGATAAATAATCCAATGGATGTTTAAGAGCTGCCCACATTAGGGTGATACTTTGTCATTAGTCGTTAATTCGATGGATGTTTAAGTATCGCACTTTGTCATTCGTTGTGAGGGTTTGATCTCGTGAGTTATCATAAATGCTGTATTGATTACTAACCCAGTTTTGTGTGCATTATTATTTAAATTAGGTTAACAAGGCTAATCCATAGACTAGACTCTGTCCGTGTTAAATCTGTAATGTGAGTCATTCTCTTTTTATCAAATTTATTTACAAAAGCATGTTTATTTTCAAAGTTATAATTACAGTGATTAAGTTTATGTAATCACCAAATTACAGCCGGTATGTGGGGTTTTGTATACTTTATTTGATAATCTTCACCATTTGGGCAGCCAAGGGGTGATATGACCATAATCACAGACACCATTGGACGAATGGGCCAATGGGTCGAGTGACAAAGTACTGTGGGTAGTTGGTTGATATCTGGAAACATTGTAATCTTTCTTAATACTGTAAATTATAACAAATGTGTCGTTTTAATAAATAGAATGATTCACTCAGTATTTTCCACTAACAAAACCTTTTTCAAACATGTTTCAGGTGATCTGTTGTGATTCAGGAGAGGTGCTGTGGAGCACTACAAGCTTAAGAAAGTGGCTCATTATAAAATAAAGAAATATGTTTTGTAAAATAAAGATTTCTCCGTGAAATCATAGTATTGTAAATTACCGGGGTTTTATCCCAAGTTGTGAAATAAAATAATCGGGAAAAATTTTAGCTTTAAAAAGATCCCGATGATAACCTTCCGATGTTAAACTCAATTAAATAAATACCACGGGTTTTCTGTCCCGCGGCTCCTGAAATGGGTCAAACCGGGTCGGGGGTCGTGACAGAAAAAGGTGGTATCAGAGCCACTGAGTTTAGCTAATTAAGTATTTTGAAATACTTAATTTTCCTGATTACTATTATGTGATTATGTGTTTAATTAACTGACTATTTGTTAGTTACAGTATGGGTAAACAAAAGCTTTCAAACATCTATCTTAAATTAGATAGGTCAGTCAACGAGAAGGGAAGTTCATCTCAACCTAAATCCCTAAAACTCCCCGCAATTCCTGAAGAAGGAATATTTGTTCGCAAAGTCCAATACGAGAAACCCCTTTCTCTTGATAAAAGAAGATTGATTCTTAGGAAAAGTCAGGAGAAAATAAAGAAAGCCCGAGAAAAGAAAGTTAAAAAAAAAGAAACCCAGGATTTAATGAGTAAATCACCATGGGAAGACAAGTTAGAGGAAAAATGGGCAGATCTTTATATGTTAGCTACAGTAGCCGTAAATGCAGATCTCTAAATAAATTGATTAGCAAACCATATCACCTACAAGCTAGAAAATCCATCCAGTAAATAAATAAATTACAGTAAAGCATAAGTGTGTTTTAAATTTCAGTTGTTTTGTAATAATATGGTATGCAATAATAAGTAAAGGTTATTTTTGAAAATTTGTTATAAAATTTTAACTTATTATTTTTACATAAACAGTATGAATGAGTTATCTGGAGCCTTAGAGAATCTCAACCTTTACCCTGTCAACATAGAAGTCTCTAAAGAATTTACTGGGTATTTTCCTGATGTGGAACAACCAATAGAATTCAACGCTCCACTTTTGAAAAAGCCAAAACCAAAGAAAAAAAGGAGATACGTATGGGGGAGTCGTATACGTAAGAAAAAGCCAGCTAAGAAACTTCCTAAAATAAACAATCCCTTAGCAAAAGGAAAAGAAATTGAAGCCGGGGAAAGTTCAAGACAGCAGGAATTGGAGATAGAAGTTAGGGAAGAATCTAGACAAATGGGAATACAGTTTGAGGAATATACTAAAGAAATAGAAATGGAGGTTGGAAAAGGTACTAGACAAACTCAGATGGAAATTGGAGAAAGTTCTAAACGAAACCAGGAAATGACGTTTCAGGAGGAAATAGATTTTATATTGGCAATCTCTGATACTATTCAGCCTATCAATACAAATGTTTTACTCGTCCTATTGAAACTCAACTCCCTATAAATTTAGAACCAGCAATCCCAGAACCTATAGTCCATCCTCAACCTTTAGGAATGGATGAATGGTGGACAAATGATTGGCAATTCCAAAACATTGTCAACAGTCCTTATTCCTTTCTTCCGTAATTCGATCCAGAACCCCTACCAAATCCACCGACGAGTAACGAGAATATGGCTGAACTTCGCCATTTTGGTGAAGAATTAATGGATGCGGGAAATAGAATCCGGGAGATAGGGGGACAAATTGCTTGGAAATATGATGAAAGGGAGCTTCGTTTTTAAGAAAACACATGACGAAAGATAATAGGTTTATGAAACTGTGGTTATGTAATAGTAATAGTAAAATCAGTATGTGTAAATTAAATAATAAAACGGTTGTATATAGAGGTATGATATAATCTATAAAATAAATGAAATTTTAGAAAAATTTACAATTTTGTTTGTATATGTATTTACGTGATTATGTGCAATTAATTGTGACATTGGATTGTTTCTTATTTTATACTAATTATTCATTTATAAATTAATTATCAGATGGCAAACATTGATAATGAACCAGTAAATGAAGTAAATCAATCTGAGCCAATTCAGGAAGAACAATTGTTAAATAGGCAAGATATAGAGGATAGTGTTGCTCAAGGAATAGCCAATGCTATTCCAGCAATCGTTGCTGCTGTTCAAAAACCTGTTAAACCTCAATCAATCATTCCTAGTAAACGTACTCAAGGCGACAACTTTAGTAATAGTATAAACGGAGGCGTAAATCATGTTAATAACAATAATGATCTGCAAGCCCCAATTTTCAAGAAAATGAAAGTTGCAACACCTGGTTGCACTTACAAAGAATTCCTTGCCTGTAAACCAACTGAGTTTGCAGGTAACGAAGGGGCTATTGCAGCATTACGTTGGTTAGAGAAAACTGAGGCAGTAATTGCTATAAGTAAATGTGTTGAGGAAGATCAAGTTATGTATGCTTCCAATCTTTTTAAAGAAGGGGCGTTAGAATGGTGGAACACAGTATTACAAGCTAAAAGAAGGATTGTGGCATATGCCATGAACTGGGAAGAATTTAAGAGTCTTGTAAAAAGAAAATTATGTCCCGAGTATGAAAAAGATCAAATGGCAAATAAGTTCCTAAACCATCGGATGGTTAATGTGGACTGTCGAGGATATACTTTGACATTCTTCGAATATGCTAGGGTGGTACCAACACTGGCTTCGCCAGAACCAGTACTCATTTCTCACTATATTTGGGGGCTGATTAGCGAAATCCGTAACATTGTTAAAGCTGCGAGACCTCGCACTATTGACGATGCAGTGGAATTAGCCAAATCCCTAACTGATGAACTGGTACGCACAAGAGATGAAGACAGGAAAAAGGAACTGGCTCAGAAAATTACCCAAGGATTTCGCGTAGGTAATAATAATAACTTCAAGAGAAGAGGAGCAGGGCAATCTTCAAATCCTCCTTTCTGTAGGAATTGCAAAAGGAAACATTATGGAAGATGTAATGTAACCTGCAACCTTTGCAAAGCTATAGGACATCGTGAAGAAAACTGCAGAAAGAAAACCATAATCTGTTTTAACTGTGGAGAAGCGGGGCATTATAAAACAGAATGTCCTAAATTGGCCAAACCAGCAGATAACAAAACCAAGGCGACAGACGGAGCTACTAAGAAGAATGTCAGAGCATTCCAGCTATCCACTCAAGAAGCAGAACTCATTCCGGATGTGATAGCTGGTACGTTCTTAGTTCACAACGTATATGCAAAAGTATTATTTGACTCTGGTGTAAACCAAAGTTTTATAAATACTTTATTCTGCCAAGCTCTTAAAGTACCTTTAACCCAAATTAAGCAGATTTTTACAGTCGAAACTGCAAATGGGAATTCAGTTAAAATAGATCAGGTTTTGCAAAAAGTAGAAGTAGAACTTTCAGGTCATAAATTTTCTGCAAATCTATTACCTATGAAATTAGCTGAATTCGATGTTGTGTTAGGAATGGATTGGTTAATAGCCAACCATGCTCGAATTCTTTGTGATAAGAATTCTATAGAAATTCAGGCACCTACTGGAGAAGTAATCATGATTACATGAGATAAACCGCGTAAACCCATGAAGTTCATATCAGTAATGAAAGTTGCTAGTTATGAACGAAAGCAAGGAATAGTATATATGATTTCAGTAATCATTAATACTAAGAACAAAGAACTTAAGGAGATCCCTGTAGTCTCAGAATACCCAGATGTATTTCCAGAAGAGTTACCAGGATTACCACCAGATAGGGAGGTAGAATTTAGAATTCATTTAATTCCTGGAACTACACCGATAGCTAAGGCACCTTATCGGTTAGCTCCTACCGAAATGTTAGAACTGAAAAAGCAATTAGATGAATTACTAAGTAAAGGATTCATACAACCTAGCTCATCCCCTTGGGGAGCTTCAGTGTTGTTTGTAAAGAAGAAGGATGGTTCGATGAGAATGTGTATTGATTATAGAGAATTGAATAAAGTTACAATTAAGAATCGATACCCATTACCTAGGATTGATGATCTTTTTGATCAACTTCAGGGGGCTAGATACTTCTCTAAGATAGACTTACGTTCTGGATATCATCAATTGAAGGTACAAGAAGAAGACATACCTAAAACTGCTTTCAGAACTAGGTATGGTCATTACGAGTTTACAGTCATGCCCTTTGGGTTAACGAATGCACCTGCAGCATTCATGGACATGATGAATAGAATCTGTAAACCGTATTTGGATAAATTTGTAATTGTCTTCATAGACGATATACTTATTTATTCCAAAAGTCAGATAGAACATTGTGAGCATTTGCATGCACTCTTAACTTTGTTAAGAAAAGAAAAGCTTTATGCTAAAGTCTCAAAGTGTGAATTTTGGCTAAAGGAAGTGCAATTTTTAGGACACATGGTAAATCATGAAGGAATTCATGTAGACCCTGCTAAAATAGAGGCAATTACCAATTGGAAGGTTCCACAAACTGCAATGGAAATTAGAAGTTTTATAGGTCTAGCTGGGTATTATAGACGGTTTATTAAGGATTTTTCCAAAATAGTTGTACCATTAACTAAGCTAACCTGTGAAGCCATTAAGTTTGAATGGGGACCTAAGCAAGAAGAAGCCTTTAGAATCTTGAAGCAGAAATTAACAAATGCTCCAATCCTAGCTTTACCAGAGGGGACTGAAGATTTTGAAATTTACTGTGATGCTTCAAAACTAGGATTTGGATGCGTGCTGATGCAACGCAAGAAGGTAATTGCATATGCTTCAAGGCAATTGAAAAAGCATGAGGAAAATTATACAACTCATGACTTAGAATTAGGCTCCATAATTTTTGCCCTTAAGATTTGGAGACATTATCTTTACGGAAGTAAATTTACTGTCTATACAGACCACAAAAGTTTAAAATATATTTTTGGGCAAAAAGAGTTAAACATGAGGCAAAGAAGATGGATGGAAATTTTAAGTGACTACGAATGTGATATTCAATATCACGAGGGAAAGGCAAATGTAGTTGCAGATGCCTTAAGTCGTAAATACCTTGAGAAACAACGACGGGTTCGTGCTCTCAGATTAAATCTACGGTTAGATTTAATGGAACAACTGAAGTATTTTCAAGAAATAGCAATAGAAGATGTTGCTGAAGGAATGAAGGGACGAATAAAAGAGTTAGAACAAGGAGCTGATGGAATTTGGAGATTCCATAAGAAAAGGATCTGGGTACCAAAACAGGGAGAATTAAGAAATAAGATCTTAGAGGAAGCTCATAAATCTAGGTATACCATACACCCTGGAAACAATAAAATGTACCAAGATTTAAGAAAGAATTTTTGGTGGATAGGCATGAAGAAGGATATAGCTAGATATGTTTCTAAGTGTCTTACTTGTTCACAAATTAAGGCAGAACACCAGAAACCTTCAGGTCTACTACAACAACTGGAAATGCCTGTATGGAAATGGGAACTCATAACAATGGATTTTGTTACTAAGTTACCCAAAACCAGAAAAGGTAATGATACGATTTGGGTAATTGTGGATCGATTAACCAAATCTGCTCACTTTCTGCCTATGAAAGAAACCTTTAGTATGGAAAGACTGGCAAAGTTATATGTAGATGAAGTCGTATCTCTACATGGAGTTCCACTCTCCATTGTATCAGATAGAGATAGTCGTTTCACTTCTCATTTTTGGAAAAGTTTCCAAGAAGCAATGGGAACTCGACTAAACCTATGCACGGCATATCATCCACAAACAGACGGGCAAAGTGAAAGGACGATCCAAACTCTAGAAGACATGCTCCGAGCATGTGTAATAGATTTTGGTGGGAATTGGGACGATCACTTACCTCTGATCGAATTCTCCTATAACAATAGTTATCATTCAAGCATTGAAACTGCCCCATTCGAAGCATTGTATGGAAGAAAATGCAGAACTCCAGTTTGTTGGGCAGAAATAGGAGAAAGTCAATTGTCAGGTCCTAAAATAGTGCAAGAGACGACCGACAAGATTACTCAAATCAAGGAAAGACTGAAGACGGCTCGAGATCGCCAGAAAAGTTATGCAGACAATAGATGCAAGCCGTTAGAATTCCACGTTGGAGACAGAGTATTGCTGAAAGTTTCTCCTTGGAAAGGAGTTGTTAGATTCGGTAAGAAAGGAAAGCTAAGTCCTAGATACGTAGGACCATTTCCAGTGATTCAACGTATAGGACCAGTTGCTTATCGTTTACAACTACCAGGAGAATTAGCTGGAGTACATGATGTATTTCATGTATCCAATCTCAAGAAATGTCTATCAGACGAATCTTTAGTAGTACCTCTCCAAGATATAGAGGTAAATGAAAAGTTAAAATTTGTAGAGAAACCTCTTCAGATAGAAGACAGAAAAGTGAAATTTCTCAAGCACAAACGACTAGTGCTAGTGAAAGTAAAGTGGGATTCAAGGAGAGGACCTGAATACACTTGGGAGCTGGAATCCGAAATGAAGCGAAAGTATCCTCATTTATTCCAGTAAATCTCGAGGACGAGATTTTTTACTAAGGTGGGGAGAATGTAACAACTCGTATCAAAAGTCATATTTATTTAATTTATTTGTCCAATAGGAAACCCTAATTAAGACACCCAAGTGATTCTGCACAAACCCTAAAATTTTCAGAACAATCGGAATCAGGATCAGGGCCCCTAAAACTCAGGGGGGGGTAAACCCTAGTTACGATTATCTATATAAAACTTTTTCGAAATTAAAATTTCACGTACAACCAACTCAGCAAGGCTAGTCCTGGACGTGGCTAACCTATAGTGCTTTCGTGTCCCTTGCGCACCGTAAGGGTTTATGCTTGTGGTGCGCAAGCCTGGTCAAATTTTGGATATAAATAGAGGGCCTTGGGACTCGACTTCTGAAGTTAAAACGACGTAAATTCTCACTACATGCACTGAGTTTCGATCAGAATACTACAAAAACACACACGATTCACTAAATTGCTGCCGCAAAACAGGGTAATAACTCGATCGCTATTACGATTCATTTTCCGATCGATCAATAATCCAATGGATGTTTAAGTGCTGCCCACATTAGGGTGAAACTTTGTCATTAGTCGTTAATTCGATGGATGTTTAAGTATCGCACTTTGTCATTCGTTGTGAGGGTTTGATCTCGTGAGTTATCGTAAATGCTGTATTGATTACTAACCCAGTTTTGTGTGCATAATTATTTAAATTAGGTTAACAAGGCTAATCCATAGACTAGACTTTGTCCGTGTTAAATCTGCAATGTGAGTCATTCTCTTTTTATCAAATTTATTTACAAAAGCATGTTTATTTTCAAAGTTATAATTACAGTGATTAAGTTTATGTAATCACCAAATTCAGCCGGTATGTGGGGTTTTGTATACATTACTTGATAATCTTCACCATTGGGGCAGCCAAGGGGTGATATGACCATAATCACAGACACCATTGGACGAATGGGCCAATGGGTCGAGTGACAAAGTATTGTGGGTAGTTGGTTGATATCTGGAAACATTGTAATCTTTCTTAATACTGTAAATTATAACAAATGTGTCGTTTTAATAAATAGAATGATTCACTCAGTATTTTCCACTGACAAAACCTTTTTCAAACATGTTTCAGGTGATCTGTTGTGATTCAGGAAAGGTGCTGTGGAGCACTACAAGCTTAAGAAAGTGGCTCACTATAAAATAAAGAAATATGTTTTGTAAAATAAAGATTTCTCCGTGAAATCATAGTATTGTAAATTACCAGGGTTTTATCCCGAGTTGTGAAATAAAATAATCGGGGAAAATTTTTAGCTTTAAAAAGATCCTGATGATAACCTTCCGCTGTTAAACTCAATTAAATAAATACCACGGGTTTTCTGTCCCGCGGCTCCTGAAACGGGTCAAACCGGGTCGGGGGCCGTGACACAACCTGTTATGGTTGCAACGAGAAGGGGCACATCAAGACCAACTACCCTAGGAATCAGGAGAGGCCTGAAGAGGCCAAGAAAACAAACGCATGAGTCTTCCAGATAAACACCCAGGAGGCAGTACAGGAAGATGAGATCATAACAGGTACCTTTCCTTATCAATGCTGGTTATGCGGGAATTTATTTGAATCTGGCGCAAATAAGTCTATTATGGACAATAAATGTTGTAAACGGTTATATCCGCCTGATTAGGACTCTAGACATATAACGCAAGGTAGAATTGGCCGATGATACATTAGAGAATACTTCAACAACTTTAGATGGATGCTTTACATCCACTAAGAATAGCTCTTATCCAATGTCCTTATGACAAGCTTTCAAACTATCCAAAATCATCAATATGATCAAGACAGATGTGACATTTGATCCCCTGTTAAAAAGGTTATGGACTAGGTCCAAACCTTAATTGCCATTAATGGTCTTTTATGGCCTAGGCTAAGTATAATTGATATATATATACGTATCTAAATAACGTTCATTGAGAATGTTCGTACTATATTAGCCTGTATGGTTAAATGATACCAAGGTTAGTATAAGTTAGGTCATCAGGACGATGAATAGCGGTTGTTGGATTGCAACTAAGTAATTGTTTTATTTGGTGTTAGGAACCAAATATCGAGTATGACAAACTCGGATAAGACAACCGTCGATCGTGTTATGGATGATGCGACACATGAAAATGATGCTACAATTGTGAACCTCAGAATTTCCAAAGATTTTCTCCAAACTATGATAGACGCAGTTGTTGGAAAAGCTGTGAGGAAGGCCGTGAAAAAGTTCAAGGAGCCCAATGCTACTTGCTCCAAATCTCATCCCAGACCACCCTTCCTTACCCACGAGAAGGATCTCGTGCATGCCTCTAATGCAAAGGATGAACTAAAAAGGAAAAGGGAGGAAGATAACTCCCAGAGTTCTAAGAAAAAAAAACAAACAAAAACCTAACAAGAAACCCGTATGCAAGACCTGCAAGAAACGCCATTATGAGAAGTGCAGGTTCAAATCAAAATCCCAATCGCAGCCTAGGGCTTGTGGGATCTGCAAATCTAATGAACATAGAACACTAGAATGCCAGAAGATAGGAGACGCGACTTGTTACAACTGTAACGAGAAAGGGCATATCAAGTCAAATTGCCCAAAATATGCAAAGAAGCTTGAAGAAGTTAAGATGGCCAACGCTAAGGTCTTCCAGATGGGTGCAAAAGGAGGCATGCAAGATGACAATGTTATAACCGGTATGTTCCTTATCAATGATGTATATGAAAGGGCATTGTTCGATTCGGGTGCAGATAAGTCGTTTATGGATAATAAATTTGTAAGTTATTAATCTGCCTGTTAGAACCCAAAGCATAAAATATGAAATAGAATAAATGCTAAGAGTTCTGTTTTGAATAAGATACCAATAAATCCTTCATAAATTATAAGTATAGCAAACTCTTAAAGTCTTCCATAAGAACCCTAGATATTAAAGTGTAAGGTAAAACTTACAGGCGAAAATCATAGGAACCATTTCTTCGGTTCTTGTCAGAAATCTTCAGTCATGAAATTCTAGCGTACCCTCTCTCCAGATGAAGTGCATCATCATATGTAATTGATATCTCTTGACCCCTATCGATTGCGAATACCAGATGGTATGACAAGAGCGCCATATGAGGATTGGTGTATCTTAATATGTTCCATAGATTGCTTCCATGCCTGATCAGTATGGAGGTTTAATGCATGGAACTACAAAGATATTCCAATGGTCATACGGTATTAAAGTCAGCTAATGGTATTCAAAGAAGATATCTAGAATGGAATTATCCAAGTAAATGTCTCTGATCAAGGAATCCATGGACTCATAACATAGATGTGTCACTTATATGACACAGGCAATGATGGATGAACTGGAGCCTGAGATTTGGAAAATCTCTGTAACCTCCTTGTGTCTTGATTATCTTCTTCTAAGACTACCATGTTTACCTCCGAAGACTAGTAGAGTTAAGATTAATGTTCCGCTTAGGACTGCAGTATGGGAAATCTCCGTGTTAATTAGTACCATCAATTAGGGAATAATAGAAACCCTAATTAGACAAATTTTAAGATAAAGATTCTTAAAGCCAAATTCGTGTTCTAAGAATTTCAATATTATTAACTAAGAAAGACGGTTCGTTCTGCTTATGCATTAATTACCGCAACCCTATTTAGGCAACAATTAAGAATCGCCATCAGCTGCTAGGATCGTCGATTGGTTCGACTAATTGTAAGGAATAACTATCCCTTAAGATTGATTTTAAGCTGTGGTTGGAATAACCATCTCACCTTAAATAAGCTTTCCATAATAGTTGTTATGTAAGTATCAAGGCCGCTCCTTTGGAGACCTTGTATAAATGAAATGTCATAAGTCCGTTGTTGGACAAAAGTTTGGTAAGTCCAATTATCAGGATCTGAAAGTTGCCTTGGAAACAATGAATAAAATCATGCAAATTCGTAATCATCTGAAAGTTGCCAGCAATTGGCAGAAAATCAAGGACTAATGAAAGCCGCGAACCTCTTAAATCCTTAATAAGGAATAAGGTTCAATTGAAGGTATCACCCCAAGAAGGGTGTGCTGAATTTTTTTAAATTTTCGGGCTAGCTAAGTTCTGACATATAGAATCATTCGAGGAAATCGAATATATCAAGGTTGGTAACCTATAAGCTAAAATTTACCTGAATAACTTGATGGAAATCAATGTGACCCACATTAGTGATTTAAGGATATGTTTCGCCAATAAGTTGAAAGCATTGTCACCTAAGGACATGCAGATTAATGAAATTTTTGGTTTGATGAGAAACCCGTATCAATTAAGGATCGACAGGTTAAGAAACTCTGAAAGAAAGTATGTACCTATTGTATAGGTCAACTAAGACGCCTTTAGAGGCCCAAATATGCTATGGAGGTTAAGTCCATGATACGTCAGAAAGTACTTCCATTATTTTATCAAATATCGAGGTCAAGATTTCTTTTAAGGGGGTGAGGATGTAACACCTCGTAAAAATCACGTCCAATGATGTATTGACACGTGTAATAAACCTTAATAAAGTCAAACGTTGAATTTGAGGGACTAATTTTGCGAAAAATCAAAAACTTTGATTATAGAACGACTGGAAGCATTAACATACTTGAAATAAGTTTATGAATAACCTCTGATGATATGCATATTCACAATTAGGCCGCTCGTTGATTGAGAGTAGCCGTTTGCGTAATTTATTGAAAGTTTGCGTAATGAAGGGTTAAAAGCGTCAACATGTTAATTCTTACCTCTGAGTGACCTTTTAACAAACTGGGAGCTTCATGATATTTGATTATACTCTCGGGAATGCCTAATATTGGCCATTAAAGGCTTTTATGCCTATAAGTGAAGTTACGCGCAACCTTGCAAATTAGAGGGACTAAAAGTGTCAATATGTTTAATTATACCTCTGAATGACCTTTTAGCAAACCTGAAGCATTATGATGGTTTAAAATACTCTCAAGAATGCCTAATATGGATTAGATAAGGCTTCAATACTATTAAACGGTGATATGCGCAAGTTTGCGCATTAGAGGGACCAAAAGCGTCAACTTTTGAATCTACGCCTTTCGGTGACCGTTTAAGCGAACGAGAGCGTAGTAATATTTAAACTCATGCTTGGGAATACCCATTATGGGCAATGGAAGGCTTCGATATCATTAAACGACATTTCGCGCTACTTTGTGCGATTAAAGGACTATTTGCGTCAAACTGCAAAAGTCTGTCGATTCGTAAGGTATCGAACCTTCCGGAATATGATCATAAGTTAAACATGCCCTAAATATCCTTTTTATAGATTAGTTATAGGCTTAGAGGTGTTTGGTGCGCAAAAAATAAACTTTCAAGTCCACCAGGGACTAAAAGTGTCAAAAAGTGCACAAGTTTACATTTTCGCCATATCTTACATTCTGAATATATCTGGACATCCAAAAATTTATGTAATCATTAAAATATTTTATTTTAGTGATCGGCATGATAAAATTCCATTCGTCGCGTAATTTGGATCGTTTTTCGCGTCCGTCCGTGTTTCGTCGTAATTCGTCAAACAACGTGACCGTACGGCCAAACGAACCGACATCCGGCATATTTTTGAGCATGTCTCATATTTCCTATGCTTAGGCATCATTGTAGATCCTTGGAAATGGCTTAACGGGCCTTAAACGTGCCTAAAATGACCTTATATGCTCACAGGGACCAATTCTGTAATTTCTAGAAGTGTTGTTGCAGGTCTGGACTGTTACGTGGGGCGTGTAAGGCTCCCAGATTAGCAAAACCAGCTGATTTCAATTCAGCAGCTGGGTTTCTTGTTTGTAAATGGTTTTAATCAATTCTATGGGCCATTTTGGGCATCCATAGTATAGGAAAATAGGGGGTATGAAGTGTACGGTCCAGATCAAGGCTCGTTTATCGATGAACGATCTTAACGGTCTTGAAAAAACCTATAAATACCCTTCCCCCACTTCATTACAACTTGCACCTCTTCCATTCTGATCTTGTTCTCTGATTCAAGGAGGATTTTAAGCTTGTAGGAACCTTCATTCAGTCCTTTGGACCCTTTGTAAGTGTCCTTTCGTGACTAGTTTGTTTTATTTAGCGTTATAGCCGAAAAGTCAAGCGTTTCGATAAACGCTTTGACTTTTAAACGGTTGAGCCATTGTTCGCAACGAACATGGCTACGTGATCGTAATTAGGTAGGTGTTAGACCCTCATAAGGGTACCTCCTAATTACCATGTTTACTTAGTTAAATTGTCGGGTCAAAACAATTAAAATGAAAGTCAAACGAGTTAGTTTTAATAAAATTCATAACTATTAATATAGAAGCCATAAAATTAGTTTTCTCACTTTAATAACTTGGTAAATATTAGTTGAACATGTCTAAGTATGTTCAACCCGACAATTATGAGTTTAGGCTCGGTTCGGAACCGAAAGTCAAATAAGTTGACTTTTGCTTTGACTTTCAGTTCTGACCCGATTTAGCTTAGTTTAGATATGCATTAGGATTCTATTAGGACAAGGTTATGGGTTAGTATAACCCTCTGTGGTTATACAACTTGGTTCCTTAGTTATCCGATTCATATGCATGTTTCCGTTATATGCCTAAATGTTGACTATTATGCCCTTTTGACCTTAAAACGAGATTTTTGAAAATGTGAGAGGATAATAACCTTTATTACTGAATTATAAACATGTCCTAAAAATTTTACATCAGTTTGAGGTCTAGATTAAGAGTTATGCTCAATCGCGTAAATTGAAAGCTTTTTATTAATTAAACGACGTAATTAGCATAAAGCCTATCTAAACCCAATTTTTTATACCAAAATTTTTACCCACTGATATAATATAATATTTTGGGATTTTTGAAGATTTTTATTTATTTTTAGGCTGAGCATAACATAGGGTTCTAGTTTTGATTCGGTAATTGTCGGTTTTGCCCTTTTGGCCTATAAAATGAGTTTTACAAATCATTTTGATACAAAACCTTTTTCAACTGATCTTATATGATAAATAGAATATTTTAAGCCTTCTGGAATGATAAAAAATATCAGCTTTTCTTATAAAACCAAGAAATCGCTTAAAACCGTCTTTTTACGCGTTTTAAATGCATAGTGTGTATTAAAACTATTTTTATCATATAAGACTTTATACCTACTGATATTTTTTGTAAATTTTTATACTTTAACAGTAAGCAAAAGTTTTAAACTCAGCTTTCCAGATTTGACCTTTAAACCTTATGTGAAATTACCAAAATGCCCCTTAGGTGCATAGTGTGGTTATAAACAATAAATTTCACATATATGTAATACCCTACTGATGTAACTTATTAAATTAAGTATTTTTACTGATCAAATCAGACCTGAATCTCAGATTTATATTTAATCTCTTTTATAGCCTTTAAAATGACCAAAATACCCCTACGGGGCATAATTTGTGTTTAAATCCAAATTGGGCATAATGGAAGGTATCTTACTGATATCACAACATATTTAAGGCATATTAACTTAGGAAACCTGTATATGACTCTTATGGTTACCCGTTACGCATATTTCGCTTTCGGATCGGTTTATGTAACTAGTTTACATAAATTGACCGAAACGGGTCAAACCTTATCATTTTTGCCTCAAAATCCAGAATGTGTTTAGTTTACCCATATTATACAAGTCTCCAAACTTTTCAGGTCTAAATCACCTTCTATTCCGGTCTTCGCTTAATCATGCGTTTTGAACCGTAAACCTTTCCTTAAAACTAACCGGTCTAAGTTACGACTTAAATAAGACCCGTTAGGAATCTAATAGGTTAATAAAACCTTCGTTCCAGATTAAGAGCCCCAGTAGAGGTACTTGTGCTTGTTGACTAGGATATACGGCTGAGTATAAATTGCATTTTAAGCTCAGGTAAATACTCTTAACTTATTTTCCCTATACGGGCTTGGGATACGGTTTTATAATAATACTGCTTGGTCGGGTATTGAATGTTTAATCGTATTGTGATTAAATTATTGAGGTAACCCATTTTAATCTGTATTGTTTGAAATAAAAGCCTTTAGGGGTTAATGACCATGTCCCGGATATCCTTGGCATCATTATAATAAAATGGCCACGTCTTAAGCATGGGGTGTAGGCATACACCTGACAGTTGCATATGGGAAACGGTATCTCACTCTCTTGTGGGCCTATACTTGTGGCGTATCTGTTAATCTTGACTCGGTTTCTAACATCGGGCCCTGAATGTATAACGAACATGTAAATTTGTATACAAGATTATTTTTATATAATTGTCCCAAGTTATAAAAAGATATTTGTGCCTTGTGCATTGAAATCAATTTCATAAATGTTTTCAAAATGAGTCAGTTAATTGTATTTAGCAGTGTAAACTGACGTATTTTCCAAAAAGATTAAGTGACAGGTATTGTACGAAATTGGCTGGGAGCTCAGGGCGTTAATAGGGAATCTTGCAAGTTCTAGATACCTAAAGTCTGTTGAACAGTGTTTATCTTTCTGTTTTAAGATCCGCCTGTGGATCCATTTTACAATCCATTGTAATATTTATATTACTTTTGAATCGGTTTGTAATATATTTACTTTAGACTTCCGCTGTGCATTGAACTGTGATTATTTGACTATGATGATATCAACTACGTCACGATACTCCCCACCGGTAATATGTGAAAATATCGGGATGTGACAAGTGGTGGCTCAGTTAAATAAATAAACATGTTTTGTAAAACAGGGAATTTCCTCGTGAAATTCCTCTATTGTAAATTACGGGATTTATCCCAAATTATGAAATAAAATAATTGGGCAGTTTTAAAGTTTTAAAAGATCCTGTTAAACTTCCGCTGTCAACTCAAATAATAAATACCAAGGGTTTTTCTGTCCCGCGACTCCTGGACCGGGTAACACCAGGACGGGGGCAGTGACAATTTCACGTTTTCGGTTTTTTACATTTATAAATTATATACTACACAACATTTAGCAGAATCATGGCGCTGTATATACGTGTACATTCAAATAGTACAGTTTTGAAACATCCGCTTTTCATATTCGAAAATAAAAATAATAAAATACAAATTTTAATGAAATTTGGGCATGACCCGTTCGTAAAATAGACGATTCCCTGCTTTTAGCAATTAAAAACATTTGCAAAACTTTAACTTTCTAGCACATTATAAGCCATATAAAACAACATTTAGGTACAAGGTCTACTAATCATAACTAAGTTAAGTACATACGAGCACCAAAAGACTACACGTATTTGGTTTTATAAACAAAATCATAATTTTAGACCCGTATTCGTAGATAACTCCGGAAGCGCGAGGTGGGTGTATCATGTGTGTTCGTTCCAAGTTCGCCATAAAGTCTAAGCGGATTTACCTACATCAAACATCGAAATTAAATTCGTCAGTTATGTTACTTCTAATCTAGTAAATCAAAATTAACCCATTTTATACATTCATCTAATACACGCACTTTCTTACCCGATAGAACGGGTCAAAACATACTATCTCATAATTGAGATATAACATACCATTCTTATCCCGTTGAAACGGGCATTCACATTCGTACATAAACATTCATTCGGTTCTTTATAAAAAAACGAATACATTCCTTTCATTCATACGCATACACTCCAACCCGTGAGTGACGGATCAAGTAAATTTCATTCATTCATTCATCACTTATCTGTTAATAACGGATAATAACGTTCGTAACATAACTTTCATTCAGTTCGTTTATGACGAATGAATTCATTCCTTTCGTACTTAACTATCACAAACTATCATAATTATGGTTTTAGCACATACAACAACTTACAATAGAATTTTATGAGCATAGAACAACATACATTCTATTAGTAGGACCCGTTCATACGGTTCGACTACATAACACTTCAAACATTCATTCTATTAGTGCGACCCGTTCATACGGTTCGACTACATAGCATTCCAACATACATTTTATTAGTGCCACCCGTTCATACGCTTCAACTACATAACATTCCTTTACTTTCTCATTTTTTTTCTAACCATTCCTTAAATGTTCAACACATCAAATTACCATGTTTTACACAACCACTTTCGAACTAGAATTTATATAATGAGACTAACATTCATAATCTACATTAAGGATAGACAAAGTTCATAAGAACTTACCTTTGTTTTGCATTTGCTTGCGAACCAGATTGACTTGTATCCTCTTCCTTCACGCCTACAAATTCGCATTCAACATTCCTTCAATCTCATGCTTTTATCTCACATTTACATTAAAATAGTGAGCTAACAATTCATAATTTCATCAATTCTAATCAATTACCATCATGTGTATATGAAATCATCAACATTACATGAGAACTCATACTCAAGCATTTCATCAAACACATGGTGTGTATAACATTAGCGAAGCATAATGTACAAATAATTAAAGCACATTTTTCCTAATTCATCCATAGATTAACATAATCATTCAACCTTCACAAATTATCATCATAACCATGTATCTTATGTTTTATATCAAATTATCCACCAAAATACCTTCTACAACACTACTTCAACATCAACATTACACTAATTTATACATAAACTTCACTAACCTCCATTATTCTACAATTACAAGTGGGTTTTATCCCAAATCATCAATATAATCAAAATTTAAACACATTAACATTCGCTAACATTCATGTTCAATTTCATAATACATTCACGGATTATACATAACCCACTTCATCATACATTACTAAAACACGAAATTTAACTTACTTGAGGTCAAGAACACTTAGGTGATTCATATTCTTAGCACATGCATCAATTTCAACTTCAGTTTCCTTTTGATTTGGTAGATTTCTTGTTAACAAGGGTTTCCCCTTGTTCTTCCCTTGTGAGGTCGATGCACACATACATCTGATATGTGTGTGTGTGTGTGTTTTAATTGAGTTTTATTAATTTATCTTTCCACTTATTCATTATTGGTCCCTCAAGTTTGGTGCTTACATTATTAATGGCTAACAATTTATTTCTTCATATTCACCACTAACCTTTATTAATTAGCACATAGAATTTGGGGTGTTACAAGTCTACCCCCCTTAAAGAAGGTTTCGTCCTTGAAACCTGAATACGCACCAAATAATTCCGGGTAGTGTTCGTGCATTTCATTCTCCGCTTCCCACGTAAGATCTGACCCCTTTCGGTGTTGCCATTGAACCATCACTTGTCGAATGGCTTCGTTGCGAAGTTGTTTCACTTTTTAGTCTTTTATTGCCACGGGCTTTTCAACATAATTTAATCTTTCATCCACCTCGATATCGTCCAAAGGCACATATGCCATTTCATCCGCGAGGCATTTTCGTAATTGCGACACATGTAAGGTATTGCGAATTCCATCTAACGCCGGTGGTAGTTCTATCCGATATGCCACCGTTCCGACTCGAGCTAGTATACATTCTGACAAGTCTACTCGTATCCTTCCGTAAGTACATACCTCGAACTTTGACAACAAGTTTTCATCCAATTACCCTTCATGATGAATTGGTCACTACCACTTTACAACTTGTCCAATACACTTGGTAATTCAATATTGTATTATTCAATACGATCCTATTACATTATTCCATGATCAACGTTCATTCGTTTGAGCTGATTTTCTTAAATCTTGTGTGTCAAACTATGCATACCCACATACCTCTAACACCCACTTAGGGAAACAATTATAATAATATTCAAGCTTGTTCATTCCTATTTATTCATATAAAATCACAAGTCAAACACCATTCAATAGTTGCTAACTATTTAGCTTCTACATACACCCCACCCTTTTCTGGGCCAATATCAAGCAAAATTTCTTTCATGCCATTGGCTTGGTAATTATTTTCACACTTTTCTTGTAATACCTACGTATGATCTCTACCCGAGACCAATATTTCTTTCATTGATAATCTATCATATCTGCATGGTTAACCGTAATTCAATGCATAAATCTATTCAACTCGCGTATATACTATCTTGCTCCAACCCCTCTTACCGTATATCCTTTGGTTACAAGGGCCTACATAAGGCTTTAATCACACAACCAATATAATCGTGTATTAATACTTACATTCATGTAACTCATATTACACCCAAGGTGTTATACGCAACTATACATGCTATCACATTCCATAGATGTTATACATACATCAGTCCTTCTAACATTGCAGTACAAAGGCAAATACCTAACATCGTACCACAATGGATAACTCTACCTATATACCTACTAAAGTTCCGTTACATACGAGATTATAAGCTTATTTTACATGCCATTCCATTCCATGTATGAGTTACATAAAACTAGGTATAACCATTCATTCGATAATTTGTTTATACTTTACCTCCTAGGGTTGTCCTATAAAATGAAACAAGAATCCTTACGTATGCAAACTCTAACTCGTGACATTTCTCGAGAGGTTTACCTTCTAATAAGTCCTCATATGTGTTAGGAAACCCAACTAGGGGTAGGATTCATTCAAATATCCATTCATTTACTCACTTAGTCCAAAATTTCTTGCCATAGCGTAAACCCGTCTTACATTCTTTGCAAGGCTTACTTGGGGAAAAATATCCTTTATGCCACATTCCACTCAATTATTCTTTATGTAACGGTTCACCTTCTAATAGTTATGCATTCTATTGTTTTCATTCTAACTTCCTTCCACATTAACCTTTCAAATCTACCATACAATTCTTTCTAGTTATTTTAAATTTGGCATTCTAAGCATTTACCCTGCTTTGTTACCAGTTCCTTACTTTCCCTTTTATTATATGCGGGTCGACACTTACAATCTTTCCGCAATGACACTTTAAGACATCTAATAACTATCCTTTGCAATAAACAAGAATTTAGAGCCGCTTTAATTTCCTGTATTGATATGAAGTTTATAATTCAATTGCCAGCATAATAAGTCATTTACTTCTGCTTTCTAAATTACTAACCATACTTGCTCCTTCACTATACCGTTAGTAACGATAACGTTCATCATGAGCCTACTACTCAATCCCTCCATTATTAATATCCTCATTCTTTCTAATCGCCTCCTTTGTAACGTAAAATTATGACTACCAACAAATGTGTGTGTATATATGTAACACCTCGAAAATTTACATCCTATAATGTATTGACACGTGTCATAGGTTTGAACGTGTGAAAGAATGTTCTAGAAGGACTAAAGTTGACAAACATGGAAAGTATGTGAATATTGACACGTGTCTTGGATGACCCCTAAACAACCCCTAGGCCCTTAGGGACATCTGTGGATGATCCATGGCCATTGTTAGGCTTGTGTGTCAATGATCTATGAGATTTTGAACACTATATAAAGGCCCTTGTTGCAACCATTTTGATCACACCTCACTTCTGCATTTCTGATCATTTCTGGAGCTCCAAAGCAGACTCAAGTGATCACTAATCGTGCATAGGACTTTAGTAAGTATGCTTAACCTTTCTTAGTTAAGTTTTTGCTTAGTTTAAGCTTAAAAGTCAAACCGTCGTAATTAACGGTTGACTTCATGATTAATCACTAATGGTCCAGTGATTATTCGAATTGAAAGTAGTTATAAGTTGGTAATTATGTGGGCAATAAACCCTTAAAAGGGCACCCTCTGATTTCCACTCTAACTAGGTCAAATGTCGGGTCAAACTGATTATTAAAAAGTCAACAGAATGCTTATTTTCCAATTTATGCATAATTAGCAATGTAGAACCCATACAACCTGTTTGATCATTAATATAACTTGGTAATTAATGTAAGAACATGTCTAAACATGTTCAACCCGATAATTTTCAGTAGAGACCCGGTTCGGAACCGAAAGTCGCATAATTTACTTTTGCTTTGACTTTCAGTTCTGACCCGTTTAAGCATGTTTTAGAAATGTCTTAGAGCTTCCTTAGGACCAGGTTACATGCTAGTATAACCCTCTGTGATTATACACCATGGTTCATTAGTTATCCAATTAATATGCATGATTCCGTTAATTGCTCATATGTTGACCATTATGCCCTTTTCACCATAAAACGTGATTTTTAAAAATGTAAAAGAGTAGAAACCTTAGCTACTGATATATAAACTTGTACCCAAAATTTGACATCAGTTTGAGGTGTAGATTGAGAGTTATGCTCATTAGCGTAATTAGAAAGCTTTTTAGCGATTAAACGGCATAATTAGCATATAGCCTATTTAAACCCAATTTTTGATATCAAACTCTTTACCCACTGATGTAATATATTATTTTGGGATTTTCGAAGATTTTTAATTAATTTTAGGCTGAGCATAACTTAGAGTTATAAGCTTGAGTCGGTAATTGTCGGTTTTGCCCTTTCGGGCTATAAAATGAGTTTTACATATCTATTTGACCCCAAACCTTTTGCTACTGATTTTATATGATAAATAAATTATTTTTGACCTTCTGGAATAATAAAAATATCAGTTTTCTATAAAGAACCCGGAAATGGCTTCTAATCGCCTTTTTAAGCGTTTTTAACGCATAGTATGTACAAAAACTATTTTAAACATACAAGGGTTGATACCTACTGATATTTTAGGTAAATTATAATATTTTAACAGTAAGCAAAATTTGTTTAACTCAGACTTCAGTTTTGGGCTTTTCGGCTTACGTGAAATTACCAAAATGCCCCTACGGTGCATAGTTTGGTTATAATTGATAAATTTCACGTATATGCAATACCCTACTGTTATAACTTATCAAATTAAGTATTTTTACTGATTACATCAGACCTGTAACTCAGGGTAATACTTAAACTCTTTTATAACCTTATAATTGACCAAAATACCCCTACGGGGCATAGTTTGAGTTTAAATTCGTTTCGGGCATAATAAAAGATATCTTACTGATGTCACAACATATTTGAGGCATATTAACTTAGGAAACCTGTATATGGCTCTAATGATTTCCCGTTACGCCTCTTGCGCGTTCGGTTCGGTTTATGTAACTAGTTTGCATAAATTAGCCGAAACGGGTCAAACCTTATCGGTTTTATCTCAAAATGCAGAATGTGTTTAGATTACCCATATAAGACAAGTCTTCAAAATTGTCGGGTCTAAATCACATTCTATTCCGGTCTTCGCTTAATCACGCGTTCGAACCGTATAGTTCCTTAAAACTAATCGGTCTAAGCTTAAGCTTAACTAAAGACCGTTAGGATTCTAACAGGTTATTATAAACCTTTGTTCCAGAATAGGAGAACCGGTAAAAGCTACCCGCATTTGATATTTGTGAATTATACTTGCAAAGGTAAATATTTTTAACTTATTTTCCCTATACGGGCTTGGGGTACGGTATATAAAATACCGCTTGGTCGGGCATTAAATCTTCCATCGTATGGTGGTTAATTGATATTGATCGGCCCGTTTAAATTGTTTTGTTTGCTTAAAGCCTTTGGGAGGTTAATGACCATGTCCCGGAAATCCTTGGCATCATTTTACGAAATGGCCACGACCTAAGCGCGGGGTGTAGGCGTACACCTGTCAGTGCCAAAATAAATAACGTGGTGTGTCTATTGATCTTTAACCCGGCACGATCCGGGCTACTGAACGCATAAGGAACATGTAATCCTTTTACGAGATTATATAATTAAATAATTATCCCAAGTTATAAATTGTTTATGCCACGTGCATTCAAACCAATTTTTAATCATTTTTACAATGAGTCGGTTAATTGTATTTACAAGTGTAAACTGACGTATTTTCCCAAAAAGATTAAATGCAGGTACTACACGTAATAGGCTGGATTTCTCCTTAGCATCAATAAGTGTCTCGCAAGCTTAAGATGCCTAAAGTCTGTTGAACTACTGTTTCCTATTTTTATTTCTATCCACCTGTGGATTAAGTTCAACTATTCGTGATACTGATATTACAATATTACATTCGGTTGAAATATATCTTTCATTTGCTTCCGCTGTGCATTTAAATATTGTGTTGTTTGACTGTAATGTTGCCAACCACGTCACGATACTCCCCACCGGGCCCACCGGTCAAACGTGGAAATATCGGGGTGAGACAGGTTGGTATTAGAGCCAACACTGAGTGAATTAAACACTAGCCTTTTGTGTTTAATCTTAGTTACACAATTGCACATTCCAAATTTTTCGAGTCTAGACAAAGAACATAGGAACAATCCAAATTTGTTTCGATTTATTTTTACTTTGTCTATTATTATATATATTCTTGTTGTTATCTTATGTTATCTTAACAGGTCTAAATATGCCGCCAAGATTTTTCAGACGAAGAGGACGAGGCAAGGGGCCAATCACCGCCCCCAATGATCACGAAGCCGGGCCTTCGCATAGGCGAGCTCCTACTATCACTGCGAGTGCAGATCCTCGAGAGAACTGGAGGACCAATGTGGAGCCCGCTAGACGATCTGTTTCACATAGTTCAACGCCTCCCTATCGTAACTCCTATGGGCCACAGTCGGAAAACGAGCCCAATAACCCACAACCTTCTTATATACCTCTACAGCGATCCCTATCACACCATTCCTTTGGAGACCCCACTCCCGTCTTTCAAGGCCGGTTTAACCCGGCAAACTACATACAAGAACCAGTGGATTTTAACCCATTGGGACCAGAGGATCATTTCTCCGGCGATCATGCAGAAGACATGGACGAGGACACGGACCCCGTCGAGCCTGCAACCAGGACCCCCAACCATCCTATCGAGGTTTGTGACGGTTCGTCTTTTCATGGATCACCCTACCATGGTCCAGATAGTTACCAGGCACGGTTTAACCAATTCGAGTGGTATTTTACACCCTCGCATCATTCGTCACCTCACCAGCAGTAGCAGGATCCCTCTGGGGATTCACGTTTCGTGGCTGTCACGCCACCGCCTCCACCGCCGCCAGTGAATCAAGCACCTCCAGAACCGCCAAGGCGTAGGAGGACAGGCGCACAGATGTCCGCGCGAGGAGGGGATTTCCATTTTAGCTCTCCTCGTCACTCAAGTGGCAGTCATTATCCGCCACTACATGAAGACCCGCAAATGGGTGGGCCTTCAAACCCAGTTGCACCACAACCACCACCGATGGGTTTTGATAACCCGATTCCTGCCTACACTGGTTCAATGGCGTACAACCCGTTTGAGCCGCCGGCTCACCCCAGCTATAATTACGCTGAAGCCGACCCATACTTGTTAGCGGCCAATTACAACGCCCTTCACCCGGAAGGACCATATGGAGCTCCTTGGGGAGTAGGGTACCCAACCCATGGGTACCAAATACCTACTAGACCTATAATTCGGCAACAATCGTAGCCGCCACGGTTTTCCCCACCCGAACGGGAAGAAATTCTTCAAAGATTGGACCAGGTCGAGCGAGACTTTCACAGAGATCGCATAGAGCGACAAAGTTTCTTCCAAGGATTGATAAGTTTAATAAAAGGGAAGAGCAAGAAGGACCACTGAATCCTTCAATTATTGATTGTATTTTCCTTGTTTCAGTTGAGCCCCTGCGTGGGCCTGTCTTATTGTTTTAACCCTGCGTGGGTATGTTTGCTTGTTAAGCCCCTGCGTGGGCAAGTCTTTGTTTAAACCCCTGCGTGGGTATGTTGTTTGTTGAGCCCCTGCGCGGGCATGTTATTTTATAAAAAGTCCCGTTTAGGGCAAAGTGTATTTTTAATGTTAATGGAATGTAAGTTTATAAATTTCATTTTGCTATTATATGCATAGTTATATTACATGAAATAAATAAATCAGAATCATTCCTTCTTAAAAAAATTAATCTGCCTATTTTAAATATTAATAAGAATCTTAAAAAGGTAAAACCTAGCCTGTAGGTCATTATAAAGACTTAGCCAATATGGTAAAACCTGTTTAAAAAGATTCAGATCCTCGTTAACATCTGAAAACATGTTAACACTCCTGGCAGACGTGATTCGTTAAAATCACACACGTCATTCTTATATAAGGATTCTTCAAAAGATTCCTAACCCAACTTAACGATCTATGAATCATGGGTTTAAATCATCAATTAAGATGATCATATTTTGACCATACATTGGTAATATAACGCCTACGGGCCCTTCTCATTTCCATATGAGACAAAAGACAGTGGTAGCTATGACTCCCTGTCAGAAAAGGTAATGAACTATGTTCAAACCTTCATGCCTTGATTCTCTGAAATCATGGCTTATGATTTAAAATGTCCTTGTGACTAGGCCTGTTGTGCCACTAATAAAACTGTTATTGTTTTTGCAATTAGGATAAATTATAATGAAAATCCTAAATAAATATGATTAACAAATTAACCAAATCTGGTCTCTGTTTACCGAGGTTAATGAATTGCCATAAAAGACAATTCTATAATAAACTCCCTAGTAAACTATTGTCATTGTCTTATGCAACAGTTCAAATTAAAATGGCTGACTCGGAAGAAATTAATAGTCACCCAAGGGAGAACAATGATAACGCCCGAATTAATATAACGGGTGCTGAACTGAAAGCGTTAGTAGACGATGCTGTTACAAAGGCCTTAGAGCGGCAGTATGAAGAATATAGTGGGACTCGAAGCAGGACCCTATCTACGCTGCATTCAAAGCCTAAAACACACTCTGAGGCTCACAACAAGCCACCCTCCAAAAAGGAAGAGCCAAAGAAAGATGATGATCGACACTCCTCAAACCACAACAGTGCTCCATCTCAAAAGATTGTTTTGAATCAAGGACCCCGTGACAAGGGTTGCTCTTATAAATACTTTGTTTCCTGCAAACCCCGGGATTTCACTGGAGAGAAAGGAGCGATTGACTGTATGACGTGGCTGGATGAGATGGACATAGTGGTTGATATCAGCGGATGCGCTGAGAGGGATGTGGTAAAGTTTGCATCTCAATCGTTTAAAGGTGAGGCCTTAGCCTGGTGGAGATCGCTGATTCAAGCTACTGGGAAGATCCCATTATACAATATGACATGGGAACAATTTGTTACCCTCATCAGGGACAACTATTGTCCCCAACATGAGGTTGAAAATATCGAGTCTGATTTCCTATCGTTGGTTATGAAGAACCTCGACTGTCAAGCTTACCTTACGAGCTTCAATACATTGTCAAGATTGGTTCCGTACCTGGTGACCCCGGAACCCAAACGCATAGCTCGTTTCATTGGGGGTTTAGCCCCAGAAATAAAGGAAAGTGTGAAGGCCTCTCGGCCAACTACTTTCAGATCTGTCACTGATATATCTTTGTCCCTCACGTTGGACGCGGTCGGACAGAGATCGCTGAGGAACACAGATGCAGAGAAAAGGAAACGTGAAGATGACAATTCACGAAGGTCAAACAAGAAACATCGAGGGAGCAATGACCACAAGAAAGGGTCTGAGTCTAAGAAAGATGGGCATCAATCTGGTGATAAGCCCAAGTGCAAAGTCTGCAAGAAACAGCAATTCGGGAAGTGCAGGTTTGAATCGAACTCGCAGACTCAGTCAAGAACTTTTGCATGTGGTATATGCAAGTCCAAGGAACACAAGACCTTGGATTGCAAGAAGCTGAAAGATGCAACGTGCTACAGTTGCAACGAAAAGGGGCACATTAAGACAAACTGCCCGAAATATGCAAAGAAAGCCGATGAAGGAAAGAAGACCAATGCTAGGGTCTTCAGGATGGATGCAAAGGAAGCGGTTCTAGACAACAATGTGATTACAGGTACTTTCCTTGTAAATGATGTCTATGCAAGAGTACTTTTTGATTCAGGCGCTGATAAGTCTTTCGTAGATAATAAGTTTTGCAATCTGCTGAACTTACCTGTTAAAACCTTAAGTGTAAAATATGAGGTGGAATTGGCAGATGGCACCATAGACACCGTCTCAACTGTGTTAGATGGATGTGTTATATCCATTAAGAACCACTCTTTTCCTTTGTCCCTACTTCCCTTTAAGTTAGCCGGTTTTGACATAGTATTGGGTATGGACTGGTTATCTCATAACCAGGCCAAAATTGTCTGCAACAAGAAACAAGTTGTGATCAAGACTTCGTCTGGTGAAGCACTTACCGTTCAGGGAGATACCCAGTATGGACTGCCTGAGCAAGTAACTGTGCTCAAGGCCTCTAAGTGTTTGAAGAAGGGTTGTGTCATCTACATGGCACAAGTTGTGACTATTGACGAGTTGAAGCCCAAGATTGAAGAAATCCCTATCATTTCTGAATACCCAGAAGTTTTTCCTGAAGAACTACCTGGTTTACCACCAGATAGGCAAGTGGAATTCAGAATCGACATCATCCCTGGAGCAGCACCTGTTGCTAGAGCGCCTTATAGGTTGGCACCAACAGAGATGAAGGAATTGAGGGCACAATTAGATGAATTGCTATCCAAGGGTTTCATTAGACCTAGTTCGTCTCCTTGGGGAGCGCCAATCCTGTTTGTCAAGAAGAAGGATGGATCGATGCATCTGTGCATCGATTACTGTGAGCTTAATAAAGTCACAGTCAAGAATAGGTTTCCATTGCCCAGGATCGACGATTTGTTCGATCAACTTCAAGGGGCAAGTTACTTCTCAAAGATTGACTTAAGGTCAGGCTATCATCAATTGAAGGTTAAAGATGAAGATGTTCACAAGACTGCATTTAGGACTCGTTATGGTCATTACGAGTTCCTAGTGATGCCTTTTGGGCTCACTAATCCACCTGCCGCATTCATGGATCTCATGAATCGCGTCTGCAAGCCCTACTTGGACAAATTTGTCATCGTCTTCATTGACGACATCCTCATCTACTCGAAGAACCAAGCTGACCATGAGAAGCATCTTCGATGTATTATGGAATTACTTCAGCAGGAGAAGCTCTATGCCAAGTTTTCAAAGTGTGAATTCTAGCTTCGTGAAGTCCAATTCCTTGGACATGTCGTTAGTGAGCGTGGTATCCAAGTGGATCCCGCTAAGGTTGAAGCCGTTATGAATTGGCAGGAGCCAAAGACTCCCACAGAAATTCGCAGTTTCTTGGGATTGGTAGGTTACTACAGGCGTTTCATTGAAAATTTTTCAAGGATTGCTGCACCCCTAACTTCTTTGACTAGAAAGAAAGTAAAGTTCAATTGGGGCCCTAAACAGCAAGAATCCTTTGATGTCCTAAAGCAAAAGTTGAGCAACGCTCCTGTATTGACGTTGCCGGATGGAATAGAAGATTTTGTGGTTTACTGCGACACATCACACGTGTGCTTATGCAGAAGGGCAAAGTTATTGCCTATGCTTCATGACAGTTAAAGGTGCATGAAAAGAATTACACCACCCATGACTTGGAGTTGGGTGCCGTTGTATTTGCACTGAAGCTTTGGAGGCACTATCTATATGGTGTCAAGTGTGTGATCTATTCTGATCATAAGAGCCTCCAGCACCTGTTTAACCAAAAGGATTTAAACATGAGGCAGCGCCGATGGATGGAGACGTTGAATGATTATGATTGTGAAATCCGATACCATCTAGGCAAGGCAAATGTGGTTGTTGATGCCTTAAGCAGGAAGGAAAGAGTGAAGCCAACTAGAATCAATGCCAAGAGCATTGAAATAAAGAACAGTTTGATCGAAAGGTTGTTAGCTGCACAGAAGGAAGCTGTGTTGGAAGCTAACTATCCTAATGAAAAGCTCAGGGTAACTGAGGAACAGTTATCTCAGGACAAGGACGGAATTCTGAGATTGAATGGATGAATATGGGTTCCAGTTTATGGAGGACTTCGGGATGTTATCCTCCAAGAAGCCCATAGTTCCAAATATTCCGTTCATCCTGGAGCTGATAAAATGTACCAAGATCTTAAGGCAAATTATTGGTGGATAGGCTTGAAAAAGTCTGTAGCCGCTTATGTAGCTAAATGTTTGACGTGTGCGCAAGTCAAAGTAGAACATCAAAAGCCGTCAGGTTTGCTGCAACAGCCTGAACTTCCCACTTGGAAGTGGGAAATGGTAACTATGGATTTTATCACCAAGTTGCCAAAGACAAGAAAAGGGAATGATACGATATGGGTGATAGTTGATAGACTGACTAAGTCAGCACATTTCCTACCCATCAAGGAGACCTATAGCTCCGACATGTTAGCCCAATTATACGTAGATAAGATTGTAGCTCTACATGGTGTACAAGTAGCTATTATCTCTGACAGAGATACTAGATACACGTCACATTTTTGGAAAAGTTTCCAACAATCTTTGGGCACGCGCTTAAATTTTAGTACTGCTTACCATCCTCAGACGGACGGCCAGAGTGAGCGTACAATCCAAACGTTGGAGGACATGCTTCGTGCATGTGTGATCGATTTAGGTGGTAGTTGGGATAACCACCTGCCCTTAATCGAGTTCTCATATAACAATAGCTACCATACCAGCATCAAGGTTGCGCCTTTCGAGGCCTTATACGGTAGAAAGTGTAGAACGCCCGTTTATTGGGCGGAAGTTGGAGATGTCCAACTGACAGGACCAGAAATAGTCTTTGAAACGACGGATAAGATTGTCCAGATTCGTGACCGCCTGAAAGCTGCCAGGGATAGACAGAAAAGCTACGCGGATTTAGGGCGTAAACCTCTGAACTTCAAGGTAGGTGAAAAAGTATTGCTCAAAGTATCACCCTAGAAGGGAGTGATGCGATTTGGTAAGAAAGGCAAGCTAAGCCCGAGATACATAGGAGCTTTCGAGGTCATCGAACGTGTCGGATCAGTTGCCTATAAATTAAACTTACCTGAAGAGCTCAGTGGTATTCACAATGTATTCCACATTTGCAATCTGAAGAAGTGTTTCGCTGATGAATCACCCGTTATACCACATACAGATGTGCACATAGAAGAGAGCTTGAAGTTTGTTGAAAAACCTGTATCGATCAAGGATCGACAGGTTAAGAAGCTGCGAAGGAAGCACGTACCTATTGTAAAGGTAAAATGGGATGCCCGTAGAGGTCCCGAGTATACGTGGGAGGTGGAGTCCACAATGAAAGAAAAATACCCTTATTTATTTCAGTAAATCTCAAGGTCGATATTTCTTTTAAGGGGGTGAGGATGTAACACCTCGAAAATTCACGTCCTATAATGTATTGACACGTGTCATAGGTTTGAACGTGTGAAAGAATGTTCTAGAAGGACTAAAGTTGACAAACATGGAAAGTATGTGAATATACGGGTTCAAAATGTCAACAGTGAATAAATATGCTTTACAATAACCCTACATGATGCTCATACCTTCAAACGAATAAATCATGGATCATACGAAGCTAAATATGAAAGAATGTGAGAGATTACAAACTACAGGGGTTAAATGTGTCAACATGTTTAAGTTATACCTCTGAGTGACCTTTTAGCAAACCCGAAGCTTTGTAACGATTAATTATGCTCACTAGAATGCACAATATAAATTTCATAAGGTTTCGTTATCGTATGAGAAAGTTATGATCAAATTCGTATGTAAGGGGTTAAAGCGTCAACGATGAAGTTTATGACTTTTCGGGTGACAATAAAGTTAACCAAGGACTTAACAAAGTGGGTATATGTCTTGAAGCCCTTATAAGTCAAATTGGAGGGTTCAAAATGCAAGAAAAAAAAAAGTCGAAACAAAGTTTTTATGGACCAAGGACCTAAGCATAAAAATCAAAAATTTGGATTTGATCAGAAGGGGCGTTGCGTCATGCGAGGACCCTGGGGGGGGGGGGCTACGCGTGCCGCGAGGGGCCATCTGTTCCGAAAACTTTGGGCTGATGTTGCTAGCTGTCTACTATGAGCATTATAACCGACTTATAATCGATTTTCCTCATCTTGGACGACCCCTAAACAACCCCTAGGCCCTTAGGGACATCTGTGGATGATCCATGGCCATTGTTAGGCTTGTGTGTCAATGATCTATGAGATTTTGAACACTATATAAAGGCCCTTGTTGCAACCATTTTGATCACACCTCACTTCTGCATTTCTGATCATTTCTGGAGCTCCAAAGCAGACTCAAGTGATCACTAATCGTGCATAGGACTTCAGTAAGTATGCTTAACCTTTCTTAGTTAAGTTTTTGCTTAGTTTAAGCTTAAAAGTCAAACCTTAGTAATTAACGGTTGACTTCACGATTAATCACTAATGGTCCAGTGATTAGTCGAATTGAAAGTAGTTATAAGTTGGTAATTATGTGGGCAATAAACCCTTAAAAGGGCACCCTCTGATTCCCACTCTAACTAGGTCAAATGTCGGGTCAAACTTGTCATTAAAAAGTCAACAGAATGCTTATTTTCCAATTTATGCATAATTAGCAATGTAGAACCCATACAACCTGTTTGATCATTAATATAACTTGGTAATTAATGCAAGATGA
Source organism: Helianthus tuberosus (assembly GCA_030545235.1). Taxonomy (NCBI): domain Eukaryota; kingdom Viridiplantae; phylum Streptophyta; class Magnoliopsida; order Asterales; family Asteraceae; genus Helianthus; species Helianthus tuberosus. The sequence goes on along the minus strand of CM060377.1, from coordinate 65,669,312 downwards.
TGTCTAAACATGTTCAACCCGACAATTTTCAGTAGAGACCCGCTTCGGAACCGAAAGTCGCATAATTTGACTTTTGCTTTGACTTTCAGTTCTGACCCGTTTAAGCGTGTTTTAGAAATGCCTTAGAGCTTCCTTAGGACCAAGTTACATGCTAGTATAACCCTCTATGATTATACACCATGGTTCATTAGTTATCCAATTAATATGCATGATTCCGTTAATTGCTCATATGTTGACCATTATGCCCTTTTCACCATAAAACGTGATTTTTAAAAATGTAAAAGAGTAGAAACCTTAGCTACTGATATATAAACTTGTACCCAAAATTTGACATCAGTTTGAGGTGTAGATTGAGAGTTATGCTCATTAGCGTAATTAGAAAGCTTTTTAGCGATTAAACGGCATAATTAGCATATAGCCTATTTAAACCCAATTTTTGATATCAAACTCTTTACCCACTAATGTAATATATTATTTTGGGATTTTCGAAGATTTTTAATTAATTTTAGGCTGAGCATAACTTAGAGTTATAAGTTTGAGTCGGTAATTGTCGGTTTTGCCCTTTCGGGCAATAAAATGAGTTTTACATATCTATTTGACGCCAAACCTTTTGCTACTGATTTTATATGATAAATAAATTATTTTTGACCTTCTGGAATAATAAAAATATCAGTTTTCTATATAGAACCCGGAAATGGCTTCTAATCGCCTTTTTAAGCGTTTTTAACGCATAGTATGTACTAAAACTATTTTAAACATACAAGTGTTGATACCTACTGATATTTTAGGTAAATTATAATATTTTAACAGTAAGAAAAAGTTGTTTAACTCAGACTTCAGTTTTGGGCTTTTCGGCTTACATGAAATTACCAAAATGCCCCTACGATGCATAGTTTGGTTATAATTGATAAATTTCACGTATATGCAATACCCTACTGTTATAACTTATCAAATTAAGTATTTTTACAGATTACATCAGACCTGTAACTCAGGGTAATACTTAAACTCTTTTATAACCTTATAATTGACCAAAATACCCCTACGGGGCATAGTTTGAGTTTAAATTCGTTTCGGGCATAATAAAAGATATCTTACTGATGTCACAACATATTTGAGGCATATTAACTTAGGAAACCTGTATATGGCTCTAATGATTTCCCGTTACGCCTCTTGCGCGTTCGGTTCGGTTTATGTAACTAGTTTGCATAAATTAGCCGAAACGGGTCAAACCTTATCGGTTTTATCTCAAAATCCAGAATGTGTTTAGATTAACCATATAAGACAAGTCTTCAAAATTGTCGGGTCTAAATCACATTCTATTCCGGTCTTCGCTTAATCACGCGTTCGAACCGTATCGTTCCTTAAAACTAATCGGTCTAAGCTTAAGCTTAACTAAAGACCGTTAGGATTCTAATAGGTTATTATAAACCTTTGTTCCATAATAGGAGAACCGGTAAAAGCTACCCACATTTGATATTTGTGAATTATACTTGCAAAGGTAAATACTTTTAAATTATTTTTCCTATACGGGCTTGGGGTACTGTATATAAAATACCGCTTGGTCGGGCATTAAATCTTTCATCGTATGGTGGTTAATTGATATTGATCGGCCCGTTTAAATTGTTTTGTTTGCTTAAAGCCTTTGGGAGGTTAATGACCATGTCCCGGATATCCTTGGCATCATTTTACGAAATGGCCACGACCTAAGCGCGGGGTGTAGGCGTACACCCGTCAGTGCCAAAATAAATAACGTGGTGTGTCTATTGATTTTTAACCCTGCACGATCCGGGCTACTGAACGCATAAGGAACATTTAATCCTTTTACGAGATTATATAATTAAATAATTATCCCAAGTTATAAAATGTTTATGCCACGTGCATTCAAACCAATTTTTAATCATTTTTAAAATGATTCGGTTAATTATATTTACCAGTGTAAACTGACGTATTTTCCCAAAAAGATTAAATGCAGGTACTACTCGTAATAGGCTGGATTTCTCCTTAGCATCAATAAGAGTCTCGCAAGCTTAAGATGCCTAAAGTCTGTTGAACTACCGTTTCCTATTTTTATTTTTATCCACCTGTGTGTTAATTTCAACTATTCGTGATACTGATATTACAATATTACATTCGGTTGAAATATATCTTTCATTTGCTTCCGCTGTGCATTTAAATATTGTGTTGTTTGACTGTAATGTTGCCAACCACGTCACGATACTCCCCACTGGTCAAACGTGGAAATATCGGGGTGTGACAATATATATACACTCCACAGGCATTTAGTAACTCCATTCTTGTTATTCGCTTGTGTTTTCATACATTCACAAATTTCTTTCGTATGCAATACGGTTCAACTACATAACATTCCTTTACTTTCTTATTTTTTTTCTAACCATTCCTTAAATGTTCAACACATCAAATTCCCATGTTTTACACAACCACTTTTGTAACAACCCTCGGTAAAACCAATACCCTCATAATATTTCTGATACTCTATTATCTCTTAAATTGTCCCAATATGTCTTATATTACACCCCGTATGTGAAAACCGAGCCCAAAATACATTATAGTTTATAAAAATAAAATGAAAATCTGAATTATGAGTTGAGGCGGGCCGCGTAAGACCTCACCTCAACTTCACGCGGGCCGTATCAAGGCAGGAATTGACTTCGCTGGCATCTTTAGTTCAAGCGGGCCGCATAAGACCTCGTCTAAGTTGACGCGGGCCGCGACAGATCATGAAACGCGAAAGCATCCGGTGCTGACACGTGTCAACATCGTGGCAAGTCTAGTAGCTGACCCAGCTAAGCTACAGCGTTGACCAATGTTGACGCGGGCCGCGTAAGGGTCCCTTGTCTTTCACGCGGGCCGCGACAGGACCAGATTACACAACTATAAATAGATAACATCAGATTACAATTTCCGTCGCTCACATTTCAATCTCAATCTCGAATTCTGAAAGTATTAAGCATTATAGTCAGGTACTATACCCCTAATTAGCGAGGTTCTGCTCCATTGTAAGTATTATAACCCCAGTTTCATAATAGTTACGCTGCCCGATTGATTTAGGGTTCCGTAACAACTGTCGTGGTTCTACCCGACGTAGTTGTTGGAATGCTGTCTCGGGGAGGGTATTATTAATATTTTCAAAGGGTTATGGTACTAACCAATGTACATTTGTATAAATTATAGATTATATACAGGAAACCCTTACAAAAAGCCTAAGACAGCAATGTGAGTTTATCCTCTTTTTGTTAATGTTTTGGAATGTTTTACAAAACCTTAAATATTTTACAATGCGATTAAGCGGTGATTGAGTCTTTGTAGTTCTTCAATTACTGTCGGTATTATGGGGTTTTGTATACAAAATTTACTACGAGTAGTAGTAAGTCTGAATGACAGTTCATTACCATTGGACAACGAGTTAGCCAATGGGTAATTTGACCATAGCCATAGATCCGGTCGAGTGGCAAATACTGAATGAGTAATTGTGTAGAAATAAACAATGTGATCGCTCTCAATACTGTTTTAATTGATAAAATGTTTCTTGATTAAACTGGGATTCACTCACCAGTATTTCCGACTGACAAATGTTTTTAAAACACGTTACAGGTAACACAATGTGAACAGCCAATTAGTGAAAAGCCAGCTGGAGAGCACTGAAGGCTTGGGAAAAATGTGGCTATAAAAGTTACCTAATAAACGATGTTTTAAATTCAATAAAATATGGTTTATCCCTATAATGTATTGTTATAAGAAACTTGGGTTTACCCATGTTATTATAAAAGAAGATGGTTTTACTCTGATAAACATTTCCTAACTACGGTCCTGATGAAAAATTCCGCTGCGAGATTTAATAACCTGATACCACCGAAACTCCGAGTTCGCGTTCGCCCGTTCCCGGGGATCAGGGATCGGGGGTTGCGACAAATTTCAAACTAGAATTTATATAATGAGACTAGCATTCATAATCTACATTAAGGATAGACAAAGTTCATAAGAACTTACCTTTGTTTTGCATTTGCTTGCGAACCGGATTGACTTGTATCCTCTTCCTTCACGCCTACAATTTCGCATTCAACATTCCTTCAATCTCATGCTTTTATCTCACATTTACATTAAAATAGTGAGCTAACAATTCATAATTTCATCAATTCTAATCAATTACCATCATGTGTATATGAAATCATCAACATTACATGAGAACTCATACTCAAGCATTTCATCAAACACATGGTGTGCATAACATTAGCGAAGCATAATGTACAAGTAATTAAATCACATTTTTCCTAATTCATCCATAGATTAACATAATCATTCAACCTTCACAAATTATCATCATAACCATGTATCTTATGTTTTATATCAAATTATCAACCAAAATACCTTCTACAACACTACTTCAATATCAACATTACACTAATTTATACATAAACTTCACCAACCTCCATTATTCTACAATTACAAGTGGGTTTTATCCCAAATCATCAATATAATCAAAATTTAAACACATTACAACTTCTACACATTAACATTCGCTAACATTCATCTTCAATTTCATATTACATTCACGGATTATACATAACCCACTTCATCATACATTACTAAAACACAAAATTTAACTTACTTGATGTCAAGAACACTTAGGTGATTCATATTCTTAGCACATGCATCAATTTCAACTTCAGTTTCCTTTTGATTTGGTAGATTTCTTGTTAACAAGGGTTTCCCCTTGTTCTTCCCTTGTGAGGTCGATGCACACATACATCTGATATGTGTGTGCGTGTGTGTGTTTTAATTGAGTTTTATTAATTTATCTTTCAACTTATTCATTATTGGTCCCTCAAGTTTGGTGCTTACATTATTAATGGCTAACAATTAATTTCTTCATATTCACCACTAACCTTTATTAATTAGCACATAGAATTTGGGTGTTACAAGTTTTTGCGTTTTCATTAACATTTTTAACAGCATATTCACCACTAACCTTTATTAATTAGCACATAGAATTTGGGTGTTACAAGTTTTTGCGTTTTCATTAACATTTTTAACAGTTCATATGTTATAGTTCACCATACATTCAAAGGCTATAGTTATTCGCGTTTTCATTAACATTTTGCAGTTCAGAGGTTACAATTCACCATAGTTATGAACATTTCGCGTTTTCGTAAGTTAACACAAACATTACATTTCACACAAGCTTTATAATATATAACCTTGTTTGGATGTTGTCTTCCTCATTTCTTCTTAAGATGTATGACGTTTATCTTCAGGTGTATTTATGGATTTCTTTTTTTCCAGATCATGTACATAAATTATTGATATTTAAACGCCAAAAACATCTAATAAGTCAAATATATTATACCACTTTTAACTCACTTTGATTTCTAATCTTGTAGTGAGATTAATCTTCAGACGCCATAAAGGATTTAGGGTTTTTGCATTTTCCGTAGAAGTTGGAAAGGTTTTTAGGGGAAATTATAGGTTTCAGCGGTTTTTGAATGCTTTATGTACACACACAATTACTATTTTACCTTTAATGGCCCTGCGCGCCTTTTTGGAAGTTCTAGATATTTACAAAAACATCACCACATCAATCTTGCCCATAGATTGATTTGATTTGATGGCTAAAAATCGTTCTTAGTGTTTTCACACTTTTGACCGTTTTAGGAGTGAAAGACAAAAGAGTATAATAAATGTTATTAATTTTCAAAAAGCAAATCAACACTCATTATTTGAGTGGTAAAATGTTGGTATCAATTTCTACAATTTGATTTATAAACTATGTTATAAAATCGTATAATATTTTTTTTAATAATGAATTTAAAAATAAATAGTGTATTAATACAAAGTTTGGTTTTCATGTTAGGAAATTTGTTTTATTTAAAAATATCTTAAATTAACAATTTAAATTTGAAGATAATATTTTATTAGAAAATATATAATGATTTTATTCAACATTCAAAGTAAGATAATATTTAATATTAATTTATTTAATTAATATAAGATACGCATGAGATAGATGAAAAAATAAAAAAGTTGATGTATCCAATGGATGACATGAAGTACACATTGATTTTGATATCTTTTATTATATAGTATAGAATATAGAATACATAAAATTTTAAAAATCAGACCAATGGCTATTTAAAACCGGTCACACAATTCAAATTGTTTGTTAGAATTCAAAATGAATAATTTTATTGAAAATTTTGATATTTCTAAGTTTTAAGGACAAAAAATCTACAATATAAGATTTAGTCCTCCAAATATTAGCCATTTTCAAGTATGGTATTATTTAGTCTTAAAAATAAGAGTAAATTACAAGTTTTGTCCTTTATGTTTGTCCCAAATTTCAGGCGCTGTCCTTTACCTTTAAAATTGATGAGTTTTGTCCTTAACGTTTCAAAATCATGCACGTTATGTCCTTTAGGGCAAACCCAGTTAGAATTTTCTGTTAAGTTATGTCATGTGCATTGCACACGAGGGTAGAACAGTCATTTTCCCTCCCCATTTGTGTTTCCCCCTTTTAAAACCCTAATAACACCCCTGTTCATCTTCAACCCCAATTCATCTTCATATCATTCATCTTCATCAACTCATCATCACCATCTTCTTCACCATTTCACATCTTTCCACACCGGCAGTTCAAAATCATCGTCCAGTTCAGACGTATTCACATATCCACATCTTTCACACCGTTTGGATTATTTTTCCCATCACTTACACCCCGTCCAGAAAATGAAGGATCCCTATGGAAACCAAATCTTTGACTATGACCGCCTTTTCCTGTGTTCAACTCACTTTCCACCATCTTATTCCAAAATTGCAGTCAAAGCTACTTAAACCCTAACTTCAATTATATCCATTTGACTGATAAATATTAGCAACAAAACATCACATAGCAACAAAACAGCACATGAATCAAGCCTATGCAGCAATGATTGGCTCTATATAGTATCAAGTTTTACCTTAATCGTATAGTTCTGAACTCCTACTGATCAAAATAAAATATAAGTATTTGTTGAGGCCATAAAGAAAATATTAAGTATTGGAAGGTGTACCTGATCCAGTAAATAAATTTTGTTTATGGAAAACATTAAGAAGTCATATATTGGGCTTGCTTCAAGAGCACAGGCCGGTCCTTGGACCATTTGTGCATCTCGATCCGTGTATTGGCTGAGTGAGGCGAATTGGTTACTTTCTAATTCATTCAATCTCGAAATACACAAACAATTTCATTCAATCATCAGCTAAATCATTGTAAAGTTTCATCGAGTCGCATACCTTGAGTCAGTTATTTTTATGCAATATCCTTGCTATAATGCAGATATATGATACGATACGAACGAATTCAAACGCCAATGAATTCTAGATGTACAACAAACATTGAATTTAGCATCAAGTTTGACCTAATCTAGAGTTGAAATGGTGAAGAAGATGGTGATGATGAGTTGATGAAGATGAATTGGGGTTGAAGATGAACAGGGGGTGATATTAGGGTTTTAAAAGGGGGAAACACAAATGGGGAGGGGAAATGACTGTTCTACCCTCGTGTGCAATGCACATGACATAACTTAACAGAAAATTCTAACTGGGTTTGCCCTAAAGGACATAACGTGCAAGATTTTGAAACGTTAAGGACAAAACTCATCAATTTTAAAGGTAAAGGACAGCGCCTGAAATTTGGGACAAACATAAAGGACAAAACTTGTAATTTACTCTAAAAATAAAGACTATAAATTCCATAGTATTTTGATAAAAGGGTAATTTAGAAAAACTTCAATTAAATATTTAATATATTATCATGAATTTAAAAATCTCAAACATAACGGTTGAATTATGAGTTTGATAATTGAAGAATAAAGAGGGTGGTCCAAGGAGTTTCCTACCAAGACCGCACAAAATCTCGCTTCATTAAATTCTGATAACAACTTGCAAACCACCATGCATATCGTTACTATTATTTTTTTTAACGACAAATTTGGATCACTGGCGGACCAGTAGAGTATCATCGTGCCACCAGCGGAATCATCCAATCATATCCATCTCCACTAGGCATAATGCCTATACACCAATTCAGGAGGAACCCACTAAATATGGGAAAAACCTCCTTGTGAGAATCGAACCCAGGACCTATGGGTCCCAAAGTCTTATCGCACCCCAAGATATCACTAGGCTATAAGCCATGTACTATCGTTATTATTATTATTATTATTATTATTATTATTATTATTATTATTATTATTATTATTATTATTATTATTATTATTATTATTATTATTATTATTATTATAGGATAGAACATAGTTTTTTTTTTTTTTTTTTTTTTCTTCTTGCAAACCACCATGTTATTGTAATTGGTGATTTTGATTGGAACTAAGTATTATGCAATCAATAAATTAACTTAAACTTCAAAGAAAACACATGTTCTTTTGAAAAGTAAGTAGTTTTAAATAGATACGTAATTTTTTTTTTTTGCATAAATACGATTGTTGTTGAAGATGGAGATTGACAGTTATTCATTAAAAGTTTTGAAATCATGGAGGGAACAAGGAATAACTCGTTAGAAGTGTTGCCACTTCCAGGCTCCAACGATCGAATCGGTACGAGATATGCATTGACAAGTATGTGTGTATTTGATGTGAGTGACCATGCTAGGGTTTATCTCATGAATGTGTAAAATTGAGGGTGAAGGTGGATGCCAAAGTGCCTCAAGCCATAAGACTATGCGGTATGGTAGAGGCCCATCCTTGGAGGATGATTCATCACGTAGATCGGGTGTAAGGATAGGGCAAAGAGGATGGAGGTAAGGAAATGGAGGATAGGTCTAAAATATATATGTATATGTAGTATGTATATATGTGTGTGAGAGGGGGAGGCCCGTCCAATTCGTCTCACCCCCGACGATGGCAACGAAGGAGGCACGGCGACAGAGGGCTAGAAATGGAGAGGGGGCACGACGACGGTGCTGGAAGGTCCTCATACCGTCCAGCCTAATGTTGAGGTGGGGATGAGCCAATGTGACACATGAGTCTAACTTGGAAATCATCCACTCTAAGGCTGTCTTCGAGAACTCTCAAAACAATTTAGGCCCTGGGCAATATAAAAACATGGGCCTAAAATTGTGATTAGGGGAAATGAATTAAAAAAGGAATAATAGATTTTAATAATCCTAACTATTGTCCATTGGCCGGCAACGGTCCCAACTTCAAAAATTTCCACTGGCGGTCCCATCTTTTCACATATTAGCTTTCAATAGACCCTGACTAACAGAACGCTAACGTCGTTAGTTTCCGGTCGCCAGAAAAATGTTTTTGGCCAGAAAAAAGGTTCCTAAATGTCCGATCTATGGTTGCAAACAGGTTTGGGATGAACATTTTGAGTTTTCCGGCTAAAAAGTTGAGTTTTCCAGCCAAAAATAAGTTTTCCGGCGACCTTAATAATTGGGGCTTTTACTAGAAAAGGTTCTTAAGGGTGCTTAATAAAGTTAGAAAGAGGTTTGAGACGAAAAGGTTGAGTTTTCCGGTCAAAATGGGGTTTCCGACCAAAAACGTTTTTCCGGCGACCGGACTAACGGCGTTAGCGTTCTGTTAGTCAGGGTTCATTGAAGGCCAATATGTGAAAAGATGGGACCGCCAGTAGGAATTTTTGAAGTTGGGACCGCTGCCGGCCAATGGGCAATACTTGGGATTATTAAAATCCATTATTACATTAAAAAAAAAAAAAGAATAAGACCTTGGTGCTAGAGATAGGCTTTGAACTTGAGATATCTACATTATATTGTGATGGTTTTTTCCACTCCACTACCAACATTTTTATGTATAATAAACGGATGCATATGCTAAATATATATAAGTCTATAAAATCCTTTCGGACCCTTTAAAAAATTGAGCATCGGGCGACGACACGGATTGACCGGTCCAATAGCCGGCTTTACTCCGGTGCTAGATTTAATGTGACATGTTAATGGTTCAAACATTAAGGCTTCGTTAGGTCTGTGAAATTATTTGAAATTGGAGTTTGAAGTTAAGAAACGAGTTTGATTGGATTATGAAGGAATTGGAACATCTAAGCAGTTCCACCATTCACATGATTTTGACATTCATTCCCTTATGTGATGAAATCTTCAAACATTCCAAGGGATTCATCAAAAAGATTAATAAAAACGATTTTCCACAAATAAAACCATATGTTTGGATTTATAGGTTTCAAGCAATCATGCTACTTAAAACATATTAATCCTTGGCAGGTTTTTTTTTTTTTTTTTTTTTTTTTTGAAAGATTTATAAAAAATGTCAAAAACTAGCTTATGCTGCATATAATTCCATTTAGACATTGTAACTTGTAAGTGAATTGTTTTAGGATACATAAAGTCATCAAAAAAGTCTTTTTGATTTTCATGACCAATATATACTTATTTATATACTAATAGAACGTTAATGAGCCTTATCATGTGAGCTGTTTTAGGTTAAATAAAATCATATTAGTTCGTAACAAGTCTTTTTATACTATATTACATTTTCCAATCTAATAGTTAAATACAAAGACCCTTTTACACTACATTACATTTCTAGATATTACTAGATTAGAGACATATACAAATATATTTTGCATTGTATTACATTACATATATACTTAGAGATTTAAAGTTGGATGTTTTGTCCACCTTTGGTTTCTAGATTCTCACATTGTGAGTACATATGCACCATTGGTTCTGATATATATATAACATAGTTCAATGTCACATTTGTCACTTCAAAAGCAATTGCTTCAACAAATAGTAGGATTTAGGGAGTATGTATAATTACTCAACGAGGAATGCATATGAATTCTAGCGAGGTTTGGGTGTATTTATAGTTATTATATATGACGGATTATTGTGGGTAAACTTTTCAATAGACGACGACTACAATGTCTGTCTAGTAAGGAATCTTGTGTAAATCTTTTCTTCGGCATATGTATATCCAATGACTACTGACGGAATATTCGTCGCATATCACTGACAAACGAATGAAAAGTTCGGGGCAAAATTGTATCCTTAGACCACCCGTAGTGGGGTTTTTTTGGCATTTCCCTCCAAAAACACCCAACCACGCCCTTCCACCACCGGGTTGGGGCGTTCCTAATTAAACGCCGGGTAGAGAAATCTTGGGCCAATCAGACCCTTCCACGGTTGGATGTATAAATATTGTATAAATATGGGTAATGATTGAACAGAGGTTTTGGGGCATTATACCACTACACTCGTTTTAAGATAATGCCCCATAATGCTGACTGGACCGCCACATGGTGCAAAACGTCCAAGGGTGGGGACATTATCTTCCCCTCCCATTACACATGGTCTTAAGTCAACCTTCTGTTTCAACCGAGTTCCTACCTACTGAAACTCGTCATTAGTATACAGTTAGTCTGTAATTAGTGACATATAAAATATATTTTTTGTTTATTTTTGGAATTTTTGCTACCTGGTGTTGATTAGCAACATATGACGAATCTTTATAAAGTTTATTTTTGATATATTTGTTTTGGGTATTCTACTTTCCATCGATAATTGGTAATGGTGTTAAGTTTTCGTTAATGTTTCGTTAGTAATAATCAATTTTTTAAAAGGGCCAAATTAGTGGTTGTGACTAGTCATTTCAGTCCGAGAGTTTCATTCTTTGTATGTTGTTGAAGCAACAAGAGTATGGCAAGGGTAAGGTACAGTATCAACTCTAAAAGGTAGCTCATTGGTTGGAATCCGCAATAAAAGAACACCGTTAGTCTTAACGCGAGAGGTGGCCTCCCGCGTTTGGTCTCTGCAGTGAGAATCAGTGGATTGTTCTTAAGAGTCTAAATGAAATGAAAGGATAAGAGTTTAGAGTGAGAATGAGAGAAGTGGACTTACTTTGGGCTGAACAAGACTCTCCTTTTATAGACAGATTGCTCTGCCCAGGAGGGCCTTGTGCCAGCTGGTACCTTCTAGTCTAGGTAAGCTTATCATCCCTTGACGTTGCTTGCAGGGTTAGCCTTGCCTCTTTAGGTAAGATTCAGGTTTGTATGTGTCGAGGACACCTTTATGTGCTTTAGGGAGAAGTCTAATCAGTTTGACTTGCTGAGTTCAAGTTCCAAGGCTGTACCGTAACTTTAGCTCTCTGTCACCAGCCGTTGGTGCATTAGCTTCTCGTCGGGAACTTCCAGCTTCCGACTTTCAGCTTCTTGGTTTTAGTTTATGTTTAGTATTTTTCATTGTTTATTTGCGATTGTTATTACCCTTGGTTTTGCTGGCTAGAATCTCCGAATACCCACGTCATCATATGCTTTGCAACTATATATATCCGATATGCATGTATCATATGTCAAATATACAAATCCTTAAAAATACGATGGAGAAATTTATTTATTAAATTTTAATAAGAAAAAAAACACGTTCATGCATCTTTTGAACATCATGGACCCGATTCATTCTGATCAGCTTATCTGCAAGACTACACAAACAGTTTATTTTTCTATCATTTAAATATTCCATTATCGTATAAACAGTGGCGGATCTAGCCCGTTGAACGTGCCAGGGCCGAAAGACACGGGCACTAAAATAAACCCGGGCAAGCCCGGGCCAAACATAGTATATATAAAAAATTTCGATCGAAATGCGTAAAATTAGCACTACGGCCGAAAAACTTGCTCGGGCCGTGGCCCTACCATAGGCCTTCTAAGAACCACCCCTGTGTATAAACACCAAAAACTCGCAAATATTTATATTTTTGGGAACTCAAGTAAATAGAATTGCTCATATGATCTAATGGTATTAGTGATTACTCTACAATAAAATGATCAAATTTCAAGATGATTAGGAGGTATTAGAAGAAAGTAAAATGGTTCTTTGGAAAAAAAAGTAAAAAGAATTAGGGATATGGGTGCTCCATTTTTCATCACTCACCACACTTGATCATGTTCCGTCACGTCATCGAAGTTAGTTCCATCACTAATGATGGATTTTGGTGGGGGTGCTCATCACTCACCACATGTGAAGGAGAAGGAAGCAGGGAAGAAATTCAACGCGTTTTGAAGACCACGCGTTGTCGAATAGAGTGGCGGCCGTGTTCCACGTTAATCCACGCGTGATGGGTCTTCCACCACATAGTGCCTCGGGTACCCTAAATAATTAGGTTCTTTTTTTAAGCCAGTGGTATCTTGAGAATTACGAGGAACGTTGTAACACTTATTATTGTTTATTATATGAACTGACTAAAATTCCATTACATTTACATATATATTTTTTTTCTGAACTCACGCCTTGTGAATGTAGATAGTGTCGGTGACCAGACTGACCATTATTTCAGAGGAAATCCATTGCCGAAAACTCACTATGGTAAAACCCCTTTTACTTTGAGCAAATTGCACCAAGTGGGACTCCAACCCATGACCTCCACATTTGAAGGTCGTAGGGATGGCAATCAAACCCGAACCCAACGGGTAAACTTGAAACCCGACACATTTGGGACAGGTTTGGTGTCGGTTAATCGGGTTTGGGACGGGTTGGGACTAGTTTTTTTTTTCGCTTGTTCGAGATGGGTTTCAGATTTGGTGATATACTCATTTACCTTACCAAATTACTCGATAAAGTTTTTTTAGGTTTTTTTTGGTGAGGTATAGTTTTTTTTTTATCAAAATTACTCTAGAAGAACATTTTACAAAATTACTCTACAAGATCAAAATTACTCTACAATAACATAAGTGAAAACATGAAAACATACATTTGATTGCATCAGACAGGTCAGTAGAGAATCCAGATGGAGACTCAGCAACAGAGTTTGACAGGATTGTCAGCTTGATCTGGTTCCTCCTTAGGGTGAAATCTAATGATGGTGATGATGAAACCGAATAGGGTTGTTCGGTTGGGAGAGAGAGAGGCGATTGATGTTATGAACTAATAAGGTTATGTTGAAGTCTAACCTTAAAACCTCTACATTAGTCTCCTTGTATATGCACCCAGGAGGAAACCCTAATTAGTTAATAAGGGTAATTAGGCCCATCAACAATTACCAACTAATTATTTAATAGGTTGTTATATATTTTGATCCATATAATGTAAATGATAATAATGGCTACTAGATTAAATATTATACCATAATATATTTAATCTTACATTCTCCCACTTAGCCGAGTAATCATTTACTATGAGTATTAGATAAGCCTGATCAGGAGTTAACACTCATTTTAGCCTTAAACAAGTACTATAGCAGAGAAATACAGTCGTTGAATCATTATGCGACTCAGGACCCCCATTAATCATACTATAGCCTTAATTTAAAACCTAATCGGTATGATCAAAATACGCATAAGCCCTTTGTTTGATTTGTAACTTTATTTGTCTATATGTCATTATACCGGTTGAACATATTCTAAGAGACATACAAAATCAAACTGATGAGGAAACTAACTAATACTTAGTCATTCATAGTACGATATGCAATTGCGCACGACCATCAATTAATACCCGTCTATGAGCTCTCTTAATAAGACTTATGGGTAATAGCCTTCCAGTTATAGGATCCTTAAGCATATCATGAATGTTTTCGATACAAAACTTAGTTTCCTCAATTCGTTCATAAACGAATAATTAATTGCGTATCTGATCGGAGTGTCGTGCTCCGGTCAAAGATAATATTTATAGTCCCAAATTACCCTTAACAAATAGTTAGTGGTAGCAATGGGTCGAACCACGAAGAGTATGTGGTTTGCGAATGGACTTGATTGAATTTGAACGAGTGTCACAATTTATGAAGCTTGCTAATTTATTTTTATGATTTTTATTTGTTGAAAAGATGTTTAATGAGAATAACAATTGGGTTGGATTAATTAACTAAGAGAAATAAGCAATTGCAAGAAACTTGATTAATAAAACAAGATGGAATAACAAGGTTCACACCCGGTTTCAACAAATGCAAGACCTAGGATTACTACGCGTTTTAATTTGATTTACTCGAATTAGTTCATTAACGGGTCAACAATCACAAAGCTTAGGTGCCAATCGCTATCTACGTCATAGACAACGGACCACGATGCACTTCGTTACCTTGGACTAACAAATCCTATCAAAAGACAAGGCATAAATACGTGTATTCGTTTCACAAAGTCAAATTTAATCATTCACTCGACAATTCGTAAATTCAATACAAACGTAGGACAATTGTCTAAAGATTCAAATGCAATTCAAGTTGTCACAAATCAAACATCAACACATAATAAACCCTAAATCTTACAAAAGTCTACACTAGGGTGAAACCTCCAAGGAATTAGCCGTGCATGATCGAAAGGACTTGATCACCGGATGAGAAGAGCCTGAACATCATCATCTTGAAGCCTTGAAGTGGTGGAAATAGTGATTAGGGTTTGGAATGATTGATGGTGATGAATGGATTGGAAAGGTGAATGATGATTAGGGTTGTAGAAGTGATGATGATGATCGAATCGAATGATTGTCAATCGAATGGATGGATTAGAGGATGAATTGGTGGTGTATCTTTGCTCCAAGAGGTGTTTCTAACTTCAAAATAGAGTGTAACTCCCGTTTCTTGGTCAAAATTGATGTTATAACTCGTCCCCAACTCAAAAATCAAGTTTTTCGCGAAGTAAGAATGCAGGTGGCGTCGCCGACGGCCATTTAGGGCGTCCCCGACGGCCCCTGGAAGTCTCATTTTCACTCGACGGCTTATTCTGTTGTTTACGAAGGTTTCTGGCTGACAGAACAAACCAGAGGCCGTCACCGACGGTCCTTTTGGGCGTCGCCTACGGTGCCTCTAAATACCATTTTTTGTTTTCTTCATAACTTCTTCGTTATAGCTCCGTTTTACGCACCGTTTTCGCCCACGTACTCGTAATTCAGCCCTCTAGCATGCCATCTTCAAATATATTCATTTTAAATCCATTAACATCCCCCAAAACACATCCAATCTTCGTAATTAACCCGGTTTTGTTCATTTCACATCCCCGGTTGATCCCGTTCGCTCCCGGTGCTCCGTAAAGCTCCCGATTAGCTCCTTAAACTCTTTCAGACCTGTAAAACACAAATGCCATTAAAAGTAGGCTATTCAAGATTAAAAGCTATGTAAAAACATCAACTTAAGCATAAACGATCACCGGTTTTCAACCACGTATCACATCCCCACACTTGTCTTTTGCTTGCCCTCAAACAAATCTGTTTTTCACTTTCACGTGGGTCTAACAAGAAATACACGCCCCATTCCCGAGACGAGGTTAAGGTCTATTGTCATACAAAAGTTTAAACTCTTTACAATTTTCAACATATTTAACGGTAAAATGCATTCACATATAAAATGGTTATCCAAGATTAACCCGCCCGTGAAACCAACAATTCATGCATATCCCTCACAATGTTCTCTCCACTCGGTTTATAAATTGGCTAATTTTCATAATGTATTAGCACTTCAAAGAATGATCGCTCAAAACCGATTAGAACACGTACCCGCATAGGCTTGCAACTCAATCATTCTCCACCACCGAACACGAATACTAAGCACAAGTCATAAGGTCTTTGTAAGGTTGTAACGGGGCTAGGCTAAGGGTAAGAAATAGGACATATTAAAGTGGCTAAGGTGATGAAAATTTGATTTTTATTAGAAACGACTACTCTAAACAAAACTGAACTATAAACATCACTACGAGGCAACAACTTTAGCCTTTTATTCAACAACCACTAACTTCATATTTTTGTTCTTTTCTCAATGATTTTCAATTCTTTTTCATAACATTTTCTTATTTCTCTTTTTTTTTTATATGCAAACAAACAAACAACTATACAAACTTGACTCCTATAATCGAATTTCTATCACACGGGTTAAAAACAAAAAGGGTTTAAGGTTATGGGCTAAAGGGTGGTCAAACGATAGGGTTAGGCTCAAAATTGGCTACTAAGGGATAATTTTTGGGTAAGGATATATAAATGGTGTAAAAGGAAAAGGTTTACCTAATGCCTTAATCATTCTTGTGCTTGTATTCGGTCTATGGTCTCAAACGTATCAAAAGTTGCTAGTTCTACAATACGCGACTAATGGTCCACTCAAACAAAGAAACATGTATATGTAAATCTATGATATAAAAGTGGCTCAAAACCTCACGTATAAGGGTATGGTATGTGATATGCATAAAATGCTAGTTCCTTAGGCGAATTATTCCCAAATAACCACCTGCTAAATACCCGTCATGCTATTACTTTGAACTTGACCATGACAAAAGACCAAATGGGTTGTGCCATCCCTCGTTGACTTAGTTACTTGTGCTTTTAAGATCTCTTTTGAAACAAGAAATTATTGAAATTTTTTTTGAAATTTCCCCCATCCCCACACTTGAGGTAAACATTGTCCTCAATGTGTAGTGTTTAAATGAACGGGTCAAAATCGAAAACTTTTACTACTCCCCCATCCCCACACTTGAGGTACATATTGTCCTCAATGTGTAAGAACTAGAGTTTTAAAACAGACAAGGGATGTGACACGGCTAACCTCCCAAAAATTTCACCGCGGAAAATAAAATACAATTTACAATCCACTTATTACTAATCTAAGAATCAAGGAAAAAGGAAACGCATGCACCTGATTTTTGTCGCTAGATGCTCATGTCTTCTTCTTCTCGTCATAAAAACGGTTGTCTCGCGAACATGTTGTACCTACAAATCTTAACCCTTGTGTAGAAGCATGCTTCTCACAACCATTGAAATTTGTTAGGTGGTTAGTTCTACCATTTTTATGAAAGTGTTACCAAAACATGCGTTAAATTACCTTGATTTTTGTGGAAAAATAATTTACAACAATAACAATCCTAACTCACTTTCGAAGGAATCACGGCGGCATTTAGCATATGCACACAAGCCCTTTAAACCTCCCGATAGCTCGGGAGGACGAGTAGGTCTCGTGAGGGTTATATAGGGAACACACCCACAACGTTCATTTAACTAATAAAACGAAATAACAAAAATATACAACAACAACAACAATACTAACTAAACGACGGATAACAACTAAAACAAAATGCGAAATAAAATATACAACAACACTTGACCTACCACCTCTTGGTGGTCGAATGGCATGCTTGCCGCTTACAAACTCCTCGAAATCACCCACCGGTGATTCATACCATTTGTTGCCAAACGGTCCAAACTTCCTCACTTCCTCCTCCTTCTTCTTTTCTTGAGGCGACTTCTTCGCCTTCTTCTTCTTGACCGGTTTCTTCTTTGGTTCTCCAAACCTACCAACCATAGCACATACCTTTTTGTTTGGATTCATGTCCTTCTTGGGACACGTATCCTCACCGAGTGGGTTAGTAAATTTTGGAAAAAAACATTTAAATTTAATTCCCGGTCCCCAAACTTTATGCTCACCGTTCCCATTGCACAATTTATTATGGCATTAGCAGTTGCGAGGAACGGTCTACCGAGTATGACTATTGGCTGGGTGTCCTCAACACACCCAACATAGTCTACTACCAAAAAGTCCACTGGGTAATAGCAATCTTCCACCTTCAAAATCACATCTTCCACCATCCCGCTTAGATGCGTGGGAGTCTGATCGGCCAATACCACGGGAGTATCAAACTTTTTCAATGGACCAAAATCGTATTGGTCATACAAACTCCCGGGCAAGATGCTCACACAAGCTCCAAGATCGAGGAGCGCCCTCTCGATTTTAAATGCTCCAATTTGAATTGGAATAAGAGGATCTCCTGGATCTTGAGCTTTTTGGGGGAGCACACTCGATAAAACGGCACTAACATGAGATATCAAATCAACCGGTTCGGGTAATTTGTTGTGCCGTTTTTCGATGCTTAACTCCTTTAAGCATTCCACATGGGCCGGAACCTTTTTAATGTTATCGAGTAACGGTAAATTAATTTTTGTTTGTTTAAAATTTCCCCACCCCTCGTCCTTCGGTGGGTACCGTTCCTCAACTTTTGATGCATTACTCGGGTTAAGTTGATTTAAACAATTTTCTCAAAAAGAAGTTTTAGTTATATTTTCAATTTTACTTTGTGAAATCGTTTCTTGTTCATTTTCACTTTCCGGCTCATCACTTATATCTTCCACTACACCATCAACATATTGTGGTGGTGGAATGCTTTGAACACTACAAATTTCATCATTCGGAAGAAGACTTACTGCGCTAATGTGTACATTCCTCACATTGCCCGTGCTTGAGCTTTGATGCTTCGGGTTCATTGCGGTGTCACTTGGAAGTCTTCCTCCACTTCCACGAATTTGGGCCATTTCTTCCGCAAGTTGACCCACTTGTTTTTCCAATGCCTTATGCGACTTGTCTCGCACCTCAAACTCTTTCCTCACTTCGGTTGTAAGGGTTGTTAGTGCAGTATGTCTATCGCCTCCGCATTCTCAAGACCGTAGCTGAAACAGTTTAAATCTAGCCTTATATTGTAATATCTAGAGTAAAAGGCAAGGTGGCAATATTGTAAATAAGAGGAAAGCTCTTATAAGCCTTGGCCTATAAATAGATGTGTTAGGGTTAGAGTTTAGGACTTTTGGCATTTTGCACTTTGGAGAGCTCTAGTGTTAGAGAGAGAAGCTAGAGAGAGAAAGTGCTCATCGTGATTCAGGTGCTTGTACGATTTCAGATCTGTTAATAGAATCACCGATTATATTACGTCTCGTGTGTTCGGTCACGCACGTTCACGGATTCCGCACGTCGAACGTGTCATACGCAATCGTTTCGGAGTCAAAACCAGTCCTAACAAGTGGTATCAGAGCAGGTGCTTGGTTGAGAAGATCAAACGCACAGATTCGTACAAGATTTGATCATATTCAGAGCGAAAACATCCAGATTTGTCAAATTTTTCTTAACTTTCTTGTTCTTCACGTTTTTATCTGAAAATCGTCAAAATAAACAGGATTTTACGGTCAAAATTAATTATTTTTGGATATGAGATGCGAAATCAGTTAATCTAAAAGCCTACAAATTTTCAGAACTTAATTCGAAGCCGTTTAAGAGAAATTTAGAAATTTGTAGTTCGAAGTTTGTTGAAATATGTTGAACATTGCTGATGTTGTTCTTGATGTTCACCGGTCGGATAGCAATTCGACCGGATGACCATTCAACTCAAGTTCCATTTCATTAATTTGTTGACTTGTTGACTGGCTACCCGCACGAATAGCAATTCGACTCAAGATTCCTTCTTTGCAATTCATTTAAAGTTGTTTGACCAAGTTGACTGCGTCGGATAGCAATTCGTGTCATATCATCTCATTAAAGTGTTGACCTATTGACTACCACTCGGTCGAGTGACAATCCGTGCCAAAAGCATTTCACCTGAGCGAGTTATTAAGTCAACATTACTATGCTTGTCAGTCAAAATCATTAATTGTAAACGGTGTGCATGTGATTGTTATTAACTGTTGTCATCATATATCACTTTCTTTAATAACATACTTTTGGCATCACGTGAATTTCTGATTCATTTACATGTCCACGTGATCTGTTTTGTCATACATTGGCGGCCACTAAATTCATTAAGAGATTGCATGTGCTTTGATTGAAAATTATATCACTTTGCTGTGTCACTCAGTCGAACAGCAATTCGAACGAATTGCCACCCATTTCAAAGATAAAGTGTTCTTGGTGTCACTCGGTCGAACAACAATTCGAACGAATTGCCACCCGTTTCAAAGATAAAGTGTTCTTGGTGTCACTCGGTCGAATAGCTTTTCGATCGGATAGCAATTCGAGGCACTGCATCTTCACTTAAAAGTTTTTGACTTCTGTTGACCTATCCGGTCGAATTACTATCCGGTCGGATAGCAATTCGTGTCAAAGCACATCACTTGTTCATACCACTTAGTCAACATGTTCTTGTAATCTGATTTGTCATATATTGTCTGCCATTACTAAATTGAGGACAAATAAAAACAAATTGAATTTAGTTTTGCACATGATCTCTTAATTGAATTCATTAAATGAGAATGTCGGCTATTTTCTTTTGATAATATTAGTGCTTGTGATCTTGCATGACATAAGAATTGTTGATATATGTGATCTGTATTAATTGTTTCAGTACATCGATTAATGTTTTGCATGTGATAAGTTTGCATGAGATCCACGAGATGTTGTCGGCCACATGATATCGTGTTGCAAGTGAAAATTGATTGTGACTGTTTGTTCGTGATTCAGGTGTGTGATTCCAAGTGACTCAGGTAATTAAAAGGTGCTTGTAAATCGAGAAGATCATATCATGGCTGAAGAGTTCTACAACACGTTTTACAACGCGTTCACATCCGAATCTTCCGAAACATCAACAGTCACACCAAAGTCAATTACAAAAGCAATCAATGAGAACTTCAAACATGATAACTTCTATGGAACACACTCGAAGCCACCAACTCTGGAAAGCATTGAAGATTACACGTGGTGGAAAGAGAGGTTCATTGGTTGGGCAAAAGCCTATGCTCACGAGAGCTGGTTTTGTTTGGAGTTTGGGTACAAAAGGCCGACTAATGATAAAGGAGAAGAGCTTCCACTTAAAGACTTACCTAAAGATGACAAAGCAGAATTCTCAGCAGAACAGAGAATGATTGCTTTGATCCAGTTGGCAATCAGAAATGACATGTTTGCTTTACTGCAATATGACGGAACTTCAAAATCGGTTAGGGAGGCTTTACGGGTTAAGGCAGAGGGTGGTAAACAAATCAGGAAGAACAAAATTGCTTTATTAAAAAAGGAATTTGATTTGTTTGATAGTCTTAACGGTGAATCAGTTCGTCAAATGATTGAACGTTTTTGTCATCTAAAAATCAAACTAGAAAGATTCAAGATTGAAAAAACAAGAGAAGAAATAATAGACAAACTTATAGAAGCGTTACCACGAGCTGATCAGTGGCAAACGTTTGTTTTTATTCTGAAAAATGATGCTTTATATGATACAATTTCTCTTGATGTCTTGATAGAAAAGATAGAGAGTCATGAACTTGAGTTGCAAAAGCAGGACAAGATGAGCAGTTCTTCGCATCAGCAGAATGTTGGTCTTTATTATAAAGGCAATATACCTTCGGTGAAAGCTGATAGATCACCACAGACAGCATTCAGTGGTGAGAGGACAAAAGAACCTCAGAAAAACTCATCAAGTTACGATCCGGGTTATCATTCATCTGCTTCAAAAGTTTGTTCTGAAGAATCTGAAGAAGTTCTGTGTAATATTGCTCTCAAATTGAAGAATTCCGCGATAATGAGCATAAATGCAGCTAAGCAACAAATGAGTTTCCTTGCATCTGTTCTGGAATCGTATGAAGGTCTTGTAGCTGGCAAAATTGGAAACTCAGAGTTAACCAAAGAAGACTATGACCAGATTGATCCGGAAGAGATGTAACTCATTGACATCCGCTGGTGTTTAGCTAGTTGCATCCGCAGAGCTCAGAGATATATGGAAATTACTGGGAAACAATCTCTCGGTGGTGCATCTACAAAGCTTGGATTTGATAAGTCCAAAGAGACCTACTTCAAATGTAAGCAAAAAGGTCATTTCAAAAGAGAGTGCAACAATTCTGCGTTGGTGGAAATGAACATCCGTTCAATGATGATTACTACCGAAAGGCAATTTACCACCGTAGCAGAGAAGAGCCAAAGATGATTGAAGACAAACCCAGAGAGAAGTCAAGAGCTTATGTTGTGATTCACGATGATGAAGGATATGATTGGAGCCAGATTTGTCCAGAAGAAGATCGTGTTGATATTCAGAAAATAGCTCATGGCAAAGCTATATTAAAGAACAACCATTACGCCTTTGTTACTGAAATCAAAGATGAAAACAAAGAAGAAAAGGTTGTTGCTGAGGCTAAAAAGAAAACCAGAGAGGAAATTCTGAGTGAGAAAACAGACAGAGAAATAAGAATGGTTGCAAACAGAATGAATGATATGCAAAGAGAATATGATGAAGCTGTCAGATACAAAAGATGGGATAAGAAACGAGAGTGTTATGTCAACAGATATGGTGAACCTGTTGTTTCCAAGAAGGACATAGTTTTTTATGATGTTCTTCTAGTAATTCCTCGGGTCGGCGAATTTTATTCAAATGCTGTAAAAGACAAAAATTATGAGGAAAAGCTGGAAAAACTCATAAGAGAAGTCATGATATCGAGTTTGAAGAAGAGAGATGAAGAGAGAATGAAGAAGAATGTTGAGAGTATGGTTGAAGAATTGAAGAAGGTAGCTGAAGAGATTAAAGCTGAAGTTGAAGAAGTGAAAGAAGAAGTTGTGGTGAATGTAGAAGTTGAGAAAGCTATTACTGAAGAGCAGCAAGTTGAAGAAACTAAGAAGAAAGAAGAAGTGAAGAATGAGAATTTGGAAACTGGTGATGTTGGTGAAGAAGTTGGTATTGAAGGAAAGAAGAATGATGCTGATCAGACAGATGCAGCAAACACCGAAGTGCCAATCACTGAGGTAAATTCTAATTCTAAAACTCAAAACAAAATTATTGAACAGTGCAAGAAATGCATGGAAACGTGCAGTGCTTGTACTGAAAAAGACAAACAATTCACAAAAATTGAAAATGTTTTCAAAAATAAATGCAAAGAAATGTTAGAAAACGAAAAAGTTTTGAAAGATAATGATGAAAAACTTTTGGAAAAATGTAAAAAGTTAGAAAAAGAAAATGAAATTTTAAAAGAAAATGTTTTGAAAAAGATAGAAGAATGTGAACAAAAAGAAATTGTTTGTCAAGAAATGAAAAAGGAATATGATTCAATAAAATTGGCATATCACATTACAAAAGAATCATATGAAAAAGTGAAGGATGAAATGAAATTTGCTCAATCAAGAATGAATTACTTGTCTGAAACAACTAAAGAGCTTAAGCGAATGTATGAAATAAAACAAGGTGTTGTTAATTCATATATTGAGGATGTTGCTAAGCTAAAGCGACAGATTGCTGAGTTAGAACAGGATAACAACAAGTTAAAGAGTTATCACGTGTCGGCATATGTGCTTGAACGAATTTTCAATATAAAACCGGGAGATGGTGAGTCTGAGCAAAACAAGAAAGGAATTGGTTCAGAATTTCATCAAGTTCCACCACCGGGAAAATTTGCATTTTATGATGATGAAAAGGTCGAAAAAGCTTTCAACATGGTAGATCAATTTCCAGATAACATGACATAACCTATTCCAAATCTGATGATTCTAGTGATTCAGATGTGGTAGGTAAGGTCGTTGAAAGTGTGTTGAAAGAAGAGTCGGTTGATACAGGTAAATCTGAATCACAAGATGAAAATGAAGGTAATTTTCATGATGGATATCTGAAAAACTCGAAATCCGAGAAAAATTTGAATGAAGATTCAAAAGGATTGGTTTATACCATGATTGGATCGGACAAATTATTCTTAGATGTTGTATTCCCGATTCAGAATGTGATTTCAGAAAAAGTTGATAAAGTTTTCAAAATGGTTGAAATTGAAAAATCTGAAATTTCAAAGTTTGTTGGTAAAGGTCACAAAACTTTTTATAACAAACCTGGTTACAAAAAGAAAAACATGAAGGCTGGGTTGGGTTATAAGAAGAAACAAAATTGGAAAAGAAATGAAGTGCCAAATTTTCAGGCAAAGATGAATTTTGTTCAAGGAACATGTTTAAAAGAAGAGGAAAAATTCATATTTAGACAACAGTCTAACGAAGATTTCTATGCTCAAAAGAAGAAGCAACAACCACAGGTCAAAGACATGTCCAAGAGAACATGTTTCAAATGTGATCAAATAGGACATCTTGCATGAAAGTGTCCAAATCTGAAACCTGTGGATGTTGACAAAAAGAAGTCTGTTTATGTTCAGAAACAGAAGTCTGATGTTGTGAATCAGAAGCCAACAAAGTTTGATTCAAAGCAAACTTGGAAGCCGAAAATGTCAAAGGCTGACTCACAACAAACATGGAAATCAGTGACACCCAAATTAAGAACAACACAAAGTTGGAGAACAACTGTCGATGCAACAAAACCAAACCAGTTTTGGAAACCAAAAACTGTTGTTCAAAATCAAAATGTTCAAAAAGAGTCACATTTTTACAAAAGAGGTACTCCGAAAGGTCAAACATGGAGTGTTAAGAAACAAGTGACTTTGGTAAAAGATGAGAAAATTGAAGTTAAAGATGAAAAAGTCTTTGTACAGAATGACAAAGATTTTCCGAAGTTAACTGATGCATATTGTGTTGAAATGCCTAAGGTCAAATAGACCTGGGCTAAATTGTTCAAGTAATTGAGTAATTTGAATGTGCAGGTGTTTCCAAAGAAATCTGAATGTCATCCAACGGAGAATCGAAGCAGCCTGGCACGAGATGAGAAGGCTGCTGGTCCCTGGTTTGGTTGAACAGGGAGTTTGTTTGGTTTCTGTACATAAATAAACAATATTTCAAAACCCTAAAAAATGAAAAATTTAAAACCAAAAATATGTTTTTCTTTTATCAAAATTTTGAAAAATCACAAATATGTTTGTTTTTAAATTTTGTCAAATATTCAAAAATACAAAAATATGTGTTGATTGAATACGCCGAAACCCTCACGGCTGAACAAACATGATTAATTTCACAAGATTGAAAACCGGTTTTCAAACTGTAAATATCAATGTGTTATAAATCATGGGGGTACGTTATTTTTTTTCTCTGCAAATCAGAGCATGAGATGCAGAAAATGGATGGCGAGACAAAGCTATCTATATCGGTTATCAGATTTTCTTTAAATGTTTTGAATTTTAGGGGGAGTATTATTGTCAGAAAATCCAAAAACATTAGAAAATTTGAAACAGCCAAAAACATGATAAAATGAAAAATTGAGTTTTTGTGTAAAAAGAGGAAATGATAGTACATCAGTAGACAGTTACAGTACGCTAAAGAATTGGAAAGTTAAAATGTGTTAAAGGATCTCACCGTGGATGTGTCGGTAGATTTTTATACATTTAGTAAACTTTTTCGGAATATAAACCTAAATTCAAACTTGCTTATTTCGTGGGGAACACTAGTTGGATATATAGGTAACCCCTGAAACCTCGTTTGAAAGGTCCCTCTTTCTGAGATACTAGGTCTATACTCAGTGATATCTGGGGTATTAGCCCGGGACTTCTGATTTTGCGGAAGCAATGGCCTAGTCCCCGGAGAATACTTTCTGCATTGCTTGAAATATAGCGCCGCCCTCAGCAAATTGATGAAACAATAAAATTGATAGTCATTGCTGTTGTAATACAAAAGATCCTCTAAAGGGGACACACCAAAAGTCGAGCCGTCATCTCTCTGCTGAACGGAAGTTCTGACCTGATCTCTCACGGTTTCGTACTATAATTTATTCCCCTTACAGATATCATCTAGGTATACTCACCTGTAAGACTGAATATTGGGATCTGGATACGGGAGTATATTCAAGAGGTGGGACACATGAATGAGTTTAAGTTCTTAAAACACCTAATTCGTATCCTGAATCAGTTGAACTTTGTGTGAAAATTTAAGTGGATCAAGTATATCGACAATCTAAGTGAATTGTTTAATTCTTAATGTGTAACTAAGCTCAACGGTACTTGTGACTTGTCAAAAACTGATATGATCCTCTGACGCGAACTCAAACAAAAATGTTGTCTGTAAATATTTCTTTACTGCTTTATGTTTCAGTAAAATACAAAAAGATTTTGATTTCTGCTTTATTTTCGACAACTGATGTCTGGGAAGCTGAGTTTCAAATTCTAAGTATGCTGATCGTGTTTCTGAAAATAAAACAAGTTCATTAATTTGAAACTTGATGTTTTAAAATAAAAAATAAAAAACAGTTTGTGATATCTCCAAGGTCATTAATTTGGACTTGGATGATTAACTGTGAGGGATTTGGATGCTTATATTGTTAAAATCTGTAAAAGAGCCAGTTTCTGATTTTGTTCGATAAAACTGCCAAATCCTTAAAGATTGTTGATAGGGGGAGTGAATCAAGTATCTGGATATATTCATATTATTATATCTTAGTGCCAGGATCTTGATTTAGAAAGTTTAATAGAGCCAGGATACGATTCCTGGACAATTGGTCAATCAAAACTTTGTTACTTATAAATGTATGAGTGTTGCCGATGTTGTACCAGACTACGATCCCGACAGCCGAGTCTAAGGGGAAGTCTGAAGACGAGCTCAACACAAGGGGAAGCGTGAAAGGAGCCAGGTATCTTTCCCGGAAGAGCTTGTAACCAGAAAGCCAGGTGTCGATCCCAAAGCATGGAAGCTTGACGAAAGGGGGAGCCTAAAGAGTCTACAGAGAGGGAGAAGCTGAAGCTGAAAACAGATCCAACGGGATTCTGTTCGAGCAAGAGGGAGTCTATGTTTCTAAAGACGTCAAACCCTTAAGAGGACTCAGAGAGAGAGAAAGACAAGACGTTACTAGTCTGACTAAATGTTTGAGATTGACTGCGGCAATATCCAAGGGGGAGTCTGTTAGTGCAGTATGTCTATCGCCTCCGTCATCTCAAGACCGTAGCTGAAACAGTTTAAATCTAGCCTTATATTGTAATATCTAGAGTAAAAGGCAAGGTGGCAATATTGTAAATAAGAGGAAAGCTCTTATAAGCCTTGGCCTATAAATAGATGTGTTAGGGTTAGAGTTTAGGACTTTTGGCATTTTGCACTTTGGAGAGCTCTAGTGTTAGAGAGAGAAGCTAGAGAGAGAAAGTGTTCATCGTGATTCAGGTGCTTGTACGATTTCAGATCTGTTAATAGAATCACCGATTATATTACGTCTCGTGTGTTCGGTCACGCACGTTCACGGATTCCGCACGTCGAACGTGTCATATGCAATTGTTTCGGAGTCAAAACCGGTCCTAACAAGGGTACTCATAGCATTCATGAGAGTATCCATTTTAGAATTGAACGAGTCGTCACCTTGAGAGTTAGAAGCATTACCCCCATTTCCACTTTGGTTGTAACCCCGTTGATAATTACCTTAACGGTTTTGATACCCTTGGTTACCCCCTTGATTGTAATTCCTTTGGTAACCCCCTTGGTTACCAACTTGCCGGTTGTTGTAGGAAGAACCACCTTGACCACATTGATTACCCGATTGAAAATTCGGGTTCATTTGATTCGAGGCATTACCATACCGGAAGTTGGGGTGATTTCTCAAACCCGGATGGTAAGTGTTGGAATTCATGTCGTATTGCTTTCGATCCCTATACACTTGATTTACCTCCTCGGTGTAATCACTCGGCCCCGTTGGACATTGCTCGGTTCTATGGCCGATATCTCCACACTCTTCACACACCGGGAATTGTACCGCGTTCACCTCCTTCTTCTTCATACGATCCATTTCCCGTTCTAAGGTATAAATTCGATCCTTAGAATCAAGGTCGGGAAGTGACCGGGAAACGGGATGTTTCTTGGCTCTATCGGCCGATTCCTTTTCCTTCGACCGCTTACTCATCCGCTCGAGGGACTCCCAATCATCATCTTCATGATTGCTCAATAAAGTCCCGTTGCTCGTTGACTCGAGGCGATTCCATGTCATATCATCCAAACCCCGTACAAAACACTTCACCAATTCCCACTTCTCTATTTGGTGATGTGGGCATTTCCGAATCAACTCTTTGTACCTCGTAAATGCTTCGTACAACGGTTCACTTGATAGTTGGCGGAAAGATCTAATTTCGTCTCTAGCGTCATCAGTCTTCGCCATCGAATAGTATTCATCAAGAAAAACTTGTTGCATCTCACCCCATGTTCGAATACTATTCGCCGGAAGTGTAAGAAACCATTGTTTCGCCTTCTCTTTTAGCGAAAACTGGAACAATCGAAGTTTGACCTCCTCCAATGCAAAGTTATGTCCCCCGATAGTGTTGCAAATGGAAGAAAACTCCGCCAAATGCGTGTAAAGCTCATCATTAGACCTCCCATTGAAGTGCGGAAGTATGTTGATGTAGTGGGGTTTGCAATCAAACATTCGCCTTTCGCACACTATTGGAGAGTCATTATCGGTAACTACCGGTCGGAAACGGTCATTCACCCCCCGTGGAGGTTGTTAACGACGATGCGGATCGTTAACTTCTTGATCGACCGGTCTTCGATTGTCCCTCCTATCACCTCTTCGGTTTCCACCTTGGTTACCCCCTTGATTGCCACCTCCTACGAAACGAGGAATCCGGTTAGGGTTAGCATTGTTGTTGTTATTGTAAAACCCATCGTTCTGGTTCCTTTAGTTATTGTTCCGTGGTTGGCGGTTGTTTTCGTAACCGTCATTTCTTCTATTCCCATACCCGTAGTCATCATTCCCCACATAGTTGGCGTTTTGGTAGCCAAACTCATCATCTTCAAACCTTCTTGCATTGTAGACGTTACCTTGATTCACATACCCCCAATCTTCGTCATCATTAGCCCAATCATCATAATACCCCCCATCATCCGAATATTTCGTATGAACACTCACATGTTCCGGCGATTGATAACCGGGAACACTATACGGTTCGTCATCGGGGATGGCGTTCCTCAAATCGTCTATGTTGAAGAATGGGTCTTCGTTCGCGGGATTGCCACGATCTCGATTACCTCGACGGTCAGAATTGACATTCCGGTCATCAAGGTTGAGGGGTAAGGAAGTTTGTCTATGAAGGTTTTGTTGTTGGGGTGTTCATTGGGTATTGTTGGGATTTTGGTTTTGGAAAGGTGGTGTGGGTGGTCCGGTGTTGTTATTACCACTTGGTTGCTCTTGAGGTATAGGTTGGACATTTTGAGCAGGATTGAAGTTACTTCGGTATTGGAATTGATTCAGGTTTTGGTTTTGGTTAAGGTTTTGGTTTGAGTTTTGGTTTGCCATTGAATCGGTTTCAATGGTCGGTGTGAGTGGTGGTGTTTTGGTGGTTTGATTAGAAGAAAGTGTTGCCTCTAACCGGCTTGCTAAATTCCTCCTTGCAACTCTTTCAATTTCAGGTTCGTAGACTATAGGTGAAGTCCTCCAGGAGTTCCGCGTATGCATGCACTACCTGTAACCTGCACAAGTAATACACCCCGCGTAACAAAGAAAAAGACAAAGTACAAGAGAAGAAATTATGCAACTTAAACAGTTAATCACACAAATTTGAACAATATCCAAACACAAAGCGCACGCACTCCCCGGCAACGGCGCCAAAATTTGATCAGAGTGTCGCGCTCCGGTCAAAGATAATATTTATAGTCCCAAATTACCCTTAACAAATAGTTAGTGGTAGCAAGGGGTCGAACCACGAAGAGTATGTGGTTTGCGAATGGACTTGATTGAATTTGAACGAGTGTCACAATTTATGAAGCTTGGTAATTTATTTTTATGATTTTTATTTGTTGAAAAGATGTTTAATGAGAATAACAATTGGGTTGGATTAATTAACTAAGAGAAATAAGCAATTGCAAGAAACTTGATTAATAAAACAAGATGGAATAACAAGGTTCACACCCGGTTTCAACAAATGCAAGACTTAGGATTACTACGCGTTTTAATTTGATTTACTCGAATTAGTTCATTAACGGGTCAACAATCACAAAGCTTAGGTGCCAATCGCTATCTACGTCATAGACAACGGACCACGATGCACTTCGTTACCTTGGACTAACAAATCCTATCAAAAGACAAGGCATAAATACGTGTATTCGTTTCACAAAGTCAAATTTAATCATTCACTCGACAATTCGTAAATTCAATACAAACGTAGGACAATTGTCTAAAGATTCAAATGCAATTCAAGTTGTCACAAATCAAACATCAACACATAATAAACCCTAAATCTTACAAAAGTCTACACTGGGTGAAACCTCCAAGGAATTAGCCGTGCATGATCGAAAGGACTTGATCACCGGATGAGGAGAGCCTGAACATCATCATCTTGAAGCCTTGAAGTGGTGGAAATAGTGATTAGGGTTTGGAATGATTGATGGTGATGAATGGATTGGAAAGGTGAATGATGATTAGGGTTGTAGAAGTGATGATGATGATGATCGAATCGAATGATTGTCAATCGAATGGATGGATTAGAGGATGAATTGGTGGTGTATCTTTGCTCCAAGAGGTGTTTCTAACTTCAAAATAGAGTGTAACTCCCATTTCTTGGTCAAAATTGATGTTATAACTCGTTCCCAACTCAAAAATCAAGTTTTTCGCGAAGTAAGAATGCAGGTGGCGTCGCCGAAGGCCATTTAGGGCGTCCCCGACGGCCCCTGGAAGTCTCATTTTCACCCGACGGCTTATTCTGCTATTTACGAAGGTTTTTGGCTGACGGAATAAACCAGAGGCCGTCACCGACGGTCCTTTTGGGCGTCGCCTACGGTGCCTCTAAATACCATTTTTTTTTCTTCATAACTTCTTCGTTATAGCTCCGTTTTACGCACCGTTTTCGCCCACGTACTCGTAATTAAGCCCTCTATCATGCCATCTTCAAATATATTCATTTTAAATCCATTAACATCCCCCAAAACACATCCAATCTTCGTGATTAACCCGGTTTTGTTCATTTCACATCCCCGGTTGATCCCGTTCGCTCCCGGTGCTCCGTAAAGCTCCCGATTAGCTCCTTAAACTCTCTTAGACACAAATTACATTAAAAGTAGGCTATTCAAGATTAAAATCTATGTAAAAACATCAACTTAAGCATAAACGATCACCGGTTTTCAACCACGTATCAGTATCGAAATTTAATGCAGCACCTCTCGAACTGTTACTGTTCAAGGAGTCATGGTAGCTGACTTTATCACACCAAGTCTTCAAAACATTAATTATATGGAGTTAATAAACTTATGAGTCCACTGATAAATTTCCAACAACATTTAGTGACTATATTATGTCGTTATAACTTAGGTTGTTGATATTAGTCCATTATGACTCCTCCATGAGTTAGGTTTTTGTCTGCTGATATAAAGATATACCCGAAATTACATTTTGTCATCTTTGAATATCACAAAGTTAAAGTAATAAACCGGTTTTGGTTCTCACTTCTTCTTCAAATTATAGCCTCTCGTTTCTTTTAAAGATATTGTAATACTCCATTAGATGCTTAATATTAATCTAGACATATCTAGTGTGTTGCAATATGAGTAATATCTAAACGAATATAGACTTGAACTTACATAAGGCTTCTAATTAATGAAGCGTAAGGAAATAATCTCATTTATCATATTATCCTCTTAAAGGAGAGCAATATTTTTGTTACATATGTAAGGACCCATTTAATGTTAAACTTATGGACCGGAACTAATGTCCCATTGGATCTATCTCAGTATGTTATGATATCTATCACGTAAGAGATATCACTGAGATCTATTATATCAAAGTTTGTGTTAACAATGCTTTGACTTATGTAACATATACTTGTCAAAAGAATGTCGTCTATATAGACAAGTTTATTTTAGTTGCTCCCACTCATTTTGAGGTAGGCACATTAATCCACTTGATTCTTGATGAAAATAATTACGTTAAGATTTCATCACATTATGATGTTTGCATTAACCCATACATGGATTTTATTGGCTTACAAATAAAGTGTTCTTTAACCTTCAGTTTAGAACTCTTAGGTTGTTTTATGAACATGTAAATATGTCAGCCATTTGTTAGGGAAAATTGTTTTTAATGTTCATCTAATATAGCTTTTAAATTGTTATAAGCTATTAGAACAGAAAGAAATCTTTTGTTAGATATGTAATAAATATTCTTTAATAATTTATCTCTTCGTGAGTACAACCTTTGACAATCAATCATGCCTCTTCGTGTCTTAACGCTTATTTCAGGATTTGGTTTAGTTATGAACACTCTTAGGTAATTCAATCAAATCCCAAACATTATACAATCACATAAAAAACAGTTTTACTAGAAAACAGTTTTATTCCATTCAGATGATTGATTGACACTAATGCCTTAATTTGAAGAGATAGGATCATTAAACATTTACAAAATCCATTTCAACTTCAGTTAGGGAGGTTATGTAATC
The DNA here is from genome assembly GCA_030545235.1 of Helianthus tuberosus. Taxonomy (NCBI): domain Eukaryota; kingdom Viridiplantae; phylum Streptophyta; class Magnoliopsida; order Asterales; family Asteraceae; genus Helianthus; species Helianthus tuberosus. Next base: position 65,636,368 of record CM060377.1, on the reverse strand, counting down.
ATCAAAGTTAGTAGGCTTTTAAACCTAGATGACCTCCTGAGTTAATTATTGGGTTTATTAGAAGTTTCAGTTTTATGGATTAGCTCTTGGTTAGGTTACTATCATTTTCAGGATTCTAAGTTTGTAAGAGTTGGTGCAGTATGGTGTACAAGAGGTGTAATCGGAGTTAAATTCAGAGTGAAATTTAATGACACTCTCTTCCCCCCGCCTCTTGTATTCCTTGCAAGTCATGATAAGGACTTTGACTGCTCCCACTGACCTTAGAAATCTTTAGGAACTCGACATGCTTAGGGTCAATTTTTAACGACCAAAAAAATTCTAATAGAGAAAAACAAATTAATGACGTTAGTCGTTGTAGTTTCTCTTGTGGAGGATTATGTTAGTTTAGGTAAGAAATCTAAGTGTGCCCACAGTTAAGCAACAATGAAACTTTTATAAGTGTAGCATTAGATTTTAATGAGACAAGTTATGATAGAACAGTGTCAAGATGGAGCTGTGTCTTGTACAAGAGGTGTAAATTGAAGTAATATAAAGTTTTCACTCCCCACCTCTTGCAACTATTGCAAGTTATTATTAAGACACGTAATGCTCCCACTGATCTTTGATATCTCTAGAAATGCTACAAGAGAAGTTTCAATGAGGTACGTGACGTGGGAACCTATCATATATACGTTAGATTTTATTTGATTCCCTTAATGTCCAGATGTCATAAGAAACTTAGGGACATATCTAATAGAAATCTTATTAAGTGTATATATGAATAGATTTCTTCTAAGACCGTGGACCATATGCGACAAAATTTAGATACAAGTTGATAGTCTTTTAAATGATAAATGAATTATGTCTGAATATTCCATTTGGAACAAGTTCCATAAATGTCAATGAATGACTTATGATGGACCTATACTTATTCTTTAAGCCAAGTAATATTTAGGGCTTTAACGTCATGATTTAAAATCACTTAGAATGAGAGTAGATAAAAAATCATCCTCATTAACCATGTCATGATTTCTCATGAATTTCAGTTATAATGGATGAAATTTATAAGTCTCATTTTCCTTTTGTCAAATTCTCATTTGCATGATGACAAAAGGTTATGAAAGTGTAAGGTGTCATCTAGTTCCATCTTAGTAATGTTTCAATCCAGATATTTAGAACAAATAAGATGAGAGTTTAAGGTAAGTGTGACTTTATGTTGACTATGCAAACCTCACAACCTTCATAACATTGCTTAATTATGATACTATATTCTGATTAATCTTCGGAATATATAAGGTATCGAAAAGCGTTGTTAGAAGACTGCTTATTATGGTTCTTATAGCCTTAACATTTAATTTTGTCACTAACTCTCATGTTAGTTATTGTTGACTTCTGGTAAGGAAACGTTTAGAACTAGAGTCAACTAATCATGTGTTAATAGGAATATTAAAATTACCGGACTTAAATATCATTAGTAAGTGACTATCTAATTGATTTATCCAACTGTTCTTTAGAATAATGGATAGTCTCGTTGCTTATGCCTAGTTTAATGGCATAATTACGCTGTGAGATTCTCCCTTGAAGAAACTTAGAGTTGGAATTGTGTAATCGTATTTTGACTATGGACCTTTGAACAATCCTCTTTTAAGGTTTTAGTGGTTGTAAGGTGAATAACAACTTATTTTCAAGCTTCAAACATTTATTTCTTTGTACATATGTTGCTTATCAACACACTCATTATACTTTGGTACTTTTGAGTGTTATAGTTGATTTATAAGGTATCAAATTTGTACAAGTGAAAATCTTAGTATGTAATGTACTGGAAAAAATGTACTTATTTCCATGCGTAAACCCTTAACTTTATGGGTCATGGTATTGTACATTACATATACCACTTAACTTTATAGGTTAGAATTTTAAATGAAGGCATGCATCTTAGGAGTTCTTGTGATTATTCCACAATAATAGATTAGTCTTAGGAAAGACTTAATCTGGAATAACCTTAGTAATAGCATATGTGTTTAGAGAGATCTTGATTATCATAAGAGACATCATGTTCGATTTGTCCTATTCATCATGCTCTACTTTTCTTCTGTGGTGCTTCATCAGAAGAGAGCAATAGGATTATTGTGTCTTAAGAGATAATCAAGGATTTAATTTTAAGAGCTAATCTTATAGAAACTTTAAATAAAGCAAACATTTTAGGTTTAGGAATTAGAGTGGATGAGATATAGATTTATAGAAGAAAATTACAGTGAGTAAAATTATGGGTACTAAAAGATAAGGCAGACGAAATTATCATAAAATTAATGAAGGATCATTAATATATGGATCATTATGTGAAGAGGTTGTGATATGTCTATTACTAACATCAAAATAACAGACTTATTTAAAGTTCTACTTAAACGAAGACAAATCAGCTTTGGCCAGAAGTGTAATCATTTAAGCATGTGTGCAAAGTGGTTGTAACAAATCAGCTTTGGCCAGAAATTGAGACAATCACTTTAGTTATGCACTTGTTAAGTATGCCATCTATGAAGGAATTAAATCAGCTTTGGCCAGATATTAAGACATTCATGTTTATGATGCACACTTAACATAGCTTTCGTAATACTTGGATGATAAGTAGATGTATCAAATCAGCTTTGGCCAGAAATGATACATCAGAAGCTCATTCAAGTAAAGCCATTTTGGTTTTGTAAAACATTATTTGATCCTTATTAATTAACTAAGTATTTACAAAACCAATTATTTAATAGCAAACCACCAGAAATGATACATCAGAAGCTAAATTTTAGTTCATATTAACTGCTTAATAAAGTAATAGGATTTTGAATAAGTCTTGAATTTTTATGAACACTCATGATTTCGGATGAATTATGTCTTGGATTCATCCGAAATTGTGATACTTAGTCCGAGATGATCTGAAATGATCAGGAAGTTATTGATCCGTAATGGACGAACAGATGTTCATCCACAATGTACATCCGTAATGATCATCCAGAATGATCAGACAGTTATTGATCCGTAATGGACGAACAGATGTTCGTCCGGAATGGTCATTCGATATGTTCATCCGTAATGTGTTCCTCAAGTTACAGAACCCTTAATTTAAGCAATTATTAATTGATAAGGTTCAAAATCCGAAATTTTGAGATTATGGGATTATGTTTCCTGTTTAAAAAATTAGTTATATTTATCTGTTTATTTCGAAAATTATATCCATTAATAACAATAACAGATTTCAAAAATTGTTTAGTAGATAAAAATAGATCAAAACAAGAAAACACCCAATAATCCAAATTCATTCCAAAACTTAAGGAATTTTCGAATTTTCTTATGAACATGTGATGAACCCTAAGATAAAATCATTCAAATAATTCATCCGTAATGATAACACCCCAGATCCGTAATGATCCGTAATGATCTGAGATGATCCGAGATGATCCGTAATGATCCGAGATGCATTCGAGATGATTAAACCCAGATCCGAAATCATCCGTAATGAGGATTTCGGATGGCAAAAAACAGAATTTTATTTTGTTTTCAAAGCTGTTTTCCAGTTTTATACCAGATTTTCGGATACAAAACAGAACTGACTAATCAACATATGCTCTGATACCACATGTTGAACGGTTTTGTTTAAACATAAGTGAAAACATGAAAACATACCTTTGATTGCATCAGACAGGTCAGTAGAGAATCCAGATGGAGACGCAGCAACAGAGTTTGACATGATTGTCAGCTTGATCTGGTTCCTCCTTAGGGTGCAATCTAATGATGATGATGATGAAACCGAATAGGGTTGTTCGGTTGGGAGAGAGAGAGGCGATTGATGTTATGAACTAATAAGGTTATGTTGAAGTCTAACCTTAAAACCTCTACATTAGTCTCCTTATATATGCACTCAGGAGGAAACCCTAATTAGTTAATAAGGGTAATTAGGCCCATCAACAATTACCAACTAATTATTTAATAGGTTGTTATATATTTTGACCCATATAATGTAAATGATTATAATGGCTACTAGATTAAATATTATACCATAATATATTTAATCATACACATAAGTGTAAACACATATGAGCTATAATGAAAACCACTAAATAGTTAGAAGCTAAAGTAATATTTTTTTTCTTCCTTTTAGTATGAAACTAACAAAAATTGACTATTCATGAAGTGTAAAAGACAATAAGTACTAGTGGTTTTCCCCAGCGTTATGCGGCGGGAACTCAGTTGGTATCTGTTCGGTTAGTGCTGGTACTGACACTCGCTATAGTAGTTGAAAGAGAAAACTATAAAATAAATCGGGTTATGCCCAAAAGAATACGTACTTTATATCAATCGAAAACCATAGAAAGGAATATCGGTTCCGATACTACCGATATTTTTTTACCGATGTTATTCGGTTGAAATCGGTTCAGTTAGACCCGTATAAACACTTGTATAGTGTACAATAAAAATTGTTTTTTCTATATTTTTATTGGAACTCGTATAGTTTACAGTTTTCGATATAAAAATATCAATCGAAAACCATAAAAAGGAATATTGGTTCCCATGCTGCCGATATTGGTACCGATGTTATTCGGTTGAAATTGGTTCGGTAAGTCCCATATCAATACTCGTACAGTTTATGATACAAAAAATGTGTTTCTTATATTTTTATCGGCACATGTATAGTTTACGATAGTTGAAAAAACAAATTAAATTTCATTGTCGGTTCCTGTTAGCTTTGGTACTTTGGTAGGATAGCATCATGGTATCCATTTTAAATATCCTTGTCGGTTTCGGTTTGATTTGGTACAATAGCGTCATGATATCCATTTTAAATATCATTATCGGTTTCGATTTGATTTGATACGATAGCAACACAGTATCCATTTTAAATAAAAAACAAATTAGAAAGAAATAAATAAATTAAAAAAATATAATATTAAAATTTTAGTTTTACTATTCATCAATCAATAGTTCAAAATAATATGTATAATTTTATTCTTACTCTATCTAAACAAATATCTAGACTAAATAAAGAAATTACTTCTAAACATTTGGGTTTATTTAATTTAATGGGGATGGACATATATGGAGTCCACATCTCTAAGACACTTCAACCGCAAGGGGACTTAATGGAGCTCACATCACATGGAACTATTGGTTTCAATGAATCAAAGTGTTGGGGTTGTCCCTTGTTTTCAATTAATATATTGTTTTGACTTATAGTAGTCAAATTATTAGTTTAAAAGCCAAATATCTAAGTTATACAAACTCTATTAAATTATTTTGTATAAAATGAAATTTGTTACCACCTAAGATAAGAGTCAAACCAAAAACTATAAAATTGTTAGTATGTGGACACCGATTCTGTTATCTTTTTGACTTCCACGATCGTGCGAAGCATTCAAGAAAAAAAATATGGATTAAATAAGTGTTTTAAGCAACACTAAAAGGGTTCTAACTATATGATAATTAGTGAATTGGTGGTTGTTAATTAACATATTTATAACAAATAAATTAAACAATATACAACGGTTAGTCTAAGTGGTCTATTTACAACGATTTTCTATACTAATTACAATAGCGGGTTTAAACCATAATGTTGCGTCCAAATTGTCTGGATGCATGAATGAACCATCCACTTACAATGGTGCGTCCAAACTATTAGCATCGTACATTTTAAACCATCTATTATTTAATGAACACATATAGCATCATCCTAAAATACAGATCGTATTCTTGGTTAGAAAGATCTCACTAAGGTTGTGCGTTACCAGGTAACAACCCGGCCATAACACCGCCGCCCAGGCATTAAACACCGTCCCTATGGGTGTGACCATGTCGTTAAGAGGGGGGGGGGGGGGGGGTTGAAACCATTGGTTGTGGGTCCAACCCCACTTCCAAAGGTAATATCTATTAAAAAAAGAGTAAAATGTCAAAATCGCCCCTGAGGTTTGGGCGCTTTTGCTTGTTCAATCTAAAATAAGTTTTTTTTTTTTTTTTTTTTTTTTTTGTAACTGGACATCTGGCATTTCAATTTTGTTGTCATTTTTATCCAATTCACTAACTCGGTTGAAATGTATCGTTAACTCTTAAGGACGATTTTAGCAATTCCCAAACCTCAGGGATGATTTTAGCAATTTGCCCATTTATTGTTTGGTTTTTTATATATATTTTATCTTTAAATATAAAAAATAAAAATAATTATAAATATAACATATATACATATGCACACATTTATATATACACACTTATTTATTTAAATTTTTTCTTTTTTACCTTTAAATAAAAAACTATTTTTTTGGAAAAGTTGATTTTTTTTAGAATTTTTGGTAAAACTTTTTTTTAAAACTCTTTCGTGCCGATTTCTCTTAATTTTCATAAATTGTATAAGTTTTCATTTTACTCTAACCCTAGATGTATATATTTAAATAAAAAGTATCAGTGATCTTCCATTTAACTAAGACACCAAACATTATTTTTGTTCTATTTCTAGTTTGTTCACTTGTAAACTAATTTGTTCTTTATCACTGAAGTATACTAATATAGTCATCAATGATCACGTTGAAATGTTGAATAACTTGTCTAAAGTTGCTTTTAATCATAAGTCGGATATTTTGTAAGATATTTCTTGTTTCTCCTATTGGTTACAAATCGAACGTGTTCTATAGGATTTATCTGTTATACTAATAATTTAATATGATGTCAATCCACTTTTTTCGACATTTTAACGGTACATTATTATTATTATTATTATTATTATTATTATTATTATTATTATTATTATTATTATTATTATTATTATTATTATTATTATTATAACTTAAGATACAGGTGTTTTATTAAATTCTTAGCATATTGTTGAAACTTCTCTGTGGTTATCTACTCGAAGTACGAAAGAATATATTATCAAAACCACCTTACATTTAGCTTTTTTTATAAAGTGACGATGTTTACCCTTTTTATTTATGCCGTTGCGACATACCTATTTTTATCTATGTCTTGATAATATTTTATTTTCCAAAACCGAGTTGTGGTGGTATTGTACAAGTAATCGAAGCACAAATATACATGTTCCTAAAACTAACTCAATTTGTTTTCTTCAATAATGTGATCTCATTCACCCTTTTTGTAATTCTAATAATATAATGTAGTGCTTTATAAAAATTTTAATATATTGTTGTTACGTGCATATTTTTATCTACATTTCAATAAAAAAATTCAGTATTGAACGGGTCAAATATATACTGACACCAACAATGTAATGAAATGAACCATTGGCCGAATTCCGCCGTGCAACGTGTGGATAATTCCACTAATTATGTTTTATTAATCAACAAGGAAAGGTACCAAAAGGCCTTGGGCCTAGCTATATCCACATGTGTAAAGTGGTGCCCCTTCACAAGAGATTGAGGTAGTGACGCATCCAGAAATTTTGAGTACATGGAGCAAAATATTGATCGGTCAGAGGAGTCATGTCAAGTAAAATGTAGAAAAATATAATAAAAACAAACACAATTTTACATAAACACATATAAGTCGACCTAAAAAAATAACATAAAAATTAAAAAAAAAAAAAAAAAACTTGTCAAATTCGAGTATAGAAACATGGTAAGTTTCTACTAGAAATCATGGTTTGGGAGACTTTAATCATTGATGTGAAATGTCGAACCATGCCTTAACTTCGTTTAATAACACTGCGGAAATTCTAATTCTCATATAAGTTATAGTAGTATGGGCACATATGATACTATATCTAACACTATCCCAAACATGGTATGTTTTCATATATGACTACAGAACAATACCATGATGACTAATATAACAATCATTGACAACAACCTTGTCCAACTATGTTCAACTATTCTCTCAAAATCACCTTATTCGATTTTTTTACACATGTGTAAATATAATAAATTTACGTATGTATAAATGCTAAACTTACACACATATAAATTTTCTTTATTTACGAATTCACCTAAATTTGAACGTGTGAATTGATTTTTTAACATTGCAATCGAATAATAATGACAAGTGTAAAAAGAAATTTTGAATTTGAATTATTTTTTACCAAGTTCTTGTAGTTTTTTCATTCCTTCTCACGGTTCTCACAATAGTTAGCGTTCTCATTTAAACCCTCACACACACACACACACATTTATATATATATATATGGGGACCGCTAAAAAGAAAACCACCTCCAGTTGTAAAAACCGCAAGAACCAGTTCCTAACCACTAGATCAAAAAGATGGATGGATGAGATTAAAAATAACTAAAATTAATATTATATACATTTTGTCTTATTCTGTCTTTAATATTTCAATCCAAAATGTTAGTTTAGTAAATTACTCTTTTTTGTCTTTTTGTCTTTATTATTTTTTTATTACTTTTTTGTTTTATTATATTACTTTTTATTTTTTTAAAATAATTTTTTTATTAAACGCATTTTTTAATTCAATTTTTTTAACAAAGACAATTATTTTTGCGCGTCGGTTTTTGCACGCCGTTTTTTCGCCCGGCTTTTTCACGCATCGTTTTTTTACGGGTCGTTTTTGCACGCCGTTTTTTACACTCGGCTTTTTCAAAGCATCGTTTTTTAACGCGGCGTTTTTTACGTCCCGTTTTTTTTCGCGGCGTTTATATTCGCCGCATTCACGCCTTTTGTTTACGTCCCGTTTTAACGTGGCGTTTTACGTTAAACTTTTTACGTTTTACGTTTAACTTTTTACGTTTTACGTTAACTTTTTACGTTTTAGGTTTTACGTTAAACTTTTAAAACTTTTTACGTTTTACGTTTTACGTTAAACATTTTACGTTTTACATTAAACTTTTTACATTTTACGTTTTTACGTTAAAAATTTTACGTTTTACGTTAAACTTTTTACGTTTTATGTTAAACTTTTTACGTTTTACGTTAAACTTTTTACGTTTTACGTTTTCACGTTTTATGTTAAACTTTTTTACGTTTTACGTTAAACTTTTTACATTTTACGTTTTACGTTAAAAAGATTACGTTTTACGTTAAAAAGCTTACGGTTTAACTTTTTTTTTCAAAAACTTTTTTACGCAAAACGAACGCACCCAGAAATCGCAACTCGGTAGGTGTCTCAGATAAATTGTTATCATCATCGAGTGGGGAAAAAAAGTAAAAAACCAACAAACAAAAATCAAAACAATGAGTGGGTTCTTAAAAAAAACGGGGTTTGGCTCAGATTTTCTGATAATCAGAGGTTGCAAAGTGGGGTTGCACGTTCAAGAACCTACCCTCCACCATCCTTGCCGCGCCATCGTCATCAAAATATGCGTTTTTTTTTTGCATCATCACCGCCCCAAATCCAACAGATCCATACCCACATAGTTCACTGTTCAATCTACCAAAAAAAACACCCAAAATCCTGCAAATCCATACCAAACATAAAAAATCATACAAAAATCAAGAAAACCCCCCCAGAGGTAAAACAAAAAAAACAACAGGAGTTCCTAGATTTAGCATCACTGGAGTTCCTTATTTTAAGAAACCCCCACCGGAGGTAAAAAATCATTGTTTTCAATCCTTATTTTAATGTTTACTTATTGCTTTAGATTTAGCATCAGTTAGTTCCTTTAGAAACAAATGACATCCCTTCACCTTTGGAGAAACAAAAAGAACTAGATTGATATCAACTGTGAGAAGAAGGCAAGTAATCAATATAACTTTTTTATAGATATAGTGACTTAGGGGAGTGGGGGTGGTCACTAGTGATAGAATTCTATCACTCCCAATATCCAATCAACTCATGCCATGTCATCATCCACTATTCTATCACTAGTGATAGAAATGTAGTGGGGGTGGTCACTAGTGATACAATTCTATCACTCCCAAATTTTTTTAATTTTTATTTTAAAATTAGAAATTAACAATAAAACACTAAAATTATAAATTTCATTAAAATTAAAAAAATAAATTACATAGCAAAATAAAAAACAATTAAACATTAGGAAAAAAAAACTAAACGGGTGGCACTCCCAACCCCACATTGCGCAAATCTCGAGCTTTTGTTGAATTACAATTGACTTAAACGGTTCGTCGAGATGGGCGTGCTTTTCACACAATATTTTTAAATCATTTTGTCTTTCAACCGTTTTCAAGTGCCCCATGTACGCCTGCTCGCGTTCAACTTTTACGAACATAATTTTATCTTTTCTTTCTTCGGCCTTCTTGTATTGCGTCATTTTCTCCTCTTCGATTCTAAATATCGACTCCGCCACTGCTTCGTTCCCTTTGCTTGACGATTCACCACCTCTCCTGCGGCGTGGCCTTGAAGGTGTATCTTCTTCAACGGGGTCGTCAATGGGTTGATCGGGTTCGTCAAGGGAGTCTTCGTTTAAGTTCATTTGGGGCAAGTTATCCGACGCGGAAGTCATGTAGTTCCCCGATTTGGATGTCTTTGATCTTTTCGAACCTCCTCGTTTTTTGGAGCGGTAGGACCACGCATGTCAACCAACTCAACTGGGACCCACTTCGGGTGATTTCTCGCAACTTCCCATGCCACCACGTGTGGAAAACTCCTCTTTTTGTAGAGATCGCAATACTCTTCGGTGGCTTGTCGCATGATTGTCGCCTCGCTCGCTCCACTTTGTGGATTTCGGTTCTACAAAAAATATAAAACATTATGTATTTTTTTTTTTAAATTATGTTTTAAAAATAATAAACTGTTTTCTGTTTTTTTTAAACTGTTTTCTGTTTTTTTATAAAAAAAAAATTGTTTTCTGTTTAAAAAAAAACTGTTTTCTGTTTTTTTTAATAAACTGTTTTCTGTTTTTTTAATAAACTGTTTTCTGTTTTTATTTAAAAAAAACTGTTTTCTGTTTTTATTAAAAAAAACTGTTTTCTGTTTTTATTTAAAAAAACCTGTTTTCTGTTTTTTTAAATTGAATTGTTTCTGTTTTTTTAACTGTTCTGTTTTTTTTAAATAAAAAATGTTTCTGTTTTTATTTAAAAAACAGTTTTGAATGAAAAAAGAATTAAACTTTATAAAAAACATACATTTTGAATGAAACAAGCGTTGAACTTACTAATTTTCCCGTTCAAATCCGTCCATTTCGACGTCATTTGGTCCATGTTTCGTGCCTTTGCACCGGGAAGTCGGCTAAAATGATTAATGACCCGTCTCCAAAACGTATCCTTTCTTTGCTCGTTGGCATGTTTCTTGTTCTCGGAGATGTGCTAGTACGCCTTCACCAAGGACACCTCCTCCTCGCTCGTCCAATGTTGTTGGACGGTTGGGACGATTTCTTGAACGTCGTCATTTTCTTCTTCTTCTTTTTCTTCCTCTTCCTCTTCTTCTTGTTGTTCTTCAACGTAATCATCATCTTCATCGTCGTCAAGAATTTTTTTGTGGTTCACGATACGCGTTTGCAAAATGATGGATGAGGGTGTTGGGTTTGATACGTTTGGGGTTGAAATTGGTGAGGTTGAAACGGTGGAACGAACGGTTGGTTTTGATACGTTTGCGATTGAAAAGGTGGATATTGTTGGGTTTGAAAGGGTGGGACTTGCTCGGGTTCGTCTTGCAACCTAAAGCGCGTCGGCTCGCCAAGATTCGCTCGAACCTTGGGTCTTACGGGATTTTTCTTCGTATCCGAACCTCTTTTTTTCGAACCCCCATCTCTCTTGCTTGAACCTTCCATGTTTGTTGAAAAAATTATTTAGATTGAGTTGGAGAGTTTGTTGATTTTTTGTATTGAGTGTGAGAATAAAGGTTGGAGAGTTTGTTGATTTTTTGTATTGAGTGTGAGAAAGGTTGGATTTTATAAAAAAAAGGTTCAAAAAATAAACCCAAACGGTCAAAACATCCCCCAAACGGTAACTTTCCAACGTTCCATTTTTGAAAATCAATGCGTGATATTTACTACGCGTTGTAAATATAACGCGTGATGGAGAAGGATGCGGCGGTGTTCGTGGTCGATTAACGCGTGACGGGACGTCCATCACGGACCGCCCCGCCTGGCCTTATTTCAACCTCATTCATACCTCTAAATCTCATATTTTTATTGTTGCAGGATGATGATTCTGTTGAAACTCGAGATATATTCTCTCGAGATATAAACTCTCTCGAAATCTCCACCGTCGCCGACCACCACCCCTCTACCTCCACCGCCGCCGACCCCCGCCCCTCTACCTCCCGCCGCCGACCAACTCCTCTCTACCTAATCTTCAAACCCCATCAGAAACTTTTTCACCACGATTTCCGTTTTTCATACTTCACAGCTTCTTCGTTGTACTCGCAGATGAAGAGTGGTGATGGAGGGGAATCAGATCATGGGGAAGATGAGGGGAGGGAGATGAGGGGAAGATAAGGGGAGTGGAATTAGATCCGCTGGTTTCATATGTGAGAGATAGAGAAGAGAGATGAAGATGATGACCTAAAGTGATAGAGAGAGAGAAAAGGGATGTGATATAAGTGTCATAAATGTCAGCTTTGGTTAAAATTACCAATATACCCCTTAAAAATACTCACATGTTTAATGAGTTGGCTACTTTTGATTGGTTAATATTGGTTCTCGCGGTTCTTACAACTGGGGATGGTTTTTATTTTAGCGGCTCCCATATATATATATATATATATATCTTAAAAATTCAACTTAACATGTTAAAAATAAATTTTTAACAAAATCGACGCTTTTCCTTATAAACACATGTAGAAACATTTTTAATAAAAAAAATTCAAAAACTAAAAATACAAAAAGTTTAAAAAACAGTTAAAAAAGACTAATTTAAAAAAAATGATTTTTTATTGGATAAAGTTTTACCCATTTTTATAAGGAAAAGCGTCGAAAAAAAATTAATACAAATTGATTTTTACCATGTGAAGTTGATTTTATAAGATATATTTAACATGTTAAATGCACTGTTTTTCGGTTTTTCACTTTTTAGTGTTCCCCAATAAACCTAACACTGTAACACGTAAAAGAATACAACGATCATGTTATAAGATATCACACCATATAAATCTTTTGTGTTTTCTAAGTTTCTAATCTTCAATTTTTTAATAGTTTTCATAATAACTAGTACTTATGCCTATGTGATGGGATGTGTTTGCATCTTTTGTTAATCAATACGACTGTTGTTTAGACAATATCATTTTGCTCAAAATAAAGAGAAATAATAAAATATATTCAATCCATTTAATTTAAAAAAAAAAATCAAAACATATATAAATATAAACTTTAGACAATGGTATATTTGAAATTTTATTAAATGCTATATTATATTACTAGAATAATGAAACGGGTAAACGATATGACTTTACAAAAAAGGAAAGTAAACCTGGACATAGTTTTCATAAGACAATAACTAAGGGTGTACGGGGTGGTCTCGGCAACCCTATTCGGCAAGGGGTTTGCCGATCGGCAACACCGCCGCCAAGGTGTTTGCCGATCGGGACTCAATCAATTTTGGGGAGAGTATGCCGATGGGGGAAAGGGACCGTTGGAGGTGTTTTTGACCGTTTGCATTGATTTGAACGGTAATATTATCGTTACTTTATAAAATAAAAAATGTTTTTTTTATAAATCTATATAAACCGCATGCATTTTAAACAAATTCATACCAACCCACATCCTCATTACTCCAAATCTTTAAATTTAAATCATTACTCCGAATCTTTAAATCCTCATTACTCCAAATGGCAGCGGAAATTTCATCAGGACCGTAGTTAGGAAATATTTTTATAAGAGTAAAATACCACGCTTTTAATATATTAAACACATGGGAAATTCCCAAGTTTCAAGTACACACATATTCATAGGGATAAACCCTATTTTATTTAAATAAAACATCTTTTTGTTTTAGGTAACTTTATAGCCACTTTTCCAAGCCTTCAGTGCTGTCCAGTTGGCTTATATTTGGCTTTCACATTTTGTTACCTGAAACGCGTTTAAAAACATTTTGTCAGTGGGAAATACTGGTGAGTGAATCCCAGTTTAATCAAGTTAAGTAAAACCATTGTACAGTATTGAGGGCGGTCGCGCAGTTACATTTGTTTCCATCTACTTTAATTACCACCTACGGTACTGTCAACCCGACTTGTGGTCATGTTACAACTCACAATGTAGTAACAAATTTTGTATACAAAACTGTTATGGGTGGTTTTCTACTCATGTATCCTGAATAATATTCTGACTGTATTTCTTTTGTTGTGATCAGGATACCAGATCAGGATATTGGTAACATCCTGATGCACTATCCTGGTAGTGACTAATTAATTCACGTGCAAATTAATGGTACAAGTCTATAACGTTCAAGTGGACTTCTTCTCCCAAAGACTCGGGCAAATCTGTTAGAATTTGGACATTGAAGCCGGAAGACGTGGGCTACAACGTTCACAAAGGGAATATTCGTTATATCCCGGATTTGTAGGCTAGTTAGTTAGTTTTACTTTACTATAAATAGGATTGATCAGATCAGATAAGGACACACATTATCTCGAACTCTCTTTCTCTCTAGCTGCAAACACTCACAACACACTTACACTTGTATTCAAATCGCATTGAAACACTTAGTTGATCCGCATCATATCCTGCACTGTATCCTGACATTTGAAGTAATAAGAAGAACAAGGCAGCTGCGATTGTCAGCTCCTGAGGTTTTGTGCCGGCGATCCAGATTGATCAAGGGCTTTCCTCGTACATCCCGTGTCACCCTTTACATTTTTGCTCATTGTTTGATTGTAGATACAGCTCGATATCCCGAGCCGTATCCTGAAAACTGTTTTTGCAAACAACTAAATCAACATATTTTTCACAAACACCTCTAGCACACTACCTCACTTAACTAATTTGATCACTTAATTGCTTTGGTAATTTTTGACCAAAATAATTTGGCGCCCACCGTGGGGCTAGCGGTGCTATTTCTGCTAAAGGCTTTTGCAAAATCACTTGGTTTTCTATTTTCAAAACTTTTTGCTACACTATTTTCAATGGCTTCAAGATCAAACATGAGCTCTTCTACCGTGTCTGCTACAACATCTGCGACGATTGGTTCGGTGCTTCCACCACCTCCTCCAAGGAAGCAAGCTTCTTCGCAACCTCAGGATATTATCCCCACTCAGAATATTCAGGGATCTGCTCCTGTTTTGGCCTCTAATGATGAAATTCTGACTTTATTTGGTAGTATACAGGATCAGATGAAGCAACAGCAGGAGACCAACCAAATGCTAATGAGGGAGATACAGCTCTTGAAGTCTGGTCCGAGTAGGCCTGCTGAGGATATTGTCACTCCCCTACAGCCAAGAGCATTGAACTTTAGTTCAGCAGTGTATACCGAGGATAACAGGGGCAATATTGCTCATAGTCATTCCCAGAATCATACTCCTGAGATACCCTCTTCAGTTAGAGTGTCAACTGTGAGAAGTTCAGCATATGCTTCAGGATATGGCCAGAATCCTAAGACTGGTAACATATCTAATAATAATAATACTCTTGCTACTAATGGTATTGGATCTTTGCAGGATGCAGGTGTGACATCGGCATTTTCTAGGGAGCTTCAGAAATTGAAGGACATGATATCCAGTGTACCTGGGGTGGTCCAGCCAATTTCAGAAGTATCCTAAGACAGCCACAGGATATCTCGGTTTGCATATCCTATTTGTGATGCTGAAATCCCAAAAAGATTTCAAACCCCCAACATGAAGCTCTATGTCACACCCCAACCGATGGCGAAAACATCGGGGCATGGCACTGAGCGAAACAGATTGTCCAGAAGTTTCCATAACAATTATCCTTACCATTCAATTTAAAATAACATGTCCCATACCATGTCTCAAAAGGTAAACAAATTATTACAGACAAAATCTAGGCAAATAGTCTATTCCGACAACTCAGATTTTCAAATAGAGCAATTGTTTATCTGCTTCTAGAGACCCTTGATTAAATTTGTACATAAAACTATTTGTTGGCCTCTAGAGCCTTATTCTAGCTTCGGTTTCCTACCGGATGTGCATCCTAAGCACCTGTCACATACGTTTAAAATAAAGTCAATACATATAATGTAAAGGTGGGCATACAAGTTTGATAATAGCATATAGAGTTCAAATTCGTTTACGCATAACCAACACGTACGCATAGTGAAATGAAGCACGCTAGTTATCGACACAGATCCATCGATACCAATGACTGTGGGTTGACTGCCAGAGGCAGTTCGCAATACATGATTACCACCGTAATCCATGCAAGTAATTGTCCTTAACAACCCCTGCGAACAGGTGCTGAGTCCAAACTATAGTACTATCGTTGCTAAGGCAGGTAGACAACATTCCATGTGTAAACATAACAAACAAGCATTCATAAGCCACGTATAACATGCATTAACGGTTAGCGTTCAAATAGTATTGAGTATTGTGTTTGTTGTGTTTTGAATATTCGTAACATATGTAACACCCAAAAGTGCATAAAGTAAAAAGGGATCGAGTATACTCACAGCGATTGATGGATTGAAGGGAGCGGGTGAGAGTAGGTTTAGCCTGAATAGTTCGATAGTAATACTATAAGCAACGCATAAAAACAGAAACAAGTGTTGGTGGATCGGACAGCTGGTCGATCGGACGGTAGTCCGATCGGACGGCTGGCCGTGCGGTTGACAGTCCGTTCGGACAGTTGTCCTGTCGGATGGTAGTTCGATCGGGTGGCTGTTCGAGTGGATTGTTTCATCCTTTGAGTGAGATGTGTTTGTGTATGATGGTTTGACTTTTGAAGGTTTCGTTGTAGCATTTGAAAGCATCGAAGTATCTTTACCCTTCAGGTCGGTTCGGTCGTTCGTTCGGCCGACAACCCGATCGGTTAGGTACCTCGTGTATGGAATCCGGATCTTGAGCCACACAACCACCAAAATGAGTAGTAAGTCGGCACAAGCCCCGTTTCTATCGGTTTTGAAGGTATTGAGTGCAAAAGAGTTGAAAGAAAGTTGGAAAACCATCTTTCAATCCTCTTCACCATGAATATGTTTAGATCTATGAAAGATCTTTATTTGTTTATGTGGAAATCAGTTAGATCTAAGTTATTCTTGGTGCATTGAGGCCAAAACATGAAGTTCTCCAAGAACACATGATGACGTCATCCTGGAATACCTTGAATCTTGATGATTTCACGGTTAAAAGTAAAGATTTAAAAGATAGAAAGGTGTAGGAGTGCGTGTAGATTAAAGAAGTACAAGATTTAGGACGAGATCTTACCGGAATCGCGAGAAATCTGAAGAAAAGTGAGGAACACGAGCTGGTCGGACAAAGGGTTTCCAAAAGTGGAAATGATGTCAATGACAGGGGTATTTATAGGCTTCCAAATGAGGAAAGTGCTGGCCGATCGGCTAGGCAGCTCGATCGGACAGCCTGTCCGATCAGACAGCAGTCCGGTCGGCCGGCTGGCCGATCGGCTGGTGGCCTGATCGATCAGTTGCCTGATTCGAGTGTTCGGTGCGACGATTTTTTTGATATTTCGATTTTGATTACGAGCGATGTGATACGATGGAGTTTCCTATTCATATTACTTTTAATCCCAACCACTCATATCTCGCACTATCCCTTCTGCACTAATTATCATAGTTCGATTGTGATTCGAGTTCGATGTCGATTAAGTTCGATTGCACTTCGAGTTCGATTGCGTTTCGATTGATTTCCACAATATAACATAAACATGCACAAGTAACACATAAGGCACACACACACGTATAATAATATTCCAAATGCGTAATTCGTGTTGCGATTCGATGTCGATTTGATTAGCATAGTTTGATTATCGTTTAGTTAGCTTTATCACATTGTTACTTCCTATAGTTCACAGTCGTAAGTCGATTAGATGGCGATCAAAATACGTTGATTATTGTAATTATTGACACTTACTCCACATAATACAACTAAATTAAACACATAAAAGAAATTCACTACAAGCCAAGTTGCACGAAATCGGTCGTTGACTTTGACCTTGACTTTGACTTTGACTTCTTGAAAACACGGGGTGTTACAGCCTCCCCTTGTTTAGGGAATTTCGTCCCAAAATTAGGCTGAAAGTTGTACAACACCGTGAATCACTTTTCTCTCTCTAGACTTCCTCCTTAAACAACTGCGGGTACTTTGCCTTCATGTTTCTTTCGAGTTCCCAAGTGAACTCTGCGCCTCGTTTGCCTTCCCATCGGACTTTCACAATATGAATGCGAGAGCGTCTGAGTTGCTTGGTTTGGCGGTCCATGATTTCGACAGGCTTTTCCACGAAGTGTAATGTTTCGTTCACCTGAAGGTCATCGAGTGGAACATGTAAGTCGTGGTCGACCAGACACTTTCGGAGGTTTGACACGTGGAAAGTCGGGTGGACGTTACTAAGTTCCTCCGGTAGATCGAGTCTGTAGGCAACTTTTCCGATCCTTTCCAGAATCTCAAAAGGTCCAACATATTGAGGCGCGAGCTTTCCCTTGTTGCCGAATCTGACCACACCCTTCCAAGGTGATACCTTTAGGAGTACGTGGTCGCCAACATCAAATTCAAGGGGCTTGCGTCTTCTATCGGCATAACTTTTCTGTCGATTCCGAGCTTTTACCAGGTTGTCTCGAATTTGGAAAATTTTGTCTATCGTTTCTTGTAATAGCTCAGGACCGGTTAATTGCGAGTGCCCAATCTCGTGCCACACAATAGGCGATAGACATCTTCTTCCGTATAAAGCCTCGAATGGTGCCATTTGAAAGCTGGAATGATAGCTGTTGTTATATGAGAATTTGACTAACGGCAGGTATTTATCCCAATGACCACCGAAGTCTATGACACACGAACGGAGCATGTCTTCAAGAGTACGGATCGTTCTTTCAGTCTGACCGTCGGTTTGAGGGTGGAAAGCGGTACTTAGATTGAGCGATGTACTGAGTGCCGTTTGAAACGTTTCCCACAGTCGCGAGGTAAACCGAGTATCACAATCAGAGATGATGTCGCGAGGCATCCCATGATTACAAATGATCTCGTCGTTGTAGATTCGGGCTAATCGTTCTATCTTGTAGTCTTCCCGTATTGGCAAAAAGTGAGCTGATTTAGTCAAACGGTCAACCACAACCCAAATGCTGTCGTGACCTGATGACGTGTGCGGTAGCTTTGTTATGAAGTCCGTAGCTATACTCTCCCACTTCCACATAGGGATCGGTGGTTGTTCGAGTAAGCCAGAGGGTCTTTGATGTTCAGGCTTGACTCTTGCACATGTCATACACTTTCCGACATAGATAGCAATATCCCTTTTCATGCCCGGCCACCAGTACTTGTAGCGAAGGTCCTAGTACATTTTGTTGGCACCGGGATGAATAGAATACCGGGATTTGTGGGCTTCGTCCATCAAGATCTGTCGCAAATCGGTCTGTTTAGGGATCCAAATTTGGTCCAGAAAGTGGAATAACCCATTCGACTTGCTCACAAGCTGGGCTCCATCGTGGTAGATTATTTCCTTCTTCAGAGTGCGTTCATTAAAACACGCGTGCTGAACTTCACGGATGAGGGTTTCGAGGTCATATTGGGCTTGAACATTTCGAGTGCTAAGCAGATAGCTCCGTCTGCTGAGTGCGTCGGCAACAACATTTGCTTTGCCTGGGTGATAACGAATCTCACAGTCGTAATCGTTGAGAAGTTCTACCCATCGGCGTTGACGCATATTAAGTTCCTTCTGATTAAAGATCATAGGTTGTATAGTTCTTCTCGTGGGTTTTGAGCTGACGAGATGCGTAAGCTATAACCTTGTCCCGCTGCATAAGGACACAACCGAGACCAAGGTTGGAAGCATTACAGTAGACAATGAAATCGTCGTTTCCATCGGGCAATGTGAGAACATGAGTATTGCAGAGCATGTGTTTGAGGGTTCGAAAGGCAGACTCTTGTTCAGTTCCCCAACAAAAGGCTTGTCTTTATGCGTGAGAGCGGTAAGCGGCACATCGATCTTTGAGAATCCCTCGATAAATCGTCGATAATAGCCCGCTAGTCCGAGAAAAGAATGGACTTCAGACGGGTTCTTAGGTGTAAGCCAACTCTTAACGACTTCAATCCTCACAGGATCGACGTGAATACCTTGATTATTTACGATGTGACCCAGAAACTGAACTTCCTCCAACCAGAATTCACACTTGGAGAACTTGGCATAGAGTTGGTTTCCCTGGAGTAGCTCGATAACCAAACGTAGATGTCACGCGTGTTCGGCTTTCGACTTGGAATAGATCAAGACATCGTCGATGAATATGATGACGAAACGGTCGAGATATGGTTTACACATACGATTCATCAGATCCATGAAAACCGCGGGTGCGTTGGTTAAACCAAAGGGCATAACAACGAATTCGTAGTGGCCGTATCGAGTGCGAAACGCGGTTTTGGGTATATCATCCTCTTGAATACGTAGTTGGTGATAACCTGAGCGTAGATCGATCTTCGAGAAGCACGTAGCACCTTGTACCTGATCAAACAAATCGTCGATGCGAGGTAGGGGATAGCGGTTCTTGATAGTTAACTTATTCAATTCCCGATAGTCGATGCACATCCGGAACGACCCATCCTTCTTTTTGACAAAAAGGACTGGCGCGCTCCAAGGAGAGGTGCTCGGGCGAATGAAGCCTTTCTCAAGTAATTCCTGGAGTTGGTTTGAAAGTTCACG
This sequence comes from Helianthus tuberosus, assembly GCA_030545235.1. Classification (NCBI taxonomy): domain Eukaryota; kingdom Viridiplantae; phylum Streptophyta; class Magnoliopsida; order Asterales; family Asteraceae; genus Helianthus; species Helianthus tuberosus. The sequence continues at coordinate 65,615,751 of CM060377.1, read as the reverse complement.
CATTTCGGATGGCGCGAGTCGGTAAGGAGCTTTGGCAATAGGGTTGGCTCCAGGAATGAGGTCGATACGAAAGTCGACATCACGACTTGGTGGTAGACCGGGAAGATCCTCTGGGAAAACGTTAGGAAATTCTCGGACCACGGGAACATCCTTCACTTCCTTCTTCTCTTTCTTTTCCTTCTCCGCTACTACAATGTTAGCCAAGAAAGCTCTGTATTCCTTGCGTAGATACTTGCTAGCTTGGACACATGACATAAGCTTGAGACCTTTTGAAGCAGTTTCACCGTAGACACACAATACCATTCACAAGGAATGTACCATTAACCACGTTGTTGTCGGCTTGGGCTTGACGCACGTTAATGTTGAAAGTTCATGCGCGTGCTGCTGGTGTTGCTGCTGTTGCTGAGGCTGCTGCTGCTGGGGCTCTTGCTTCACAACCCTGTTTGGGCACATGTTGGCGAAATGGTTAGGATCGCCTCATGCGAAGCAGGCTCTGGCGTTGACCGCGGGTGCCGGAGGAGCTTGTTGACCCTGAGGGGCAGTGAGTACAGCTTGATGAGCAGGAGCTTGTCGAGCACGGCAGTTGGTAGTGAAATGGCCGTACATATTGCAATGAGCACAAAAACGGCAAGCGATGGTACTCGGGTGATGGTAGGTGCAAGTAGGGCAAATCGGGTCTGGCCCAGTGTATGCACGCTTAGTAGGCGGTGCATTTGCCACAGGCACCGCTACTTGACGCTGTTGGGCTGGCACAACTTGTATTGGTGCAGCAGTGATCGCACAGTTCTTGTTGCTGGAGCTGTTCTTTCTCTTGCTCTTCCTCTTGTTGCTCGACGAGGTGGTGGTTTCAGCAGTTAGTGCGGCGGTAGTAGCTTGATGTAGGTGCTTTGGAGTTTTATCCCAGACACCGGCCTTGACCAGCTTGTCGTTGATTTCAGCGGCCAGTAGGTAGGTCTCTTCGATCGTCTTAGTCTTAGCCGCTTGCACGAAATCTGTGACACAGTCAGGCAGGGCTCGGATATACTTCTTGATTGCCATGTCTGAAGTCTTGACTTGGTCAGGGCAGATGATGCTGAGCTGTTTGAAGCGAGCATTGAGTGCACCATTTTCTCCTTCCTTCTGCTTTATGTGCCAGAATTCATCTTCTAACTTTTGGCGCTCATGAGGAGGGCATAATTCTTCCATCATGACCTCCTTGAGTTCATCCCACGACAAACCATAGGCTGCATCGTTTCCCCACTTGTTTCTCTCAGCCGTCCACCAGTCTAGTGCGCGGGACGGGAAGACGCCGGTAGCATTCAGAGTGCGGAGGTCGTCGGGGCAACCGCTCTGTCGCAGAGTGACCTCAATGGAATCAAACCATTGGAACAACGCTGTAGGGCCTTCCTCGCCAGTGAATTCCTTTGGTCCACAAGACTTGAACTGTTTGAAGTTGAAGGGAGCTTTGGTAGTAGCTTTAGGAGCTTCGGTTCTCGACTACTCAGATGATTTGCTGACATTCTCATAGACATCACTCACAGCTTTTGCTACTTGTTTAGCGATGATAGCCGCAAGACGTTTGTCTCTCTTTTCTTGTCGAGAAAGTGGTGTGTGACGGGATCCAGATGACATTGTCTGCAATAGACATCGTCACGGACTCAACACATCATAATCGAATCTCACCTCACACGTCTACTACTTACTAAAGCTTAGGAACACGCAATGTAACACGTATCACATAAACACATAGGCACGTAATCACCGATTCACATAAACACAAAAATACGTAAGCATGTAGAGCACAGAATCATAGAAGCACCTAATCATGTAGTCACAAGAGGCACATAGGATCATATAGAGACACGTAGAGCATTTCGACTACCTCAGAATACAGAAACCTATTATTCAAAATCCGCAAGCGTTCGAATATAGCGGCTGCGTTTAGTATATCGATTCGTGTAGTATAAGCGTTTGTTGTAGCATAAAGTCGTCCATAATTCAGCGATTTGTTAAAGTTTTGAGATAGAAATACAGTGCGAGTCGTGCGTGTCAATCGAAGTGAAAGCAAAAAATCGAGTAATCCTCCAAAATTTAAACACATAAACAGGTAATCACACATAAAATCGATGAATCATCAGAGTCGGCAGTTGCGGGCTCAGAATCGAAACACATAAAAATCGAGAAATAGATCGTCTGAGGCTATTAGACATTGACTAACCAAAGTGGTTCAACTATTCACATGGACTTGTCGTGCACGCTTGACCTACAGGGTGGTGCCTTTGCCTCGATTCTTGGGCGTTGGGCACGCATCCCGTTAGTCATATTGTGACTTCAGGTCGTTGGAGTCCATCGAGACTTTGGTGAGAGTTTTGTAAAATGGGCGGAACAAGTAGTCAAGGTTAGGGTTTCACCCCTAGCTTAACAACTCCATCCCTGTTTTGATAAAATAGAGGAGATTATTCATCAAAATACGGATTTCACTCCTGATTTGGCATAATACTCCCCTTTTGTAGATAAAATGCAGGTTGATTTAGCATCCTTAGTCGAGAGTTTGCGGTTTTCACACCTAATCTTGACTTAGTTTGCTCCTTTATAGTTGAAAATTCGAGTGCAGTGGTTGTGTAGAGTAAGCGAGAGTATCGAGAAATAGTAGGCTCATACATAATCCCAAACGGATATGCACAAGTCGGTCTGTTGGTTCCTAACTATAGACTAGGTCTCTTAAGACATCGACCCGGACTAGGCCGTGTCTTGCCTAATTCCCTATAGTTATGGCTCTGATACCAATCTGTCACACCCCAACCGATGGCGGAAACATCGGGGCATGGAACTGAGCGAAACAAATTGTCCAGAAGTTTCCATAACAATTATCCTTACCATTCAATTTAAAATAACATGTCCCATACCATGTCTCATAAGGTAAACAAATTATTACAGACAAAATCTAGGCAAATAGTCTATTCCGACAACTCAGATTTTCAAATAGAGCAATTGTTTATCTGCTTCTAGAGACCCTTGATTAAATTTGTACAGACAACTATTTGTTGGCCTCTAGAGCCTTATTCTAGCTTCGGTTTCCTACCGGATGTGCATCCTAAGCACCTGTCACATACGTTTAAAATAAAGTCAATACATATAATGTAAAGGTGAGCATACAAGTTTGATAATAGCATATAGAGTTCAAATTCGTTTACGCATAACCAGCACGTACACATAGTGAAATGAAGCATGTTAGTTATCGACACAGATCCATCGATACCAATGACTGCGGGTTGACTGCCAGAGGCAGTTCGCAATACATGATTACCACCGTAATCCATGCAAGTAATTGTCCTTAACAACCCCTGCGAACAGGTGCTGAGTCCAAACTATAGTACTATCGTTGCTAAGGCCGATAGACAACATTCCATTTGTAAACATAACAAACAAGCATTCATAAGCCACGTATAACATGCATTAATGGTTAGCGTTCAAATAGTATTGAGGAGTGTGTTTGTTGTGTTTTGAATATTCGTAACGTATGTAACACCCAAAAGTGCATAAAGCAAAAAAGGGATCGAGTATACTCACAGCGATTGATGGATTGAAGGGAGCGCTTGAGAGTAGGTTTAGCCTGAATAGTTTGATAGTAATACTATAAGCAACGCGTAAAAACGGAAAAAAGTGTTGGTGGATCGGACGGTAGTCCGATCGGACGGCTGGCCGTGCGGTTGACAGTCTGTTCGGACAGTTGTCCGGTCGGACGGTAGTCCGATCGGGTGGTTGTTCGAGTGGATTGTTTCTTCCTTTGAGTGAGATGTGTTTGTGTATGATGGTTTGACTTTTGAAGTTTTCGTTGTAGCATTTGAAAGCATTGAAGTATCTTTACCTTTCAGGTCGGTTCGGTCGTTCGTTCGGCCGGCAACCCGATCGGTTAGGTACCTCAGCACAAACAAGTTCTCAGCCGAAGGCACTCGATCGGAGAGTAGTTCGATCGGGTGGCATTCCTTGTGCATTGAACATGTTGTAAAATCGATTAAGGGTTGAAGTCAAGTATCTCATGATCCGAAGAGTAATCCAATCAGATGGTAGTTCGATCGGACAGCAGTTCGTTCAATACTTAAACTTTAAAATAAGTTGAATAAGTGTGGGACCCATGTGCTAGCCGATCGGCTGGCCAGTCGTTCGGCTGTCTATCCGTTCGGCTGGCTGTTCGTTCGGACAGCAGTCCGATCAGACAGTACCTTGTCCTGGTCGGCCTGTTCGTCTATCACTTGGTTGTTTTGTTTGTTTGTCGCTTTATCGAAGTAGTTTGACAACGAGTCAAACAATAGGGACCTTGTCCTTACTTGGTTCTCTTGATCGGACAGTAATCACCCAAATTCGGTTGGTGAACGGTTCGGGACGGTGTTTAACGTTTAACTCGTAATCGGTGAACCTCGTGGATGGAATCCGGATGTTGAGCCACACAACCACCAAAATGAGTAGTAAGTCGGCACAAGCCCCGAGTCTATCGGTTTTGAAGGTATTGAGTGCAAAAGAGTTGAAAGAAAGTTGGAAAACCATCTTTCAATCCTCTTCACCGTGAATATATTTAGATCTATGAAAGATCTTTATTTGTTTATGTGGAAATCAGTTAGATCCAAGTTATTCTTGGTGGATTGAGGCCAAAACAGGAAGTTCTCCAAGAACACATGATGAAGTCATCCTGGAATACCATGAATCTTGATGATTTCACGGTTAAAAGTTAAGATTTAAAAGATAGAAAGGTGTAGGAGTGCGTGTAGATTAAGGAAGTACAAGATTTAGGACGAGATCTTACCGGAATCGCGAGAAATCTGAAGAAAAGTGAGGAACACGAGCTGGTCGGACAGAGGGTTTCCAAAAGTGGAAATGATGACAATGACAGGGGTATTTATAGGCTTCCAAATGAGGAAAGTGCTGGCCGATCGGCCAGGCAGCACGATCGGACAGCAGTCCGATCGGCCGACTGGTCGATCGGCTGGTGGCCTGATCTATCAGTTGCCTGATTCGAGTGTTCGGTGCGACGATTTTTTTGATATTTCGATTTTGATTGCGAGCGATGCGATACGATGGAGTTTCCTATTCAAATTACTTTTAATCCCAACCACTCATATCTCGCACTATCCCTTCTCCACTAATTATCATAGTTCGATTGTGATTCGAGTTCGATGTCGATTGAGTTCGATTGCACTTCGAGTTCAATTGCGTTTCGATTTATTTCCACAACATAACATAAACATGCACAAGTAACACATAAGGCACACACACACGTATAATAATATTCCAAATGCATAATTCGTGTTGCGATTCGATGTCGATTTGATTAGCATAGTTTGATTATCGTTTAGTTAGCTTTATCGCATTGTTACTTCCTATAGTTCACAGTCGTAAGTCAATTAGATGGCGATCGAAATACGTTGATTATTGTAATTATTGACACTTACTCCACATAATACAACTAAATTAAACACATAAAAGAAATTCACTACAAGTCAAGTTGCGCGAAATCGGTCGTTGACTTTGACCTTGACTTTGACTTCTTGAAAACACGGGGTGTTACACTCTACGACGGAACTATGGATCCCGTAGAGCTTATTGCTCAATATAGGGAAAGGATGGAAATTAACACTATTCCTCCAGATCTTAAGGAAGCATGCCTCTGCAAGGGCTTTGGTTCTACCCTAACAGGATCAGCCTTAAAGTGGCTCTTGAATGTTCCACCTCATTCAATTACATCATTTGGTCATTTAGTCAATTTATTTAATAGTCAATTTTCTTGCAGTCCAAGTTTTGAAAAACTAACCAGTGATCTCTACAGGATAACTCAAGGACCTCAGGAATCCTTTAGAGATTATGTGAACAAGTTTAGCAGGGAATCTTTTGATATCCCACATCTTGATGTTGCAACAGCTGTGCAGGCTTTCAAAATGGGGTTGCAAAAAGATTCTCAATTTTACCAGGATCTTGTAATGAATTCCGGCAGGAACTTGGATGAAGCTCGCAACAGAGCTTTAAGATATATTCGACTGGAGGATGACAAAAAGATGCAAGAGAGGATGAATTCATCCACAACCTATGAATCAACCAACAGGAAGTCAGAATCCTCGTACAAACCATATCGCTCTAAGCCATATGGCAGGAATGACAGCAAAAAAATGAATGCTGTTGAAGAGGAGGATCCTGAGGAGTATCCTGAATTATCAGAATATTGTTTTTCTGTTAATATACCTGAACTGATGTATGCTATGCAGGGTTTAGGAGACAAAGCAAGGTGGCCTAGGAAGAACCAACAGAAAGCTGATTGGAAGGATAAATCCAAGTGGTGTGCCTTCCATGAGGATTTTGGACATGTTACAGAAGATTGCATTGCCCTGAGGAAAGAAATATGCTATCTGCTAGGCAAAGGATATCTGAAGGATCTCTTGGGAAGAAAGAAGAATAAAGGTCAGGATACTGAGAAGGATCCTGAACGAGCAGCATCACCTCCTACGGATGCCAAGATAATTAACTTTATTTTAGGAGGATCCGATATCTGTGGGACCTCTTATTCTGCAGCAAAAAGACATGCAAAGGAGGCTAAGGCCAAGAGGGGAGATAAGCCAACCAGATGTCAACCCTCACAACTGATAAAGTGATCACGTTTGACAGTGATGTCAGGGATACTGTCCAGGATCCTCACCATGATGCTTTGGTAATAACTTTATATGTTGCTAATCATTTTGTGCTCAGGATAATGGTGGATAATGGCAGCTCCGTCAACATAATTCAGCTGGAAACACTGAAGTGGATAAATGTATCCCCGATGGATATTACTTCGAAATCCACTGTGCTTGTTGGGTTCAGTGGAGAAGCCAGGAATACCGTGGGAGAAATAAAGTTGCCTGTGTATGTTGAAGGGGTCAACTCAATGCAACGCTTCTGGGTCATGGACTCCTTATCCTGCTACAATATTGTATTAGGTAGGCCATGGATCCATGATATGAAGGCTTTGCCATCGACCTATCATCAATGTATCAAGATTCCTACCCCTTGGGAGGTTGTCAAGGTGGAAAGTGATCAACACGAAGTGAAGGAGTGTTATTCTTCTTCGATGAAATCCTCAACAAAGCCCAACACAGCATAGCAGTTAAAGATGTGGGCCCAGGATATCTTGGAAGCTTTAGAGCAGGATGTTAAGAAAATTATCCTGGATCAGGATAATCCAGATATCTCCAGTGGTGAATGCTATTGCCGGTCATGAGATGTTAACCTTCATGGATGCATCCTCAGGATTCCAGCAGATCCAAATGAAACATGCGGACCAGGAGGATACCGCTTTCATGATACCAACAGGTATCTATTGTTATACTGCTATGCCTTTCGGTTTGAAAAATGCAGGTGCAACATACCAAATGTTAGGGGTGGATTTCTAAATGACCCGTGATCCTTAATTATTATCTTGCTTGGTGATCCTGACTTCTGTGTCAGTTAGTGATCCTCAGAAGTGCTTCAGGATCAGGATCATGGATCATCCTAAGGATCCTTATACTAATGATTGTCTGCTTTGAATTCGTAATTGTTTTGCAGGAGTATCAATTGGACTTGGTCTTGGCGATATTCCTGGAGTATATTCCTTGAAGTATTCCGCACGTGCTTGGCTGAAAATGGACGTTGTGGAGTCGTGGAGGACTTGCACGATTTGCGGACAATTAGTTACTTAGATATTTTCTAATTTAAAAGGGATGGCGAGCTAATTAGACAACACTTTTGGCTATTTTTGGCTACACACACACTTGTACAACTGCTCTCATCAATCTCGCTAACACACTTGGCGTTTACACACATTTTCTACACAACACACTATAGTGATCCTTGTATTTAGCTCGCTATCATCCGAAGTTATAATAGATTGTTTGTTTAATTTAAGTTGGTGATCGGTAGTTTCCATCACCCGGGGTTTTTTGTGCCGGAGATCAACTCTTGATCAAGGGCTTTTTCCCCGTATAAATCTTCGTGTCATTTGTTCATCATATTTCATAGTGATCCTTATTATTGTTCATCAATTCAAGCATCATACCCCGTAACAAAGAGTTTGGTTGCATTATCCTAGTCTGATTTTTGACCAAAACAGTTTGGCGCCCACCGTGGGGCAATTGGTGCTTCATTCCTAAGAAATTATCATTTTTGTGATCATTTCGGTTCGTTACATCCAAGCAGATGGCTTCGTCATCAAAGAACATCTCCAGTGCGATGTCTGCAGTCAATTCATCCCAGGGCATTCCACCATTGCCTCCACCACCTTCTGGACCTCAGAAAAATGCCGAGAAGAAACCAACTCCCATTTTCTCAAAACCTCCAACTTCTTCTGCTTCTTATACTCCCACTACTAGTGACTTGTTTACTCTGATTTTGCAGATGAAGGTGCATATACAGCAGCAGGATAAGACCAATGAAAGGATTCTTAGAGAAATTGGAGACATCAAGAAACAGAAGAGATCGGCAGATGATCATTCCCCACTGATGCCCAGATCTTTGAATTTCGATACTCCGGTTATAACTTCTCAGCCTTCAGTGGTTCCAGACGTTCAATATGTGGGGGGACCAAAAGGAGTGCATTACGGATCATCAGCAATGACTCAGGCTTCAGGGTTACACTTCCAACCAGCAGGATCCCATCCTCAGCATATAGGATCCTTCGCCAGCTCAGGAGGATACTCAGGAGCGCAGCAGATTCAAGGGTTCTGGCCGTTTCCAGGATCCTCTCAGGTTCAAGGATCCTCCTATGTTCCAGGATCCTCTCAGGTTCAAGGATCCTCCTATGTTCCAGGATCCTCATAGGTTCAAGGATCCTCCTATGTTCCAGGATCCTCACAGGTTCAAGGATCCTCCTACGTCCCAGGATCCTCATAGGTTCAAGGACCCTCTTAGTTTCATGGATCCTTAAGGAGTTTGCAATCAGGGAATACCGATATCCATCTGGGAGATTTCATTCCAATGCAGACCATTGCTTCTACTGGTCCATCAGTCATTCCAGAGCCCCAACAATATGGATTCACATCCGCTCTTCCTAATTTGAATCCAATGGGAGGTAACACTTTCAATAATTCTTATACCACTAACCATGGCCTTATGCAGGATACAGGTATCAATCATGCCATGGCCAGAGAATTGCAAAAGTTAAAGGATATGATATCAAGTGTCCCAGGAGTGGTCAAGCCTATCCCGGAGATTGCAGATGGGAGCCATAAGATATCTCGTTTTGCACCACCAATCTGTGATGCTGAGATACCAAAGAGGTTCCATATGCCTACTATGAAGTTGTATGACGGTTCAACAGATCCTGAAGAACACATAGCACAATACAGGGAAAGGATGGAGATCAATCCCATCCCAGAAAGATTAAAGGAAGCATGTCTATGCAAGGGATTTGGATCCACTCTTAGTGGATCAGCTCTTAAATGGCTGCTAAGTCTTCCCCCTTACTCTATTACCTCATTTGCTAATCTAGTTAACTTATTTAATAACCAATTTTCTTGTAGTAGGAAATTTGAGCGTTTAACTAGTGATCTGTATAGGATAACCCAAGGTCATAATGAATCATTAAGGGATTATATCACTAAATTTAGTAAAGAATCCTTAGATATTCCTAACCTGGATATAGCTACGGCTGTTGAAGCCTTTAAAATGGGATTGCTTAGGGATTCGTTATTCTATGATGATCTTGTTATGACACCATGCAGGAATCTAGATGAGGTAAGAACCCGGACCCTTAGGTTCATCCGGCTAGAGGATGACAAAAGGATCCAGGAGAGGTTAGCAGGATCCTCAAAGCAAGAGAAGCAAGGATCCTCATTCAAGAACAACAAGTTCAGATCCTTTAACAAGTCTGATAACCAGAATGTGCATGCCGTTGAACAAGAAGAGGACGATGAGGATTATCCTCCAATTTCTGAATATTGTTTTTCTGTTGATAACAATGAACTAATCCTTGCGATGCAGAATTTAGGTGATAAAGCTAGATGGCCCAGGAAAAATGACAGACCAGCTGCAACCAAAGATAAGTCAAAGTGGTGTGCATATCATGAAGATTTTGGGCATCTCACAGAAGAATGCATCGAACTGAGAAAAGAAATTGGATACTTGTTGAGCAAGGGGCACTTAAAAGAATTACTGGGAAGAAAGAAGTCAAGGACTCAAGATCCTGAAAGGATCCCAGAGAAAGCTCCAGCCCCTCCAGCTGATGCACAAGTTATTAACTTTATTTCTGGAGGATCAGACATTTGTGGAACATCCTTCTCTGCAGCTAAAAGACATGCAAAAGAAACCAAGATGGATAATGGAGATAGACCCATTCGAACGTCCAGTGTCTCCGAAGGAAAAGTTATAACTTTTGATGAGGATGATCGTGTTGACATTCAGGATCCTCATCATGATGGTTTGGTTATCACTCTTTTTATTTCTAACCATTTTGTTCGCAGGATCCTTATAGACGGAGGAAGCTCTGTGAACATTATCCAGCTTGATGTCCTCAAAAAGATGAATATTCCTGAATCCGATATCATCCCAAGATCCTCTGTGCTCGTGGGATTCAGTGGCGAGACTAAGAATACTCTGGGGGACATTAAACTCCCAATCTATATCGAAGGCCTACACTCTTACCAAAAGTTTTGTGTTATTGACTGCTTATCTTGTTGTAATGTTATCCTTGGCAGGCCTTGGATACATGACATGAAAGCAGTCCCATCCACTTATCATCAATGTGTGAAGCTTCCTAGTCCTTGGGGAATAGTGAAGATTGATAGTGATCAGCAAGAGGCTAAGAACTGCTACACCTCATCAATGAAGCCAACATCAAAGTCAAGGGAGCAATAGCAATTAAAGCGTCCTCCAAGGGATGTCTTGGAGGCAAGAGAACAGGATGTAGTAGAAATCCTTATGGATCCTGATGATCCTGAATCTAAAGTTTATATAGGATCAGGGATCCTTAGTGAAATAAAGGAAGACCTCATATCCTTCCTCAAAAGGAGAGAGACTACCTTTGCATGGAAACACGAAGACATGACAGGTATATCTAAAGATATAATAACTCACAAACTTGGCATTGATAGGTCCTTCAAACCAATCCATCAAAAGAGGAGGAAATTTGCACCAGAAAGAAATGCCATTATCCAGGAGGAGGTAGAGAAATTACTCCGAGCAGGTATGATTAGAGAGGTCAAGTATCCAAGATGGTTGGCCAATGTGGTTGTTGTTCAAAAGAAAAACGGAAAGTGGAGGGTATGTGTAGATTTTACTGATTTAAATAAGGCATGTCCCAAGGATCCTTTCCCATTACCCCACATTGACTCCATGGTGGATGCAACTGCGGGTCATGAACTGTTAACTTTTATGGATGCTTCATCTGGATTTCAACAAATTCAGATGGAACCCTCCGATCAAGAGGATACAGCCTTTATGACTCCAACTGGTATATACTGTTATATTGCTATGCCATTTGGACTAAGAAATGCAGGTGCAACCTATCAAAGGCTAGTGAATATGATGTTCAAGGATCAGATTGGACAGACTATGGAGGTTTACATAAACGATATGGTGGTAAAATCAAAAAAGGTTGAGGATCACCTAAGAGACTTGGAAGAAGCGTTCAATATCCTTGATAAATATAATATGAAACTTAATCCTTCTAAGTGTCATTTTGGTGTAAAGGCAGGTAAATTCTTAGGATATATGGTGACAAAGAGAGGCATTGAAGCCAGTCCAGAACAAATCAAAGCTATAGTGAACATCAAGTCCCCTGCCAATGCTAAGGACGTTCAGAGGTTAACAGGCAGGATTGTAGCCTTAAACAGATTCATATCTAAATCCTCAGAAAAGTGCAAGGAATTCTATGATATCCTAAGGAAGAACAAGAAATTCGAGTGGACTGAGAAGCATGAAAATGCCTTAAAAGCTCTTAAGGGTTACCTATCCTCAGCCCCAGCCTTGATGAAACCAGAAAAGGGAGATGTGTTATCCTTATACTTGGCGGTATCCTCAAAAGCAGTAAGTGCAGTCCTTGTTAAGGATCACCAAGGTACACAACATCCTGTCTATTATGTAAGTAAGAGTTTACTTGATGCTGAATCCAGGTATTCACACTTAGAAAAACTTATCCTTGCATTAATTATGGCATCTACTAAATTGAGACATTATTTTGAAACTCATGCCATTATTGTTAAAACTAATTTTCCAATTAAGAATGTCCTCAGGAAACCTGAAATGTCAGGAAGGATGGCCAAGTGGGCAGTGAAGCTTAGTGCATATGATATAAGATATGAGCCCAGGACAGCCATTAAATCCCAAGCATTAGCCAACTTTGTGGCAGATTTCAGTAGTGATTTGCAAAAGGAAGCTGAGTTAGAAGTCCAGCAGCTAGAGGAGACCAAGGATCCTTGGATACTCTATACTGATGGATCCTCAAATGTCAAAGGAACAGGGCTTGGAGTACTACTAAAATCGCCACAGGGGGACATAATACCCCATTCTATAGCTTGTGAGTTCCAAACCACTAACAATGAGGCTGAATATGAAGCCTTGATAGCTGGTTTGCAAATTGCTAAGCATATGAGGATCAGGTATCTTGAGGTACATGTAGATTCTTTGTTAATCACTAATCACTTTAATGGATCCTATGCTGTTAAAGGTGAAAAGTTAACCAAATATTTGGAGATAGTCAAAGAATTGGCACTCTCTTTTGTATCTTTTAGTTTGACACAGGTACCAAGGGAAGAGAATGCAGAGGCAGATGCATTAGCCAATTTAGGATCATCCTTGAAGATCCCGGAGGATATAAGTGTTTTGGTCAAAAAATCTGTTGAGGATAATCCAACCAAACTCTCTGTTACGGGGAATGATGCTTTAAATGTAGAATAATGATAAGGATCACTTCAATGTAAATTGCACAAACGACACAAGGATTTATACGGGGAAAAAGCCCTTGATCAAGAGTTGATCTCCGGCACAAAAACCCCCCGGGTGATGGAAACTACCGATCACCAAGCTTAAATAAATCAATAAATGTTTACAACTTCGGATAGTAACGAGCTAGGTACAAGGATCACTATGGTGAAATGTGTAAAAGTGAGTGGAAACTGTTAAGTGTTTGTCGAGAGCTTCAAGAGTGCGATTGTACGAGAGTGTGTGTAGCTGAAAATGGCTAAGTGTTCTAATTCTAGCTCGTCACCCCTTTAAAAATAGAAGTTAACTACGCTAACAAACTATCCGACTTTTGTGCCAAGCTCCCACGTTCTCCACAACGTCCATTTCCAGTCAAACGTGTGCGAAATACCCGTGGAATATTCCAGAGTAACGTTGCCAAGACCAAGTCAAGCTTGTTACTCCTGCAAAATAATACGGAACACAAACAAACAATCGTTAGTATGAGGATCCTTAAGGTGATCCATGATCCTGAAGCTCTTCTGAGGATCACTATCTGTCACAGAAGTAAGGATCATTAATTAGGATAACAAGTAAGGATCACTAATTGTTAGAAAATCCTCCCCTAACAATTGCCCCCAAAATATAAGGAGTGATATGTAAAATGAGCGAATTATATTTTCTTGATCTTATCCGCAACTAACTATCGTAAATATAGCCGTTGTTGTAGAACTATCCGTTGCAACCATGACGTCACAGAAGTGACAACCCTGCATAATCATGATTATAAATAGGAGATATAGATATGATCGATTGCATTTAAAATTTCAGAGATACTCCCTTTATAACTGCTTTCCGAAGATAAACAGGTATTCTCTCTTCATCTTCTTCCTTCTTTTGCTCTGTTTTCCGTTTCTTTCCACCATTCTATCAAAGATGTTGCTCCGGAACTCCCAAGTTAAGGATCACCCTAAGAACAGCCCACCGAAAAGCCAGGGGATCATCGAAGATTCCATAAAAGAACGCTGCTGTTTCAATGATGCACAGATTGATAGGATCCGCCACTGCTTCCCGGCGAACACTGAGTTTAGACCTTTTGATCCCAATGCCCTGAGTGATCATGTTTCCGACAACTGGGTTGCTTTTCCTGTCACTCCGTTTACCATAGGCTATACATATCCTTTTCCAGCCTTCACCCAATCTTTCTTTTCCCTAACCGGCATTTCTTATATCCAAGCCATGCCGATGATATGGAGGGTTTTGTATACCCTTGAAAGGATCATCGAGCAGGAAGGGATAGACCTAGGAATGTCAGAGCTTGGAGAGCTGTATGATCTTACTACCTTTGGTTCTCATCGTTATTTGTTCAAACGTAAACCTGGTGAGGAACACCTGATCTTCAAAGCTACCAAGAATGATGCTAACTGGAAGCGGCGTTTCTTTTTTGTCAAAAGAGATTCTCTCAATGATGGAAAGGATTTACCCAAAAAATGGGCTACCCATGGTAGGGTGGAGGATCCTGAGAAGGATCACCAGAGAACTTTCCTTTGATATAAGGATCACTTATATATTTTTGCTTTCTTGTTATGCAGCTATCACCGTCTCACACCTCAGACTGTCTCCTGCTGCCAAAGAGAGACTCATCGCTTTCAAGAAACTTGATCCTGAAACAAGATCTTTCAAGACAACCACCCAGGATTCTCAGGAGGTATCCTTAGGCTCTGTCACGATGTCAAGTAAGTATCTTTGTTTAAAAATTTAAATAAATAGTGAAATATAAGTGAAGTAAAGATACTTATCTTGGTTTGGTTGTGTAGGTGCTGGAAAATCCACCAAGTCTGCTTCAAAGTTCAATGTCACCGATCTCACCACCGTCAGATCCTCCAAAAGAAAGGCTCCTACCAGCCCGACAGCTTCAGTCCCCAAGGCACCCCTCAAAGGAAAGGGAATCAAGAAGAGAAAGGCCTCTGAAGCTGAGGATCTGCAGCGTCTGCCTCTAATCCGCCACCAATTCCTTGAGTACTTCAACGATGTAAGGATCACTGTCTCTGCTAGTATATCATGCTGACATATCCTGCTGATATATCCTGTTGATTTGAGGATCACCTGGTCCTGACCTTATCTTTTATCCCCTTTGCAGAAATTCACTGAGATTGAGGATTATGTTGGCCACGTTGAGGATCAGGATAGGAAGATTGCCGACCTTCAGCAGGTTGCGTTGCTAAAAGACCTCAAAATTGCTGATCTTCAGAAGGAGCTCCAGGATGCCAAGACTAAGACGGCTAAACTTCTGATCGACCTTGACTATGAAAAGCATGATCTCATAGAAGGTGCAAAGGTCTCTGCTGCCATCACAATGTATCAGACAAAGCTAAAGATGGCCCAGGAAGCTCAAGATCCTAACTTCGATAGAAGCAGCTGGGAGGTTGAGGACTGGAAAGCAAGGTTGGCTGATCTTGAAGACGATGAAGAGGCTGAGGAGGTTTTGGCAATCGAGGCTGGAGGCAAGGGTGAAGGTGGTGAAGCAAGTGGAGCCGGAGGTGGTGATGCAGGGAAGGTTTAGGCTGCATGATTGGGCGATGATGGAAACTTCTAGACATAGCCGGAGCCCAATTTTTTAGTTTGATGGTTGTTTTGTTGAACAATTTGATGGTTTGTACTGGACAATAGTTTTTAGGATTAAGGATCATGTATGATCCTTTGGACAATAGGTAGGATTGCAAATGGTGGAGGGATCCTCTGTTTGGGGGATGAAACCATTGTGATCCTGCCGCCTTTATATTCCTGCACTACTTTTGAACCTATTATCATGGACACCCTTTACCTACCCCAGCGGACGGGCCACGTATTGCTGGTAGATGCTCGGGGTAGGTAATTTTGACAACCTTTTAAGGGTTAATCTTTTGTTAATAAATAAAACCTTAATCTTTTGTCGCTTATCTTGTATTGTTATCCTTTTTGTCTCTTTAATTCTCAATTGTTTTGATGTATATTTATTGAATAAGCCATTTTAAAAATATTTAGGACATGATCCATGATCAAATACCCTATAGTTAAAGAATCCCAAAAAGTAATATATTTTAAGGATCACCAGTTTGGTTGTCAAATTTTAAGGGTTATTCAAATAAACAATGAATAGAATTAAAAATAGTTAAGGATCATACCTGAGGATCCAAGTTAGGATCCTAACCATAATAAGGATAACTATAAGATAAACCTTAGAGAGAAGTAAGGATCAAGGATCCCTAATTGCTTATCTTCAAGGGCCTGAAATAGAGCACAACTTGGGACTAAGCCAATATAAGATAAGAGTTAGCAACTGGGGACAAGCCCAAGGATAACTGGGGACAAGCCCAAGGATAACTGGGGACAAGCCCAAGGATAACTGGGGACAAGCCCAAGGATCGTATGTAAACTGGAATATGGCCCTAACTGGCGACTATCCAAACTTAGTGACATGAAAATTTCAAAACCTTAGCTAACGTGAAAACGTTAGAAACCTTAGGAACGGATGTATGGTACGTCTACCATTATACGTAGGATCCTAGGTATAGCCAGTACAATGGAATTATCAGCCCCTAAAGCGAGTACTGGTCCCACTGCCTTGAACTATACCAGGATCATCATGCGCTACAGGCGGAACTGGGGTCAAGCCCAAATAACTGGGGTTAAACCCAAGGAACGGATTGCTTCTGCAGATAACCAATATTTTGCTAAGGATACCTGAACTTTCAAAACTTAAAACCACGTAAGAGATGGATAAAGGACACATGATCCTTATCCTTATATGAGAAAATAAAGAAATGAAATAGTTTAAGATTAGGATATTACCGAAGTAAGGATCACCAATCCTTTAAGGATCCTTCAAGGACACCCCTAATCGTAAGGATCATCTGTGTCATGAGGATCCTTCTCACATGAAATATTTCTTCAAGTGGACAGCATTCCAAGCTCTTGGTAGCAAATCACCTTCCATGGTTAGCAATCTATATGCCCCCTTTCCTGCTTCAGCTTCAATCAAATAAGGGCCTTCCCATTTTGGAGCCAATTTTCCATCAGCAGGATTGGTGGTATTCTGAAATGCTTTCCTTAATACCATATCTCCAACTTGAAACTTCCTGATCCTGACATTTTTGTTGTAAGCACCAGCCATTCTTTGTTGATAACTGGCCATCCTTATCCTAGCAAGATGCCTGATTTCTTCAATAGTATCCAGGTCTTGAGCCAAGTTCTCGTCATTTTCCTCAGGATCACGGGTACTTGTTCTAGCAGTTGGAACCACCATTTCTGTTGGGATCACTGATTCTGCCCCAAATACCAAAGAGAATGGCGTTTGACCAGTAGCATTCTTAGGGGTTGTCCTATCAGCCCAAAGCACATAAGGTAGTTCTTCTGCCCATTTCCCTTTCTTGGATCCAAGCTTCTTTTTCAAATTGTTGATGATGATCTTGTTGGATGATTCTGCTTGACCATTAGCTTGTGGGTGGACTGGTGTTGATGTTATCATCTTAATCCCCCAGCTGTCACAAAAGTTAGTGGTTCTGCCCCCAATGAATTGGGAACCATTATCACATATAATTTCAGAAGGAAATTCCAAATCTAGTTATAATATTTCTTTTAATGAAGGATATAACTTCCTTTTCTCTAACTTGGGCAAAAGCTTCAGCCTCTATCCACTTGGAGAAGTAATCAGTCATAGCAAGCATGAATACTTTTCCACCAGGTGCCTTAGGGAGCTTACCAACTATATCCATACCCCATACCATAAATGGCCAGGAGGAGGATATAGGGTGTAAAAATTCAGCCGGCTGATGAAGGATATTGCTGTGCCTCTGACAAGGATCATATCTCTTAGCATACTCCACATCATCTCTCTTCATGGTCGGCCAGTAGTATCCTGTCCTCAGGATCCTTGAGAATAATGCCCTGCCCCCAGTGTGGTTTCCACAATCTCCTTCATGGAAGTCTTTTAAAACTTCTTGGATTTCAGGATCCTCAATGCATCTTAAGTATGGTCCTGCAAGAGATCGCTTATACAACATATTATTTAAAATTGTGAATTGAGATACCTTAATTTTGAAAGCCCTAGGGTTTTCCCCTGTAGGAATCTCTCCATTTTGTAAGTATCTCATGATTGGTGAGATCCATGATCCTGATCCTGAATGGGATTGAGTATCCTCACTAGGGATAATTGCAGAGTTCTTTCCTATTTCCATAGCCACATGATCCTCGATAGCAGGGGTCAGGATATGGATAATAGGGATCTTGATATCCTCCGGGATTTTCAAAGATGATCCTAAGTTAGCCAGTGCATCAGCTTCTGTATTTTCTTCCCTTGGTACCTGTGTCAAACTGAAGGAAACAAAGGAGAGTGCCAATTCTTTGACTATCTCTAAATATTTGGTTAGCTTTTCACCTTTAACAGCATAGGATCCATTAAAGTGGTTTGTAATTAACAATGAATCTACATGTACCTCAAGATACCTGATCCCCATATGCTTAGCAATTTGCAAACCAGCAATTAAGGCTTCATATTCAGCCTCATTGTTAGTGGTTTGGAACTCACAAGCTATAGAGTGGGGTATTATGTCCCCCTGTGGCGATTTTAGTAGTATTCCAAGCCCTGTGCCTTTGACATTTGAGGATCCATCAGTATAGAGTATCCAAGGATCCTTGGTCTCCTCTAGCTGCTGGACTTCTAACTCAGCTTCTTTCTGTAAATCACTACTGAAATCAGCTAATGCTTGGGATTTGATGGCTGTCCTAGGCTCATATCTTATATCATAGGCACTAAGCTTCACTGCCCACTTAGCCATCCTTCCTGACATCTCTGGTTTCCTGAGGACATTCTTAATTGGAAAATTAGTTTTAACAACAATAACATGAGTTTCAAAATAATGTCTCAACTTGGTAGATGCCATAATTAATGCAAGAATAAGCTTTTCAAGGTGTGAATACCTGGATTCGGCATCGAGTAAACTTTTACTTACATAATAGACAGGATGTTGTGTACCTTCATGATCCTTAACAATGACCGCACTTACTGCTTTTGAGGATTTTGCAAGATACAAGGATAGCACATCGCCTTTTTCTGGTTTCATCAAGGACGGGGCTGAGGATAGGTAATCTTTGAGAGCTCTTAAAGCATTTTCATGCTTCTCAGTCCACTCAAATTTCTTGTTCTTCCTTAGGATATCATAGAATTCTTTGCACTTCTCTGAGGATTTGGATATAAATCTGTTCAAAGCTGCTATCCTGCCTGTTAGCCTTTGAACATCCTTAGCATTGGCCGGAGATTTGATGTTCACTATTGCTTTGATTTGTTCTGGACTGGCTTCAATGCCTCTCTTTGTCACCATATATCCTAAGAATTTACCTGCTTTAACACCAAAGTGACATTTTGAAGGATTAAGCTTCATATTATATTTATCAAGGATATTGAATGCTTCCTCCAAGTCTCTTAGGTGATCCTCAGCCTTTATTGATTTTACCACCATATCGTCTATGTAAACCTCCATAGTTTGTCCAATCTGATCCTTGAACATCATATTCACCAGCCTTTGATAAGTTGCACCTGCATTTCTTAGTCCGAACGGCATAGCAATATAGCAGTATATACCAGTTGGAGTCATTTGGAATCCAGATGAAGCATCCATAAAAGTTAACAGTTCATGACCCGCAGTTGCATCCACCATGGAGTCAATGTGGGGTAATGGGAAAGGATCCTTGGGACATGCCTTATTTAAATCTGTGAAATCGACACATACCCTCCACTTTCCATTTTTCTTTTGAACAACAACCACATTGGCCAACCATCTTGGATACTTGACCTCTCTAATCATACCTGCCCGGAGCAATTTCTCTACCTCTTCCTGGATAATGGCATTTCTTTCCGGTGCAAACTTTCTTCTCCTTTGATGGATTGGTTTGAAGGACCTATCAATGCCAAGTTTATGAGTGATTACATCTTTAGATATACCTGTCATGTCTTCGTGTTTCCATGCGAAGGTAGTCTTTCTCCTTTTGAGGAAGGATACGAGGTCTTCTTTCATTTTGCCAAGGATCCCTGATCCGATATAGATTTTGGATTCAGGATCATGAGGATCAATGAGGATTTCTACCACATCCTTCTCTCTTGCCTCCAAGACATCCCTTGGAGGATACTTTGATTGCTATTGCTCCCTTGACTTCGAGGCTGGTTTCATCGATGAAGTATAGCAATTCTTAGCCTCCTGCTGATCACTATTAATCTTGACTATTCCCCAAGGACTAGGGAGCTTCACACATTGATGGTAAGTAGATGGGACTGCCTTCATATCGTGTATCCAGGGCCTGCCAAGGATAACATTACAACAAGATAAACAGTCAATAACACAAAATTTTTGATAAGAATGTAGGCCTTCGATGTATATTGGGAGCTTAATGTCCCCCAGGGTATTCTTAGTTTCGCCACTAAATCCTACGAGCACGGAGGATCTTGGTATGATATCTGATTCAGGGATACCCATCTTCTTTAGAACATCAAGCTGGATAATGTTCACTGAGCTTCCTCCGTCTATAAGGATCCTGCGGACAAAATGGTTAGAAATGAAAAGAGTAATACTAAGCCATCATGATGAGGATCCTGGATATCAACACGATCATCCTCATCAAAGGTTATGACTTTTCCTTTGGAGACACTTGATGTTCGAACAGGTCTTTCTCCATTATCCATTTTGGTTTCCTTTGCATGCCTTTTAGCTGCTGAGAAGGATGTACCACAAATGTCTGATCCTCCAGAAATAAAGTTTATTACTTGTGCATCTGCTGGAGGGGCTGGAGCCTTCTCAGGGATCCTTTCAGGATCCTGAGTCCTTGACTTTTTTCTACCCAACAATTCTTTTAGATGCCCCTTGCTCAACAAGTATCCAATTTCCTTTCTTAGGGCAATGCATTCTTCTGTAAGATGCCCAAAATCTTCATGGTATGCACACCACTTTGATTTATCTTTGGTTGCAGCTGGTCTGTCATTTTTTCTGGGCCATCTGGCTTTATCACCTAGATTCTGCATCGCAAGGATTAGTTCGTTGTTATCAAAAGAAAAACAGTATTCAGAAATCGGAGGATAATCCTCATCATCCTCTTCCAGATCAATAGCATGCACGTTCTGATTATCAGATCTGTTGTAGGATCTGAACTTGTTGTTCTTGAACGAGGATCCTTGCTTCTCTTGCTTTGAGGATCCTGCTAACCTCTCCTGGATCCTTTTGTCATCCTCGAGCCGGATGAACCTAAGTGCCCGGGTTCTTACCTCATCTAGGTTCCTGCATGGTGTCATAACAAGATCATCATAGAACAATGAATCCCTAAGCAATCCCATCTTGAAGGCCTTAACAGCCGTGGCTATATCCAAGTTGGGAATGTCTAAGGATTCTTTACTGAATTTGGTAATGTAATCTCTTAACGATTCATTATGACCCTGGGTTATCCTATATAGATCACTAGTTAATCGTTCAAATTTTCTACTACAAGAAAACTGATTATTAAATAGGTTAACTAGATTAGCAAATGAGGTAATAGAGTAGGGGGGAAGACTTAGCAGCCATTTGAGAGCTGATCCAGTAAGAGTGGATCCGAATCCCTTGCACAGTCATGCTTCTTTTAACCTTTTCGGGATTTGATTGATCTCTATCCTCTCCCTGCATTGTGCTATATGTTCTTCAGGATCCGTCGAACCATCATACAGCTTCATGGTTGGCACATGGAACCTCTTGGGTATCTCAGCATCACAGATTGGTGGTGCAAAACGAGATATCTTGTGGCTCCCATCTGCAATCTCTGGGATAGGTTTGACCACTCCTGGAACACTTGATATCATATCCTTCAACTTTTGCAATTCTCTGGCCATGGCATGATTGATACCTGGATCCTGCATGAGGCCATGGTTAGTAGTATAAGAATTATTAAAAGTGTTACCTCCCATTGGATTCAAATTAGGAAGAATGGATGTTAATCCATATTGTTGGGGCTCTGGAATGATCGAAGGACCAGTAGAAGCATTGGTCTGCATTGGAATAAAATCTCCCTGATGGACATCTGAACTTCCTGTTTGCAAACTCCTCAAGGATCCTGGCATCTGGAAGGATCCCTGAAACTGGGAGGATCCTGGAACAAAGGAGGATCCTTGAACCTGGGATGATCCTGGAACAATGGAGGATCCTTGAACCTGAGATGATCCTGGAACAATGGAGGATCCTTGAACCTGGGATGATCCTGGAACAAAGGAGGATCCTTGAACCTGGAATGATCCTGGAACAAAGGAAGATCCTTGAATCTGCTGCGCTCCTGAGTATCCTCCTGAATTCATGAAGGATCCCATATGCTGAGGATAGGATCCTGCTGGCTGGAAATATGGACCTAATGCCTGGGTCACTGTTGTTGTTCCGTAGTGCACTCCTTTTGGTCCACCCACATATTGAACATCTGGAACCACTGATGGCTGAGAAGTAATCACCGGAGTATCAAAATTCAAAGATCTGGGCATCAGGGGGGAATGATCCTCTGCCGTTTTCTTTTGTTTCTTGAGATCTCCGATTTCTTTGAGAATCCTTTCATTGGTCTTATCCTGTTGTTGTATGTGATCCTTCATCTGCAAAATTAAAGTAAACATGTCACTAGTAGTTGGAGTGTAAGAAGCAGAAGAAGTTGGAGGTTTGGAGAAAATGGGTGTTGGTTTCTTCTCGGCATTTTTCTGAGGTCTAGAAGGTGGTGGAGGCAAAGGTGGAATGCCCTGAGATGAATTGACCGCAGACATTGCAGTAGAGGTGTTCTTCAATGAGGAAGCCATGTATTTGTATGCAATGAACCGGAATGATCACCAACAGAAAAACTTCTTAGGAATGAAGCACCAATTGCCCCACGGTGGGCGCCAAACTGTTTTGGTCAAAAAATCTGTTGAGGATAATGCAACCAAACTCTCTGTTACGGGGAATGATGCTTTAAATGTAGAACAATGATAAGGATCACTTCAATGTAAATTGCACAAACGACACAATGATTTATACGGGGAAAAAGCCCTTGATCAAGAGTTGATCTCCGGCACAAAAAACCCCGGGTGATGGAAACTACCGATCACCAAGCTTAAATAAATCAATAAATGTTTACAACTTCGGATAGTAACGAGCTAGGTACAACGATCACTATGGTGAAATGTGTAAAAGTGAGTGGAAACTGTTAAGTGTTTGTCGAGAGCTTCAAGAGTGCGATTGTACGAGAGTGTGTGTAGCTGAAAATGGCTAAGTGTTCTAATTCTAGCTCGTCACCCCTTTAAAAATAGAAGTTAACTACGCTAACAAACTATCCGACTTTTGTGCCAAGCTCCCACGTTCTCCACAACGTCCATTTCCAGTCAAACGTGTGCGAA
This sequence comes from Helianthus tuberosus, assembly GCA_030545235.1. NCBI lineage: Eukaryota > Viridiplantae > Streptophyta > Magnoliopsida > Asterales > Asteraceae > Helianthus > Helianthus tuberosus. Next base: position 65,592,473 of record CM060377.1, on the reverse strand, counting down.
ATACCCGTGGAATATTCCATAGTAACGTTGCCAAGACCAAGTCAAGCTTGTTACTCCTGCAAAATAATACGGAACACAAACAAACAATCGTTAGTATGAGGATCCTTAAGGTGATCCATGATCCTGAAGCTCTTCTGAGGATCACTATCTGTCACAGAAGTAAGGATCATTAATTAGGATAACAAGTAACGATCACTAATTGTTAGAAAATCCTCCCCTAACAATAAGTATCCCCACTATCCATATCCTAGCTCCTGCCATCGAGGATCACGTGGCTATGGAAATAGGAGAGGATTCTGCAATTATCCCTAGTGAGGATACTTAAACTCATCCAGGATCATGGATCCTCCCAATCATGAGATACATACAACATGGAGAGATTCCTACAGGAGAAAACCCTAGGGCTTTCAAAATTAAGGTATCTCAATTCACAATTTTAAATAATATGTTGTATAAACGATCTCTTGCAGGACCATATTTAAGATGCATTGAGGATCCTGAAATCCAAGAAGTTTTAAAAGACTTCCATGAAGGAGATTGTGGAACCACACTGGGGGCAGGGCATTATTCTCAAGGATCCTGAGGACAGGATACTATTGGCCAACTATGAAGAGAGATGCTGTGGAGTATGCTAAGAAGTGTGATCCTTGTCAGAGACACAGCAATATCCTTCATCAACCGGCTGAATTATTGCATCCTATATCCTCCACTTGGCCATTCATGAGATGGTGCATGGATATAGTTGGTAAGCTCCCTAAGGCTCCTGGTGGAAAAGTGTTCATGCTTGCTATGACTGATTACTTCTCCAAGTGGATAGAGGCTGAAGCTTTTGCCCAAGTCAGAGAAAAGGAAGTTATATCCTTCATTAAAAGAAATATTATAACTAGATTTGGTATTCCTTCTGAAATTATATGTGATAATGGTTCCCAATTCATTGGGGGCAGAACTACTAACTTTTGTGACAGCTGGGGGATTAAGATGATAACATCAACACCAGTCCACCCATAAGCTAATGGTCAGGCAGAATCCTCCAATAAGATCATCATCAACAATTTGAAGAAGAAGCTTGGATCCAAGAAAGGGAAATGGGCAGAAGAACTACCTTATGTGCTTTGGGCTGATAGGACAACCCCTAAGAATGCTACAGGCTAAACTCCATTCTCTTTGGTATTTGGGGCAGAATCAGTGATCCCTACAGAAATGGTGGTTCCAACTGCTAGAACAAGTGTTCGTGATCCTGAGGAATATGATGAGAACTTGGTTCAAGACCTGGATACTATAGAAGAAATCAGAGATTTGGCAAGGATAAGGATGGCCAGCTATCAGCAAAGAATGGCTGGAGCCTACAACAAAAATGTCAGGATCAGGAAATTCCAAGTTGGTGATATGGTGCTAAGGAAAGCATTTCAGAATACTACCAATCCTGCTGATGGAAAGTTGGCACCAAAATGGGAAGACCCTTACTTGATTGAAGCTGAGGCAGGAAAGGGGGCATATCGATTGCTAACAATGAAAGGTGATTTGCCACCTAGAGCCTGGAATGCTGTCCATTTGAAGAAATACTTCATGTGATAAGGATCCATGATCCTCACATGATAAATATCCTTAAAAGGATCCTCAAAGCACAGATGATCCTTATTTGGGTAATATTCTAATCTTAAAATATTTCATTTCCTTACTTTTTCACAAAAGGATAAGGATCCTGCATCCTCTATCCTCCTTTCACGAGATTTTGAGTTTTGAAGGTTCAGGTACTCTTAGCAAAAGGATGATTATCCACAAAATCAGTCAGTTACTTGGGTTTGACACCAGTTATTTGGGCTTGACCCCAGTTCCGCCAGTAGCGCACGATGATCCTGGTATAGTTCATGGCAGTGGGACCAGTACTCGTTTTAGGGGCTGATAATTCCATTGTACTGGCTATACCTAGGATCCTACGTATAATGGTAGACGTACCATACATCCGTTCTTAAGGTTCTAGCGTTTTCACGTTAGCTAAGGTTTTGGCATTTTCATGCCACTAAGTTTGGATAGTCTCCAGTTAGGGCCATACTCCAGTTTACATACGATCCTTGGGCTTGTCCCCAGTTATCCTTGGGCTTGTCCCCAGTTGCTAACCTTTATCTTATAATGGCTTAGTCCCAAGTTATGTTCTATTTCAGGTCTTCGAAGTTAAACAACCAAGGATCCTTGATCCTTACTTCTTACTAAGGTTTGTTCTATGGTTATCCTGTTTATAGTATTAAGAGTTAGGATCCTAACTTGGATCCTCAGGTATGATTCTTAACTATTTTGATTTTATTCATTGATTATTTGAATAACCCTAATACTTTGACAACTGAACTCATGATCCTTAAAATACACCACTTTTTGAATTTTTCAACTATAGGGTATTTGATCCTGGATCATATGCTAAATATTTTCTATATAATTTGTTCAACTTTTTCTATTCAGACAAGTGTACATCAAAACAATTGAAAAATAAAATAACAACAACGATATCAACACAGGATATAGCCGAAAAGTTAAAGTCATTTTATTCACAAAAGCTTAAACCCTTTTTAGGTTGTCAAAATTACCTACCCCGAGCATCTACCAGCAATACGTAGCCCGTCCGCTGGGGTAGGTAATGGGTGTCCATTGTTCTTAGGTTTTTCAAGTGCACGAATCAAAAGACGGCAGGATCACAATGGCTTCATCCCCCAAACAGAGGATCCCTCCACCATTTGTAATCCTACCTATTGTTCAAAGGATCATTCATGATCCTCAATCCTAGTTACTATTGTTTGAGTACAAACCAACCATTGTTCAATCAAAACATCATCAAAAGAAAAAACTACTACCAAATTTAAAAATTGGGCTCCGTCTACGTCTAAGAATGTCCATCATTGCCCAATCATGCAGCCTACACCTTCGCTGCATCTTCATCCCCTCCAGCTTCTGTATCCTTCACCAGATCCTTTCCACTGCTTCCAGCCTCAATCGCCAAAACCTCCTCAGCCTCCTCATCATCTTCCAGATCAGTTAACCTCGCCTTCCAGCCCTCAACATCCCAGCTGCTTCTGTCGAAGTTAGGATCTTGAGCTTCCTGGGCCATCTTTAGTTTTGTCTGATACATTGTGATGGCAGCGGAGACCTTTGCACCTTCCACGAGCTCATGTTTCTCATAGTCAATGTCGATCAAGATTTTAGCTATCTGAGTCTTGGCATCTTTAAGGGCTTTTTCAAGATCAGCAATCTTAAGATCCTTGAGCACTGTAACTTGTTGGAGGTCAGCAATCTTCTTATCCAGCTCCTCAACGCTCCCCACGTAGTCTTCAATCTCAGCAAATTTCTGCAAAAAAGACAAAGCAATTCCAAATCAGATGATCCTCAAATGAGTAGGATACCTAGGCAGAATTGGTGATCCTCACGTCATTGAAGTATTCAAGGAACTGGTGGCGGATCAGTGGCAGGCCTTGTAGGTCCTCTGTATCAGAGGTTTTCCTCTTCTTGCCACGCCTTCCTTTAGTGGGTGCCTTGGGGATGGAGACGCTAGGGCTGGCGGTGGTCTTCTTCTTCCTGGATCAAACAGTATCAAGGTCGGTCATGTTGAACTGGGAGGCAGGTTTGGAAGATTTTCCGGCACCTACACATTCAAAGCAAGATAAGTATCTTTATCCTATTTCTATTTAATTATTTATTTAAATCTTTAACTATATAAAAAGCAGGATACTTACTTGACATGGTGACTGAGCCTGAGGATACCTCTTGAGAATCCTGGGTGATTGTCTTGAATGATCTTGTTTCAGGGCCGAGTCTTCTAAAAAGAGCAAGCCTTTCCTTAGTATCAGGAGATGGTATGAGATGCGAAACAGAGATAGCTGTATAACATAAAACGAAAGGGGGTTAGTGATCCTTATACAAAAACAAGACTACCTGCTGATCCTTCTCAGGATCCTCTGGCCTACCATGGGTGGACCATTTCCTTGGTAGATCCTTTCCGTTTGGAATGGTATCCCTTCTGACAAAGAAAAAGCGTCGTTTCCAGTTTGTATCGTTCTTGGTGGCCTTAAAAATGGGATGTTCTTCGCCGGGTTTTCGCTTAAACAGATATCGGTGGGATCCAAACGTTGTGAGATCATACATCTCTGCCAGTTCTGACATTCCTAAATCAATCCCTTCCTGCTCGATGATCCTTTCAAGGGTATATAAGACCCTCCAGATCATCGGCATAGCCTGGATGTAAGAGATGTCGGTTAAGGAGAAAAAGGATTGGGTAAAAGCTGGAAAAGGATAGGTATATCCTATGGTGAATGGGGTAACTGGAAAGGCAACCCATGTCTCGGAAGTGTAGTCGCTCAGAACAGTGGGATCAAAGGGTTTGAAAAAGGCGTTCGCCGGAAAGCAGTGCCGGATTTTATCTACTTGTGCATCGTTAAAGCAACACCTTTCGTTCGCTAAGTCTTTGATGATCCCTTGACTCTTCAAGGGGCTATCCTTCTGGTGATCCTTGGCGGGGGAGGACCGGAGCATCATTCTTAACGCAATATTGGTAAAGAAAGAAAAACAGAGTAAGAGAAGGAGAAGTAGGAAAAGAGATACCTGATTGATCTTCGGTTGATAATTTAAAGGGAAGTTCTCTTGGATTTAAATGCAAATTGATCCTATCTCTAACTCCTATTTATAATGATGATTTGCAGGATTGTCACTTCGGTGACGTCAGGTTTGCAACGGCTAGTCCGTCTACAACGGCTAGTTATCCGTTAGTTTGTTGCGGATAAGATCAACAAAATACAACTCGTTTATTTACAATATAACTCCTTATATTTTGGGGGCAATTGTTAGGGGTGGATTTCTAAATGACCCGTGATCCTCAATTATTATCCTGCTTGGTGATCCTGACTTCTGTGTCAGTTAGTGATCCTCAGAAATGCTTCAGGATCAGGATCATGGATCATCCTAAGGATCCTTATACTATTGATTGTCTGCTTTGAATTCGTAATTGTTTTGCAGGAGTATCAATTGGACTTGGTCTTGGCGATATTCCTGGAGTATATTCCTTGAAGTATTCTGCACGTGCTTGGCTGAAAATGGACGTTGTGGAGTCGTGGAGGACTTGCACGATTTGCGGACAATTAGTTACTTAGATATTTTCTAATTTAAAAGGGATGGCGAGCTAATTAGACAACACTTTTGGCTATTTTTGGCTACACACACACTTGTACAACTGCTCTCATCAATCTCGCTAACACACTTGGCGATTACACACATTTTCTACACAACACACTATAGTGATCCTTGTATTTAGCTCGCTATCATCCGAAGTTGTAACAGATTGTTTGTTTAATTTAAGTTGGTGATCGGTAGTTTCCATCACCCGGGGTTTTTTGTGCCGGAGATCAACTCTTGATCAAGGGCTTTTTCCCCGTATAAATCTTCGTGTCATTTGTTCATCATATTTCATAGTGATCCTTATTATTGTTCATCAATTCAAGCATCATACCCCGTAACAAAGAGTTTGGTTGCATTATCCTAGTCTGATTTTTGACCAAAACACCAAAGATTGGTGAACATGATGTTTAAAGACAAACTGGGGGACACCATGGAAGTATACATTGATGATATGGTGGTAAAATCTAAGAAGGCTGAGGATCATCTCCAGGATATTGAAGGAGCATTCGATATCTTAGACCAGTACAATATGAAGCTGAATCCTGCCAAATGCCATTTCGGAGTGGGGGCATGAAAGTTTTTGGGATACATGGTGACTAAAAGGGGGATCGAAGCAAGCCCAGAACAGATTAAAGCCATATTGGATATCAAGTCACCTTCAAACATGAAAGATGTACAAAGATTAACATGGCGAGTAGCAGCATTAAACAGGTTTATATCAAGATCCTCGAAAAAATGCAAGGAATTCTACGATATCCTAAAGAAGAATAAGAAATTCGAGTGGGGAGAGAAGCATGAAGCAGCCTTGCAGGAACTAAAGGAGTATCTCTCGACTGCACCCTATTGATGAAGCCCGAGGATGGTGAACCATTATCCCTGTATCTTTCAGTATCAGGAAATACGGTAAGCGCTGTCTTGGTAAAGGATCACGAAGGTCAGCAATATCCTGTCTATTATGTTAGCAAAAGTTTATTAGATGCTGAAACTAGATATTCTCATTTATAAAAATTGATATTGGCCTTAGTTATAGCGTCGACAAAGCTTAGACATTATTTTGAGACACATAGGATTCATGTTAAAACTAATTATCCTGTTAAAAATGTGCTTAGGAAACCTGAGATGTCATGAAGAATGGCTAAATGGTCGGTAAAATTAAGTGCCTATGATCTAGTATATAAACCTAGAAATGCTATAAAGTCTCAGGCTCTAGCTGACTTTGTGGCTGATTTCAGTAGTGATATTCAAAATGAAGTAGACCTAGAAGTACAACAACTAGGAGAAACCTCAGAATCCTGGACATTATATACTGATAGTGCATCTAATGTAAAAGGTGTAGGTTTAGGTATACTACTAAAAACACCACATGGGGACATAATACCCCGGGCTATTAGGTGTGAATTTCCTGCCACTAATAATGAAGCAGAATACGAAGCTTTGATTGCAGGATTAGAGTTGGCCAGGAATATGAATATTAAAAGTTTACAAGTGTTTGTTGATTCCTTGTTAATTATTAATCATTTTAATAGATCCTATGCAGTTAAAGGTGAGAAGTTAATCGAGTATCTCGAAATTCTCAAAAAATTAGCAGGATATTTCGATGTTTTTACACTTGAACAGGTACCAAGAGAGGATAATGCTGAAGCAGATGCCTTGGTAAATCTAGGATCATCAGTCAGAATGCCGAAGGGAACCCAAATACCAATACTACATATCTTGTATCTTGCGATGGATCTTCTCAAATCTCAGGATAAGGAAGTAGTAAGTATCCAGGATCCTGATGATGAGTATCCCGAGGAGGATCCTAAGTCCTGGACGGCTCCAATCATGAGATATCTCAAGGAAGGACACATCCCAAAGGATGAGAATCCTAAGGCTTTTAGGATGAAGGTATCACGATTCACTATTATAAATGATGTTTTGTATAAGAAATCTCTTGCAGGACCATACCTGAGGTGCTTGGAGGATCCCGAAACCAAAGAAGTGCTTCAGGATATACACGAAGGGGATTGTGGTAACCATACTGGGGGCAGATCATTATTCCCCTTGGCCATTCATGAAGTGGGGGATGGCCAACGATGAGGAAAGATGCTGCAGAATATGCTCGAAGGTGTGATGCATGTCATAGGCATAGTAATATATTGCATCAACCTACTGAACCACTATATCCTATTGCTTCCCCTTGGCCATTCATGAAGTGGGGGATGGACATAGTAGGAAAATTGCCCAAGGCTCCAGGAGGAAAAGTCTTTATGCTGGCAATGACTGATTATTTCTCTAAATGGGTTGAAGCTGAGGCATTTGTTCAAGTTAGAGACCAAGAAGTAGTATCCTTCATAAAAAGGAATATCCTGACTAGGTTTGGATTAACGGCCGAGATAATTTGTGATAATGGCTCTCAGTTTATCAGTAAGAGGACAACTAATTTTTGTAAGAGTTGGGGAATTAAAATGATTACATCTACACCAGTACATCCTCAAGCAAACGGACAAGCAGAATCCTTAAACAAGATAATTGTCAATAATTTGAAGAAAAGACTAGGAGCTAAGAAAGGAAGATGGGCAGAAGAATTACCCTTTGTTTTACGGGCTGATAGAACGACGGTGAAAAATGCAACTAGGCAAACCCCATTTTCTTTAGTATTTGGAGCAGAAGCAGTAATCCCTACGGAGATGGTAATACCGACAGCAAGATCCAATTTACGGGACCCTGAGCAGAATCCTAAAGCCCTATGCCAAGAATTGGATACTATTGATGAGACAAGAGATGCGGCAAAGCTAAGGATGGCAGCATATCAACAGAGGATATCCAGAGCATATAACAAGAATATAAGGACTAGGAGGTTTCAAGTTGGAGGTTGGGTATTAAGGAAGGCTTTTCAGAACACTACCAATCCTGCTGATGGAAAATTAGCTCCAAAATGGGAAGGACCCTATGAGATTGAATCGGAATCTGGAAAAGGAGCATACCGGCTTAAGAATATGGAGGGGGATTGACGGGTGGTCCGTAGGACAACCCTTAAGTGCCTTAAAAAGATTAAAATCTCATGCTTTACACGTTTGATTGTTTGAACTTGGTAACTACTAGTTGTTTGGACGTGCAGGTGCAAATGGAGCATAAAAGGGAAAGAATTTGGAGCATCAATAAAAAATAAATTTTTGGAATTGAAGAATTAAGAGGATAGCATGATAGAGGATGAAATTACGAGAACCTAGGTGAAAACGGTGAAGAAAACGGAGTTGAAACGAAAAAGTTATGCTGAAAACAAGTTTTCAACATTGCCTGCCGTAAGACAGAAGACAAGGACCGTATGACTTGGCTGCTCGCCGTATGCTACGGCGCTATGGCGTACCTTACGGCGCCGACTGATCCAATTTTGTAACTTGTGCATTTATTGGTCATTTGATGGGGTTTTTATGGGGTCGAATCATCTCTTTTCGGTTACAACTGATTGGTGGACGATTGGGGGAGCTTGTTGGAGACTTTGGCAAGGAAAAACACTTTCTGAATCTGAAGTTTTATTGTTTTTGATCTTGATGAACAATAGTACTTTTGTTATGATGTTGCTTCAAGCCATGAGTGGCTAAACATTCTATGGTCATCTTAGGTTGAAGGTTTGTGGAAACTATTGTGCTTGTTTTTATATTTCTAGAATGATGAATTGAACTTATGTTTTGTTTATCATGGTGTGTTCTTGTTTGTTTGTAAATTGTTGATGCTTATAATTATTCTTCTTTGAAACCATACGTTCTTGGTGCCGTTGGCAATCAAGATATCATGGGTAGAATTAGAATTGGGTAAGGGTCAATTGGTCATCGGGTAACAACCTCACGTTCTAGGAATCTGAGTACTTAGTTCCCTTTTATCACAACAAGTAATTACACATGAACTATGTCTATGTAGTTCTTTCTAGTAAATGATAGCACAATTGTTGAAGCAAACCAGAAACTTAGGATGGTCATTTGTCTCTAAATTGTTTACAAACTTAATTCTCATTTCGCAAATTAATTAGTAATCTTAGTTTTAAAAGAAACCAATCCAATCAAACCAACTCTTGAATTTTATTTTCTCGCAATTAGTCTAATTTAGTTAATTTAGATAAACTTTGAAATAACACATTTTCCACAAACTCCCTGTGTTCGATACCCACTTACCTCTATCTATTTAGTTGTATTTGGATTAAATTTGATTGTGAACACGACATCACGTCAAATTTTGGCGCCGTTGACGGGGAGTAGTGCGCAACATGTGTTATTTTTGTTCCTTTTTAGTTTGTTATTTTTCTGGTTTACGCTGGGTGTGTTAGTGTGCAGGTATTTACATGTGCATGCATACTAGAAGCTCTCACAAGCTATCACCATTAGCATTTGATCCGGAAATTGAGCGAACATTAAGAGGAAACATAATTGTGCTAAGAGAGGACAGAATCAGCGGTTCACCAACAACACCAACGACACCAATCACACCAGTTCGATACATGGATCCACCACCACCACCCACTACGGGTGAAATTACACCACCTTTCATACCATCCTCCAGTCAACCTTCACCAAACACTACCATGCCAAACACCACCCAACCCACTACCACTCAAGAAGAGCCTACAATCACTTTTAATCCTTCTACTACAATACCACCACTCACTCATTTCTTCCCAGTTTCAGGTCAATCATCCTCAACCTATACATTACCACAAGGTTCAACTGTCGTTCATGCTACGTCTACATTTAGACCAACGAACCAGTCGGGTTTTCAATATTCGACTATTCCATTTGGGCAACCATCAGGTATAGGAGGAGATGGATATGAAGAAGGATATGAGGATTTTGAGGGTTATGAGGACGAAGGATATGCATATATGGGTGATGGGGAACAAGGAGAATTTACATACGTGCCAGGGCAAACGAAAAAGTTATGCTGAAAACAAGTTTTCAACATTGCCTGCCATAAGACAGAAGACAAGGACCGTATGACTTGGCTGCTCGCCGTAAGCTACGGCGCTATGGTGTAGCTTACGGCGCCGACTGATCCAATTTTGTAACTTGTGCATTTATTGGTCATTTGATGGGGTTTTTATGGGGTCGAATCATCTCTTTTCGGTTACAACTGATTGGTGGACGATTCGGGGAGCTTGTTGGAGACTTTGGCAAGGAAAAACACTTTCTGAATCTGAAGTTTTATTGTTTTTTATCTTGATGAACAATAGTACTTTTGTTATGATGTTGCTTCAAGCCATGAGTGGCTAAACATTCTATGGTCATCTTAGGTTGAAGGTTTGTGGAAACTATTGTGCTTGTTTTTATATTTCTAGAATGATGAATTGAACTTATGTTTTGTTTATCATGGTGTGTTCTTGTTTGTTTGTAAATTGTTGATGCTTATAATTATTCTTCTTTGAAACCATACGTTCTTGGTGCCGTTGGCAATCAAGATATCATGGGTAGAATTAGAATTGGGTAAGGGTCAATTGGTCATCGGGTAACAACCTCACGTTCTAGGAATCTGAGTACTTAGTTCCCTTTTATCACAACAAGTAATTACACATGAACTATGTCTATGTAGTTCTTTCTAGTAAATGATAGCACAATTTTTGAAGCAAACCAGAAACTTAGGATGGTCATTTGTCTCTAAATTGTTTACAAACTTAATTCTCATTTCGCAAATTAATTAGTAATCTTAGTTTTAAAAGAAACCAATCCAATCAAACCAACTCTTGAATTTTATTTTTCTCGCAATTAGTCTAATTTAGTTAATTTAGATAAACTTTGAAATAACACATTTTCCACAAACTCCCTGTGTTCGATACCCACTTACCTCTATCTATTTAGTTGTATTTGGATTAAATTTGATTGTGACCACGACATCACGTCAAATTTTGGCGCCGTTGCCCGGGAGTAGTGCGCAACATGTGTTATTTTTGTTCCTTTTTAGTTTGTTATTTTTCTGGTTTACGCTGGGTGTGTTAGTGTGCAGGTATTACATGTGCATGCGTACTAGACGCTCTCACAAGCTATCACCATTAGCATTTGATCCGGAAATTAAGCGAACATTAAGAGGAAACATAATTTTGCTAAGAGAGAACAGAATCAGCGGTTCACCAACAACACCAACTACACCAATCACACCAATTCGATACATGGATCCACCACCACCACCCACTACGGGTGAAATTACACCACCTTTCATACCATCCTCCACTCAACCTTCACCAAACACTACCATGCCAAACACCACCCAACCCACTACCATTCAAGAAGAGCCTACAATCACTTTTAATCCTTCTACTACAATACCACCACTCACTCATTTCTTCCCAGTTGCAGGTCAATCATCCTCGACCTATACATTACCACAAGGTTCAACTGTCGTTCATGCTACATCTACATTTAGACCATCGAACCAGTCGGGTTTTCAATATTCGACTATTCCATTTGGGCAACCATCAGGTATAGGAGGAGATGGATATGGAGAAGGATATGAGGATTTTGAGGGTTATGAGGACGAAGGATATGCATATATGGGTGATGGGGAACAAGGAGAATTTACATACGTGCCAGGGTAAATTCAAAGAATGCCAAATGTTGGTGGGTTTCAACAACAACAAATTATACCACAACATATTCGGCCAAGGCCACAAGGGCCGCCAGTGCAACGCCCTATACCATTGCAACAAGTTCGTCCACAGAATGCACAACCACAATTCCAAAGGCCAATTCAACACCCACCGATGCCACAACAACAATTTCAACAACCATTCGCACCACAAAGGTATATACCAAGACCAATGGGTCCTATTCGTCCAAGGGGTCGGTTGGGTGTACCAAGAAGGCACCTTAGGGGACATACGAGGGGAATTGAAGCACATTTTAGGCCGGTAATTACTCACAACCCTTCACCGGTGGTTATTCCTCATAATAATCAAGGAAGAACTTTTGAAGTGAGAACCAATTCTTTGCAAAGTTTGCCGAAATATAAGGGTCTAGCAACGGAGGAGCCTTATTTCCATTTGGAGGCCTATGATTCAATTTGCAATACTCTTGGGAGTCAAGGTTTTTCAGCCGATGATGTCAAGTTAGTCTTGTTTCAATTTTCGTTGGAGGACAAGGCAAAGAAGTGGTTCTACACTTTGCCTTCGGCATCTATTTATACTTGGGCGGAAATGCAACAAATTTTCCTAGATGAGTTTTACACCGCCCAAAAGACCAATGATGCAAGGAAGGGGTTGAGGAGTTTTCAACAACAACAAAGCGAAATGTTTCATGAAGCCTTTGAGCGTTTCAACATGATGATCAAAAATTGCCCTCATCATGGAATTGAACTTTGGGAGTGATGAATGCCTTCCACGAGGGGTTGAGTGCCGAAGATGCTCGTGATTTAATGTCCATTACAAATGGGTCTTTTGGCTCAAATTACGAGAATGACGATTGGGAGTTCTTGGAGCAAATGGCAATTACTTCAAAGAGGAAAGCTCAAGCATCAAGGAGAGCACGACCGGCCGTTACCCGAACACAAGTACATGCGGTAGGTGATGGTAATGTGCAACCCTCTAACCAAATTTATGATGTTTGTGCTATTTGCAATGAAATAGGTCATGCTGCTAAAAATTGTCAAGGAATGGTGGAAGGGCAATATGAAGAAGTTAATGTGGTACAAGGTCAAGGAGGGGGTGGTAGAAACTATAATATGAATTCTAACACTTACCACCCCGGATTGAGAAACCACCCAAACTTTCGGTATGGGAATCCTTCAAATCAAGCTAACCAGAATTTCCAAGGAAACCAAGGATTTCAAAGGCAATATCAAACGGGTTAAAGCTCTTCGGGTGGAAACGAAGTAATGGAGATGTTGATGGCGATGCAAGTTGAAATACAACGAATGAATCAACGTGATGAGGTTCGGATGCAAAAGGACGATGCCCGTGATAAAGTGATTCAAACTTTGACAACCCAAATGGGTCAACTTGCAAGTGAAGTGGCGATATTGAAGAAAGCAAAAGGCCAGTTACCAAGTGACACGGTGATAAATCCCAAAAACATTAAAAGTGTTAATATCAATGTGGTAAGCACCGTTCCTAGTACTAAAATTAATGAAACATTGCTAACTTCTTCGTATCAAGTGAATGCAGGTTTGGAAAAAGATGCCGGAATCGAGAATGATAAAGATATAGAGCGCCAATCATGCCTATTTGAGTGGGGAAACTAAAAATTCCTCATGCATTGTTGGATTATGGGGCGAGCATGAGTGTGTTACCGAGTGAGCTATATGACATGTACGATTTAGGTCCGCTTCAAGATGCAAATACCATGGTGAGTTTGGCGGATGAAAGTTGGAGGCGTCCACGAGGAATAGTTAAGAATGTTATGATTCAATTGGGAAAATTCGAATACCCGGTGGATTTTCTAGTTCTAGATTATGCTTCTACCAAAATGGCAGCATAACAAAGGGTAATTTTAGGTTGATCGTTTCTATACACAGCAAATGCTCAAATCAATTGTAGAGATGGGATTATTACCATGACAGAAAAGAACCGTAAGTTGTCCTTTGATGTTCAAACTAGAGTGATTAGTTATGAGTCCATTGAGGGGAAGGGTGGTGAGTCTAGTGATTGTATAAAAAATGTGTGTCAAAGAATGAAAATAAATCACACACCGAATCGTGAAGACACGCATACGGGATCAAGTAGGAGTGTATTTGATTACCCACCGAATCGAAGCGGGACGGATGCATTCTACGCAATGGCACGATGTAGTGATGGAAGTGGCAGGAACCGATTCTTTGAGCCACCATAAATGGGGGTGGCTTGGTCTGGCTGAAGACCTGAAAACTTAGCGCTGCTCGGGAGGCAACCCTGGGTTTTACACTGATCTTGCTATTTCGTTATTTTTCTATGTTTCAGGGCCATGGCAACATTCAAGTGTGGGGAGGATGTACGGATATTTGTGTGAAGGTGGTGATAGAAAGTCGGATTATCTACAACATCTGTTTTGTCAAACTTCACCAGGTCATGTACTCTTTCCTTAGTCTTGATTTGTTCTTTAGCTTTGAAATATTGGTAGTTAGTTTGTTTGCTTTTGTTTAAAAAATAAAAAAAAATACAAAAAGAAATTTGGGGTTTGAGAGTATAAACAAATGTTGGTGTTTTTGTTGAAAGCGATATTCCCTTCAAAACCATACATTGGGACAATGTATCCCAAGTGTGGGGATGAGGGGAAAATTTTGAGAATTGAAAAATTTGTGAAACCAAACGAAAAGTTGTTGGAATTTGAACACTTGATATTGTTCCGCATGACACACCGAACCCCTTTCTAGTCATTTCATGGTGAGTTTTTGAGCCACATATGATTATTAAAGATGCTTTCCTTGTTTTGAGTGGCGGTGTGTGTATTGTGTTAATAGAACTTGTGTACGAATTCTTGTTGAAGCCTAGGATTAGCATGCTTGTGAAAATGATAGGGGACTTTTAGGTAGCCTCGTCTAGATGTGTGAGAGTCTGGGAATTGGGGGTTGGACCTCATACGTTACATATATGAGCTTGGTATTGTGAGGGGTGGGGGTTTGGTCTTTAGAAAGCCATGTTTGAGCCTTATACCATTCGGTTGTGACCGAAACCTACTTCTTACAAAAACTTTACCTATTGAGATGACCCGGTTTAGGAATTTAGTTTGTGATTGTTGATGTTCTTGTATATATTTTTTAGTTCTATGCTTAAAAAAAAAGAAGAAGAAAGAAAAAAAAAAAAAAAGAGAAAAAAATATGAGAAAAATACAAAACGAAGGATTTAGTTGCAATAGTAGTTGAAAATGTTGATGAAGTTGTGTATATAGTTGATGTTTGCTTTGTTTAAGTAGTAGAAATAAAACCGGGTCGAATCAATGAGCTACTATCACATTCCCACTATTTCCTACCTTTACACATAGCCCCGTTACAACCCGAATGTCCTTTTGATTCATAAGCATGCTAAATATTTGATAGGAGGAGATTTGATTTGTATACAAGCTTATTGTCGCACAATCACACATGTGCATTGAGTGTTTTAGCATAATGTGCTAATATTTCTTGTTACCGAGAGTTGTTGTGAGGGGTGTGTCTTGTGGTGTAATAAAAAGTTAGTAAAAGGACGATACATTTTAGCTTGATTTGCATGTTGATCGCTTGTGGTTTTGAAATGGTTTTTGAATAGGTTGCTTGGGACAAGCAACGAGTAAGTGTGGGGATGTGACGGGTTGTCCGTAGGACAACCCTTAAGTGCCTTAAAAAGATTAAAATCCCATGCTTTACACGTTTGATTGTTTGAACTTGGTAACTACTAGTTGTTTGGACGTGCAGGTGCAAATGGAGCATAAAAGGGAAAGAATTTGGAGCATCAATAAAAAATCAATTTTTGGAATTGAATAATTAAGAGGATATCATGATAGAGGACGAAATTACGAGAACGTAGGCGAAAACGGTGAAGAAAACGGAGTTGAAACGAAAAAGTTATGCTGAAAACAAGTTTTCAACATTGCATGCCGTAAGACAGAAGACAAGGACCGTATGACTTGGCTGCTCGCCGTAAGCTACGGCCCTATGGCGTAGCTTACGGGGCCGACTGATCCAATTTTGTAACTTGTGCATTTATTGGTCATTTGATGGGGTTTTATGGGGTCGAATCATCTCTTTTCGGTTACAACTGATTGGTGGACGATTGGGGGAGCTTGTTGGAGACTTTGGCAAGGAAAAACACTTTCTGAATCAGAAGTTTTATTGTTTTTGATCTTGATGAACAATAGTACTTTTATTATGATGTTGCTTCAAGCCATGAGTGGCTAAACATTCTATGGTCATCTTAGGTTGAAGGTTTGTGGAAACTATTGTGCTTGTTTTTATATTTCTAGAATGATGAATTGAACTTATGTTTTGTTTATCATGGTGTGTTCTTGTTTGTTTGTAAATTGTTGATGCTTATAATTATTCTTCTTTGAAACCATATGTTCTTGGTGCCGTTGGCAATCAAGATATCGTGGGTAGAATTAGAATTTGGTAAGGGTCAATTGGTCATCGGGTAACAACCTCACATTCTAGGAATCTGAGTACTTAGTTCCCTTTTATCACAACAAGTAATTACACATGAACTATGTCTATGTAGGTCTTTCTAGTAAATGATAGCACAATTGTTGAAGCAAACCAGAAACTTAGGATGGTCATTTGTCTCTAAATTGTTTACAAACTTAATTCTCATTTCGCAAATTAATTAGTAATATTAGTTTTAAAAGAAACCAATCCAATCAAACCAACTCTTGAATTTTATTTTCTCGCAATTAGTCTAATTTAGTTAATTTAGATAAACTTTGAAATAACACATTTTCCACAAACTCCCTGTGTTCGATACCCACTTACCGCTATCTATTTAGTTGTATTTGGATTAAATTTGATTGTGACCACGACATCACGTCAAATTTTGGCGCCGTTGCCGGGGAGTAGTGCGCAACATATGTTATTTTTGTTCCTTTTTAGTTTGTTATTTTTCTGGTTTACGCTGGGTGTGTTAGTGTGCAGGTATTTACAGGTGCATGCGTACTAGAAGCTCTCACAAGCTATCACCATTAGCATTTGATCTGGAAATTGAGCGAACATTAAGAGGAAACAGAATTTTGCTAAGAGAGAACAGAATCAGCAGTTCACCAACAACACCAACTACACCAATCACACCAATTCGATACATGGATCCACCACAACCACCCACTACGGGTGAAATTACACCACCTTTCATACCATCCTCCACTCAACCTTCACCAAACACTACCATGCCAAACACCACCCAACCCACTACCACTCAAGAAGAGCCTACAATCACTTTTAATCCTTCTACTACAATACCACCACTCACTCATTTCTTCCCAGTTTCAGGTTAATCATCCTCAACCTATACATTACCACAAGGTTCAACTGTCGTTCATGCTACGTCTACATTTTGACCATCGAACCAGTCGGGTTTTCAATATTCGACTATTCCATTTGGGCAACCATCAGGTATAGGAGGAGGAGGATATGAATAAGTATATGAGGATTTTGAGGGTTATGAGGACGAAGGATATGCATATATGGGTGATGGGGAACAAGGAGAATTTACATACGTGTCAGGGCAAATTCAAAGAATGCCAAATGTTGGTGGGTTTCAACAACAACAAATTATACCACAACATATTCGGCCAAGGCCACAAGGGCTGCCAGTGCAACGCCCTATACCATTGCAACAAGTTCGTAGACAGAATGCACAACCACAATTCCAAAGGCCAATTCAACACCCACCGATGCCACAACAACAATTTCAACAACCATTCGCACCACAAAGGCATATACCAAGACCAATGGGTCCTATTCGTCCAAGGGGTCGGTGTAACACCTCGAAAATTCGTGTTAAATAAATTTACGACACGTGTCATTAAGGACAAAACGCGTTGTAAACCCGGAATTAATAAAGATGTATTGGCAGGATTTAAAGTGGCGTCATGTTAAATTTTTACCTCTGAACGACCTCAGTATAAATCCCAAGACCCAAGTTTTTATATTACAAACATCTATTATGTATAAATTCAGAAATGGGTTCACAATAATGGAATTTATAATGCATGACTAGATCCCACGAAGAAAAAGCAACGATAAACCTTTGTTTTCGGGTCCTGTTTTTGGAATCTAAGCAATCAAATGCAAATGGTAGGGTAAGGGACTGTACTAAGGCATGTTGGAAGGTCCCTAACTGTCAAAATAAAGTCCCAAAGTCGACACAAGTGATTGCCTTTCCAAAACACCAAAGAAAAGTCAAATATTGAGGCTGGAGGGAAGCTTACGGACCGCAACCTCATCTATGTTGAGGTCCGTAAGGTAGTGCCCAGCAACCAGAAACCTTCTGTTGGCTGTTTTGCGCGATTATGACCTATTGCACCGGTTTTTATCATTATTTAAAGACCCCTAACTGTGCTAGAACATTAGGGACAAGTGTTGGATGGTTGTGGTTGGTCCTAGAGTTAGTTGTCAACCAATCATGGTGAGTTCTTCACTATATAAAGCACAACATGTTGCAACATTCATTCTCACACTTGCAACTGATCATTGGAGCATTTCTGGAGCTAAGGAACTCTCCCATCTGATCATAATTCGTGCATTGGACTCTTGTAAGTCTGCTAGTCTTGTTTAGTTGTGTTTAGCTTAGTTATTTAGCTAAAAGTCAAACCGTCGTAATTACGGTTTGACTTCGAGATTAGTCACTAATGACTCAGTCTTATCTCGAATTAAAAAATAGTTTTAGAATGGTATTTATGTGGGAAATAAAACCCCAAAAGGGTTTCCCCTGATCACCATCCTAAGCAGGTCAAATGTCGGGTCAAACCTTTACTTAAAAAGTCAACATATTGCTTAAAATGTCATTTATGCATATTTAGCTATCTAGAACATATATAACCTATTTGAACATTGTTATAACTTAGAAATAAATGTAAGAACATGTCCCAACATGTTCAACCCGACTATTTCCTGTTTAGACCCGGTTCGGAAAGTCACATAATTTGACTTTCCCGTTGACTTTCAGTTCTGACCCGTTTGGGCATATTTTAGAAATGCCTCAGAGCTTTAATTGGATTAGGATACATGTTAGAACAACCCTCTGTGATCATACACCTTGGTTCACTAGTTATCCAATTAATATGCATATTTCCGTTAAATGCTCATACGTTGACCGTTATGCCCTTATTACCTTAAATCATGATTTATGAAAATGTAAAAGTGTAGAAACCTTAGTTACTGATATATAAACTTGTATGCAAAGTTTGACATCAGTTGGACTTGTAGATTAAGAGTTATGCTCATTGTCGCTAAATTAAAGCTTTATGTTAACGAAAAGGCGTAATTAGCGTATAGCCTAGTTAAACATACTTTTTGATATCAAATATTTTACCCACTGATGTTATATATTATTTTGGGATTTTTAAAGATTTTTAATTAATTTTAGGCCGAGCATAACTAGTAGTCGTAGGCTTAATCCGGTAATTGTCGGTTTTGCCCTTACGGGCCATAAAATGAGTTTTACTTATCTAAACGATTCCAAACCTTTTGCTACTGATCACATATGTTAAATAAATTATTTTAAGCCTTCTGGAAATATAAAAATATCAGATTTAAGTATGGAACCCGGAAATGGCCTTTAATCGCCATAATTAGCGTTTTTAACGCATAGTATGTCTTAGAATCATATTGGACATACCCGGGTTGATGCCTACTGATATATGAGGCAAATTATGATATTTTAACAGTAAGCAAAGGTTGATAAACTCAGACTTCGTTTTTGAGCTTTCCGGCTTATGTGAAATTACCAAAATACCCCTACGGGGCATAGTTTGGTTAAATATGATAAATTTCACATATATGCCTTAGCCTACTGATATAACCCATCAAAATGAGTATGTTTGCTGTTTACATCAGACCTGTAACTCAGTTGAACATATAAACGCTTTTACAAACTTTAAAATGACCAAACTACCCCTACGGGGCATAGTTTGTGTTTAAATTAGTTCGGGGCATAACGAAAGACATCTTACTGATGTCACAACATATTTGAAGCATATTAACTTAGGAAACCTGTATATGGCTCTTACGGATACCCGTCACGCATATTACGCATTCGGCTCGGTTTATGTAACAAGTTTACATAAATTAGCCGAAACGGGTCAAACCTTATCGGTTTTATCTCAAAATCCAGAATGTGAATAATAAACCCATATTAAACAAGTCTTCAAACTTGTCGGGTCTGAATCACATTCTATCCGGTCTTCGCTTAATCGTGCGTACGAACCGTATCTTCGAAACTAGCCGGTCTAAGCTTAAGCATAATTAAAGACCCGCTAGGATTCTAATAGGTTATATTTAACCTTCGTTCCAGATTAGGAGAAACAGTAAAAGCTACTTGCTATTTGCTTATTGTGACTATACTTTGCATCAAGGTAAATACTTTTAACGTATTTTCCCTATACGGGCTTGGGTTACGGTACATAGCGTACCGCTTGATCGGGCATCAAATCTCCACGCTTAGTGGGTAGTTGAATAATTTGATCGGCTCGTTTTTAAACAGATTTGTTTACTTTACAGCCTTTGGGGGGTTAATGACCATGTCCCGGATATCCTTGGCATTATCTTACGAGATGGCCACGACCTGAGCACGGGGTGTAGGCGTACACCTGTCGGTGTATAACTCATTATTGTGGTGTGTCTATTAATCCTTAACCCGGATACGTTCCGGGCTACTGAACGCATAAGTAACATGTAAATCGTTCACAAGATTATAATATTAAATAATTCTCCCAAGTTAATAAAAATGTTTATGCCATGTGCATCCAAACAAATTTTCAATCATTTTATAAAATGAGTCAGTTGAATGTATTTACCAGTGTAAACTGACGTATTTTCCCAAAAAGATTAAATGCAGGTACTAGGCGAAATAGGCTGGGATTCTCCTAAGCATCATTAGAAGTCTCGCAAGCTTAAGATGCCGAAGTCTGTTGAACCATAAACAATGTTTTTAATTCGATCCTACTGTGGATAAACACCGGATAATTGTGACTTTGTTTACAATAAATAAATTCGGTTGTATCTTATTTTTAAATTGCTTCCGCTGTGCATTATTATATTGTGTTGTTTGACTATTACGTTGCCAACCACGTCACGATACTCCCCCACCGGGCCCACCGGTGACACGTGGAAATCGGGGTGTGACAGGTTGGTATCAGAGCCAACTCTGAGTGAATTAAACACTAGCCTTTTGTGTTTAATCTCAGTACACAATTGCACATATCTAAACCTTCGAGTCTAGACTTATAACATAGGACAAATTCCACTTTAACTTGTATTGTCCTTTATTTCTGCATATATTTTGTATTGTTATCTCATGCTTTATTCACAGGAGTAACGAGGATGCCTCCTAGATTTTTCCGAACACGAGGACGCGGAAAGGGGCCGGTAGCCGCCCCCAACGACCATGAAGCAGGACCGTCTAATACACGAGCTCCAACTGCGACGGAAAGCGAGGACCCCCGCCGAAACAGGCGCAACCTGTTCGAACCAGCGAGGCGATCCATTTCGCACAGCTCAACACCGCCAGTACAAAACGCTTATGGACCGTACGCAGGAGACGAGCCTAACAACCCACTGCCTTCGTACATACCACTGCAGAGGTCTTTGTCCCATTATTCCTATGGGGACCCCACACCTATCTTTAGAGGCCAGTTTAATCTGGCCGATTACCTACAAGAACCCGTGGGTTTCAACCCACTAGGGCCAGACGATCACTTCTCTGGTGATCAAGCTGATGACATGGACGAGGACACGGACCCCGTCATGCCTGCGAGTGGCACTCCGAACCACCCGATAGAGATCTCGGACGGATCTTCGTTTCACGGATCACCCTATGGTGGTCCAGACAGTTTCCAAGCCCTGTTCGAACCACACCAGTGGTATTATACACCATCACACCACTCGTCGTCTCATGGGCAGCATCAGCAGCAGCAGTCTCAGCAGCAGCAGGAGCCACAGCCACAGCCGCATCATCAAGATTCATCCGAGGATCACCGATTTGTGGCAGTTACGCCACCACCTCCACCGCCACCAGTTCAGCCAGCACCTCCTCAACCGCCAAGGCGAAGAAGAACCGGTGCCCGCATGTCGGTACGACCGGGGGGCTTCAATTTCGATTCCCCACGTCAGTCTAGTGCTAGTCACTACCCACCGCACCATGAGGACCCGCAAATGGGTGGGCCCTCTAACCCTGCTGTACTGCAGCCGCCTCCAATGGGTTTTGACAACCCGATACCAGCATACACGGGTGGTATGGGCTACAACCCGTTTGAACCCCCAACGCATCATAACTATGGTTACGGAGAGGCTGATCCGTACATGGTAGCAGCGAACTACGGCACTCAAGGACCCTATGGGGATCCTTGGGGGGTGAGTTACCCGACTCAGGGATACTCGATACCTCCTCGACCCATTATCAGGACGCAGTCGCAGCCACCACGGTTTTCTCCCCCAGAAAGGGAGGAAATTTTGCAGAGGTTGGAGCAGGTGGAACGGGAAGCTCACGCGGAACGAAGGGAAAGGCAAACATTCTTCCAAGGACTGATGGGTCTGATCAAGGGGAAGAATAAGAAGGATCGTTGAATTCTTCCATTGCTGATGTATAAGCCCCTGCGTGGGTGTATTTGATATGTTTGGTTTGAGCCCCTTGTTAGTACATGATGTCTAAAGCCTACGTCTTAAGTCTAGGGTCTGTTTATATCAAGTATGTGAAGTATAGGGGTCTAAATGTAAAAGTTAAGGTTATGTTTAAGGATTTCGCTTGAAGAGATGTAGTGTAAGTCTCAAGCGAAATCACATGTAAAGGTTTCGCTTCAGGATATGTGATGTAAGCCTCAAGCGAAATCAAGTGATGAGATTTCGCTTGAGACATATTGAAGCGAAATCTAGTTGCCTATAAATAGGCATGTTGTGTTCTCAGTTGGTACGCATTCCGAGAAGTTGTAACGAAGTGCTGCCAGTTTTTCAAGTGAATATATAACAGAGAACAAGTGTTAAAAGTGAATCTATTCTGTTTTCTACTCTTTTCTATCTGATTCTAAGCTGTTTAGATGTTTCCGCCATCTAAATAGTGTTAACACACTCAATTTGACTCATTTGATCGGTCAAATCGATCCTACAATTGGTATCAGAGCCAGTTATGAGTGTGTTCACTTGAATCAGTTAATTTTTACTCACAAAAACTGATTTCTGGACGAAAACACGGACAAAATGGACTAAGACTTTCACAGTGTGTGTAAAAGTGTGTTTTAACAAAGCCTTGAGAATTTCAGATTAAAACTCGGACTAAAACTGACAAAAATGACTTGAAAACCTGATTTCGCTTGAGCGAGCAGTTTGATTGTTGGTATTCTGAAGCGAAACTTTGGATTTCGCTTGAAAAATTCTGTTTGCTTGAAGCGATATCATCTTTTTCGCAAATAGTTTTAAAATTGTTCCCTCTTGTTGGACCGTTGTATGACCGTTAACCGTCAGTTAAGGATGTTCATCTCAGTTTACAGAGGCGGAATCAAAGTAAACTAAGTCATAACAGCTCTAATCTTTTTAATCTTTCTTTTCTGATTAATTTGAGTGCTTGTACAAGGTTTTCTGATACAAATCCGTCAGCACTTCGTCACACGTACAATGACAACTCTTTAATGATCTAGTCTCTACTACTCAAGCGAAATACATAACACATATATATAGGCTTGATGATTTCGCTTGAGCATGCTTGAAGCGAAATCATGTGATGTTGATTTCGCTTGAAGATGTTTCAAGCGAAATCTTCAATCTTAAACCATACAAACCCTAATGTGTGTTCTTTCAATCAATCTAGACACAAGACCTAATGCAGACGAAGTCAACAGACATTCCATGCACTAACAGACTCCCCCTTGGATGTTGACGAAGTCTTCAGCTCCTGAGTCTTCAGTCTTGGTCTTTTCTCCAACTCTCTGTCTTCACATCATAAGCATTCTTCACAGGTTTAGAATCACATCCTGACTCCATTCTTCAATCTTCCCTTTAACTGTTGATCCAGACTCCCCCTTTCATTGACTCCCCCTCTCAAAATGCTAGAATCTGAGATATCTGGTTCAAGCTTTGTCATTTAGCTGCCGTTGGGAATAATAAAGTCCAAACCTGTTTAACCTGCACATCCTCTACCACAATATAAGTTTCACAAATTTATAACCATTAAATTTAAGAAACTTACTGGTAGACAACATTCATTCATCAAACATACTAGTTACATCAAGTTCAAACAAATGACCTTGATTATCTTACCACTTAATCTTTCAAAGATATTTATATATATAGCATTCAAAGTTTTTAACAAACTCTCCCAATCCAATTCATCATGTTTAGCACTTGGAATTTTGAAAATCAGCTCTTCAACATCAGTTGTCGAAAATCTTTTTGAATTTTTGATCTTAAAGAAATACAGTAAACAAATATATACAAACAATATTTTTGTGAGTTCGTGTAAGAGGATCATATCAGTTTATGAAACAAATCACTAGCACCATTAAGCTTTAATCATTTTAAGTTCTAAACGATTCACGTAGATTGTCAGTATACTGGTCCACTTAAATTTTCACACAAAATTCAACTGCTTCAAGATACAAGATTAATGTCTTAGATACTTAAACTTAATCGCGTATCCCACCTCAGAATATACTCCCGTATCCAGATCCCAATATTCAGTCTTACAGGCAATTAGAACACAAATGATATCTGTAAGGGATTAATAATTTATGAAGAATCATGAGAGCTCAGGTCAGAACTACCGTTCAGCAGAGAGATCATGACTCAACTTGGGTGTGTCCCCTTTAGAGGATCTTTTTTACAACAGCATTTGCTAAGCAATTTTATTGTCTTATCATATATGCTGAGGGTGATGCTATGTTTCAAGCATTTGCAGAAAGTATTATTCGAGGACTAGGTCAGAACCACCGTTCAGCAGAAGTCCCGGAATAATACCCCAGACATCATTGAGTATAAAGACCTGTATATCAGAATACGAAACCTTTCAAACGAGATTTAGGGGGTTACCCATATATCCTAGAGATGTTACCCACGAAATAAGCAAGTTTGAATTTTAGGTTTATATCTCGTCACAATCTACTAAATGTGCAAAAACCTACTGACACATCATCAGTGAGACCGTTTATCACATTTGACATTTCATATCCTTAGCATGCTGTGATAGTTCACTGATTTTCTATCATTTCCTCTTGTTTAACACAAAAACTCATTTTTGTTTTTACAATGTTTTTGAAAGTTTCAAATTTTCTAATTTTTTTAAAATTTTTCTCCCCCTAAAATCAAAATATGTTCATCTTTTGGACAAGTGTGTGTGAAAATTTTAAAACTATTCGGTAAATTTCTAAAAATGGAAAACCAAGAGTTTTATAACTTCTTCTCGGGAAGTGGAATGGCAACAGGACAAACATCGGGTAGTGTTATACAAAACGTCAACATGGAGAACGAATTGGGAACAATGCAAAAGCCTCCCAAATTGATGAACATAGATGAGTATGCTGGATGGTCAAGTAGATTTAAGAACTGGGTTCAGGCTAACCATTTTGAATGTTGGATGAAGATAGAGACAAAGTATGTTCCACCAGTTGATGGTTTAAATATTAAGAAGAATATTGCAAGCCTGTCAGAAACAGAACAGAATGATTTCAAAGCCGAGAAAAAGATGATTAGTATACTCCAGCAGGCTATCAAAGAAGATATTTTAGTTTTGTTGCAATATGAAGATAATGCCCAATCTATGTGGTTTGCATTAAAATCAAAGTTTGAAGGTAGTGCATCCATGATCAAGAACAAGAAGGCTCTACTCAAGAAGGAATTTGATATTTTTACCGGTATAAAGGGTGAAACTACAAGGCAACTAATTGAAAGATATTGCCATTTGGTACTTGAGATGAATAGATTAAAAATTGAAAAGACCGATGAAGAATGGATTGACAAATTGGCTGATGCGTTACCTTATGACGAGTGGGGTACATACCTGATGATGCTAAAGAACAATTCAGACTTTGCAAATTACAATCTTAGTTTGTTCATAGAAAAGATTGAAGCTCACGAGTTGGAATTGCTAAAAATCAAGAAAATGAACGCAGCAAGTGTGCAGCAGGATGTATCGTTGTATTACAAAGGCAACCCTACAGTATCGAACAATCAAAGCCCAAAAATACAAACAGGGTTCATCGCTGATAACACTCCAAGTGTTTCTTCAAACACTCCACAATCCGGAAATTCTTCACCATTTGTGAACTATGATCCAAATTTCAAAGCTCAAGAGCAGTCTTCACCTCAAAGTTCTACAAGTTCAAATAATCAGGCGTATGTTTCTGGAGTGCAGTGCAACATTGCAGTGAATATTAAGAATGGAAATGAAATTACTGAAACTGCTGCGAGACAACATATTGCAGTACTTGCTTCCGTTTTAGAGGCTTATGAAGACTTAGTGGCAGGAAGGATTGGTAATCCTGATATGACCAAAGAGGATTACGATCAGATCGACCCGGAGGAGCTTGAACTGATTGATATAAAATGGACCATGGCGAGTTTGGTTAGAAGAGCACAACGGTTTATGGAGATCACTGGCAGAAACAGTCTCTCAGGTCCTGATCAGAAGTTAGGGTTCGATAAATCGAAAGTTACATGTTTCAAGTGTAAAGAACGTGGTCATTTCAAGAGAGAATGTCCGAATCGTGAAGTAAACAATCATCAAAACCCGTTCACCAACGACTACTATAAACAAGCAATCTATCACCGACCAAATCAACAGCAAACTGTTCAAAGACAACAAATTGAGAATAAACCAGAAAAGGCAATGATTGTGAATCAAGATGATGAAAAGGTTGCTGCAGGTTTCAGCTGGAATAAGTATATTCCCGGTAGTGATGATCAAGCTATGATGGCAGAAGTTGTTGAGATATCTGAGATGGTTTCTGAGGCAGAGATAATTACTGAAGATGTGTCTGTAGCTGTTGAAGAGATTCCTACTAAGAATGTGATCGATGTTGAAGAAATAGTTGCTGAAGTGTATAATCATCAGTCAGAACAGGAGGTTTTGGGAAATTTAATGAAATCTGTATTGTCTCCTAATATTTCTGAATCTTTTGCAGGTTACTTTGAAGAACCAAAGACCGGATCATGTCCAAGATTTGAAGAGAAGAAAGAAGTCGTTGAAGAGTTGATAGATGTGTCGAAAGAGATGACTGGAGAAATATTGAAAGACATAGCTGACAAAGCTCTAATGGCAAAACTGAAAGAGGTAGACACAGAATCTGTTAAACCAGAGTCTGTCGAAACCGAGTCAGTACAAAAGGAGTTTGTCGAGGAGTCTAAAAGAGAGGAGGTCAAATCTGAGAAAATGTTTGAGTCTGAGTCAAACAATGTCGGTAAAACTAATTGTGTAGAGCAAGTTGTTGAAAAGGTTGTCTCAATCCCTGAAACAACGTGCAAATGGTGTTTAGAACCATGCACGGAGTGTTTTGAAAAAGATACTAAGTATCAGGAATTGAAACATCATGCAGACATGATTAAATTTGATCTTGGACAAGTCAAAGAAGCATATGATACTCTATCTAGAACAGTTAAAATGATTAAAGAGGAAAGTGTCGAAAATGATAAAGCCACAAAATTAGCAAAAGCTACACTTTTTGATAAACAAGTGGAAGTCAATTTTTATTTGGACATCATTGCTTCATTAAAAAGGGAATTGGAGTTAACAAAAATTGAAAATGAAAGAATTGATAAGAAGTTGATGAGTTATGTGGCTTCATCATATGTCCTTGAACAGATTGTCCCAAAACAACCTGATGAAACACCAGTCTTTAACAGTGTTCCACCCCCAATGTGGAATCATTACACACAGAAATATCCAGATGGGGTGGAAGCTGCTTTGAATCTCAAATTGAGATCAATTAAGGATGATTTGCCTGAAAGCATTGATGTTACATTCTCTGCATCCGACACCGACAACGAATCACAGGTTATCAAAACTGTTGTCGATCAGGTGTTAGATGAAGAGATTGATAACTCTGAGAAGTCACAATCTGAGAAAGGTGTTACAGATTCTGAAGATGAGAGTAATTTCTTGGAACGGTTTATACCGAAATCGGACAAGAGTGCGAATGATGATTCGATTATGGTAGTATATACTATGATTGGAACAGACAAACTTTATTCCGATTTCGAGTATCCTCTTCAGAATGTGAAAATTGAAAATGTTGAGAAAGTTTTCAAATTGGTTGAAATGAACATTGATGAGGTTAATAACAAAGAATTCTTTTCAAAAACTAAAAAGTCATTTGTTACAACACGTGCCAACAACTTTGGGAAAAAGGAATGGGAAGGTAATGGTTACAAGAAAAATGGTAACAACTTTAAAAAAGGAATTGGTTTTGAGAAAAAGTTGGCTAAGAAGGTTGTCAAGCCAAAAGATAAAATGAATGATGTTTTTGTTGTTGGTCCAAGTGTTGATGAAGAAAAGGAATACATTTTTAGTCAAAAAGCAGTTGACGATTTCAATACAGCAAAGAAACTGAAAGAAGAGTCATTCAAATCAACTTTTGTCGAATATGATAAAAGAGTTTGCTATCGCTGCAATGAAATCGGACACATGGCAAAACAATGCAAGAAAGTTTTTGAAAAATTGGTCATTAAACCATTTGTTAAAAAATTTCAATCTAAGTCACCTATTAACACAAAGGGCAAAAAGCCGATGGTTTCACCAATTCGAATCTTGAAAAGGGGTGAATCATTGAAGTCGGAAGATAAGTTGAAATCAATATTTGAGATTGGCGAATCTTCAAAGTCCCAAATGACTTCAAAGATTTATCCAAAAACGAAAACTTTTGAAAATCAATTTTGGGTTGTAAAATCAAAACCATCGGTCGAGGAGAAAAAGATGGAAAACATTTTGAAAAATGAAACAAAAGTTGTTGAAACCAAATCACAATCTGTTGAGGTAAAGAAAATGGAGAACGAGTTAAAGTTTGATTCAAAAGATTTTAATCCTACTGTTCAAAATATTTTTGGAAAAATGGTTGACAGAAAGGTCAAAGGAACAAAGGAATTTTATGCATCAAAAGTGAGTGCTAATGATAAACAAGAATTTGAATCTGAGCTTGATAAGTTTCTTGCAGAGTTTCCTCCAATCAAAAAAAATATGTTAAAATCAAAAGTAGAATCTGTTGTTCCAAATGTCATGTTTAACTTTCCTAAAACTGATGAGAAGTGTGATTTAGTTTTTGGAAGTGTGTCATCAGTTAAGAAGTCATGGAGTTCATTGTTTGAATGAATTTGATATGATATATGCAGGGGCTGCCCAAGTCAATTCTATCAAAATGGATCATGGATAGTGGTGCGTCAAGGCACATGACTGGGACGCTTGCTTTGCTATATGATGTAAAATCCATCAATGGAGGTCATGTAGGATTTGCTGGGAGTCAAGGTGGAAGAATTGTTGGTCAAGGAACTTTGACAAATGGTGTGATATCTTTTGACAAAGTAAACTACATAGTGGAGCTGACCAACAATCTACTCAGTATTTCACAGATTTGTGATAAAGATTTCAGTGTACATTTTACTAAAACTGAATGTGTTGTGTTGAAACCAGGGTTTAAAATCCCTGATGAGATGGTGTTGTTGCGTGCACCTCGAGAAAATGATCTCTATTATCTTGACATGAGCACAGCAACGCCAACATCTCATCAGAAACAGTGTTTTGTGACTAAAAACAAAGCGACAGAAAAGGATTCTATCATGTGGCATCGTAAGATGGGCCACATTCATGTTCGCAAAATGAACTTTTTGGTTCATAATGATTTAGTTGAGGGGGTAAATTTGAAAAATTTTCATTTAAATGATGATTGTATTGCGTGTAAGAAAGGTAAACAGGTTCGGAAATCACATCCTTTGAAGATCATGAACTCGATCAGGTTACCTCTTGAGAGATTGCACATGGATCTCTTCGGGCCTGTCAATGTTAAGAGCATCAGCAGTGATTTGTATTGCTTGGTGGTTACAGATGATTTTTCAAGATTTTCTTGGGTTGTATGCTTAGAACGAAAAGATCAAACGTTTGAGTCTTTGATGATACTTTTCAAGAAGATGGAAACTGTATACAAACTGCCTATCCAGAGAATTAGAAGCGACAATGGAACTGAATTTAAAAACAACAGAATGTACGAGTTTTGTAATGAAAAGGGAATTCTTCATGAATTCAGTGCGCCGTATACTCCTCAGCAAAACGGCGTAGCTGAAAGAAAGAATAGAACCCTAATCGAGACAGCACGTACAATGTTAGCAGATTCCAAGCTACCTATTTTCTTCTGGAGTGAAGCAGTATCTGCAGCGTGCTATACACTGAACAGAGTCCTTACTGTCAAGAAGTATGGAAAGACATGTTTTGAGTTATTGCATCGTTACAAGCCGAATCTTGAGTTCTTGGAACCTTTCAGATCACCGTGTACGTTCATTGATGAAGACGGAAAGTTTGGAGCAAAATCAAATGAAGGTTTCTTTGTAGGATACGCCAGCCCACTAAAAAGGGTGTTCGTACCATGTCTGAGCAAGGTGATTCAGGTGCTTCATGTGGATTGTCAGAAGCATACTCCGTCACCACAACTTCCCGGACAAAGATTCCTATTTGATTACGATAAACTCTGGGAATCGTTTCATCTGCCGTCCGAGCCAAGTGAGGAGGAACTTGCTCTCATGTACTTGTATCAACAAAGTCATTTGCCAGAGCCAGAATCTAGTTCACTAGAAGTTCCTCAATCCACCGAGGGTACTCATAATGATGAAGCTGGACCGAGTGGAACAACTCATGAACCACCAGAGGATCAAGTTTCACCATTAGACGAATCTGACGACTCAGAAGCGGAACCCGGTCCGTCTTTTGACGAGGATCCAAATGAAACTGAAGATCAAATCATTGATCTTGACATTACAAGCTTGGAATCGGAAGTTAGTGTGCCTGACAGTGCAATACCACGAACATTATCCTATCACCCCTCAGAACAGATCATTGGCGACTTGCAAAGTGGTGTTAAAACTCGACACCAAATAGATCAAGCTCTTACTTGTTTTTATTCATCTATTGCTGACATGCAGAAAGAGTTTTCTTTCAAATGTTTTATCTCGCAGATAGAGCCCAAGACATACAGAGAAGCATTGACCGAGGAGAGTTGGGTTAATGCAATGCAGGAGGAACTACAACAGTTTCAAAAGCTGGGTGTCTGGGAGCTTGTTGATCTTCCACCAAATCAGAAGTTAATCAAGACAAAGTGGGTTTTCAAATGTAAACGAGACGATAGAGGAGTCATGGTGAGAAACAAAGCAAGACTGGTCGTTCAAGGATTCAGTCAACAAGAAGGAATTGATTACGATGAAGTCTACGCACCAGTTGCAAGACTAGAAGCAATTCGAATTTTTCTGGCCTTTGCATCATGGAAGAACTTTAAAGTATATCAACTTGACGTCAAATCTGCTTTTCTCTATGGAACTATTAAAGAGGAAGTGTATGTGGGGCAACCGCCAGGTTTCATAGACCCACAGCACAAAAACAAGGTGTTTCTACTGGACAAGGCGTTATACGGACTTCACCAGGCCCCGAGAGCCTGGTATGAAACGCTTTCGACATACTTGTTGGACAACGGGTTCACAAGAGGTACAGTAGATAGTACTTTGTTTATACGAGAAAAAGAAAACCATTTGTTGATTGTGCAGATTTACGTGGACGATATCATTTTTGGATCCACCAACGACGATATGTGCAAAGAGTTTGAGCTAGTGATGAAGAAAAAGTTTGAAATGAGCTCAATGGGAGAAATGAAGTTTTTCCTCGGGTTGCAGGTAGAACAAATGCCCGACGGAATCTTCATTCATCAGTCAAAGTATGTCAAGGATGTGCTAGACAAGTTTGATATGACAGATTGCAGTCCAGCATCTACTCCCCTTGCGCAGAATCATGGGATTTGTCCAGATGAGAATGGAGTGAAGATGGATGAAACATTGTACCGATCAATCATTGGTTCCCTAATGTATCTCACAGCTTCTCGTCCGGATATCATGTATCCGACATGCTTATGTGCCAGATATCAGTCGAATCCGAAGCAGTCACACCTGACAATAGTGAAACGTATACTACGGTATTTGAAAGGCTGCCCAAGCCTTGGCTTGTGGTATCCTAGATTGGGTGACTTTACTTTATCTGGTTTCGCTGATTCAGATTTCGGAAGCTGCAAACAGAACGCAAAGTCCACCACTGCCGGGTGTCAGTTCTTAGGAACTCGACTCGTTACCTGGCAGTGTAAGAAACAAACCACTGTAGCGCTTTCTACTTGTGAAGCTGAATACGTTTCAGCTTCCAGCTGCTGTTCGCAGATCCTTTGGATCCAACAGCAAATGCGTGACTTTGGTTTGCAATTCTTAGATACTCCAATTTTCGTGGACAATGAAGCAGCAATTAATATTACTAAAAATCCAGTTCACCATTCAAAAACAAAACACATTGAGATCCGTCACCATTTTATTCGAGATTGTAATGAGAAAAAATTAATTCGGATTGAATATGTGCACACCGATGAACAGAAAGCGGATTTCTATACCAAACCATTTGACAAAAAGAGGTTTTATTATCTTTTAAAATTAAATGGAATGAAAAATCTGCAATCTGGGAGGGTTATTGAATGTGATGCCGAATTGGACGGCGATCTGACGTGAACCTTTGTCGTGATGTCAACTTTGTTTGTACAGTTTTATTTTTCTGCTTTTCGATAAAAACAAAAACAAAAAAAATATGTTTTTCTTTTTAGGGGGAGAAAGTTTGCAGAAAAATACAAAAACATGATAAAATCTATAAAAACCAAAAACATTTGAAAAAGTAAAAATGAGTTTGTGTATAAGAGGGAAATGATAGTACATCAGCTAGACAGGTGCAGTACGCTAAAGAAATGGAATGTATAAAATGCAATTAAGCAGTCTCGCTAAAGATGTGCCGATAGGTTTTCACAAAATTAGTAGATTAGCTTGGGATATAAACTTAAATTTTACTTGCATCTACGTGGGGAACACCTCCAGGATATATAGGTAACCCCTGAAATCCTGTTTGAAGGGTCCCATATTCTGAGATACTAGGTCTTTATGCTTAGTGATATCTGGGGTATTATCCCGGAACTTCTGATTTTGCGGAAGCAATGGCCTAGTCCCCGGAGAATACTTTACGCTGCTTTGAAATATAAGCCTCCCCTCAGCATAAAAAATGATAACACATTGCAAAATTGTGAATCATGTGCTGTTGTAAAGAAGATCCCCAAAGGGGACCCACCAAAAGTCGAAGCCGTCATCTCTCTGCGTATCGAAAGATCGACCTGAGCTCTCACGGCCCTCGCAATTAATCCTTTACAGATATCATCTAGGTATATTCACCTGTAAGACTGAATATTGGGGTCTGGATACGGGAGTATATACTGAGGTGGGACACATGTAGTTGTTTAAGTCCTAAAACACTAATTCTGTATCCCGAGCTGATTGAAAGTTTTGTGGGAATTTAAGAGGATCAATATATCGGCAATCTACGTGAATTGTTTAATGCTTAAAATGAAATAACAGCTTAACGGTACTTGTATCTTGTTGGCAGCTGATATGATCCCTTAACACACTCACAAAAAGATTGTGTGTACATAGTTTCAGCTTATTCAGTTTAAAATCCAAAAAGATTTTAATTTTTTCATTTTATTTTTGACAACTGACATTGGGAATCGAAAGTTCAAAGTCTTGTGCAGATCATGTCTGAGATTGATGAGGATTGGGTAAGCTTGTGATGCAGTAAAATGTTTGGTACAAGTGTTTGTTGATTAAAAAGAGTTTGAAAGATTAAAATGATTCAAAAGTTCATTAATTTGAACTTATTTTTTCAAGAAATCCGGTATCTTCATAGTTTAATTAGCCAGGGTCATTAATTTGGACTTGGCAGACTAGTCAGTTGACCAAGGTCATTAACTTGGACTTGGTTGACTGGGTGTGACGGTGTTTAATCAGAAAAGTGTTAGGTTTAGTTGATTGGATTCTTTTTATAGTCAAATCTTTATAGGATTGTGAAAGAACCAGATCATCAATTCTGGACATTTAAAATGTCTATTCTTATAAATGTATGAGATTTGCAGGTGAAAGTTCCAGATTAAGATCCCTATAGCAAATTCTTAGGGGGAGTCTGAAGACGAGCTTGGTGCAAAAGGAAACTTGTTGCTGGTAATCCAGGTGTTGATCCCAAAAGCATAGAAGATTGATGAAAGGGGGAGCCTGCGAAAGAGAAAGAAAAGCTTAGGAAGTTGCTGAAGAAGCCTAAGTCTAGAGAAGGAGAGTTCAAGTAACTCTGAAGTCATGAAGACAAAGACTAAAGACTCCGGCTGTATCCAAGGGGGAGTTTGTTAGTACATGATGTCTAAAGCCTACGTCTTAAGTCTAGGGTCTGTTTATATCAAGTATGTGAAGTATAGGGGTCTAAATGTAAAAGTTAAGGTTATGTTTAAGGATTTCGCTTGAAGAGATGTAGTGTAAGTCTCAAGCGAAATCACATGTAAAGGTTTCGCTTCAGGATATGTGATGTAAGCCTCAAGCGAAATCAAGTGATGAGATTTCGCTTGAGACATATTGAAGCGAAATCTAGTTGCCTATAAATAGGCATGTTGTGTTCTCAGTTGGTACGCATTCCGAGAAGTTGTAACGAAGTGCTGCCAGTTTTTCAAGTGAATATATAACAGAGAACAAGTGTTAAAAGTGAATCTATTCTGTTTTCTACTCTTTTCTATCTGATTCTAAGCTGTTTAGATGTTTCCGCCATCTAAATAGTGTTAACACACTCAAATTGACTCATTTGATCGGTCAAATCGATCCTACACCCCTGCGTGGGCATGCATGCATGTTTGTTTGTTTCAACCCCTACGTGGGTGTGTGGTTTGAATAAGTAGTCCCTGCGTGGACATGTATTATATTTAGCCCCTGCGTGGGCAAGTGTGTTATTTAACCCCTGCGAGGGTAAGCATCTGTTTAACCCCTGCGAGGGTAAGTATCTGTTTAGCCCCTGCGAGGGTAAGTTTGTGTTTGGAAGACCCGTTTAGGGCAAATGTGTAATATTCTAAATGAATTAATGGAATGATTATTTTATAAATCTCATGTTGCCATTATGTGCATATATAAACTATAAATGAAATAAATAAATTAAAAAAAAAATCAATTCCTTTTCAAAATAATCTGCCTATGAAATTATAAATCTTAAATAGGTAAAACCTAGCCTAGTGTCAAATATAAGACCGAGCCAAGATGGTAAGACCTGTTTAAAAGATTTAAATTCCTGTTAACATCTTAAAACATGTTAGCACTCCTGGCAGAAGTGATTCATTAAAAATCACATGTCATTTTATATGTATAAGGAGTCTTTAGAAGATTCCAAAACCCAGTTTAATGATCTCTGAATCCTGGGTCTACATCATCAATTAAGATGATCATATGGTACCATACGTTGGTAATATAATGCCTACGGGCCTTGCTCATTTCCATATGAGCCAAAAGACAGTGGTAGCATTGACTCCCTGTCAAATAAAGGTAATGAACTAGGTTCGAACCTTAAAAGCCTTGATTCTCTGAAATCATAGCTTATAATTTGTATTGTCCACGTGACTAGGCCTATTATGCCAATATACTTTAATGTTTTGATTCTCTGAAATCATAGATTAAATTAAGAATGTCCACGTGACTAGGCTTTTTGTGCCACAAATAAAACTATCATTGTTTTATAATTAGGATAAATTATAATAAGAATCCTAAATAAATATGATTTATAAATTTACCAAATATGGTCTCTGTACCATGGTTAATGAATTGCCATGAAAGACAATTCCATAATAATCTCCATAGTAAAATATTGTTCTTGTTTTCTGCAACAGTTCAATTCAAATGGCTGAATCAAATGAAGTAAATAGCCATCCAGTGGAGCCAAATGTGAACGCCCAGATTACATTAACGGGCGCTGAATTAAAAGCAATCATAAATGGTGCTATCACAGAGGCTTTGGATAGGCAGTATGAGGAGTACAGTGGTACTCGAAGTAGGACCCACTCTGCATCACATTCGAAGCCCAGGACTCATTCTGAGGCTCATAACAAGCCTCCTCCCAAAAAGGATGGACCAAAGAAAAACGGTGATGATCGCCAGTCCACCAACCACCAAAGTAATCCATCTCAGCATTTAGTACTGCATCAAGGACCCCACAACAAGGGTTGCACATATAAGTACTTTGTGTCTTGTAAACCCAGAGATTTTACGGGGGAGAAAGGAGCCGTCGACTGTATGACGTGGCTGGATGAGATGGACACGGTCGTGGACATCAGCGGATGCGCTGAAAGTGATGTGGTTAAATTTGTCTCACA
This sequence comes from Helianthus tuberosus, assembly GCA_030545235.1. Lineage (NCBI taxonomy): Eukaryota > Viridiplantae > Streptophyta > Magnoliopsida > Asterales > Asteraceae > Helianthus > Helianthus tuberosus. Next base: position 65,556,288 of record CM060377.1, on the reverse strand, counting down.
GTCCTTCAAAGGTGAGGCGTTAGCTTGGTGGAGATCTCTGATGGAGGCCTCCGGAAAGATCCCATTGTATAGCATGTCGTGGGATCAATTCATCGCCCTAATCAAGGAAAATTTCTGCCCTCAACATGAGGTGGAAAAGATCGAATCAGACTTTCTATCACTGGTGATGAAGAACCTCGACTGTCAGGCTTATCTGACAAGCTTCAATACACTATCCCGGTTGGTACCTTACCTGGTAACCCCGGAGCCTAAAAGGATCGCTCGTTTTATTGGTGGTTTAGAACCCGAGATCAAGGCCAGTGTAAAAGCTTCTCGGCCAGTTACCTTCAGGTCTGTAACTGACCTTTCCTTATCCCTCACACTGGATGCGGTCAGGCAGAGATCGCTGAGGAATAAGGATGCTGAGAAGAGGAAGCGAGAAGATGATGGTTCGCGTAGATCGAACAAGAAGCACCGTGGGAGCGGTGATCACAAGAAGGGATCGGAGTCAAAGAAAGATGGGCATCGTTTTGGAGAGAAGCCCACATGCAAAACTTGCAAGAAACAGCACTTTGGAAAGTGCAGACTCGAATCAAACTTAAATAGCGAGTCAAGGTCTTTTGCTTGTGGTTTGTGCAAGTCCAAGGAACACAAAACCTTGGATTGCAAGAAGATGAAAGATGCAACGTGCTACCGTTGCAATGAAAAGGGCCACATCAAGACTAACTGCCCTAAGTACAACAAGAAGCCTGAGGAGGCTAAGAAGACTAATGCCAGAGTCTTCAGGATGGATGCGAAGGAGGCTGTGCAGGATGATAACGTCATAACAGGTACTTTCCTTGTAAATGATGTTTTTGCAAGAGTACTTTTTGATTCAGGCGCAGATAAGTCCTTCGTAGATCATAAATTTTGTGAATTGTTAAATTTACCTGTCAAAACCCTAAAAGTGAACTATGAGGTAGAGTTAGCAGATGGTACCGTAGAAACTGTCTCTACTGTGTTAGATGGATGTGTTATATCCATTAAGAACCATTCTTTTCCTCTGTCTCTACTTCCGTTTAAATTAGCTGGTTTTGACATAGTTCTGGGTATGGACTGGTTATCTCATAACCAAGCCCAAATTGTCTGCAATCAAAAACAAGTGGTAATAAAGGCTCCGTCTGGTGAATCACTTACCATTCGGGGAGATACCCAGTACGGACTGCCTGAGCAGGTGACTATGCTCAAGGCTTCCAAATGTTTGAAGAAAGGGTGTGTCATCTACATGGCGCAAGTGATCATTGATGAGCCCAAACCGAAGATAGAAGACATTCCTGTCATCTCTGAATACCCAGAAGTGTTTCCTGAAGATCTACCTGGTCTACCACCAGATAGACAAGTCGAATTCAGGATCGATATCATTCCCGGAGCTGCACCAGTTGCTAGAGCACCATACAGATTGGCACCCACGGAAATGAAGGAGTTGCGGACGCAGCTAGATGAATTGCTGGCTAAGGGTTTCATTCGACCTAGTTCATCTCCTTGGGGAGCGCCAATCTTGTTTGTCAAGAAGAAGGATGGGTCGATGCGTCTGTGCATCGACTATCGCGAGCTTAATAAAGTCACGATCAAGAATAGATATCCATTGCCCAGGATCGACGATTTGTTCGATCAGCTTCAAGGGGCAAGTTACTTCTCAAAGATTGATCTGAGGTCAGGCTACCATCAGTTGAAGGTGAAATATGAAGACGTTCACAAGACTGCATTTAGGACTCGTTATGGTCACTACGAGTTCCTAGTGATGCCTTTTGGGCTCACCAATGCACCAGCCGCGTTCATGGATCTCATGAATCGCGTCTGCAAGCCTTACTTAGATAAATTTGTTATCGTCTTCATCGATGACATCCTTATTTATTCTAAGAATCAAGCTGACCACGAGAAACACCTTCGTTGTATTCTCAAACTTCTACGACAGGAGAAGCTCTATGCCAAATTCTCCAAGTGTGAATTTTGGCTACGAGAAGTCCAATTCCTTGGACATGTGGTCAGTGAGCGTGGTATCCAGGTGGATCCCGCTAAGGTTGAAGCAGTAATGAACTGGCAAGAGCCAAAGACGCCTACAGAGATTCGTAGCTTCCTGGGATTGGCAGGATATTACAGGCGTTTCATTGAAAATTTTTCAAGGATTGCTGCACCCTTAACCTCCTTAACTAAGAAGAAGGTTAAGTTTGTTTGGGGCCCTAAGCAGCAAGAATCCTTTGATATTCTGAAGCAAAAGTTGAGCAACGCCCCAGTACTGACATTGCCAGATGGAATTGAAGACTTTGTAGTATATTGTGATGCTTCGCACACTGGCATGGGGTGTGTGCTTATGCAGAAAGGCAAGGTGATTGCCTACGCTTCAAGGCAATTGAAAGTGCATGAAAAGAATTACACCACCCATGACTTGGAGCTGGGTGCCGTTGTATTCGCACTAAAGCTTTGGAGGCACTATCTTTATGGTGTCAAATGTGTGATCTATTCTGATCACAGGAGCCTCCAACATCTGTTTAATCAGAAAGAATTAAACATGAGGCAACGCCGTTGGATGGAAACCTTGAATGACTATGATTGTGAAATCAAGTACCATCCCGGCAAAGCGAATGTAGTCGCTGACGCCTTGAGCAGAAAGGAAAGGGTTAAACCCATTCGAATCAATGCCAAGCGCATGGAAATAAAGAACAGTTTGATAGAAAGGGTGTTAGCTGCACAGAAGGAAGCTGTGTTGGAAGCTAACTATCCTAAAGAAAAGTTAGGAGTAACTGAGGAGCAGTTAACTCTTAGCAAAGACGGAATTTTACGGTTAAACGGACGAATATGGGTTCCAATTTTTGGAGGACTTCATGATGTCATCCTCCAGGAAGCCCATAGTTCCAAATACTCCGTTCATCCTGGAGCTGATAAGATGTACCAGGATCTAAAGGCAAATTATTGGTGGATAGGCTTGAAAAAGTCTGTAGCCGCCCATGTAGCAAAATGCTTGACATGTGCGCAAGTCAAAGCCGAGCATCAGAAACCGTCAGGTTTGCTACAACAGCCTGAACTTCCTACGTGGAAGTGGGAAATGGTAACTATGGATTTTATTACCAAGTTACCCAAGACGAGGAAAGGAAATGATACGATATGGGTTATAGTTGACCGACTGACTAAGTCAGCTCATTTCTTACCCATCAAGGAGACTTATAGCTCCGATATGCTAGCCCAGTTATACGTTGATAAGATTGTAGCCCTACACGGCATACCTGTAGCTATTATCTCTGATAGAGATACTAGGTACACGTCACATTTTTGGAAGAGCTTTCAACAATCTTTGGGCACACGTTTGAACTTTAGTACGGCTTACCATCCTCAGACAGACGGTCAGAGTGAGCGTACTATTCAAACGTTGGAAGACATGCTACGTGCATGTGTGATCGATTTGGGAGGTAGCTGGGATAAGAACCTACCATTGATCGAATTCTCCTACAACAATAGCTACCATACCAGCATAAAGGCTGCGCCTTTTGAGGCATTATACGGTAGAAAGTGTAGATCGCCAGTTTGTTGGGCGGAAGTTGGAGAAGTCCAGTTATCAGGACCAGAGATCGTGTTTGAAACAACGGACAAGATTGTCCAGATTCGTAACAATCTCCAAGCTGCCCGGAATAGGCAGAAGAATTACGCTGATCCAAATTGTAAGGATTTTCATTTCGAAGTAGGTGAAAAAGTCCTACTTAAAGTGTCACCCTGGAAAGGAGTGATGCGGTTTGGTAAGAAAGGCAAACTAAGCCCGAGATACATAGGACCTTTCGAGGTTATCGAACGTGTCGGGTCAGTTGCCTATAAGTTGAACTTACCAGAAGAGCTCAGTGGAATTCACAATGTGTTCCACATCTGCAATCTAAAGAAGTGTTCCGCTGACGAATCACATGTCATGCCACATACAGATGTGCAGATAGACGCGAGCTTAAAATTTGTTGAAAAACCTTTGTCGATTGAAGATCGACAGGTAAGGAAGCTTCGAAGAAAGCATATACCTTTTGTAAAGGTCAAATGGGATGCCCGTAGAGGTCCCGAATTCACGTGGGAGTTAGAATCCACCATGAAGGAAAAATACCCTTATTTATTTCAGTAAATCTCGGGTCGAGATTTATTTTAAGGGGGTGAGGATGTAACACCTCGAAAATTCGTGTTAAATAAATTTACGACACGTGTCATTAAGGACAAAACGCGTTGTAAACCCGGAATTAATAAAGATGTATTGGCAGGATTTAAAGTGGCGTCATGTTAAATTTTTACCTCTGAACGACCTCAGTATAAATCCCAAGACCCAAGTTTTTATATAACAAACATCTATTATGTATAAATTCAGAAATGGGTTCACAATAATGGAATTTATAATGCATGACTAGATCCCACGAAGAAAAAGCAACGATAAACCTTTGTTTTCGGGTCCTGTTTTTGGAATCTAAGCAAGCAAATGCAAATGGTAGGGTAAGGGACTGTACTAAGGCATGTTGGAAGGTCCCTAACTGTCAAAATAAAGTCCCAAAGTCGACACAAGTGATTGCCTTTCCAAAACACCAAAGAAAAGTCAAATATTGAGGCTGGAGGGAAGCTTACGGACCGCAACCTCATCTATGTTGAGGTCCGTAAGGTAGTGCCCAGCAACCAGAAACCTTCTGTTGGCTGTTTTGCGCGATTATGACCTATTGCACCGGTTTTTATCATTATTTAAAGACCCCTAACTGTGCTAGAACATTAGGGACAAGTGTTGGATGGTTGTGGTTGGTCCTAGAGTTAGTTGTCAACCAATCATGGTGAGTTCTTCACTATATAAAGCACAACATGTTGCAACATTCATTCTCACACTTGCAACTGATCATTGGAGCATTTCTGGAGCTAAGGAACTCTCCCATCTGATCATAATTCGTGCATTGGACTCTTGTAAGTCTGCTAGTCTTGTTTAGTTGTGTTTAGCTTAGTTATTTAGCTAAAAGTCAAACCGTCGTAATTACGGTTTGACTTCGAGATTAGTCACTAATGACTCAGTCTTATCTCGAATTAAAAAATAGTTTTAGAATGGTATTTATGTGGGAAATAAAACCCCAAAAGGGTTTCCCCTGATCACCATCCTAAGCAGGTCAAATGTCGGGTCAAACCTTTACTTAAAAAGTCAACATATTGCTTAAAATGTCATTTATGCATATTTAGCTATCTAGAACATATATAACCTGTTTGAACATTGTTATAACTTAGAAATAAATGTAAGAACATGTCCCAACATGTTCAACCCGACTATTTCCTGTTTAGACCCGGTTCGGAAAGTCACATAATTTGACTTTCCCGTTGACTTTCAGTTCTGACCCGTTTGGGCATATTTTAGAAATGCCTCAGAGCTTTAATTGGATTAGGATACATGTTAGAACAACCCTCTGTGATCATACACCTTGGTTCACTAGTTATCCAATTAATATGCATATTTCCGTTAAATGCTCATACGTTGACCGTTATGCCCTTATTACCTTAAATCATGATTTATGAAAATGTAAAAGTGTAGAAACCTTAGTTACTGATATATAAACTTGTATGCAAAGTTTGACATCAGTTGGACTTGTAGATTAAGAGTTATGCTCATTGTCGCTAAATTAAAGCTTTATGTTAACGAAAAGGCGTAATTAGCGTATAGCCTAGTTAAACATACTTTTTGATATCAAATCTTTTACCCACTGATGTTATATATTATTTTGGGATTTTTAAATATTTTTAATTAATTTTAGGCCGAGCATAACTAGTAGTCGTAGGCTTAATCCGGTAATTGTCGGTTTTGCCCTTACGGGCCATAAAATGAGTTTTACTTATCTAAACGATTCCAAACCTTTTGCTACTGATCACATATGTTAAATAAATTATTTTAAGCCTTCTGGAAATATAAAAATATCAGATTTAAGTATGGAACCCGGAAATGGCCTTTAATCGCCATAATTAGCGTTTTTAACGCATAGTATGTCTTAGAATCATATTGGACATACCCGGGTTGATGCCTACTGATATATGAGGCAAATTATGATATTTTAACACTAAGCAAAGGTTGATAAACTCAGACTTCGTTTTTGAGCTTTCCGGCTTATGTGAAATTACCAAAATACCCCTACGGGGCATAGTTTGGTTAAATATGATAAATTTCACATATATGCCTTAGCCTACTGATATAACCCATCAAAATGAGTATGTTTGCTGTTTACATCAGACCTGTAACTCAGTTGAACATATAAACGCTTTTACAAACTTTAAAATGACCAAACTACCCCTACGGGGCATAGTTTGTGTTTAAATTAGTTCGGGGCATAACGAAAGACATCTTACTGATGTCACAACATATTTGAAGCATATTAACTTAGGAAACTTGTATATGGCTCTTACGGATACCCGTCACGCATATTACGCATTCGGCTCGGTTTATGTAACAAGTTTACATAAATTAGCCGAAACGGGTCAAACCTTATCGGTTTTATCTCAAAATCCAGAATGTGAATAATAAACCCATATTAAACAAGTCTTCAAACTTGTCGGGTCTGAATCACATTCTATCCGGTCTTCGCTTAATCGTGCGTACGAACCGTATCTTCGAAACTAGCCGGTCTAAGCTTAAGCATAATTAAAGACCCGCTAGGATTCTAATAGGTTATATTTAACCTTCGTTCCAGATTAGGAGAAACAGTAAAAGCTACTTGCTATTTGCTTATTGTGACTATACTTTGCATCAAGGTAAATACTTTTAACGTATTTTCCCTATACGGGCTTGGGTTACGGTACATAGCGTACCGCTTGATCGGGCATCAAATCTCCACGCTTAGTGGGTAGTTGAATAATTTGATCGGCTCGTTTTTAAACAGATTTGTTTACTTTACAGCCTTTGGGGGGTTAATGACCATGTCCCGGATATCCTTGGCATTATCTTACGAGATGGCCACGACCTGAGCACGGGGTGTAGGCGTACACCTGTCGGTGTATAACTCATTATTGTGGTGTGTCTATTGATCCTTAACCCGGATACGTTCCGGGCTACTGAACGCATAAGTAACATGTAAATCGTTCACAAGATTATAATATTAAATAATTCTCCCAAGTTAATAAAAATGTTTATGCCATGTGCATCCAAACAAATTTTCAATCATTTTATAAAATGAGTCAGTTGAATGTATTTACCAGTGTAAACTGACGTATTTTCCCAAAAAGATTAAATGCAGGTACTAGGCGAAATAGGCTGGGATTCTCCTAAGCATCATTAGAAGTCTCGCAAGCTTAAGATGCCGAAGTCTGTTGAACCATAAACAATGTTTTTAATTCGATCCTACTGTGGATAAACACTGGATAATTGTGACTTTGTTTACAATAAATAAATTCGGTTGTATCTTATTTTTAAATCGCTTCCGCTGTGCATTATTATATTGTGTTGTTTGACTATTACGTTGCCAACCACGTCACGATACTCCCCCACCGGGCCCACCGGTGACACGTGGAAATCGGGGTATGACAGTCGGTTGGGTGTACCAAGAAGGCACCTTAGGGAACATGCGAGGGGAATTGAAGCACATTTTAGGCCGGTAATTACTCACAACCCTTCACCGGTGGTTATTCCTCATAATAATCAAGGAAGAACTTTTGAAGTGAGAACCAATTCTTTGCAAAGTTTGCCGAAATATAAGGGTCTAGCAACGGAGGAGCCTTATTTCCATTTGGAGGCCTATGATTCAATTTGCAATACTCTTGGGAGTCAAGGTTTTTCAGCCGATGATGTCAAGTTAGTCTTGTTTCAATTTTCGTTGGAGGACAAGGCAAAGAAGTGGTTCTACACTTTGCCTTCGGCATCTATTTATACTTGGGCGGAAATGCAACAAATTTTCCTAGATGAGTTTTACACCGCCCAAAAGACCAATGATGCAAGGAAGGGGTTGAGGAGTTTTCAACAACAACAAGGCAAAATGTTTCATGAAGCCTTTGAGCGTTTCAACATGATGATCAAAAATTGCCCTCATCATGGAATTGAACTTTAGGAGTTGATGAATGCCTTCCACGAGGGGTTGAGTGCTGAAGATGCTCACTTGAATGATCTTGTCTGTTGTTTCTTGTACTATCTCAGGTCCGGATAGTTGCTTTTCTCCAATTTCTACCCAATAGACTGGCATTCGACACTTTCGTCCATAAAGTGCTTCAAATGGTGCAGCATTGATACTTGTGTGATAACTGTTATTATAAGAAAATTCTATCAATGGTAAGTGATTGTCCCAATTACCTCCGAAATTAATTACACAAGCTCTAAGCATGTCCTCCATTGTCTGAATTGTTCTTTCGCTTTGTCCGTCCGTTTTAGGATGATAAGCTGTGCTTAGATTCAACTTGGTTCCCATTGCTTTTTGGAAACTTGTCCAAAAATGAGTGGTAAAATGACTATCTCTGTCAGAAACAATTGATAGAGGAATTCCATTTAATGAAACTATTTCATTTACATATAATTTAGCTAATTGTTCCATACTCAAAGTTTCTTTCATTGGTAGAAAATGAGCTGACTTGGTTAGCATGTCTACAAACACCCAGATTGTATCATTACCTTTTCTTGTTTTGGGTAATTTGGTAACAAAATCCATTGTTATCAATTCCCATTTCCAAACTGGCATTTATAACTGTTGTAACAATCCTAAGGGTTTCTGATGTTCAGCTTTGACTTGTGAACAGGTTAAACACTTTGCAACATATGCTGCTATATCCTTTTTCATTCCTATCCACCAGAAATTCTTTCTTAAGTCCTGATACATCTTATCACTTCTAGGATGCATCGTATACTTAGACTTATGGGCTTCTTCTAATATACGGTGGCATAGGTTTCCTAATTTAGGTATCCACATTCTTTTCTTATGGAATCTCCAAATTCCATCTGTTCCTTGTTCTAGTTCCTTAATCATTCCTTTCAATTTTTCAGTATCATCCTTGATTACTGATTCTTGTGCTTTTCTAATCTGTTCATTTAAATTTATCTGCAGGTTTAGTTTAAGTGAACGTACTCTTTTTGGTTTTTCGTGATACTTTCAACTTAAAGCATCAGCTACTACATTTGCCTTTCCTGCATGGTACTGGATATTACAATCATAATCACTAAGTATCTCCATCCAGCGTCTTTGTCTCATATTTAATTCCTTTTGTCCGAAGACATACCTTAAACTCTTATGGTCGGTGAAAATGGTAAACTTACTACCGTAAAGGTAATGTCTCCAAATTTTAAGGACAAAAATTATAGCTCCTAGTTTTAAATCATGGGTTGAATAATTTTCTTCATGATTTTTAAGTTGTCTAGATGCATAGGCTATAACCTTTTGACGTTGCATTAACACACATCCATAACCTAATTTAGAAGCGTCACAATAGACTATAAAGTCTTCAGTTCCTTCTGGTAACGCTAGTATGGGTGCATGGGTTAATCTTTGCTTAAGAATTCTAAAGGCTTCTTCTTGTTTTGGTCCCCATTCAAACTTAACGGATTTACAGGTTAGCTTAGTTAAGGGAATGGCTATTCTAGAAAAATCTCGAATAAATCTTCTATAATAACCGTCCAATCCTAAGAAACTTCTAACCTCGGTTGGTGACTCAGGGGTTTTCCATTTAGTAATCGCCTCGATCTTTGTGGGATCCACATGAATTCCTTCATGATTGACTAAATGCCCAAGAAACTGTACATGTTCTAACCAAAATTCACACTTTGAAAACTTAGCATAAAGCCTTTCTTTTCTCAATAAACTTAGAAGTGCGTGCAGATACGCTGCATGTTCCTCTTTACTTTTCGAGTAAATGAGAATATCATCTATAAAAACAATTATGAATTTATCCAAATATGCTTACATATTCGGTTCATCATGTCCATAAATGCAACTGGGGCATTTCTTAGACCAAATGGCATGACAGTCAATTCATAATGGCCATACCTTGTTCTGAAAGCGGTCTTAGGAATGTCCTCTTCCTGTACCTTTAATTGATGATATCCTGATCGTAAATCGATTTTTGAGAAAAATAGAGCTCCTTGTAGCTGGTCGAACATATCATCGATTCTCGGTAATGGATACCGATTTTTAATCGTGACTTTGTTCAATTCACGGTAGTCAATGCACATACGCATTGATCCATCCTTCTTTTTGACGAATAGGATCGGTGCTCCCCATGGCGATGAGCTTGGCTGTATGAATTCTTTTTCCAACAATTCATCTAGTTGTTTCTTCAGTTTCTGCATTTCTGCGGGTGCCAAACGGTAGGGTGCTTTGGCAATTGGTGTTGTTCCTTGTAGCAGGTGGATTCTGAATTCAACTTCCCTGTCTGGAGGTAGTCCTGGTAACTCTTCTGAAAATACATCTGAAAACTAGGATACTACTGGAATATCTTTTAGTTCTTTTCCTTTAGTGTTAGTGATTATGGAAATCAAATACACTAATGATCCTTTTCTTACATAACCGGCTGTTTTCATTACAAAGATGAATTTTGTGGATCTAGACGGCTTATCTCCTTTAATTGTGATCTTTTCACCTTTTGGTGAATTTACTTGGACTAACTTTCGATCACATAAAATACTGGCTTTATTGGCTATTAACCAATCCATTCCTAATACAACATCAAATCCTGCCAGATTCATTAGGTAAAGGTTTGCAATAAATTTTTGATTTAAAAATTCTATTCTTGCTCCCTGCAAGATTTCAGAAATCTTAATGGTTTTTCCATTTGCTGTCTCTACTAGACATTCTTGTGGAAGTTTAGTTATTGGTCGATTGAGAAGTTTGAAAAAGGAAGTATTAATAAAACTTTGGTTTGCACCAAGGTCAAATAACACTTTAGCAAAAACATCATTAATTAAAAACATACCTGCGATCACGTCCGGGATCATCTTTGCTTCTTCTGCAGTCAGAACAAATGCCCTAGCATTTTTAGTATTCTTGGTGTTCGTGGCTGGAGCTAGTTTTGGACAGTTCGGCTTGATGTGACCTTTTTCTCCACAGTTGAAGCACATTCCATTATTAGGTTTCTTCATGCAATCTTCTTCCTTGTGTCCTAATATCTTGCAGAAATTGCAGTAAGTGGAGCATTTTCCTGAATGCTTCTTCTTGCAAGCTTTGCAGTATAGTGTAGAGGTAGAACCTACATTTTTCCCACGGTTGGAATTTCCATAACAGAATTCTTGGGTAAGCCTTTGAGCTAGGTTTCTCCTCTGATCCTCTTCTCTTGTACGCGCTAATTCATCAGTCAAGGTGTTTGCTAGTTCTACAGCTTCTTCTATGGTTTGAGGTCTAGCTGCCTTGACTACATGCCTAATTTCACTGATTAATCCCCAGATGTAGCGGGAGATTAATACTGGTTCAGGTGATGCAAGGGTTGGCACTATTCTAGCATATTCGAAGAATAACGTAGTATAACCCTTACTATCTACCCCAGTCATCCTAAGGTTTAGGAACTTATTTGCTATCTGTTCCTTTTCATTGGGAGGGCAGAATTTTCTTTCTACCATATTCTTAAATTCCTCCCATTCCATGTTGTAAACTCTATCACTTCCCCTAGACTGGAGGATAGTATTCCACCATTCTAGTGCTGCATTCTTAAACAGATTGGAAGCAAACATTATCTTATCCTCTTCTACACACTTGCTTATTTTTAGGACTACCTCAATCTTTTCTATCCAGCGTAAAGCTACAACGACTCCTTCATTGCCCGAGAATTCCATTGGTTTACAAGACCAAAATTCTTTATAAGAACAACCATATGACATGGTTCTTCTTCTTTTGGGAATGGGCACTTGAAGTATGGGTCCATTGTTTACGTTGTTTTCAGGTTAAGTGGGTCGTTTACTATCACGTTTACTTTTATTATCTGCTTCCTTAACCATTTTGATAATATATGGCATTGCATCTATTATCCCTTGTGCCACTATGTGTTGGATGGCATTGTTATCCACTTGGTTTCCATTATTGTTGTTGTCCGGGTTATCGTTATCCGGGTTATTGTTACTCTGGTTATCGTTATTCCGGTTTTCCTGGTTCACTTCGTTGTCCATCTGAATTTTAAACATTCGCCAATTATCAATATCATAAAATAATATTTAAGGCAACCAATCACACAACACACATATTGATCAAAAGCGTCGAACATTGCGACTTACTCTTTCTTATAGTATGCATCTATAATTATTACAATACAACTGAAATAAAATATAATACTAATATGCATCATTAACCACAAAGTGGTCTATACTACAACATATATATATATATATATATATATATATATATATATAGTGGAGGGTTCAAATGAGAAGAATTTTTTTGTAAGAAGAAAAAAGAAGAAGTTTCAACCAATAAGAATGCTTTATTTTACTTCATTTAATATTTGCATTTAATTTTAATATAAGGGTATATGGGTAAACTTACAAAAATTATTAATTTATATTATTCCCCTTTAATAATTAACTAAATTATATTTGTAACTCCTTTTCAAAATATATACTTTTTCCAAATTAAAAAAAAAACAACTTAATTTAAAGTGTAGAATAAAGTACTAGTTGTCTAGGATAAATTACGAGTTGTGTAGGATATATTTCGAGGTGTGTAGGGTAAATTTCGACTGTGTAGGATAAAATTCTATAATGTGTAGGGTATATGTAGGAAAATTTTGATATGTGTAGGTTTTGTAGATTATATGTAGGATAATTAATGATTAGTGGACTAATTAATTAAAGAGTTAAAAATTAATGATATGAGTTATAAATGAAATAGTATTTTACTAATATGCTCTTTCTTCTTTTTCTTCTCAAATTAAATTTCTTCTCAAATGAACCTTCCCCTATATATATATATATATATATATTTATTATATTATTATTACTATCACCATCACTAATATGGGTTCATCCATAACTCCATATTACGCTCGTCGTACTTCCAGACGAGTCGTTCTCCGATCTGCCTCATCCTGTCACTATTTTCTAAAATCTCATCACCGAAGGTTCGGAGTTCTTGCACATTCTCTGCACTCATTGGGGGTGCAGGTGCTGGTACTGGATCTAGGTACTGTGGCATGGGTTCTTACTGGGGATATGGATTCTCTAGGATTTCCCTAATGTATTCATCATTATCATAATAGGGATCTAGAGGGTCCAGACCTGGGTAAGCAGCTAGGTTTGGCATGGGTTCTTCTGATATGTGGTAGCGTTGCTGATAATCCCTATGATCATCAAACCACGGGTCGTAGTCTGGGTCTAAGGGATTGGGTGCTGGTATTCTAGGTATCTCAGTGGGATCAAAGGTTGGTGTTGGGATTTGGTTTTCTGGGTTATTTTCAATCTCCATTGGCTGTGTGGGAAACAAGGGTAATGGTTGAGGGGCTATGAGTTGCTCCAGGTTTGGGTCGGCAGCCGTGGTTGCTAAAATAAGGAAGTTTGCTAAACTCCTATTAAGCATATCTTGGGTGTGAGCATCTGTTTCTCTCATAGCGGCTGCTAGAACTCGCTGCTGTTGTAACTTTTTCATTCTCTTCCTACGCTCATGTGCTCCCCTACTGAACCATCCTCTCTTTTTAGGAGGGAATGGCTCTTCAGACTGAGCCTTAAACACGAATATCCCATCTTCATTGTCAGCTGAATACCCTGAGAGGGTAGGTTGTGAAGAGGTGCCTTCGCTCCTAGGTGAGCCGGACAACTGACGATAAGCGTCGGAGGGTCCTTGATCGCTCATACTGTAAACTAACAAATAGTCAAATAACACACAACAATAAAATACAGATATGCACGTCTTTCCTTAATTAATTTCCTAACAATTTGAATAATATCTTGGTGTCAGCAGAACACTTCTGTGGCTGAATCAGTGGCTTAGCTCTGATACCACCTTCTGTCGCAACCCCCGTCCCCTAACAATCCGCGGCCAGTTTCGGTGGTATCCAGATTTTTTTTATCATTTTGGCAGCGGAAATTTCATCAGGACCGTAGTTAGGAAATATTTTTATCAGAGTAAAATACCACGCTTTTAATATATTAAACACATGGAAATTCCCAAGTTTCAAGTACACACATTTTTATAGGGATAAACCCTATTTTATTTAAATAAAACATCTTTTTATTTTAGGTAACTTTATAGCCACTTTTCCAAGCCTTCAGTGCTGTTCAGCTGGCTTCTATTTAGCTTTCACATTTTGTTACCTGAAACGCGTTTAAAAACATTTTGTCAGTGGGAAATACTGGTGAGTGAATCCCAATTTAATCAAGTTAAGTAAAACCATTGTACAGTATTGAGGGCGGTCGCACAATTACATTTGTTTCCATCTACTTTAATTACCACCCACGGTACTGTCAACCCGACTTGTGGTCATGTTACTACTCACAATGTAGTAACAAATTTTGTATACAAAACCCCAACATACCGACGATAATTGTAGAATACAAATACTCAATCACTGTTTAATATATCATTAATTAATTGAGGTTTTGTAAAAACAATTTGCAAAAAGGAGATTACTCACATTGCTGTCTTAGGGTTTTCCTTAAGGGTTTCCTGGTAATTAACTATTAAATACACAAATGTACACGCGTTAGTATAATAACCCAATATTTACATTAGTAATACTCTCCCCAAGACGGTATTCCAACGACTACGTCGGGCAGAACCTCAACAGCCGTTACGGAACCCTGGATCAATTGGGCAGCGTATCTAATACGTAACCGGGGTTATGATACTTACAACGGGGCAGAACTTCGTTATTTATGGGGGTATAATGCCCGAGCATAGCTTTAACTATGTGAAAATTCGAGAGAGAAAAGAAAGTGTGAGCGATTTGGACTGAAGGCCGCTCAAGGCAATTTATAGGGCTGTTCTGATGGTCTCTCGCGGCCCGCGACATAGGTTAGGTAGGCCCTAGCCTTGTCGGGTCACTGCTCTAGCTGCGACACGTGTTGACACGTGGCAGCTCCGGGGCGTGCCTCTTGTTCCATCTCTCGCGGCCCGCGACGTCCCTCAAGGGATCTGTCGCGCCCGGCCAGAGACCATATATTTTTGTTTTTAATTAATTTTAATAAAAATAAAGGTATTCGGGACCCGTTTTCGTATACGGAGTGTATTTTAGGACGTATAGGGAGGGTTGTTATAATTACTATCAAATCAATTTTTTAAAATAAAACACAATTTACTAAAAAATACAACTAATCAATCACATCCATCCAAAATTATAATCTAATAATCCATAATGCTTCTTAACCTTTTAAAAAAAGGTATTACCTCTTCGAGGAGAGGTCTCAGGTTCAAATTTGGGCATAGGCGATTAATTTAGGATTATTGGTATAATAGGGTAGGGGTAAGTGTTACCATTCAAAATATATATATATATATATATATATATAAGGGGAAGGTTCATTTGAGAAGAAAATTTAATTGAGAAGAAAAAGAACAAAGGGTAATTTTGTAAAACATTAAATAGTTTTTTCACTTATTTCATTTATTATCATTTTTTACTAATTAATTAGTCATAAAGAGTACTATCCTCCACACTAACTTCTTTTGCCTACACAAAGCAAAAGTTATCCTACATATTTCGAAATTCATCCTACACGTTGAAATTTATCCT
This sequence comes from Helianthus tuberosus, assembly GCA_030545235.1. Lineage (NCBI taxonomy): Eukaryota > Viridiplantae > Streptophyta > Magnoliopsida > Asterales > Asteraceae > Helianthus > Helianthus tuberosus. Next base: position 65,540,673 of record CM060377.1, on the reverse strand, counting down.
ACACAACTCGTAATTTATCCAACACAACTCGTAGTTTATCCTACACTTTAAATTATTATTTTTTTTTTTTGAAAAATATATATTTTGAAGATAACTTACAAATTGTTTAATGTAGTTAGCTATTAAAGAGGAAGGCTACAAACTAATGACCTATGTAGATTTACCAATGTACCCTTATAGTAACATTAAATACTTAATATTAAATGAAGTAAAATAAAGCATTCTTATTGGTTGAAATTTCTTCTTTTTCTTCTTACAAAAAATTTCTTCTCATTTGAACTCTCCAATATATATATAAGACCCTTAGGTGTGGGTTCGAGAAAGCCTGCAGGGAGCAGACATCAAGGGGTACCACAACGGGGAACACACAGGGGCAGATCCACACTTAGTGGGTCGGGATCCACGGACTCTAAATTTTTTTTTTTGAAAAGTAATAGAAACGATATATAAATTTTTAAGGACCCCGTAAAAATATTTCAAAGAATACTATGGTATGCAATTCAAGATTGTTGTAGTGGTAAACCCTTACCATCTTAAATCAGAAGTCTTAGGTTCGAGACTCCCTGTTATGTGTTTTTTATTAATTTTCCCACTAGCAGGCATTTTTTTGTAACTTGTTTGTTTTAGCTTCTCTGTACAATCACTAAGTAAAAGTCAAGGGTTTATGTAGTATTGGTAGTTTTGGTAGCTCTCCTTATTTAAGTAAAAGTCAATGAATTTATAAATTCTGATGTAAATGTGAAAATAATGTATTCTTTCATATTAGTTATTACTAATGTTGCTTTTTGTCCATAAATCCAATGACAACAACAGTGTTGATGGCACTCCAAATCAATCTTCTGAATTTATTAACAAAAATAAACACCATCAACAACAAAGTCGTGAAAAATAAATTTTAAACTTCGAACTTATTTGAATCATTAAGGCACTTTTGATGGTATATGGTAGGGTTGTTCAAATTGTTCGGCGCTCGACGCTCGTTTGATGCTCGCTCGAGAAATGCTCGGAATTTGCTAGTTCGATTCAATTTATAACGCCAAAACATACAAAAACATCATTGAGTTTTGTTGTCAATAAAGTTTAGCTGTATGGGGTGGACAACATTGTCAGACATCTTTCTTAACTGGGGATTAACAATGTTGTCCATCTCATATAGCAAAACATTATTGATTTTAGCATGATCAAATTTAGAGGTTTAAGGTACTTTTATTTAGTGGCGTTATTTTTCTCGGTAAAACGCCAAAAAGTTAAAAAATCAAACATCGTTCATTGGAAATTCAAGATTGTTGGCTGAAGGATGTAAACTCAATAACATTTTGCTGCAAGAGATGGACAAATCTTCGAGAAAAAGACGCTGATTTCAAACTTTGTGCTTCCAAACGGCGACAAAAAACTACTTCAAAAACAAAATTAATCATACGAAAGTCTAAACAGCCAGTTAAGATAATTCAATAAAGAAGAAAGAGACTGGTGACAGTGAAGATTTGAAAGATCAATTGTTTATATATTTTTTTAATTTTCTTTTTCAGTTGATTGTTATATAATAACAACGCCATATATAATAAAAACGCCACACAGCCAAAATGTTTGTTAAAACGTCATCAAGCCATAAAACGCCCCCAAAACTACCAAACTATAATAAAATTACTTTGGACAAGTATTATAAAAAACCCAAAATAAAAAAAAATAAAAACCAAACTTGAAAAGGGTAACTACAAAATAGTAAAACTGAAGAGACGGAAAATTTATTATATTAGAATCTAAAACGCCAAACTTGAAAGATGGGACGTGTTACAGACTTCAGAGGTAAAAGCTTATAAAAACAATAATTACAAACAGTAACTGAAACGACGAATACTTTATTATAATAATGCACCGCCTAACCTACGTGCCAAAAAGAAATCCTATAAAATGATACCTCTTAGAAACTTCCATTTAATAAAACAAAAAAAAACAAACAAACGCCAATACTACTAAATAACACTCACTGTAAAAACGCCAAAAAATAAAAAAAAAATCAAAGATAGCTAATATGCTTTCTTGGATATTCAGTATTGTTCTTCGTGAAGTTTCACTGAATAGATTGTTAGGTGAGGGGAGTAAATCAGTAAGATTTTGCTGCATGAGATGGACAAATCTTCAAGAAAAAGATACTGATGACAGTCATATGTCATTTTGTGTTCTTTGTTCTTGAGGAAGGCTTGGATGAGGAGAAGAGATCAATGACACTGAAGAGTGGGATGATTATAAAGATGAAGATCAAGTTGAATAACAAAGCAAAAAAACGCACCCACACGTCATAGATCTATGTCCCCAAACATTCACAAAAAGCCACTTCAACAGACGAGTAGGCAAAATAATCAAACCGATGGGTTTGTTAAGTTTTACATAAAACGCCATATATTTGGTGACAGTTCTTGTAGTATTAAAGAAGAGAGAGATTGGTGACAGTGAAGATTGTGAAGAGAGATCCGATTAGAATTTTTAATTTATTTTTTTCGCTTCTATTTTTTTCCCTATGGTTGTAATATAATTTTACAATTGTAAAACGTCAAGATATCACAAAAGCCAAAATGTATATAAAAAATAATAGAACAATGGACCATCTTGTCTAAAACGCCTTGAAAAACGCCATTCAGAGATATATTCTGACCCCTTGGGGGTTCCAATGGCATACGATTTAAAAAACGCCATAAACGCCAAAATATTAATACAATGAAACCATTAAAACGCCATATAATTATTAAATTTGGTTAACGCCAAAAAATCTTAAACCCCAAAAATAAATCAATATTGTGAAAAGCGGAATTGGAAAAGCAGAAGATAAAATGACAAAAAGCCCATTCACCCTAATTATATCGCGCGCCACCTGTTGGGCCAGGACGCGTTCTGATATATATATATATATATATATATATATATATATATATATAGAAACGGGATCAGGAGAAAACGGAAAAAAGTGTGAGAATGGTAAGAACGCATCCTGGCCGAACACGTGGCGTGGGGCATGATCAGGGTCTGAGGGTTTTTTTTTTGTCTTTTTAGTATTCTTCTTCTTTCACGATTTTCGCGTTTGACATGCTTCTTTATTTTTTATGTGCAAGATAATTTGGCGTTTTGTAGATTTATTAATTTTTGGCGTTTTATTGTTTTTTCTGGGATTTCTTCTCTTTGAGTTAATTCTTTTTGTGTCACATAGTTAATATTTTAGCGTTATGGCTTTTTCCATGTCATTTTTGGCGTTTTGTATCTTTTTGTTAATAATTCATTACCATAGATTAATATTTTAAAAAAATACAATAACTCGAAAATCAAAATAATCTAACGGTCTTCCGTAGGTGGGATTACATCAGAGATGTACCCATCGCTTTGTTCTTCACTTTCTTCAGATTCTTCATCATCAAATTTCATTTTTGCCTATAACGCCATTAGCTCGTCTCTTCTTTGCTGCAACCTATTTTTGAATATCACTGCATCCTTGGATTTTGGATCGTTTGAATGTGTTAAATCACAGAGTTGTTCAAAGATAGATAGCAACCCTGTCTTCAACATTTCTTCCATTGGTCTTGAATATTGCACCCCGTTTTTATAAGTTACTTCAAGTGTTCCTTCTTCCTCATTCAATACCCAACTGCTAAGTTTTGGTATTTGTGTATCTTCAATATCATCATCATCTTCATCATCTTCTGCTGGAAACTTTCTCTCCAGTCTTTTTATTACAGTTCTTGTTCTTTCACAATCGTTGTCTCTTTGAACCCCAAGGGCCAGGATATTCTTCTGAACATTTTCATTCATTCCCATTATGGCTTTTATTGTTCTTACCTTTACCCTTCTCCTGTCAGCGAACTTTATGATGAATCTTTTTTCTTTTCTTTCAAACCTCCATGCAATAACCTTTGTCATTTTTTAAATTTTTTGGCGTTTTGGAGAATATGTGGCGTTTTAGTTTTTTTGGCGTGTTTGAGCTTGGGTTCTGATGGTCTTCTTTTATATTGACTTTTTTTCCCGCATATGTTAGGTAATTATGGCGTTTTGAAAAAGATAAATAAATTTAATATAATAAATTTTAGTAATTATGTTTTCCGTCGTTTCATTTTACTGTTTTTTGCAGTTTACCGTGTTTTGTTTTCAGACTCAACCGTTTTAATGGTGTAACACGTCAACTCTTTTGACGGCTGTAATTATGGCGTTTTGTTTTCCAATGGTGGTTAGATAACTATTGGACTTCTTTTTGTTTTATATTCTTTGCACATTGTTTCACTCTTTTTTTATAATATTAGTTGTTCAAATTAAATTTATTATAGTTTGGTAGTTTTTTGGGGGCTTTTTTATGGCAATATGGCGTTTTACACGTATTTGCTAATTTTGGCGTTTTATTATATTTTTCATTATAACATTAATATTATTTTGTTGTTTATTAACTGACATTACAAAACAAACAAAAGACAAAGAAAAATAAAAAAAAAGGTAAAAAAATAAAAATAAAGTAGAAGCAATTTATGATTTTAAAACTTCAGTGTCATCAGTCTCTTTTTTCTTTTGAAACTATAAGAAATGTGACAAATAAATGGCGTTTTGGGTTTGGTGTTGTTTATTTTCTTTGTTCATGTGTTGAAGTGTCTTTGTTGATGTTGGAGACATAGAGCGACCCCCTGTGGGTGGATGCTATCGCCATTGGTATAGGTATCTTCTTATCATCCAAACCTTCTTCAGTAACAAAGATGACAGTATGACATATGGGTGTCATCAGTCCCTCTTTTTTCAATTTTGTCCATCTCATGCAGCAAAATCTTTCTACACTCGCATAACAAATCATTAAATGAAGCTTCATGCAGAACTTTACTGAGGATCAAAAGAAAAGATGTTTGCTGTCGTTGTATTTTTTGGCGTTTTACATTGAGTTGTAAATTTTTTTAGCAACCACTGTGTGTTTTTTTTGGTGTGATAAACGGAAGGTGGTGAGGCGTTTCTATTTATAGATTTTTTTTGGCGCGTAGGTTAGGCGGGATGTTATTTTTATAACAAAAAATGTAATTAACATTTATCCGGATGTAAACTTTGGTGTTATATATAATGGTGTTTCATATTTTATGGCGTTTTTGTAGCCAGAGAGCTTAAATTAAAACACAGAAAAAAGTACGCAGTGATAAAATTGGCGTTTTGTATTTATTTGCCGTTTTATTAGAGGAATTGTTTTTTTACTTTTTTTACCCTTAATGACCCGCGTCCACGTAATAAAATTGGTGTTATTTACTAAAATGCCACCGCACCAATCTAGTCTATAGATTGTTTTGATCGGACGATCCATTAGCGTTCTCTCCGTTCTCACACTTTTGAGCGTTTTCTCTAAATCCTGACCCTATATAGATATACTAGTAAGGTGCCCGCGCGATGCGGCGGGGACGACACTTTGGATTGCGACACTCGTTTCTGGTAGTTTTCTTATTCATATAGTATTCGAATCGACAGTATCTTGTAATTCCTCTTCTTTGTCATTGTCCTCAGAATCGTCCAAATTAATAACGTCACTCCATTTACATTCAGAAAGTCTCTTGGATCTCTTCCTTTGAGTCTCAAACTTTCGATTCTTAAAAAGGACAAAAATTGAATACAAAAGTTAAAAAAAGATTAAATAAACCTTAAAATTACCTCTTCACTAAATTCACGTTGAAGATTAGACTTACATGGACTAAACATTGCACCATAAGAAATAATATCAACACTTTTATCACCATCATCCTGCAATAAAACACACATATGATAATATAACGAACATGTTAATATGAAAGATATATGCAAAAATAATAATTAAAAACCAGCAAAATCAATACCGTAGAAGCTTGTTCGACAAATGGGTTGTTTAAATTGGCATGTTAATCATGCAACTGAATCTGAAAAATCAAATAAGTTAACATTCACATCAAGGTAAATAAAAGAAAACAATTATTTACTGCTGCGATATAACATAACTGACATTAGAATTTTCAATCTCGCATGCTTGATTTTTTCGCAACAATTGAATTCAAAACTGGATCCATATTTTAACCTTTTTTAGCAATAGATATAGGGGTGTCCTGCTATATATTTATAGTAGTAACTATAGAAGTGCATTAGGGTTTAATTTTAGATTTGACACCCATTTATTTAGAAAGTTTGTTGTAGTTAGTTATAAGTTTTTATAACATATATCTGAGTACATATATTAGGTAGTTTTAATAAAATAAAATGTGACACATAATATCTTCATTTTATGTTACGGTACTTTTAATTCTTTTTGTTTTTGTTTTTCTTTGCATAGATGGAGCCCATCTTTGTAGATTAGGCGCATTAGCTCACAAGTATTAATTACTTGTACATCAAAGCATTACTGATTTGTACCTTTTAATCCGTGCATCAATATTGAACAAGACAACTACCGAAACGTCGACAAAAATGTATAGGTCGTCATGCTATCTTTGGATTTTTTTTAAACAGTATAGTTTATAAGATATGTATACGTAAAAAAATATAAGTTTGTTGGGATGGGTGAATTGTAACTAATTATCAATAATTTTGTTAAAACCTTAGGGATTTAAGTGTAATAAGTTTAGGGGCTAGAAAATAAATAGCATTTAAAAGACTAAACTACCCTCATTTTAGGGGTATTTCTATAAATAAAGAGGGGAAAAAGTTCTTATTTTTTGGGTATCTTAAAATACCCCTCACTCATGCATTATAATATACTATGTATATATATATGTGTGTGTGTGTGTGTGTATATATATATGAGAAAGATCCGTTATGATCCACCCTTTATTGCGAGAACCGCGAGAACCAGTGTGAACACAAACAATAATTCCTAAAAAAATCTAAAAAACACCCAAATTTTTTTTTTTTTACTAATTTTTTTTTTGGAAAACTCGCTATATTTTGTTAATAAATTTTTTTTTCAAAAAAATAATTTTTTTTTTCGAGTAACAGTTATCCATGCACATGTCATATGTATCATTTCTTTGTCAAATTCTGTAATTCATTACAAACATTAGTCAATTGTACTTTCATTTACACTACCACGTGTAATACACTACTTTTTACGTTAACAATATTAGAAATGCACATGTGCATCTATATGTATCAACATGAAATAAGGTGTTTTGGTACACTACTTTGAATACATTTTCTCTTTCATCTATCATTCCATCCATAATACACAAACATGCACATGTGTATATGTATCATTTCTTTGACAAATTTCGTAACTCGTTACAAATATTAGACAATTGCACTTTCATTTACACTACCATATGTGATACACTACTTTCTACATTACCAATATTAGAAATGCACATGTGCATCTATATGTATCAACATGAAATAAGGTGTTTTGGTACACTATTTTGAATACACTTTTCCTTTCATATATCGTACCATCCATAATACACTACCATTACCTTCTACCATCCATAATACAATATCATTACCTCCTACCATCCATAATACAATACCACTACCAATATTTTGACTTTATTACATGTATATCAACACCATTTATACTATCCAATCATCATATTACATCATAAAGTAACAACTATAGCCAAACCATCAACCACTAGATATAACTAAACAAAAAACATGTATATGGGCCTACTTCTCCATTCAAAATCACAAACTTTTTGTACCAAAACATGTTATATCATGGTTATACCTAATGATGCACATGTGCATTTTGAATATTGGTAATGTAAAAACTAGTGTATTACAGATGGTATTGTAAATTAAAGTGCAATTGTCTATTACTGATAACGTATTACGGAATTTGTTGAAGTAATGATACATATGCACATGTGCATGGATAACTGTTACTCGAAAAAAAAAGGTTTTTTTTTGGTGGTAACTAAATATATCGATTTTTGTTAAAAAAAATATTAAAAAAAAATTTTTGAGTGCTTTTTTGATTTTTTTTAGATTTTATTTTGTGTTCACATTGGTTCTCGCGGTTCTCGCAATAAGGGTGGTTCTCGCATGAACCTTACCCTATATATATATATATATATATATATATATATATATATAATGACTAGAGACCAGCATTATCAATGTTTGGACCAAGATCCAAAAAGAGCTCATTTAAGTAATTAGATGTAACACCTCGAAAATTCGTGTTCAATGATATAACGACACGTGTCATGTAAGACAAAACGCGTTGTAAACCCGGATTTAATAAATATGTTTTGGCAGGATTTAAAAGTGGCGTCATGTTAATTTTTACCTCTGAACGACCTCATTTATAAATCCCAAGACCCAAGTATATATATCTTAAACATCTAATATATCTTAAATCCAGAAATTCTTGACAATAATTGAAATGGTGGACTCCTACGAAGAAAATGCACGGTAAACCTTATTGTTCGGCACTTTCAAAATGGATTCAAGCAAACAATTCAAAATGGTAGGGTATGTAACTGCTCAAGGCCATTTTGGGAGGTCCCTAAATGATAATTGAGGCCCCAAAGTCGGATAAAGATGGTTGCCCTTTCGAATGCATGAAAGAACAAAGTTTTGGTCCCTGATGAACGCTTGCGCACCGCAACAACAGGAGTCTTACGGTGCGCAAGCAGCTGCCCAGCGACAAAAATGTTCCTGTTTGTTGTTTAAACGCAAAAACTCACCTTTAAACGAGTTTCCTCATATCCCTTGGCACCTAAGCAGCCCCTAAACATGTAGGACACCTGTGGCAATGTTGTGGTAAGTGCTAGACTTTGTTGTCAACACTTTGTGGTGATTGAATTCACTATAAAAGGGCCTTGAGTTGCAAACAATTCATCACACCATTTCCTTCAGCTTTCTGATCATTCCTGGAGCTCAAACCTTCTCTCAAGTGATCACTAATCAAGCTTAGGACTTCAGTAAGTTTGCTAATCCTTTCTTAATTAAGTTTAGCTTAGTTATTTAGCTAAAAGTCAAACCATCGTAATTACGGTTTGACTTCGAGATTAATTAATAATGGCTCAGTCAAATCTCGAATCAAAAGTAGTTATAAGTTGGTAATTATGTGGGTAATAAAATCTTAAAAGGGTTCCCTCTGATTCCCACTCTAACTAGGTCAAATGTCGGGTCAAACTTGCATTTAAAAAGTCAACAGAATGTGTAAATTACAATTTATGCATATTTAGCAATGTAGAACACATACAACCTGTTTGATCATTAATATAACTTGTTAATTAGTGTAAGGACATGTCTAAACATGTTCAACCCGACAATTTCCTGTTTAGACCCGGTTCGGAACCGAAAGTCGCATAGTTTGACTTATGCTTTGACTTTCAGTTCTGACCCGTTATGGTATGTTTTAGAAATGCCTTAGAGCTTTATTTGGACCAGGTTATAGGCTAGTATAACCCTCTGTGATTATACACCTCGGATCATTAGTTATCCAATTAATATGCACGATTCCGTTAATTGCTCATATGTTGACCATTATGCCCTTTTCACCTTAAAACGTGATTTTTGGAAATGTAGAAGAGTAGAAACCTTAATTACTGATATATAAACTTGCATACAAAATTTGACATCAGTTTGAGGTGTAGGTTAAGAGTTATGCTCGTTAGCGTAAAATTAAAGCTTTATGTTAATTAAACGGCGTATTTAGCGTATAGCCTACTTAAACATACTTTTTGATATCAAACTCTTTACCCACTGATGTAATATATTATTTTGGGATTTTTAAAGATTTTTAATTAATTTTAGGCTGAGCATAACTCATAGTCGTAGGCTTAATCCGGTAATTGTCGGTTTTGCCCTTACGGGTCATAAAATGAGTTTTACATATCTAAACGACTCTAAACCTTTTGCTACTGATTATATATGTTAAATAAATTATTTTAAGCCTTCTGGAAATATAAAAATATCAGATTTAAGTATCGAACCCGGAAATGGCCTTTAATCGCCTTTTTAAGCGTTTTTAACGCATTGTATGTACTAAGATTATTTTAAACATACAAAGGGTGATACCTACTGATATTTGAGGCAAATTATAATATTTTAACAGTAAGCAAAGGTTGTTAAACTCAGACTTCAGTTTTGAGCTTTTCGGCTTATGTGAAATTACCAAAATACCCTACGGGGCATAGTTTGGTTATAATTGGTAAATTTCACATATATACTTTAAACTACTGTTATAACTCATTAAATTGAGTATGTTTGCTGATTACATCAGACCTGTAACTCAGTTAAACACTTAAACTCTTTTACAACCTTTAAAATGACCGAACTACCCCTACGGGGCATAGTTTGTGTTTAAATTCATTTCGGGCATAATAAATGATATCTTACTGATGTCACAACATATTTGGAGCATATTAACTTAGGAAACCTGTAAATGGCTCTCATTATTACCCGTTACGCTTATTACGCGTTCGGTTCAGTTTATGTAACTAGTTTACATAAATTAGCCGAAACGGGTCAAACCTTAACGGTTTTATCTCAAAATCTAGAGTGTGCATAAGATACCCATATTAAACAAGTCTCTGAACTTGTCGGGTCTAAATCATATTCTATCCGGTCTTCGCTTAATCGTGCGTACGAACCGTGTCTTTGAAACTAACCGGTCTAAGCTTAAGCTTAACTAAAGACCCGTTAGGATTCTAATAGGTTATTATACACCTTCGTTCCAGATTAGGAGTACCAGTAAAAGCTACGTGCATTTTGCTTATTGTGATTTATACTTTGCTCAGGTAAATACTTTTAACTTATTTTCCCTATACGGGCTTGGGTTACGGTATATAGCATACCGCTTGATCGAGCATCAAATCCTCCACCGTTGAGTGGGTAATTGACTAATTTGATCGGCTCGTTTAAACAGTCATGTTACTTAAAGCCTTTGGGGGGGTTAATGACCATGTCCCGGATATCCTTGGCATCATTTTACGAAATGGCCACGACTTAAGCGCGGGGTGTAGGCGTACACCCGTCAGTGCACAAAAGTATATTGTGGTGTGTCTATTGATCTTTAGCCCGGACAAGATCCGGGCTACTGAACGCACAAGGAACATGTAATTCGTTCACAAGATTATAATATTAAATAATTCTCCCAAGTTAAATAAAATGTTTATGCCACGTGCATCCAAACCAATTTTCAATCATTTTCCAAAATGAGTCAGTTGATTGTATTTACCAGTGTAAACTGACGTATTTTCCCAAAAGATTAAATGCAGGTACTAAGCGTAATTGGCTGGGATTTCTCCTTAGCATCACTAGAAGTCTCGCAAGCTTAAGATGCCTGAAGTCTGTTGAACCATTAATACTATTTTATTTTCGATCCACTTGTGGATAAACTTCCGAATATTGTGACATTTGATATTACAATATTAAATTCGGTTGTATCATATTTTTAAATTTTGCTTCCGCTGTGCATATTGATTATTGTGTTGTTTGACTATTATGTTGCCAACCACCTCACGATACTCCCCACCGGGCCCACCGGTGACACGTGGAAACCGGGGTGTGACAGGTTGGTATCAGAGCCAACACTGAGTCTAGACATATAACATAGGACAAATTCCACTTTGTTTGTGTTGTCCTTTATTTTGCATATATTTTTGTTTTGTTATCTCATGCTATATTGACAGGATTTACAAAATGCCGCCAAGATTCTTCAGGAGAAGAGGAAGAGGCAAGGGGCCAATCACCGCCCCCAATGATAATGAAGCTGGACCGTCAAATGTGCGAGCTCCGTCTACTACCGAGAGTGACGACCCTCGGCAGAATAGGAGGAACTTGTTTGAACCAGCCAGACGATCAGTATCACACAGCTCTACACCTCCGGTCCAAAACCCTTATGGGCCACAACCGGAGTACGAGCCCAACAACCCTCAACCTTCGTATATACCCTTACAGCGATCCTTATCGCGTCATTCTTTAGGGGACCCACACCTGTTTTCAGGGGCCAGTTTAACCCGGCCAATTACATCTAAGAACCCGTGGGTTTTAACCCACTGGGGCCAGAAGATCACTACTCCGGAGATCACGCGGAGGACATGGACGAGGACACTGATCCCGTCGAACCTGCTAGTGGTACGCCAAATCATCCCATCGAGATATCCGACGGATCTTCTTTCCACGGATCACCCTATGTTGGTCCAGATAGCTTTCAAGCTATGTTCACCAGGCACAAGTGGTACTATACACCTCCTCACCATTCGTCGCCTCAGCAGCAGCAACCGCAACAACAGCAGGATCCCTCTGTGGATTCCAGATTTGTGGCAGTCACGCCACCACCTCCACCGCCGCCAGTGCAACCGGCACCTCCGCAACCGCCAAGGCGAAGGAGAACCGGTGCGCGCATGTCGTCACGAGCAGGGGATTTCCATTTCAGTTCCCCACGTCAATCCAGTGGTAGCCACTATCCGCCACATCAGGAGGACCCACAAATGGGTGGACCCTCCAACCCAGCTGTACCACAGCCACCGCCAATGGGTTTTGACAACCCAATTCTGGCATATACGGTTTCCATGGCGTATAACCCATTTGAACCGCCGACTCACCACAACTATGGTTACGCGGAGGCCGACCCTTACATGGTAGCGGCTAACTACAACACCCAAGGACCCTATGGAGATCCATGGGGAGTAGGGTACCCAACACATGGGTACCAGATACCTCCTAGGCCTATTATCCGGACGCAATCGCAGCCGCCACGGTTTTATCCCCCAGAAAGGGAGGAAATCCTACAAAGGTTGGATGAAGTAGAGCGAGGCTTCCACCGTGACCGTAGGGAGAGACAGAGCTTCTTCCAAGGATTGGCAAGCTTGATCAAAGGGAAGAACAAGAAGGATCATTGAATCCTTCCACTTGTATCAGTTGAGCCCTGCGTGGGCCTGAATTTGCTGTAATTGTTTAAGCCCCTGCGTGGGTATGTATGTATGTTTGTTTTGACCCCTGAGTGGTCTATCTTCCGTTAACCCCTGCGAGGGTATGATGTTTGCTTAAAGTCCCTGAGTGGACTAATTTGTTTGTTTAAAGTCCCTGCGTGGACTATTATGTTTGTTTAAAGTCCCTGTGTGGACGAGCATGATGATTGACCCCTGCGTGGGAAATTGTTTGTTGAAAAAGTCCCGTTTAGGGCAACGTGTAATATTATAATAAATTTAATGGAATGGATGTTATATAAATTTCATGTTTGCCATTATGTGCATATATAAATTATAAATGACATAAATAAATTAAAATCATTCCTTTTGAAATAATTTGCCTATGCAATTATTAATTAAGAATCTTAAAGCGTGAAACCTAGCCTTTTGGTCATTATAAGACCGGGCCAAGATGGTAAGACATGTTCAAAAGATTCAAATCCAAGTTCACATCTGAAAACATGTTAACACTCCTGGCAGAAGTGATTCGTTAAAATCACACACGTCATTTTTACATAAAAGGATCTTTCTAAAGATTCCTAACCCAATTTTATGATCTCTGAATCATGGGTTTAGGTCATCAATTAAGATGATCATATTTTTACCATACGTGGTAATATAGCGCCTACGGGCCCTGCTCATTTCCATATGAGCCAAAAGACAGTGGTAGCGATGACTCCCTGTCAAATAAAGGTAATGAACTAGGTTCAAACCTTCATGCGTTGATTCTCTGAAATCATAGCTGATAATTTATAAACGTCCTTGTGACTAGGCCTATTGTGCCAGTAAACCTTAATGTTTTGATTCTCTGAAATCATTGATTAAATTAAAAATGTCCACGTCACTAGGCCTTTTGTGCCACAAATAAAACTGCTAATGTTTTATAATTAGGATAAATTGTATATAATCTTAAAAGGCAAAGTCGGTGGATTTTCCACCGGCTTTGCCTTCCAGCCCCTATACTTTAATGATATTGCAATTTTAGCCAATTTGATTTTTCTACCTTTAAAGTTTCATAAAATGGCAAATTTAGTCCCTAAACCTTCTACTTTGAATTTCCAAAACCACAACCTCATCTTTCAAATTTTGTCAGCACCAACCCTCTACTTTGGTTTTCCACCATCATCCCCTTAGCTCTTACACAGTTACGCCACCAGGCACCAACCCTCTTCTTTTATATTTCCACCAACACCCACTCATCTTTTACACATTTTTTGCCACCAAAAGTCGGTGGATTTTCCACCGGCTTTGCCTTCCAGCCCCTGTACTCTAATGATATTGCAATTTTAGCCCTTTGATTTTGGTACCTTTAAAGTTTCATAAAATGGCAAATTTAGTCCCTAAACCTTCTACTTTGAATTTCCTAAACCACAACATCATCTTTCAAACTTTGTCAGCACCAACCAACTACTTTGGTTTTCCACCATCACCCCCTTAGCTCTTACACAGTTACGCCACCAGGCACCAACCCTCTTATTTTATATTTCCACCAACACCCACTCATCTTTTACACATTTTTCGCCACCACCCCTATACTTTTACACTGTCATTTTTAGACTTAGCTTTTTTACCCCTTGCACTATTACTCCATTTTTACACCCGCCCAACTTTAAAAAAGTTGCAATTGTAACCCCCTAGACTACAACTCCTACTTTTCCAAATACCAGTGCATTGTGTTTTACGAAATTTCTTAGGCATTGTGTTTTACACTTTGTGTCTACATTTGTGTTTTACACTTTTTTTGTAATTGTCTTTTACGCACTACGTTTTACGAATTGTGTTTTGTCTTACTATATGTTTCCACCCGTCGCACGCCGCCGCAACGCGCGGCGGGCAAAATACTAGTTATAATAGAAATCCTAAATAAATATGATTTATAAATTAACCAAATATGGTCTCTGTTACCATGGTTAATGAATTGCCACAAAAGACAATTCCATAATAAACTCCCAAATAAACTATTGTCCTTGTTTTCTGCAACAGTTCAATTAAAATGGCTAACTCGGACGAGGGTAATAGTCATCCAGTGGAGAATAACGAGAACGCCCGAATTAATTTAACGGGTGCTGAATTGAAAGCAATAATAGACGGTGCGGTTACACAGGCCTTGGAAAGGCAGTACGAAGAGTATAGTGGGACTCGGAGTAGGACCCTATCTACGCCGCCCTCAAAGCCCAAAACACACTCTGAGGCTCACAGCAAGCCACCTCCCAAAAAGGATGGACCCAAGAAAGATGGTGATGATCGTCAGTCCACCAACCATCAAAGTATTCCATCTCAGCAGATAGTGCTGAATCAAGAACCCCGTAACAAGGGTTGCTCCTATAAGTACTTCGTGTCTTGTAAGCCCAGGGATTTTACTGGGGAAAAGGGAGCAGTCGACTGCATGACGTGGTTAGACGAAATGGACACGGTTGTGGATATCAGCGGATGCGCTGAAAAGGATGTGGTTAAGTTTGTGTCGCAGTCCTTTAAGGATGAAGCTTTAGCATGGTGGAGATCTCTGATTCAAGCCACCGGGAAAATCCCATTGTACAATATATCATGGGATCAATTTGTTGCCCTTATCAGGGAAAATTACTGCCCTCAGCATGAGGTGGAGAAGATAGAATCTGATTTTCTATCATTGGTGATGACAAACCTTGACTGTCAAGCTTACCTAACGAGCTTCAACACGATGTCCCGGTTAGTTCCATATCTGGTAACCCCGGAGCCAAAAAGAATAGCTCGTTTTATCGGTGGTTTAGCCCCGGAAATCAAGGCAAGCGTAAAAGCTTCTCGGCCAGCTACCTTCAGGTCTGTAGCTGACATATCTTTGTCACTTACTCTGGATGCGGTCCGACAAAGATCGCTGAGAAACAAAGAAGCTGAGAAGAGAAAACGTGAAGATGATGGTTCACGTAGATCGAACAAGAAACACCGTGGGAGCGGTGACAACAAGAAGGGATCGGAGTCAAGGAAGGATGGGCATCACTCTGGTGAGAAACCCAATTGCAAAATTTGCAAGAAACAGCACTATGGAAAGTGCAGACTTGAGTCGAACTCACAGACTCAGTCGAAAACTTATGCTTGTGGTATATGCAAGTCCACGGATCACAAAACCTTGGATTGCAAGAAGATAAAAGACGCAACGTGCTACCGTTGCAATGAAAAGGGGCACATTAAAACCAACTGCCCTTAATTCTTCTCTTGCGCAGGACTCCTCTTCCCTTGCGCGAGCTTCTTTTATACATCGATCGACAACTCTAATGTGTTCTAATATCCTATCGGTCACTTCGGTTATAGAAAAAGAATCGGTATTTTCTAAGCTTGAATCCGGTTGTTCGACCCTTTGTTCCTCATAATACCCATATGAAGTCGATGGTTCGCACCATTGTTATTCATTGTAAGCATATGATGGATAAGGTTCGTAATTTTGTTCTTCATAATACTCATATGAGGTGGGTTGTTCACGCCATGGTTCCTCATAATAAGCATATGAAGGTGGTTGCTCATACCTTGGTTCATCAAAATATGAGTATGAGGGAGGAGGTTCATACCTTTGGTCTTCATAGGATGTGTATGAAGTTGATGGCTCGTACCTGGGCTCCTCATAGTAGGTGTATGAATTGGATGGTTGATATGAGTGATTATTTTGAATCAAGCGTGCATTACGACAATTAGTGCAATAATTACCCCTATAATCATCCTCATCATAAGTGTAGTTGTAACCTCCTGAGTATTGATCCATAAGAATCACTCAGCAGACCACAACCGAGTCTCGAGATCAGAAAACAAAAAGAAAAACGGAAACAGAGACTGGACACGGCCCCGTGTTCAGTGGACACGGCCCCGTGTTCAGGATCTGTATCTGGGCGTTTTAATTAAATTTACTGATCTAGTTGAGCACGGGGCGTGTTCAGTAAGCACGGCCCGTGTTCAAGCTACTGTTACTGGGTGTTTTTATGAAAATGTGCAGCACGGCCCCGTGTTCAGTGAACACGGCCCCGTGTACAGGTTACTGTAAATGAAAAACTAAACTAAAATGCAGAAAAAAAAAATGTGCGCGTTAATTTTTTTTTTTTTGAAAAACTGATTAGGCCGTCGATTTTAAGCTTTCTTAAAATCCTTGTGTCCCCGGCAACGGCGCCAAAAACTTAATGCGTGTGAAGTGTTATATATATTAGGTGTATATTTTAAGCCCCTTTAACACTTATTTTAGCCAAGTTTTAAATTTATAAAACACGATATTTACTAACACTAGACACACATATGGGCAAGTGCACCCATCGTGGGCGTAGTATAGTGTTGGTAAGATACTGAGGTCGTCCAAGGACACAAGAGCTTTTAGTACCGGTTTATCCTCAACGTCTAATCAAAATAAAAAGTTTAGAAAAATGTTTTTAAACTAAGAAAAATAAAAACTAACTAAAATGCTGAAAATAAAAATAAAAGAAAAACAGATAGACAAGATGAATCACTTGGTTCCGACTCGTATCTAGTATAACCTTTGATTATTTCCGCACTTTTGCACATAATTAAGAGATTATCTTAGTTATTGTAGTAGGCCCCTCTTTTGAAGGTGACGTTACCCTCACCCCAGTAGTTTGAGTCAGCAAGGATACAATCCTAAAAGGGTGGATTATTGGAAGATAATGAATTAAGTTATTAATGCAGTATTATGGTAGGCCCCGCTTTTGGCGGTGACGTTACCCTCGGCTAAGTAGTCTGAGTTAGCAGGGATACAGTCCTAAATAGCCGGGTTATAGTATTAATAGTAGTTAACTTATGAGGGGATCAAAGAGTTTGGACCCCCGCCATCCAATACCGTGAAGCATTGAAGGAGGTCCTACTAAATTTGACCCAGGTCCATTGCAGGACCTCTAAACGCTGAACAATGGCAAGACCTTTACCAAACCGTTCCCTTAACCCCCGACCAGGTAGCCAACATACCTCCATATAGACCGTGGAGATATGAATGGTGAAAATCTTTTATTTTATATAGACAGTAAAATAATGCCAAGACACCACGGACAAAC
The DNA here is from genome assembly GCA_030545235.1 of Helianthus tuberosus. Lineage (NCBI taxonomy): Eukaryota > Viridiplantae > Streptophyta > Magnoliopsida > Asterales > Asteraceae > Helianthus > Helianthus tuberosus. The sequence goes on along the minus strand of CM060377.1, from coordinate 65,522,768 downwards.
GATAAGGAAAGATCACCTTCAACATAAGTAACTAGTTATTAAAGTCATTAATACAAAACCAAATAAAAAGTGCAAAAGATTAGAAATAAAAAGTATTATACTAGACACTTTGTCTTCACCAAATGATGTAAGAGACTTAGGCAAACATGGCCTTGATTGTCAAGAACTCTTACGATCAATCTTGGATCCTGAGACGACTCACACACTCTACGATGGACAATGGATGATGGTGGTGGATGATGGTGTTGTGATGGTGGTGGTGGGTGGTGGATGAAGTGTGAGAGAGGTGGTGTGCCAAGGGATGAGTTGAAATGAAACCAAGCACTCCTATTTATAGGCTGATCAGAGGGCTAGGCAAGGCCCCGTGTCCGCTGGGCACGGCCCCGTGCCTGTCTGACAATCTCTCTCTTCATTAATTGTAATTCGCAATTACAATTAATGCTCCTGCTGTACTTTCGACACGCCCCCGTGTTCGCTGGACACGGCTCGTGGTGGGCAATATAAGCTTCTATAGGTTTGTCTTTTTTGCTGCTTCTTGGGCACGGCCCCGTGCTGGCTGAGCACGGCCCGTGTTCAGTCTTCTACCTTCTCTATTTTGCTTGGGAAGATGCCGTTGAGGGGTCGGGCAATCCACTTATGTCCCTTTTCTTGTATTTATGTTGGATTTAGCTGTCTTTTTGCTTCTTTTGTGTTTTTGAGCTCATTTAATCCTGAAAATACAAAAGGAAGACAAAAACACTCTTTTTCCAATATTAGTACTTAAAAGGGTTAGTTTTATGCCTCATTTGATGTAATTTATATGTTTAATTTTACACACATCAAATACCCCCACACTTGAACTTTTGCTTGTCCTCAAGCAAAACTCTTTAATATGTGGCTTACACTCCCAAATGGAATGGGTAGAAGAGAAGGTTTTGGGCTTGTCGTAGAGTGTCGGGATATCCAAGATCTTTTTGGGTTTTATTTTTATCTATTTACAATCCTATTCGTAATGATTTATTTAGAACGTTTCATAGGAGAAATTATTTATTTGGACATAACATGCCTTTTTAAAATTCCATTTATATACAAGTTCACATACCTTACGGGAGAAATCACTCACACTCGGCCGAAGGTGTATTTTTAGTGAATCACTCGAGAGCGGCATGGAACTTATTCCTACCATAGGCTTGCCAAGCAATCAATCCTCCTCCTTTTTAACTTTTATACCTTTGTAAATATCAAGAGGACTTTGTGGGTTAAGGGTTAGGCTAGGGTTAAAGGTAGGTGGTTGGGTTAGTGGTTAGCGGTTAGTAGAAAAAGGGTGAAAAAGCGTAACAAGTGTCGGTTTTCGTAGGACTTTCTATTTTTGTATCTTTTTATTTTGATGAAGCTTTTATTCAAACAAAGTTATTTTTGATGAACTTGTTTGTTTATTTTCTTTTTGCTTCATCATCAACACAAAAATTTATTTATTTATTTTTTTTTTTCATACGAAAAACCGAACTTGTTACTAAAACAAAGGGTTAAAAATAAAAAGGTTTTGGTGGGTAAAAGGGTTTTTGGTTTGGGTTATGAAATGAAAAAGGTTTAGGCTCAAAGGGCTAACTAGGGGGATTTTTGGGTAGGTGGTAAAAGAAAAAGAAAAAATAATTGTGTAGAAATAAAAAGGGTTAGTCCTAATGCCTCCATCATTTACTTAATCGGGTTTAAGTTGATAAGGACCGGGAATGTATCGTCATGGCAAGTTCTAGAGTTGTAAGAACCAAGCGGCTATTCACACAAGAAACGAAAAATGAGCATTTAGTCTAAAGATGTAAATTTGTATGCTCAATAAAGGCTCAAAACTCACTTTTGTGGGAATGGGTTTTTATGTGATCAAGTATATATAATCAAATTTTAACTAAGTTTGTCATGCATTTTCATAATTTTCTTATGTTGGTTCTTTTTATCACTACGCTATCGGTTGTAAATTTGTAAAAATATAACCTTTTTGAGAACTTGAATTTCCCGAGTTAAACCTAGACAAGTAAAAAAAAATGAGATTTTTGAAAAAAAAAATTGGGGTGATTAGCGGTTCCAATAGAGTTTTCTGTAAGGCTTGTATTTAGGACTTGCAAAATTCAAGGTTTTAGCATCCCCCCCACACTTAAATTACACATTGTCCTCAATGTGTCCCAAAAACAATTTTTAGGTTGATTGAATGTGTAAAAAGCAAAAATTTTGTGTTACTGGCAGCCTGGACACGACCCCGTGTTGAGTGGGCACGACCCCGTGTTCAGATGCCAGTAACGAGAACTTACAGAAGGTGAACACGGGGGCGTGTTGTGTGGGCACGGCCCCGTGTCTGACAAAAAATCTGCAGGACAGTAACCAAACAGCAGGTCTGGGAGGTGAGCACGGGGGCGTGTTGGCTGGACACGTCCCCGTGTGGACAGTCTGAAAGCCTGAAAAACAGGTTTCTTCCCCCGGTTTTTCCGTCCTGGCCCTATAAGTGCTGAGGCTTAGCACCCCAAGCCTTGGTTTGTACCTGATCCATCACTTAATACCACATCAAGCAACATAAACATCCTACATTACCATAGTTAATTGTTCCAAGCATAAAGTAAAAGAAAAATAAAATGGAAAATAAAAGTGATCAAGGAAAGTAAATTGTTCAACATTTGGCACGCAGGCCATCAATTGTTCGATAGATAAAGGGACTTAAACCTGTGGAGTCATCAACCCGGTCCTGCTCCTCCAAACCTCCTACTCCATATCCTCATCGCTATCATCACCTCCATCCCCATGCCCCGCCATATACTCCCGGATGCTTCCGATATCGTCTTGTATATCGTTGATGTTGCGTTCAATAGCTCCGACCCGGTGGTATGTGTTGTTGGCGAGGTTGTAGGCGTTCCTGGTACACATGAGGTTTTCCTGCATAAGATCATGTAAGCTTTGAAAAATAGGAAAACCGCTTCCTTGTGAGGAGGATTGACCCGGATCACCATGGGGTTGATACTGGTAGTGGGGAGGTGGTGCGTGAAGAACTAGGGCCTCCCGCGGGTTCCATGCATAGCCTTGCGTCCTTTGTAAACTCACCGTTCTGTCTTCCGCCTCATAAAGTAAGTTCATGGCTCGGCAAATGTGGTAGTCAACTCGTCCCGACCATGGGCTTCTTTCAAAGGCCCTTGGAATTTGCGTGTAATGCTTGAAAAGACGGTACACCCATCCTACGAAGAAGATAGGCGTGGGAGCGCGCGCAAGGCGGTTGAGATGCATGTTTCGTAACAGGAGATATGGAACATCGAGAGGCTTCCGGTTGTGGATACAGTGAAGTACAATCAAATCTTTCAACCCTACAACGCCGCTACTATCGTGACGTTGGTTCAGAGAGTAGGTGAGAAGCCTGTGAATGTAGCGATAGAGCGGATCCCTGAGCTTCGTACTCTTGGTGCTACTAGGGTTGTAGATTCCTTCACCGATTTGAGCCCATGCAGCTTGTCGTTCATTTTCATCCAAGTCTCGCAATCCCCCGGTATTTTCTTCGTTTCCCGATTCTTCTTCCTGGTACAGTCCTATTATAGCTCCAAACTGTGCCATAGAGATCGAGTACATTGTCCCTCCACACCGAAATGCAACCCCTTCATTGTCGAATGGGTCACACCTTGGAGTAAAGGTAAAGGTACTGTAGAACTCCATGGTGCATTGATGCACCGACCGGAGCCGAGTGTTCAATGCAACAGCTAGTGGTCCCGTAACGATGTTGTTGAATCGGTCCAGCTGGTTTACTAAGGTTAACAGGTCCGTGCAAGCTCTCCTGGGGTACTCCTCGGGTCTTGTTTGAAGAATCTCGTACCTTGCCCTTGCATCGAGCTCTCTTGCATTGAACCTAGTGAACTTTGCCATCTGAAAGAATACACCAAAAATTGCATGAAACAATGAGATTTTTAAAGAAACTGCAAACAGCTAGCTGGACACGTCCCCGTGTTCAGCGGACACGGCCCCGTGTCCAGAGGTCTGTTACTCAAAAAACTTCATTTTTCGTCCTGGTCCCGAAAACTTGAAAATTTTTGGTCCAATAGATGCGGTTTCCCCCGAAAATGAAACCCTAAGTGTCGTTTTTTCCCAAAATATCCCGTTTACCCTATCAATTTTATCTTTTTCGGTTCAAGAACAAGGGTTTGGGGTTTTTGTAAGAAATCAGGTGAATCTATGATCAATTTAAGTGTATTTACTTTCCTTAACACTAATCTAACTAAATGCAAACAGATCTAAACAAAAATTTGAGGTCCGATCCGGATGAACTTCAAGAACCCTAGATTTTTCCCCAAATTCTTGGTGTTTTAACTACATGCAAGTAACTAATCTAACTACTAAGAGTGATAGAATCATACCTTGATGTTGTTAGATCGATAGGAGACGTCGAAATTTTGCGAAAAATCGCCTGAAACCAGAGCTTTTGTGGGGAAACGGGGCGTGTGGAATGAAGAAACTGTTTTGAAAAAGGGGTTTTATCCCGTCTGCAGCGCGGACACGGCCCCATGTCCAGCGCACACGGCCTCGTGCCGAGCGTGTTTTTTTTTTTTTTTTTTAGTGCACGTGTGAGTGCCGCTTTTTCCCATAAGCTATGGTTAGAAAACTTACCGCTTTATTTTGTCGTCTCAATCGTTCGTAACTTACCAGGCATGATGTTTTTATTCTTCCACCGTTTGAAGCGAGATCTCTTCTTCCTCATCCTCAATGAATCCTTGATAGAGTTTCAGTCGTTGGCCATTGACCTTAAATGGTGGTCCATTTCGAGATTTAATTTCTACTGCACCGTGTGGAAAAATATGGGTGATGGAAAAAGGTCCTGACCACCTAGACTTTAATTTACCAGGAAACAGTCGAAGTCGTGAATTAAACAAAAGAACTAGATCTCCTACTCGAAATTCATTAGGTTTAATATGTTTGTCATGCAAATTTTTCATTCTTTCCTTATAAATTTCAGAGTTTGAGTATGCATAATTCCTAAGCTCGTCTAATTCATTTAATTGACAAAATCGATTTTTACCAGCAAATTCTAAATCTAAGTTTACATTTTTGATTGCCCAGTAGGCTTTGTGTGCAATTTCTACTGGCAAATGACAACTTTTTCCATAGACTAGCTTATACGGGGTTGCACCTATTGTTGTTTTATAAGCAGTTCGAAAAGCCCATAAAGCATCGTCTAATTTATCAGCCCATTCCTTTTTATTTAACCCTACGGTTTTTTCGAGTATTCGTTTTAAACCTCTATTAGTCACTTCGGCTTGTCCGTTTGTTTGAGGGTGATATGCTGTTGAAACCCGATGATAGACCCCATATCTTGTTAAAAAAAATTTCAAGTTGATGGTTGCAAAAATGGGTACCTCTATCACTTATTAAAGCTTTAGGTGTGCCAAAACGAGAGAATAATTTTTTCAGAAATCTTACTACGACTCTTCCATCATTTGTTGGAAGTGCCTCGGCCTCGGCCCATTTAGATAAGTAGTCTACTGCCACAAGTATATATTTGTTTCCTTTCGATGGTGGGAAAGGTCCCATAAAGTCGAGTCCCCACACATCAAAAATTTCACAAACAAGAATGCCATTTTGTGGCATTTCGTTTTTGGAAGAAATATTACCTGTTCTTTGGCAAGCATCACATGTCTTTACAAGACTTTGGGCGTCTTTGTAAATGGTTGGCCAATAAAATCCTGAATCGAATACCTTTCGTGCAGTACTAGCAGCACCATGATGTCCTCCGTATGGACCTTCATGACAATGGCGGAGAATTCTTCGTGCTTCACTACCATGTACGCATCGTCGGACGAGTTGGTCGGCACACATTTTGAAAAGATATGGATCTTCCCAAAAGTAGTGTTTCACATTGGCAAAGAATTGTTTTCTTTGATGATGTGGCCACCCTTTTGCGACTATACCTCTAGCTAGGTAGTTAGCATAGTCGGCGTACCATGGTTCTTCCTTGTATTCCACCATTTCCAGGGACTCAGTAGGGAATTTTTCGTTGATTTGCTCGTCCCTGGTTGCTTCCAAAGCTGGGTCTTCTAAGCGTGAAAGATGATCTGCTGCGGTATTTTCTGCTCCTCTTTTGTCCTTGATTTCAATGTCAAATTCTTGGAGGAGTAGAATCCACCTAATCAAACGTGGTTTTGCGTCTTGCTTTTTGAAGAGATATCGAATGGCTGCGTGGTCTGTATAGACTATAGTTTTAGAAAGAACAAGATAAGAACGAAATTTATCAAAAGCAAATACCACAGCTAGTAATTCTTTTTCAGTTGTTGTGTAATTTTCTTGTGCATCATTAAGTGTTTTACTAGCATAATAAATTGGGTGGAAATGCTTTTCTTTTCTTTGTCCCAAGACGGCTCCTACTGCAAAGTCACTAGCATCACACATGATTTCGAAAGGAAATTTCCAATCAGGTGCTATCATGATAGGTGCATTGACTAACATTTCCTTTAGGGTTAGAAATGCTTGATTGCAATCCTTGTCAAAGATGAAAGGAGCATCTTTTTCAAGTAATTTCGTTAGAGGCCTTGAGATTTTTGAAAAGTCTTTGATAAACCGTCTATAAAATCCGGCATGCCCTAGGAAACTTCTGATAGCTCGTACGGAGGATGGAGGTGGTAATCTAGAAATGGTATCTATTTTGGCTCGATCCACCTCCATTCCTTCGCTTGAGATCTTGTGACCGAGTACTATTCCCTCCGTTACCATGAAATGGCATTTTTCCCAATTAAGGGCGATGTTAGTTTCCTCACATCGGGATAGCATTCGTTCGAGGTTATCGAGGCATTGGTCATATGAATCCCCAAAGATAGAAAAGTCGTCCATAAAGACTTCCATTGTCTTTTCTATCATGTCATGGAAAATAGTTACCATGCAACGTTGGAATGTTGCTGGGGCATTACATAGACCAAACGGCATGCGTCGATAAGCAAAAGTTCCATAGGGACATGTGAAAGTTGTCTTTTCTTGGTCTTCGGGTGCTATCGGGATTTGAAAGTAACCTGAAAAACCATCCAAGAAACAATAAAATTTATGACCGGATAATCTTTCTAACATTTGATCAATGAAGGGTAAAGGAAAGTGATCCTTTCTTGTTGCTTCATTAAATTGTCTATAATCTATACATACTCTCCATTCTGTGACGGTTCTCGTTGGTATTAGTTCATTCTTTTCGTTAGTTATTACCGTCATACCTCCTTTCTTTGGAACTACTTGGACGGGACTTACCCACGGACTATCGGAGATAGGATAGATAAGTCCGGCGTCAAGTAGCTTGATGACTTCGTTTTTAACCACTTCTTGAACATTTGGATTTAATCGACGTTATGGTTGTATGACCGATTTGTAGTCATCATTCATCAAAATTTTGTGTGTGCACATAGAAGGACTAATTCCTTTTATGTCTACAAGTTTCCAAGCTATTGCGTTTTTATGTTTTTTCAAAAGATTAATTAATTTTTCTTTTTCTAAGTTACCTAATTTAGACGAAATAATTACAGGTAAATTACCATCTTTCTCTAGAAAAGCATATTCCAAACCTTTTGGAAGTTCTTTGAGCTCAAGTGGTGGGTCTTTAGGAGACTCCTTATTTGGTTGCTCATTTCGATCAAGAACTTTAAAAGTTTGTTCTATGGCGACCTCTTCTTCAACAAAGTGGTCACTCTCTTCACTTGTATCGGGTGGTTCATCTTCATCTTCAATTAGGGGTCATTATTGCCGAATGGATATTTCATTGACCGTTCGAGATCGACACTTCTTTTAAATGCCCCTAATTGAAGAGGTAGATTGTTGAACTTCCGGTTTTTCAAAGTTTCGTGAGTTTTTACAAATGGTCGTCCTAACACTAGAGGAGCGTCATCGAGGATGACAAAGTCGGTTGGGATCACCATTTGATTTGTTTGAACCAAGACATCTTCAACTATACCGATTGATTTTATTACTTTCCGATTGGATAGAAAAATGGGTATTTGAAGTGGAGAAAAATCACCAATACTTAATTTTTCGAAAATGTAGTTAGGCATTATGCTAACACAAAGATCTTTATCGATTGTGACATTACTAATAAACGAATTTTGAAAGAAACATGGAACCAGTGTAATGTTAATTTCAAATGGGTCTTCTTTTATTAGTGACGTTTGATCATTAGTTAACTTAACACTTACCGTTTCGTCAATTTTAGTGTTAGTGTTTAACTCTTTTAAAAACTTAGCATGAGTGGATACTAAACAATGGTTTTCGAAAGAAGGTGACAAGAGATTAATTTCTTCAAAATTAGACTCTTCTTGAATTTTAACGTTGTCGGACTCACCTTTTTCGTTGTTTAACTCATGTGTCGGTTTTTCACTTATTTGTTCTTCCATTTTTACATTTTCAGTTATCTCTTCCTTTTTTAATTCTTCTCTTGCGCGGGACTCCTCTTCCCTTGCGCGAGCTTCTTTTATACATCGATCGATAACTCTAATGTGTTCTAATATCCTATCGGTCACTTCGGTTATAGAAAAAGAATCGGTATTTTCTAAGCTTGAATCCGGTTGTTCGACCCTTTGTTCCTCATAATACCCATATGAAGTCGATGGTTCGCACCATTGTTCTTCATTGTAAGCATATGATGGATAAGGTTCGTAATTTTGTTCTTCATAATACTCATATGAGGTGGGTTGTTCACGCCATGGTTCCTCATAATAAGCATATGAAGGTGGTTGCTCATACCTTGGTTCATCAAAATATGAGTATGAGGGAGGAGGTTCATACCTTTGGTCTTCATAGGATGTGTATGAAGTTGATGGCTCGTACCTGGGCTCCTCATAGTAGGTGTATGAATTGGATGGTTGATATGAGTGATTATTTTGAATCGAGCGTGCATTACGACAATTAGTGCAATAATTACCCCTATAATCATCCTCATCATAAGTGTAGTTGTAACCTCCTGAGTATTGATCCATAAGAATCACTCAGCAGACCACAACCGAGTCTCGAGATCAGAAAACAAAAAGAAAAACGGAAACAGAGGCTGGACACGGCCCCGTGTTCAGGATCTGTATCTGGGCGTTTTAATTAAATTTACTGATCTAGTTGAGCACGGGGCGTGTTCAGTAAGCACGGCCCGTGTTCAAGCTACTGTTACTGGGTGTTTTTATGAAAATGTGCAGCACGGCCCCGTGTTCAGTGAACACGGCCCCGTGTACAGGTTACTGTAAATGCAAAACTAAACTAAAATGCAAAAAAAAAAAAATGCGCGCGTTAAATTTTTTTTTGAAAAACTGATTAGGCCGTCGATTTTAAGCTTTCTTAAAATCCTTGTGTCCCCGGCAACGGCGCCAAAAACTTAATGCGTGTGAAGTGTTATATATATTAGGTGTATATTTTAAGCCCCTTTAACACTTATTTTAGCCAAGTTTTAAATTTATAAAACACGATATTTACTAACACTAGACACACATATGGGCAAGTGCACCCATCGTGGGCGTAGTATAGTGTTGGTAAGATACCGAGGTCGTCCAAGGACACAAGAGCTTTTAGTACCGGTTTATCCTCAACGTCTAATCAAAATAAAAAGTTTAGAAAAATGTTTTTAAACTAAGAAAAATAAAAACTAACTAAAATGCTGAAAATAAAAATAAAAGAAAAACAGATAGACAAGATGAATCACTTGGTTCCGACTCGTATCTAGTATAACCTTTGATTATTTCCGCACTTTTGCACATAATTAAGAGATTATCTTAGTTATTGTAGTAGGCCCCTCTTTTGAAGGTGACGTTACCCTCACCCCAGTAGTTTGAGTCAGCAAGGATACAATCCTAAAAGGGTGGATTATTGGAAGATAATGAATTAAGTTATTAATGCAGTATTATGGTAGGCCCCGCTTTTGGCGGTGACGTTACCCTCGGCTAAGTAGTCTGAGTCAGCAGGGATACAGTCCTAAATAGCCGGGTTATAGTATTAATAGTAGTTAACTTATGAGGGGATCAAAGAGTTGGACCCCCGCCATCCAATACCGTGAAGCATTGAAGGAGGTCCTACTAAATTTGACCCAGGTCCATTGCAGGACCTCTAAACGCTGAACAATGGCAAGACCTTTACCAAACCGTTCCCTTAACCCCCGACTAGGTAGCCAACATACCTCCATATAGACCGTGGAGATATGAATGGTGAAAATCTTTTATTTTATATAGACAGTAAAATAATGCCAAGACACCACGGACAAACGATAAGGAAAGATCACCTTCAACATAAGTAACTAGTTATTAAAGTCATTAATACAAAACCAAATAAAAAGTGCAAAAGATTAGAAATAAAAAGTATTATACTAGACACTTTGTCTTCACCAAGTGATGTAAGAGACTTAGGCAAACATGGCCTTGATTGTCAAGAACTCTTACGATCAATCTTGGATCCCGAGACGACTCACACACTCTACGATGGACAATGGATGATGGTGGTGGATGATGGTGTTGTGATGGTGGTGGGTGGTGGATGAAGTGTGAGAGAGGTGGTGTGCCAAGGGATGAGTTGAAATGAAACCAAGAATTCCTATTTATAGGCTGATCAGAGGGCTGGGCACGGCCCCGTGCCTGTCTAACAATCTCTCTCTTCATTAATTGTAATTCGCAGTTACAATTAATGCGCCTGCTGTACTTTCGACACGCCCCCGTGTTCGCTGGACACGGCCCGTGGTGGGCAATAGAAGCTTCTATAGGTTTGTCTTTTCTGCTGCTTCTTGGGCACGGCCCCGTGCTGGCTGAGCACGGCCCGTGTTCAGTCGTAGGCTTAATCCGGTAATTGTCTGTTTTGCCCTAACGGGCCATAAAATGAGTTTTACATATCTAAACGACTCTAAACCTTTTGCTACTGATTATATATGTTAAATAAATTATTTTAAGCCTTCTGGAAATATAAAAATATCAGATTTAAGTATCGAACCCGGAAATGGCCTTTAATCGCCTTTTTAAGCGTTTTTAACGCATTGTATGTACTAAGATTATTTTAAACATACAAAGGGTGATACCTACTGATATTTGAGGCAAATTATAATATTTTAACAGTAAGCAAAGGTTGTTAAACTCAGACTTCAGTTTTGAGCTTTTCGGCTTATGTGAAATTACCAAAATACCATACGGGGCATAGTTTGGTTATAATTGGTAAATTTCACATATATACTTTAACCTACTGTTATAACTCATTAAATTGAGTATGTTTGCTGATTACATCATACCTGTAACTCAGTTAAACACTTAAACTCTTTTACAACCTTTAAAATGACCGAACTACCCCTACGGGGCATAGTTTGTGTTTAAATTCATTTCGGGCATAATAAATGATATCTTACTGATGTCAAAACATATTTGGAGCATATTAACTTAGGAAACCTGTAAATGGCTCTCATTATTACCCGTTACGCTTATTACGCGTTCGGTTCAGTTTATGTAACTAGTTTACATAAATTAGCCGAAACGGGTCAAACCTTAACGGTTTTATCTCAAAATCCAGAGTGTGCATAAGATACCCATATTAAACAAGTCTCTGAACTTGTCGGGTCTAAATCACATTCTATCCGGTCTTCGCTTAATCGTGCGTACGAACCGTGTCTTTGAAACTAACCGGTCTAAGCTTAAGCTTAACTAAAGACCTGTTAGGATTCTAATAGGTTATTATAAACCTTCGTTCCAGATTAGGAGTACCAGTAAAAGCTACGTGCATTTTGCTTATTGTGATTTATACATTGCTCGGGTAAATACTTTTAACTTATTTTCCCTATACGGGCTTGGGTTACGGTATATAGCATACCGCTTGATCGAGCATCAAATCCTCCACCGTTGAGTGGGTAATTGACTAATTTGATCGGCTCGTTTAAACAATCTTGTTACTTAAAGCCTTTGGGGGGTTAATGACCATGTCCCGAATATCCTTGGCATCATTTTACGAAATGGCTACGACTTAAGCGCGGGGTGTAGGCGTACACCCGTCAGTGCACAAAAGTATATTGTGGTGTGTCTATTGATCTTTAACCCGGACAAGATCCGGGCTACTGAACGCACAAGGATCATGTAATTCGTTCACAAGATTATAATATTAAATAATTCTCCCAAGTTAAATAAAATGTTTATGCCACGTGCATCCAAACCAATTTTCAATCATTTTCCAAAATGAGTCAGTTGATTGTATTTACTAGTGTAAACTGACGTATCTTCCCAAAAGATTAAATGCAGGTACTAAGCGTAATTGGCTGGGATTTCTCCTTAGCATCACTAGAAGTCTCGCAAGCTTAAGATGCCTGAAGTCTGTTGAACCATTAATACTATTTTATTTTCGATCCACCTGTGGATAAACTTCCGAATATTGTGACATTTGATATTACAATATTAAATTCGGTTGTATCATATTTTTAAATTTTGCTTCCGCTGTGCATATTGATTATTGTGTTGTTTGACTATTATGTTGCCAACCACGTCACGATACTCCCCACCGGGCCCACCGGTGACACGTGGAAACCGGGGTGTGACATTAGAATTGAAATCAAATACCAATAGTTCATTGTCTAAGTGATTGGGTCCATTTGTCAAATACTAAAATGTGAAGCGTCGATCAATACTCAAGTCTCAACCTGCTATTCGATTCAGAAGTACAAGACCCTAATCAAAACCCCCCATTGGCCATCGTTATCCTATTTCTCCATCGCCACTCGCCAAGACGCCAACTCACCAGGGTTTTGCTTCAATCGGTTCATTCAATTTCAAACTTCTGATAGAACAAGGGTATGTTTCAATCGGTCGACGATTTATCTTCCCGCTTAGTTAATCCTGATAGAACTAGTTGAGTGTTTTTGTATTCTTTGTTATTTGTTAAATTTTTACTTGTGTTCCATTGGACGAATCATCAGGGACGAAAACTGCACTTTATTCTAATAACTAGCACTCTCATCGTCAGTTTCCTTGTTTGTTCTGCGACGCTTGGTACTCGCTCGACGTGCGTTCGAAAAATGCTCGGATCGAAAGACGCTCGCTCGACTTTGGCTCGGTTGAAAAAAAATGCTCGGTTCGGTTCAGATCGGTTTGTAAATGAACCGAGCACGAGCAAATGTCTGATCGGTTCGGTTCGGCTCGTGAGTAGTATATGGCTTCAAGAACTACTTGGTCGCCCCACCCTGACCCGAAAATTCTAACTTTTTGTTATGCAAATTTGAACACCGAAAAAAGAGGACCCAATTGAAAAAAAATTCTGGTTCCGCCACTGGGAACACCCCCCCCCCCATTGGTGCAATCCGGGGATTCTCCCCGTTCATCTCGAAACTGCTTCTCTCTCTTTTGAATCTTTTGGAAGGGATGGATGGGGAGACCATTTCTTCTTGACAGGGAAAAGAGGAAAGAGAAAAAGATGATGAGGTGAGGTGATATGAAGGTGGGAAAAAGAAGGCTAATTCTAAACGCACCCCCTCCCCCTCCTGTTTGTACCCCCCTTTGAGAGGAAAACTGATGGTCCCACACAAGCCCCACCTGTACGTATGTGAGAAGAGGGGGGTGTAAAAAGTAATTAGAGGGTGTAGAAAGTAGCACCTAAAAAGGAACATACCCAATAATAGTCTATTTTCAAATTTCAATAAGCCAGCTTTTTATCTTTTTGAAAAAAAGTTAGAATTAAAATAAAACAAATAAAAAATTCGACAGTTTCTCCGCTGGCCCCCAAAATCCTCTTACATACCTCCGTGTGGTGCCTCCGGCCTGCCTGCGTCTCTATATATATATAAAATAAAATGTCTCCACACTTCAAATTTATGTACCGTCACCCTCCCATTGATTTTCTCCGTATAATTGAAGAGAGAGATCCTTTCATCCCACACTTCTTTTTGGATCTAGGGCTCCATTTTTCACCACTAAAGGTAATAACTTCATCCTTTAATTCACAATTCATCGTATAATCAGATTTAGATTCAGTTTTACTCATTGTGTTGTTAATTCTTTATAAATTTTGTTTGATTCTTGTTTACTTTGTGTACACTGGTTGTTTGACATTTGTTGCTTTGCTTAGTGATTAACAGCTACCAATTTGAGCTCAATTTTGACTTTTAGGTTTGAATTAGATGAACAACTTCACCTTTTTGAATATTTTAGTGGATATTGTGTAGTTAAGGTGGCCAGTTAAGCTCAAGTTGTGATTTTTAACTGAAATTGATGAGGATCAGTGATCTAACTGGCTTGATCTATGATTCTATGTTGTGTTCAGGTTTTTTTTTTCAAAAATTAGAGCTTAGGATGGTCATATGGATCATTAGTTTTCGATAAAATTGCTCGGAATTTGAAGTTCTAATGGACCGTAAAGACGAAGAGTTTGTCATTGATCTCGAGAGTGGTACTGAAGATGGGAGCTTTGAGAAGAAAGATTTCAGAAAGTTATGTGATCAGTTTATGAGTATAGATGATAATTTTGTCAAATTGAGTATCGTTGATCGACCAACGGTCAACAATGGTTATTCGGAGAATGTTTTGAAGGTGGTGGTTGATTCACAAGTTGCGGGAGAGAAAACCGAAGATTTTACTGTGAAGAAAATGGGGAAAGAGAAACGGAAGAAGGCTTCAAGTGCGAAAAAGCCACCAAAACCGCCTCGACCTCCTAGAGGCTTTTCGCTGGATGCTGCTGATCAGAAGCTTATCAAAGAGCTTGCTGAACTTGCGATGATCAAACGGGCAAGAATCACACGCATGAAAGCACTCAAACAGAAGAAAGCTTTGAAGGCTTCATCGTCGTCTTCATCAATTAGTGGCAGCTTATTCGCTATGCTCTTTACTGTGATCTTTATCCTGATGATATTTATGCAAGGTAATAAGTTGTTAATTTGTTAAAGTTTGATTTGCATTTTAAGATTTAATAATTTCTTATTATAGATTATTAATTTAGATCTTTTTCTACATTTATGTGAACATTTTATTTCAGTTTACACTAAAACAAGTAGAAAAAAAAGTATGTACAAAACCAACAATTTTAACGACGTGTGTTACTGTTTTTAGTTTATTTTTGGTATTTTCTAAATCATTACATTATATTTTATAGGAACATCATATAAGAGTCCAGCTGCTACATCCCCTCAGACGGCTCAGACAAACGAAAACGGTTTAGTATTCATACAGGAGCAACTCAATCCATCTGCAAGCGATTCGATTCTGCCCCATTCTAAATCTTCAAAGTAAGAAAATTATATATATATATTTTAAACATATTCTTTATAATGAGAATCTTTTTAATTTAAATGAAATCTAATGGCCCGTTTTATTGGTATTTTGCAGTTTATTTGAAAAGATCACAGGCTCGGGTTCTGCTGGCCGAAAATTACTGTAGCGGAATGATAGAGGATAGTTCTAGTACGTAATTCAATCGTGCTGTTAGATTAGTATTTTTTTTCTTGTATATACGCATGAGAAATCGGCAATTTAGCTGGATTTTAATGAGCTCATATGTTTGTTATTTTCTTTAAATAATAAGTTTAATGAGCTGTAATGCTGTATTGTAGTCAACAATGATCAAGATCTGATTTATATGTAAATTAGTTGAGTTCAATTACAAGATTCAGATTTGTTTCTTATTTGCTTAGTGATTCATCATAACATGGGTGAGTATATGAGTGTTTGTAACAGAGATAGATTGGTCCGTGTAAAAAGACTATTCTACCCTTGTCACAATATCCGCGCTCTTAACAGACAGTGCACTACCTTTGTCCCATAGAAACTGCTACAATTGCCTTTGTGGACATGTTTTCATGTTTACAAACGCGTTGATGCTACTGAATTCGTCGTATCCATAAAACGTCGTTTTTGGGTATTAGACATAAAATCGACATGAGTTTGCTAGTGTTTGCGAAAGAGAGAGAGAGAGACATTTGAGAGAGATTGTTAATTAAAAACACCATTCTACCCTTCTTCTTTCCTTGTAATGCAAGAACAGTTCACTCCATTTGTATTATAAAAACTGCAACTTTCACCTTTCTCAAGAAAATTTACAATTTTGAAGTTATCTAGTTATGCTATTTTCATCAAAGGGTATTTTAGGTATGAAAAATAGAGTTTTTACAAGGAGGTATGTGATGTCGGAGACATGCATGTGCATGTGCATATGCATTTGCAGATGATAAAGGTTTTGGTGTGACATTTTACATAAGTTCAGATTATTAGACAGCCATAAGTTAAAAGAGTATGGACTCTTTTGGACAGACTTTGAAGTGTGTGTGTCTATATCTATATCTCTATATAATCCTATATATAGAAAGAAAGAAAGAGAGAGAAAGTCTGTAAAATTACAACTATGCCCTTGAGGTGAAGTTGATTGATAGAGAAGCATATTGATGAAAAAACAAATGCAGTATAAATAATTAAATTAAAATGGTGATGAATATTGAATAGCAAATGAATATATTTAGATGAACTTGTGTATGATGGTCTCAGTTTTTGATTGACCCTCATGGACTGTTAGGCATGGGGTGGGGTGGGGGGGTGGTACCCCAGCATCCCATAAAACAACCTGGGTTAGCAGACATATGATGGACTATAATTCATTTTCGAAATTGGATCAAATACATGTGAATCAGATCCATAAACTAAGCAATAATAGCATGCCACTCTCTATTTACTTGCATATGGGGCCATCTCCAAATCCCTTTGACCTTCTGAACCTTCTTTTTCATGTGCCCTGCTATTTTTATTATTTATTTATGTATTATTATTATTGTTGCATTTGTTTATGAGTTAAATGCCATTTTAGTCATTGTTTTTGGGTCATTTTGTCAGTTTAGTCTAAAGGTTTCATTTTTCTCCTGTAGGTCCAAAAAGGTTTCACCGTTGCCATTTTAGTCCACTGGGTTAACTTCATTCATTTTTCCAGTTAACGAGAAGCGCAATTCGGTCATTTTATATGGCTGAATTGCCTTTCTGTCCAAAAAGGTTTCACCGTTGCCATTTTAGTCCACTGAGTTAACTTCATCCATTTTTTTGTTAACGAGAAGAACAATTGGTCATTTTATATGGCTGAATTGCCCTTCTAGTTAACAGAATTACATATAAAATAACCGAATTGCACTTCTCGTTAACAGAAAAAATGGATGAAGTTAACACAGTGGAATTAAATGTCAACGGTGAAACCTTTTTGGACCCCAGGCGAAAAATGAAATCTTTGGACTAAAATGACAAAATTGCCTAAATGACAATGAATAAAATGGCATTTAACGCTTTGTTTATAATAGATTATTGTTTTGCTAGTCAAAAGCTTTTTATAGCAAAAGTTAGAAAGTAGAAAGTCAAAATAATATGAAATTTCAAATAAAGTAACATGCTTAAAACGATAGAAATATTTTTATAAAAAGAATTTTGACTAATGTATTATATTATATAATACTACAAAAAGCAACAATAGTCACCACTACTAAATTAGCAGACGCGTTCCTCATATATACCAATTAATAGGAAAACATATCACAAAGTCATGTCTGATTGGCCGGTTGCCGTGCCTTTTCATTACACAAAGGACGTCGGTTCGGTTCTACATCACATCAGTAAATACATTAATTTACTGATATTTAGTATATTATTTATAATCTTTTCTAATTTTTATTGTTATGAAATTGTTGTTAAAGTTTGGATTTTTATGTATGGATATTAGCGATTTGGCGATCTTGGATGTTGTTTACTCATCGTTTTGGTCTGATTTTTTGTTGGTTTTTCAGATCGGTTGAAGAAGAGATACGACCCAGGTTCCCATGCCCGTATTGCTATGCGGATTTTAAAGAATTAACATATTCTTTCTTAGAGAATTCTCATTCTTCACGACCGCCATGTTCAAGTTAGCATTAAATGTCATTCCTTTGAATTTGATCGAAATCTTTGCAAACTTAAATTTCTTGACAGTTTTTTTTTCTAACTTTAATCTGTACTTTTACTTTGGTAAATTGATTTTACAAATTTTGGCACCGGTTCTTTGATTGCGGTGTGATTCCATCAATATCCGAATTTGTTGAACGGAAAAATGCGCTGCGGAACAACGAAAACGCTGAACAGAATGGGTGTTTATTTTTATATTTTCCCGGAATGCTCCTGCCGCCTCTGTTTTTCACTTTTTGACCGGAAAATCTTTATTTTAATGGTTTTGTTTCAACAATCGCCACATCCAACTCCAAATCACCAAATCCTATATCCCCGAATCATGTTCATAATCCTTGAAACTCTAAATCCATCATTCACGTTCAACATCTTCAACTCTTTTCAATCTATTCAATCAATATGCAAATTCCTATATTAGGATGTAGTAATATGCAAATTGATAGATCCATCCATTCAATTTGGTTTCCAAAAGTAATGCACTTCTTTTTTTTCCACTACTGTGTATATGAATGATTTAAGTGTTGGACATCTAAACATGTTTTATTTAACTTCAACATCAATCTTTTTTAAGTTATAATTTATATTTTTTCATATGTTGTTCCCCCATTTGCCATATCAATCTTCTATGAATAAAAAACGTTACTGGTTGAACCATAGGTCACTACAGTCGATTGGCTGTGCGTACCGTAAGTAAATCCATGGGAAATGTGAATGATAAAAAAAAATACCTCATGTTCCAACAGAAGCATGGCCTGAATGTGATGGAAAATCAAATCAAATTTGTTTGTTAAGAGTTAAAGGCTTGAAACTCTCTGATCAGGTGCCTAATAATTTTAATTCATCCAAAATATTTAAGTTGATTCAATATATCAAACGATTATAAAAGTAGATGTTGTTGTGTGTGGGATGAAATGGCTCGGTTACAAATTTCTGCTCAAAAGTGAAAAAAGCCAAGGCTTACTATTTAGACTATTTGGTCGCACAAAATGCAACTAATTTGTTTTGTTGTATTTGTTAGAAATTCCGCTATTGATCAGAACTACAAAATTAATCTGAAATAGAAATAACAGAGAATAATAAAATGAAGAAACAGTAAACGAGTGAACCGGGCTTGTCTTTGACACAATTCCCTTAAACAGATTCACCGTCTGTTCCCAGGGTACGCCACTTCGAAGCAGTAACAGCGCACTGCCGGACTTGAGCACTTGCCTGAAAAGAAACTGGAAAGATGTTGTTTGCAGAGATTGAGAGAGAAAAGAGAAGCTGTTTGAAGGTGTGTCTGAACTGTTATGCTTGGTCTGGTTTTATAGCCAAAGAACCATAACCGATCTCTGGTCATTATTGCAGTGAATTAAGACCAAATAATGGTCATTAGTGCAGAGAATAATGATCATCATAATGATTTTCAAAACACTATTTAAAACCGAAATCAATACCATTTCAGTTTTAATTCTGTTTTAAAAACTCATTAAAAGGAAACAGTTATGAGTCTCGAGTGCAAAAAACTGCCCCTCGGAGCTGCATTCGTGTCCGCAGGACGTGCGGGCACGCACGAGTTCAACCAAATTCCAGTTCCGAAACCCAATTTTTTGCACCCCCCCTGCGCACGCGCGGGTATGACTTGTGGTAAAACATGTCACAAGACTTCAAATGCTTAGTCAAGCTTTTTCCTTATAACTAGCATTTTCTTTTGTTCCCACACTAATGTGGGACAAATTAATTTACCACTTGAGACATACATTCACACCAAACTTCCAACAATCCCCCACATGAATGGAGGTCGATCTCAGAAACAACATTATTCCAATTAGTTTTCAGCAGTTGAGTTTTGCATACGATAGGTAGGTGTTACCCTTTGAACCTTCGCTCATGAAATGCACTTAGCCCACTAGCTCTGAGTAGAACTCGATGTCTTTGAACTCGTCTGCCGTTTGTGTAGACGACAATGCACTTCACACAAGGTTCTTACGAATTTCTGGAACATACAACACGTTTGACAAAGTGAGTTCCTTTCCAGAAGTCATCTTCAGAACCACGTTCCCTTCACCTTTAATTTCGACCGTGGCGGTGTTTCCCATAAAAACCTTTTCGCCATTAGTCACCTCCTTGAAGGTGTTGAAAAGGCTTTTGTCGGAACACATATGACGGGTAGCCCCCGTATCAACCCACCAATCCTTGTTATTTTGCCCAACCAAATTAACTTCGGTCACCAAAATCAAAAGATCCGTGACCATGGCAACAAGGTTGTCGACTTCATGAACCATGTTCACTTGTCGAGCATTTTCCTTCTTAGGAAGCTTGCATTCACTGGCCTTGTTGCCTTGCTTTTGACAATTATAACAAGTTCCTTGGAACTTCTTTTTCCCAACTCCCCCCTAGGACCAAGGTTGGAGCGTTTCCCATGACTTTTCTTTCCACCCTTTCCACTGTTTTTTTTTCCCTTTGAAGATTGGCCATGTTCAACAAGATTGGCCTTCACAGTTTCAAGGCCATCAACCTTTTTTAGAGCCACTTTGTTATCTTCTTCAATCCGAAGACGAACAACAAGATCTTCAATGGTCATCTCCTTTCGCTTATGCTTGAGATAGTTCTTGAAATCAACCCAACTTGGTGGCAGTTTTTCGATCATTGCAGCTGTAACACCTCGTAAAATCACGACCAATATAATGAAGACACGTGTCATGAGCTTTAAACGTATAATGGATTGAATATGAAGGACTAAAGTTGACAAGCAAAGAAAGTATGTGTGTAAAAGGATTCAAAGTGTCAACATTCGATAATTATACCTTTCAACAACCCTACACGATGTTTATACCCTTAAACGAATGAATTATGAATCCTATGAAGTCGTTTGTGGAAGAAAGTGAAAGTTTACAAACCGCAAGGGTTAAAAGTGTCAACATGTTTAATTTATACCTCTAAGTGACCTTTTAACGAACCCGAAGCTTTGTAACGATTAATTATGTTCACTAGAATAAGTGATAAAAATTTCACAAGGCTTCGATGTCGTATGAGGAAGATATGCTAACATTTGTATGTGAGGGGTTAAAAGCATCAACGTTGAAATTCAGGACTAATTCGGTGATCGTATAACTAACCGAGGACTTAACAAAGTTTGTTTATGTCTTGGGGTCCTTAAAAGTCAAGTTGGAGAGTTAAAAGTGCAATAAAACAAGTTAAAACAACTATTAAAAGGACCAGGGACCAAATATGCAAATTCTGAAACTTGTTTGACCTGATTTGGGCCTCATACCGGCCCCGTAAGACCTCTCTGGTCTTTTACGCGGGCCGCCTGAAAGGTGTCAGCATCCAAAAACATGGCAGATGCCAGTATCAGCCTGTTAAACCGACTTATTTGCATGGTTTTTGGATCCAGGAGTGGGGCCAACAGTTTTTGCATGCATAGGGACACTTGTTATGCATCAGGGATCATGCATAGACTTTGTTGTAAGCATCTTATGCAATTAAAGTCCCTATATAAAGAACACTTGTTGCAACAATTTTTGGCATTCACTTGAAATCATTTAAACACATTTTCTGGAGCTCTCTGGACCTCAAACAAGATTCCAATACCTTCATTTTCATACTAGGGACTTCAGTAAGCTTCCTTAACCTTTCTAAATTCAGTTTTACTAGTTTAATGGCCTAAAGTCAAACCCGTCGTAATTAAGGTTTGACTTAGTGATTAATCACTAATGGTCCAGTCAATTCTCGAATTGAAAGTAGCTATGAGTTGGTAATTATGTGGGCAATAAACCCTTAAAAGGGCACCCTCTGATTCCCACTCTAACTATGTCAATTGTCGGGTCAAACTTAATTGTAAAAAGTCAACAGAAAGCTAATTTTCAAATAAACACATAATTAACAATGTAGAAACCATGAAACCTGTTTTTATCACTTATATAACTTGGTAATTAATGTAAGAACATGTCTCAACATGTTCAACCCGAAAATTTTCAGTTTAGGCTCGGTTCGGAACCGAAAGTCGCAAAAGTAGACTTTTGCTTTGACTTTCAGTTCTGGCCCAATGTAGCTTATTTTAGAAATGCCTTAGAGCTCTATTAGGACCAGGTTACAGGTTAGTGTAACCCTCTGAGGTTATACAATTTGGTTCCTTAGTTATCCGATTCATTTACATGTTTCCGTTATATGCCTAAATGTTGACCATTATGCCCATTTGACCTTAAAACGAGATTTTTGAAAATATGAGAGGACAAAAACCTTTATTACTGATTTATAAACTTGTCCTAAAAATTTGACATCGGTTTGAGGTCTAGATTAGGAGTTATGCTCAATATCGTAATTAAGAAGCATTTTATTAATTAAACGGCATAATTAGCATAAAGCCTATCTAAACCCAAATTTTGACACCAAACTTTTTACCCACTGATGTAATATAATATTTTGGTATTTTTGAAGATTTTTATTTATTTTTAAGCTGAGCATAACATAGGGTTCTTGCTATAATTCGGTAATTGTCGGTTATAACATTTTCTTGAATAAAATGAGTTTTACATAACATATTGATACCAAACTTTTTGATACTAATTTTATATAATAAATAAAATATTTTGAACTTTATAAACTGATCAAAAACTCAGATTTCCTATTTAAACCCGAAAATCACTTAAAACCGACTTTTACGCGTTTTAAGCGCATAGTATGGGTTAAAACTAATTTCGGCATATAAAACTTAATACCTACTGATGTTTTAAGTAAATTTTTATAATTAAACAGTAAGCAAAAGTTTTGAACTCAGAATTCTAATTTTGACCTTTAAAGCTTATGTGAAATTACCAAAATGGCCCAACGGTGCATAGTTTGGTTATAAAAGATAAATTTCACATATATGCAATACCCTACTGTTATGATTATAAAAATAAATATTTTTACTGATTATATCAGACCAGAAACTCAGATTAATATTTAAACTCTTTTATAAGCTTTAAAATGACCAAAATACCCCTGCGGGGCATAATTTGAGTTTAAATCCATTTTCGGCATAATGGAAGGTATCCTACTGATATCACAACATATTTAGGGCATATTAACTTAGGAAACCTATTCATGACTCATTTGTTTACCCGTTATGCATTTTTCGCGTTCGGTACGGTTTATGTAACTAGTTTGCATAAATTAACCGAAACAGGTCAAACCTTATCATTTTTATCTCAAAATCCATAATGTGTTTAGTTTACCCATGTTATACAAGTCTTCAAACTTTTCGGGTCTGAATCACATTTTATTCCGGTCTTCGCTTAATCATGCGTTCGAACCGTGTATCTTCCTTTAAAACTAATCGGTCTAAGTTTAGACTTAATTAAGACCCGTTAGGAATCTAATAGGTTATTAAAACCTTCGTTCCAGATTAGGAGACCAGTAAAAGATACTTTCACTCACTGATTGTGATATATACTTGCTCAGGTAAATACTTTTAACTTATTTTCCGTTATACGGGCTTGGGATACGGTATTATAATACCGCTTGGTCGGGTGTGTGGAATTTAAATCGGATTATGATTAATATATTTGCATACCCCGTTTTAATCTGTTTTGTTTGGTATATGGCTCTTGGGGGGTTAATGACCGTGTCCTGGATATCCTTGGCTCATTCATTGAAATGGCCACGACTTAAGCACGGGGTGTAGGCATACACCTGACAGTTGCGTATGTAAAAAGGTATCCCACAATAAGGAATTTCCTTGTGGGCAATATACATGTGGTGTGTCAGTTAATCTTGTCCGGCTCTTCTAACCGGCCCTGACGGATGGCAAACATATAAATCTGTATACAAGTTTATTTTTAAAAATAATTATCCCAAGTTATAAAAGAATATTTGTGCCTTGTGCATTTAAATCAATTTTCATAAATGTTTTCAAAAGAGTCAGTTAATTGTATTTACCAGTGCAAACTGACGTATTTTCCAAAAGGCTAAGTGCAGGTACTAAACGGAATAGGCTGGCTACTCCTAGCATCAATAAAGAGTCTTGCAAGCTTAGATGTTATAAATCTGCTTAACAACGTTTCCTTTAACTTTGATCTGCCTGTGGATCTTTTACAACCGTTTTGTAATAAATGATATTACTTTTATTCGGTTTGTAATGATTTTATCTTTCGACTTCCGCTGTGTATATAAACTGTGAATAAATTGTCTATGATGATATCAACTACGTCACGATACTCCCCACCGGGCCCACCGGTAATACGTGGAAATATCGGGGTGTGACAGGTTGGTATCAGAGCCAACGTTGAGTGAATTAAACACTAGCCTTTTGTGTTTAATCTCAATGACACAGTTTGCACATTCCTCGACTTTCGAGTCTTGACAAAGAACTTAGGACTAATTATGACTTATTTTGTTTTATCCTTTATTGTTCTTTTGTTGTTTCTTTTGTTTGTTTTGGCAGGATCTACAAAATGCCGCCAAGAATCTGAGGAAGAGGAAGAGGCAAGGGGCCATTCATCGCCCCCAACGATCACGAGGCCGGGCCTTCACACCGGCGAACTCCATCAGACACTTTAAGCACAAGTCCTCAAGAAAACTGGAGGACCCATTTAGAACCCGCAAGGCGTTCAGTCTCGCTGAGCTCCTCACCTTCCTACCTCACCTCTTTCGGGCCTCAATCGGAGAACGAGCCCCACAACTCACATCACTCTTTTATACCCCTTCAAAGCCCCAACTCACACCATTCCTTCAACGACCCAACACCCTACTTTCAAAGCCGGTTCAACCCGGCAAACCAAATTGAAGAGCCAATGGGTTATAACCCATTGGGACCGGAGGACCATTTCTCCATGGACATGGAAGAGGATCCGGAACCTTCCGAGCCGCCAACCGGAACACCTACGCACCCCATCGAAATTTCGGATGGGTCGTCATATCATGGATCACCTTATCGTGGTCCAGACAGTTATCAGGCAAGATTTTCCCAATACGACTGGGTGTTTACTCCCATTTACCACTCATCGCAGCAGCAGCAGGATCCCTCGGAGGATTCGAGATTTGTAGCGGTTACTCCACCGCCACCACCACCAGTGTAGCAACCGCCTCTGGAGCCACCGAGGCGTAGGATATTAACCGCACGGATGTCCGTGCGAGGGGGAATTCGTAACAACACCCCTCAGCATTCAAGTGGCAGTCATTATCCACCACTATACGAAGACCCACAGATGGGTGGGCCTTCGAACCCTGTTTCTGAGGTGGAGTCTGCGCCAGTCGCACCGCCACTAGTGGGTTATGATAACCCAATTCCTGCATACGGTGTAGCGGTGTATAACCCTTTCTAGCAGCCAACCCATACTAACTACAACTACGCCGAAGTTGACCCATACCTTACGGTGGCGAACTACAATGCTCTTTATCCCGAGGGGCCCTATGGAGTCCCATATCAGGCTGGGTACCCACCCTATGGGTATCAATACCCGCCACCTCCTCAACCTCCGCAGCATCAGCAGCCGCCGCAGCCGCCACTGATACCGCCACAGCAGCAACAGGAGATTCTACAGAGGTTGAGCCAGGTGGAACGGGAGGTTCAAGAGGAACGTAGGAACAACATGGGATTTCTCAAGGGTTTGGCAAGCTTAATCAAAGGGAAGAGCAAAAAGGATCATTGAGATTCTTTGTTTATTTGTTTGTTTTGTATTTCTTTAATTTTCAATCAAGTCCCTGCGTGGACATCTATTTCTGTATTCAGTCCCTGCGAGGACTTGTAGTTTCAGTTTAGCCCCTGCGTGGGCAAGTTATTTCTAATAAAGTCCCATTTAGGGCAATGTGTACTCTTTAAATTTTAATGGCATGTTATAATTTAAATTTCATTTTGTCATTTTATGCATAAATGTAATATATATGAAATAAATAAATCCAAATTATGTCATTCCTTTTATAAGATCTGCCTTTAAAATATTAAATAAGAATCTTAATAGGTATAACCTAGCCTGCATGTCATTATAAGACCTGGCCATGATGGTAAAAACATGTTTAAAGAGATTCAAATCCTTGCTAACATCTGAAAACATGTTAACACTCCTGGCAGATATGATTCGTTAAATCACACATGTCATTCTTATATTGGATTCTTCCAAATCCTTCTTTATTATTTAAACATCCATTTGTGATGTAGGGCCTATGAGCCATAATCATTGTCATATAAGACAAAAGACAGATTGTAGTCTACGACTCCCTGTCAATAAAAGGTAATGAACTACGTTCAAACCTTAATACCTCAATTCTTAAAAATCATGGTTTATAATTTAAACTGTACTTGTGACTAGACCTTATGCGCCATTAATAATACCCTTATTACTTTATAATTAGGATAAATCATAATGAAAATCCTAAACAAATGTGTTTAATAAATTAACCAAATATGGTTTATAATTACCATGGTTAATGAATTGCCATAAAAGACAATTCCATAATAGACTTTTGAATAAATCTTGTCAATATTTTATGTAGCAATCAAGCTACATGGCTGGGTCAGACGAAGTCAGCAGTCACCTAAGGGAGAATCATGACACTTCCAGAGTTAATGTAGCAGGCACAGAATTGCAGGCATTAATAGATAATGTCGTTACGCGAGCCCTTGACATACAGTTTAATGAATCTAGTGGTACCCATGTCAGAACTCAGTCTGTACCTGTCATGGCCCCCATCCCGGTGTTACCCGGTCCAGAAGCCGCGGGACAGAAACCCATGGTATTTATTATTTGAGTAGACAGCGGAAGTTTAACAGGATCTTTTAAAACTTGAAAATACCCAATTATTTTATTTCATAATTTGGGACAAACCCCGTAATTTACAATAGAGGAATTTCACGAGGAAATTCCCTGTTTTACAAAACATGTTTATTTATTTTACTGAGCCACCACTTCAAGCTTGTTAGTGCTCCATAGCACGTTTTCCTTGATTCACATTCAGTCACCTGAAACATGTTTTAAAAATATTTTATCAGCGGGGAAATACTGGCGAGTCACTCAAGTTTAATAAAATGACACATAGTTATAAATTACAGCATAAGAGCGATTACAATGGCTACTATCTTATTTTTATCTGGCGCCGTGTCACACCCTGGTGACGATGGTCATACCACTATTGAGTCCTTTCACCCAAGTAGTGATGATTATCAATGTTAGGTTGGTGAACCTAACCGTGAGAGATTAGTAATGTGCACAATACCCCACTTGCCAGTGATTCAAGATAACCAAGACTTAATCCCTGTAATTATAACTGGAAAACATTTGGGTATTGTAAAACACTTTTGATAAAAGAGAATGACTCACTTTGCAAGTTTAGTTGGGCAGAGTTTAGCCTACTGATAAGCCTTGTAACCTAATTTAAATAACAATGCATACGAAACTAGGTCAGTAACTTAATGCAACATTTACGATAAGCTCACGAAATCAAAACCCTCACGACGAATGACAAAGTATAGCCCTGATTTGGGCAGCATTTAAACATCCATCGGATCGGTTTCAATCAATCGGACATTATATCGTAGCAGTGATCGAGTTAATACCCTGTAATCGTAGCAGCGTGTCCCTACTTGGAAATTCGAATTTGAGCAGTTTCTTTCGTTTTTTGATTGAAATTTCGAACACAGATGAACTGCTCATGCACCAGCAATTTATAGCAAACTTTTGGGTTTTACGCGGCCCACGTAAACCCTCTCTTGAATCATACGCGGCCCGCGAGGGCCACCTAGTCTACAACTAGGGCTAGCGTGTCATATCTAGGTACGCCACGTGTGTGACACGTGGCCCGAAACACTTATCCGGTCAACTTTAAGTTGACGCGGCCCGCGTAAACCTTACCTTATCTCTTACGCAGCCCGCGTGAAACCAATTTTCTTGTTTTCTTGGTTTTTCATGGAGATTAGGGTTTTTGGGGTCCGGGTTTTCACTTACGGGTCGTTTATGGTCAGTTTTGCAGGCCCTTACATCCTCCCCACCTTATTTAAAATCTCGTCCTCAAGATTTACTGAAATAAGTGAGGATACTTTCGCTTCATCTCTTATTCCAGCTCCCAGGTGTGTTCTGGTCCTCTTCTCGAATCCCATTTGACTTTAACAAGTACCAATCTTTTGTGTTTGAGAAACTTGACCTTTCTGTCTTCTATTTGGAGTGGTTTCTCTACGAACTTCAACACTTTCATTTACCTCTATGTCTTGAAGAGGTACTACTAGGAACTCGTCAGATAAACATTTCTTGAGGTTGGATACATGAAATACGTCATGTACCCCGGCTAACTCTTCTGGTAGTTGTAAGCGATAGGCAACCGGTCCTATGCGTTGGATTACTGAGAATGGTCCTATGTACCTTGGACTTAGCTTTCCTTTCTTACCGAATCGAACCACTCCTTTCCAAGGAGAAACTTTTAAGAGTACCCTGTCTCCAACTTGAAATTCTAACGGCTTGCGTTGATTGTCTGGATAACTCTTTTGGCAATCTTGAGCTGTTTTCAGTCTTTCCTTGATTTGAGTGATCTTGTCGGTGGTTTCTTGCATGATTTCAGGGCCTGATAACTGGCTTTCTCCTATTTCTGCCCAGCAAACTGGAGTTCTACACTTTTGTCCATACAGTGCTTCGAACGGGGCAGCTTCAATGCTTGCATGATAACTATTATTATAGGAGAATTCGATTAAGGGTAGGTGGTCATCCCAGTTTCCATCAAAATCTATCACACATGCCCTAAGCATGTCCTCCAGGGTTTGGATCGTCCTTTCACTTTGTCCGTCTGTTTGGGGATGGTAAGCTGTACTTAAATTTAATCGCGTCCCCATGGCTTCTTGGAAACTTGTCCAGAAATGTGAAGTGAAACGACTATCCCTATCCGATACAATGGAGAGTGGGACTCCATGTAAGGATACTACCACGTCTATGTATAACTTAGCTAATCTTTCCATGCTAAAGGTTTCCTTCATGGGTAGAAAATGAGCTGCTTTGGTTAATCGATCCACAATTACCCAAATCGCATCGTTACCTTTTCTGGTTTTGGGTAACTTAGTAACAAAGTCCATTGTTATGAGCTCCCATTTCCATACAGGCATTTCTAATTGTTGAAGTAATCCTGAAGGTTTCTGGTGTTCTGCCTTAACTTGTGAACAAGTAAGACACTTAGAAACATATCTAGCTATGTCCTTTTTCATTCCTATCCACCAGAAGTTATTCCTTAAATCTTGGTACATCTTATTATTACCAGGATGCATGGTATACCTAGATTTATGGGCTTCCTCTAAAATTTTATCTCTTAATTCTCCTTGCTTAGGTACCCAAATTCTTTTCTTATGGAATCTCCAAATTCCATCACTTCCTTGTTCTAATTCCTTTATTCGTCCTTTCATTCCTTCAGCATCATCCTTGATTGCTGTTTCCTGAACATTCTTCAGTTGTTCCAATAGATCTAGTTGTAAACTTAATCTAAGAGCATGAACTCGCTTTTGCTTTTCATGATACTTACGACTTAGGGCATCTGCAACTACATTTGCTTTTCCTTCGTGATATTAGATATCACAGTCGTAGTCACTTAGAATTTCCATCCATATTCTTTGCCTCATGTTTAATTCCTTTTGCCTAAATATGTATCTTAAACTCTTATGATCTGTATAGACTGTAAACTTACTGCCATACAAATAATGTCTCCAAATCTTAAGGGTAAAAATTATTGCTCCCAACTCTAAGTCGTGCGTTGTATAATTTTCTTCATGCTTCTTCAATTGCCTTGAGGCGTACGCAATTACCTTCTTGCGTTGCATTAGTACACATCCTAATCCTAGCTTAGAAGCATCACAATAAACTTCAAAATCTTCTGTCCCTTCTGGTAAGGCAAGGATTGGGGCGTTTGTTAATCTTTGCTTTAAAATCTTAAAAGCCTCTTCTTGCCTAGGTCCCCATTCAAACTTAACTGTTTTACAGGTTAGCTTAGTTAATGGCACAACTATCTTAGAAAAATCCTTAATAAATCTTCTATAGTATCCGGCTAACCCTAGAAAACTTCTAACTTCCATAGCTGATTGCGGGACTTTCCATTTGGTGATCACTTCTATTTTGGTGGGATCTACGTGAATACCTTCGTGATTCACCATGTGTCCTAAAAATTGTACCTCTTGAAGCCAAAATTCACACTTCGAGAATTTGGTGTAAAGCTTCTCTTTTCTTAACAAAGTTAAGAGTGCATGTAGGTGCTCACAATGCTCATCCTGGCTTTTGGAATAAATGAGTATATCGTCGATAAAGACAATTACAAATTTATCCAGGTACGGTTTACAGATTCTATTCATCATGTCCATGAATGCTGCAGGAGCATTTGTTAATCCAAAGGGCATGACTGTAAACTCGTAATGACCATACCTAGTTCTGAAAGCAGTTTTTGGTATGTCTTCTTCTTGAACCTCCAATTGATGATATCTGGAGCATAAATCTATCTTAGAAAAATATCTAGCTCCCTGAAGTTGATCAAAAAGATCATCAATCCTAGGTAATGGGTATCTATTCTTAATTGTAACCTTATTCAATTCCCTGTAATCGATACACATTCGCATTGAACCATCTTTCTTCTTTACAAACAACACTGGTGCTCCCCACAGGGATGAACTAGGTTGTATGAATCCTTTGCTTAATAATTCATCTAATTGCTTTTTCAATTCTAACATTTCGGTGGGTGCTAACCGATAAGGTGCCTTAGCTATCGGTGTAGTTCCAGGAATTAGATGAATTCTAAATTCTACTTCCCTATCGGGTGGTAATCCAGGTAGTTCTTCTGGGAATACATCCGGGTATTCTGCTACTACTGGAATTTCCTGAAGTTCCTTATCCTTAGTGGTAATGATTACCGAAATCATATACACTAATCCTTGTTTTCGTTCATAATTAGCAACTTTCATTACAAAAATGAACTTCATTGATTTACGTGGCTTATCTCCTATAACCACGATTATTTCTCCTGATGGTGTATGAACTTCTATGGAATTCTTATCACAGAGAATTCGAGCATGGTTGGCTACTAACCAATCCATTCCTAATACAATATCGAATCCAACTAAATTCATAGGTAACAGGTTTGCAGAAAATTTATGGCCTAAAAGTTCTATCTTTCCTTTTTGCAAAACCTTATCTATGTGAACAGAATTACCATCTGTGGTTTCGACCGTAAAAATCTGCCTAAGGTTGGTTAAGGGTAGGTTAAGAGCTTGGCAGAATTAAGTATTTATAAAACTTTGGTTTGCACCAGAGTCAAATAATACTTTTGCATAAACGTCATGAACTAGGAACGTACCAGCTATCACATCTGGGATGAGTTCTGCTTCTTGGGTAGTCAACTGGAATGCTCTTGCATTCTTTTTGGTAGTTCCTTCTGCAGGTTTGGCCTTATTGTCAGCTGGTTTGACCAATTTAGGGCAGTCTGGTCTAAAATGTCCAGCTTCTCCACAGTTGAAGCAGATTGTTGATTTCTTCCTCCTGCAATCTTCTTCTTGATGCCCTAGAATTTTGCAGAAATTGCAATACCCTTTACATCTTTCAAAATGCTTTCTTTTACAAGTACCGCAGAATGGAGCAGTAGAAGATTGCCCTGTTCCCTTTTTCTTGAAATTACTACTATTACCCACACGGAATCCTTGGGTAATCTTTTGGGCCACTTCCTTCTTCCGATTTTCTTCTCTTGTGCGTACCAGTCCGTCGGTCAAGGTGTTGGCTAATTCTACTGCATCGTCAATTGTGCGGGGTCTCGCAGCTTTGACAATATCACGAATCTCGCTAATTAAACCCCAAATATAGCGAGAAATAAGTACCGGTTCTGGCGAAGCCAGAGTAGGTACAATTCTAGCATACTCGAAGAATGTCGAAGTATACCCTCGACAATCAACATCCACCATCTAGTGGTTTAGTAACTTATTTGCCATTTGTTCCTTTTCATATTCGGGACAAAATTTTCTTTCTACTAGTCTCTTAAATTCTTCCCAATTTATGGCATAAGCCACATTGCTTCCCTTGGCTTGTAGTATTGTGTTCCACCATTCAAGTTCCCTTTCTTTAAAAAGATGCGACGCGTACATGACCTTTTCTTCCTCGGCACATTTACTTATTTTAATTACTGCTTCGATTTTCTCTAACCAACGCAGTGCAGCAGTTGCCCCTTCGTTGCCTGCAAATTCGATTGATTTACAGGCAAGAAATTTCTTGTAAGTGCAACCAGGCGTTGCAGCTTTCATTCTCTTAAGAAATGGGGCTTGCATCACATCATTATCATTATTATTAATGTTGTTGCCTCCATTTACACTATTACTGAAATTGTCGCCGTGAGTACGCTTGCTGGGAGTAGTTGGTTTAGGTTCAACTGGATTTCAGGCAGCAGCAATGATTGCTGGAATATCATTTGCTATTCCCTGGGCAACGATGTTTTCTATATCTTGTCTATTAAGAAAGTGATCTTCATGGTTTTGCTCAGATTGGTTAACTTCGTTAACTTGTTTTATTGACAGAATGTTCCATCTGATAATTAACAATAGATAAATTATTGGCACAAAATAAATAATAATCAATCACAATAAATAATCACACATAATCAAGTTAACACGTATAGCCAAAATTGTCGACTTTGCTACTTTCATATTTTTATATATATTAGTATGCATCACTACACACCTATTATATTACAAAAGTTTTATTTTTAAGTTATTTTTCATGATTATATTTTATTAATATTTATTATTATCTTATTATCATTAAACACAAAACCACACAACCACCTACGATCCCTGTCAGCTGGCATTTTAGAAATGACGTCCCCTCTCGTCGTATTTCCATGATATTCTCTCCCCCACTTCCCGGATTCTATTTCCTGCGTCCACCAGCTCCTCGCCATAGTGGCGGAGTTCAGCCAAGTTTTCAGTGCTCATAGGTGGGTTTGGTGCAGGCTCTGGGTCAAATTGAGGGAAAAAGGTATTAGGGTTATTTAAAAGATTCTGAAATTGCCAGTTAGTGGTCCACCATTCTTCTAGTTCTCCTGGTAGAGGTCGGGGGTGGATAATAGGATCTGGGAAAGCAGGTTCCAGATTAACTGGAAGTTGTGCTTCCGCTGGGTAATTGAAAAGGTTTTCATCGGCAGGTCCGATGAGGTCACTAAGTGCCAGTTTACGATCCAGCTCCTCCCATGATGGCATTTCCTGGGCTTGCCCGGAACTTTCCCTGATTTCTTTTCCTTTTCCTTTATCCTTCGGATCCTCAGTCGTTATAATTTTCTGTGTCGCTGGTTTCTTCCTACGAATACGCCTCCAGCCTATAAGTCTTCTTCTCTTTTTCGGTTTTGGTTTCTCCTGAGGTTAGGCTTGGAATACCATTGGCTCTTCAGTATCAGCCTGGTAGCCAGTGAAGGTACCGGTGGTATCCATATCTGTGGTATGGATAGTAAAGTTTTGAAGTGCTTCTGATAGTTCATTCATGCTGTTAGCATACATGAAGAAACACACAAAATTCTAAGTTAAAATTTTGTAAATTAAATTTTAATAGAATCACAGAAGGGCAATTAGAAAAATTAAGTAATTCTAAATACTTAATTGGCTTAAATCAGTGGCTCTGATACCACCTTTTTCTGTCACGGCCCCCGTCCCGGTGTTACCCGGTTCAGGAGCCGCGGGACAGAAACCCGTGGTATTTATTATTTGAGTAGACAGTGGAAGTTTAACAGGATCTTTTAAAACTTGAAAATACCCAATTATTTTATTTCATAATTTGGGACAAACCCCGTAATTTACAATAGAGGAACTTCACGAGTAAATTCCCTGTTTTACAAAACATGTTTATTTATTTTGCTGATCCACCACTTCAAGCTTGTTAGTGCTCCGTAGCACGTTTTCCTTGATTCACATTAAGTCACCTGAAACATGTTTTAAAAATATTTTATCAGCGGGGAAATACTGGCGAGTCACTCAAGTTTAATAAAATGACACATAGTTATAAATTACAGCCAAGAGCAGACACAATGGCTACTATCTTATTTTTATATGGCGCCGTGTCACACCCTGGTGACGATGGTCATACCACTATTGGGTCCTTTCACCCAAGTAGTGATGATTATCACTGTTAGGTTGGTGAACCTAACCGTGAGAGATTAGTAATGTTGGTGCATCCGTCTGTGGCCTACGTCTTGTATCGAGTCTTGTATAGATTTAGGGCATGAGAATCAAAATAGTGATTTTTAGAGGTGATTCCGCTCGAAATGACACCTTGTCATTTCGAGCTAAATCACATAAATTTCTGATTCCGCTCGAAATGTTAAATCCTGATTCCGCTCGAAAGTAACATGTTGATTCCGCTCGAAATGACACCGTGTCATTTGGAGGGAAATCAGAACACATATAAATAGATCATTTGGGGCGAAATCAGAGAGGAGTTGTGTGTGTTGTCTTCTGGTGAGCCACGAAGTGCTGCCGAAGTGTTGTCGTGATTGTAAAAGGCTTTTATATCAATAATATCGACAAGTTAAAGTGAATACGACTGAAATTGTACCGAAACACTTGTTTCCGCCTCATGTTTTGGTGAAAAACTCTTCTGATTGACTCGTTCGGGTCCGAATTCGATCCTACAAGTGGTATCAGAGCCCAGGAAGAAGAGTTCTATACAATTCAGCTGTGATTTCTGTTTCTACATCATTCTTTTTCAATCTCAACATCATTTCACGGTCAGAATCTGCTCTATTTCTCACAACTGGCTCGGAATCATGTATTAACAAAGCCTTAGAAGTTTCTAGTCCAAATTCGAACTAAAAGTGGTTATTTTTTAGATTTCGCTCGAGAGTATGATGACGTCATAGTGATTCAGCTCGAAGATTTGATCTTGATTCCGCTCCAAATCTTGATTCCGCTCCAAAGTTCCCGGTTGATTCCGCTCAGAATTATGATTCAGCTTGAGATTTGCTTCTAAT
Source organism: Helianthus tuberosus (assembly GCA_030545235.1). NCBI lineage: Eukaryota > Viridiplantae > Streptophyta > Magnoliopsida > Asterales > Asteraceae > Helianthus > Helianthus tuberosus. Next base: position 65,488,002 of record CM060377.1, on the reverse strand, counting down.
TCCGCTCGAAATCAAGACTTCAGTGCTGTTTTCGCTCCAAAGGGTTGATTTTGCTCCAAGTTGTTTCTAATTCCATTCCAAGTTGCAGATTGTTTCTAATTCCGCTCCAAATTTCATAAGTGTCGTAATTCCGCTCCAAAATTATTAGTGATTCCGCTCAGAACTGGTATTCTGCTATCAATTCAGATTTGCATGTGAACTGATTAAATCTTGTCGACTCATTTGATACAAGTTTTAAGGTCCATCACGTGAATTCATATTGGTTGTAACAGCACCGTCCCACTAGGTAGTATTGGTCCAATAGGGTAATCTTGGGATACAAAGTTGTCGGCCTCTTAAATGTGTCAACCCATTTAATTCTCGGTGCATGTGTAATATTTGTAGTTCTTAATTGTTTGGTTCATATCAAGTTGCAGCCCAATCAGCCCACTATCAATTTGAAAGATTGTGTGAGAAATTCTTTGATATTGAAACATGGACAACGAGTTCTACAATGCTTTTGCTAGTCCTATCACAATTACTCAGAATGCTTTGCTTGAAAATGAAACCGGGACATCACAGAAACCGCCTAAGCTCTTGGATATTGATGACTACAATGGTTGGTCCGAGCGCTTTGGAAATTGGGTTGAAGCTTATCACTTGGATGCTTGGGAACACACTGAAGTCCCATATGAAAAGCCCACAAGAAATGGTATTCAGTTAACAATCAGAGATATGAGTGCTGAGGAGAAAAAGAAATATAGAGATGAGAAATTGATGGTGAGTCTGTTACAGCAAGCGATTAAAGAGGACATTCTGATTTTGCTTCAACATGATGGAAGTGCTTATTCAATCTGGACTGAATTGGAAGCAAAGTCTATAGGAACTGATGATAGCTTAAAAACAAGATGTCTCTCATGAAGAAAGAATTTGATCTATTTCATGGGTTGAAATCTGAAAATACCAAACAAATTATTGAAAGATATTGTAACTTGGTGAGAAATATGATGAAATTAGGGATAAAAAAGGATACTGATGAGCTGATTGAGAAACTTGCTGATGCGTTACCACATGATACTTGGGGAACATTCCTGATGATGTTGAGAAACAATTGGAAAGAATATAAAAAGTTAACACTGGGTGAGTTCATCAAACATCTGGAAGCTCAAGAGATGGAGCAGAGGAAGATCGCTAGGATGAAGAACTACGATGGAGAACAAGACATCGGCTTGTATTTCAAGAGTTAGTGAAAAGACAATTTTTTCTCCAAAAGTTGAAACTGCTTATAACGCAAAAGATTCTTCTGAAAGTACATCTCAGGGATCAAGCAGCACAACAGGATTCTCTTCATTTCCAACTTATGATCCACAGTTTTCTACGACAAAGAGTGGCAAAGTTCTTCAATGCAACATTGCTTTAAAGCTTGAGAATGATCAGAATTATACTGAGGAAGTTGCAAAAAGTCACATGTCTTTGTTGGTGACTGTGCTTGAATCCTATGGAGGTTTAGTTGCAGGGAGGATCGGAAATCCAATGCTCACGAAAGAGGATTACGATCAAATTGATGCCGAGGAAATGGAATTGATGGATATTAAATGGTGCATGGCTAGTGTGTTGAGGCGGGCTGAAAAGTTGAAACAAATCACGGGCAGAGATGATTTTCGCGAGGCACATGTTTCAACTTTAGGTTTTGATAAGTCTAAAGTTACTTGTTTTCGTTGCAGGGAAAAGGGGCATTTCAAGAGAGAGTGCACAAATCGAGAAGCGAGTGGAGCTCAAAACCCTTTCGGAAACAACTATTACTACAAAAAGGCGATTTATCATCAAGTCTCACAACAGCCATATCAACAACAACAGGCACCGCATCAAGCACAAACTGCACATGGTAGAAAAGAAATTAAAGATTCAAAGAGAGCGTGTCTGGTTAATCAGGGCAAGGATGGTGGATTTAGCTGGGATAAATACATTCCAACAGAAAGTAAAGTGTGTTTGGCAGATCAAGATGATGAAAAATTGCCAGAAGGGTTCAGTTGGGATAATTTTTTCCCAGATAAATTATTTATGGAAAAAGAGATCTTAAATGCTAAAGCTTTTATTGCTAATGCTTATGATGAAAAATGGGCTGCAAAATACAGAAAAGTCAGAGAAGCTGAAGAGGAAAAATGGAGAAAAATTGAAGAAGAGGAAGAAGAAGAAGAAGAAGAAGAAGAAGAAGAAAGGTTAAAAGCTGAAGCTGAAGCCGAGAAAAAGAAAAGAGCTGAGTTTTTCCAAACGAGAAGAACAGTCAAAGATGTTCCTGAATTTGAAATCAAAGTTGATACTGAAACAGTCAAAGTTCCTGAAAAGTGTTTGAATTGTGATTCTTTGATCATGCAAAACAACGAGCTGCTACACAACATAAAAAGATTGAAAGAATCTTATGATACTTTGAACATAGAGATTAACAAGTACACTAATTCGAACAGTGAACAAGCAGTTGCATTGAATACACTCAAAGGAGCTTACATGAGACAGCTTGATGACGTCAACTACTACACAGAGAAGTGTGCTGAGCTGGAATTGAAGCTGGCAACACAAAAGATTGAAACTGAAAGAGTCAACAATTTATTGAAAAGTTACTCATGTTCTACTTTTGTTGTTGACAGGATTTACCCGATTGTTGAAAGAATGAAGACTTTTGAAAAAGAGAAGACATCGGAAGAATAGAAGTCCGAGACAAAAGAAGAGGATGAAGTAGAAATTTCTGGTAAGAAACCAAGTGTGTTCTACAATAGATGTCCACCCCCAGTCGAAAATGGATATTTGTCTCGAAATCCAAATTCCGAAAGAGTCAAAAAGTCAATTAACTTACAGTGGGAGTCAGGGTCGTCGGATAATTTGCCAGAAAATATTGATGTTACGTTCACATCGTCTGATACTGATCATGAGTCCAAGTTGATAAAAAGTGTGGTCGATCAGGTGTTAGACAAAGATGACATAGAGGAGTCAAAACCGGAGTCCAAATCCGAGTCAAAGTCTGGGTCCGACAAGTCAAAGTCAACAATCAAAAAGGACAAACGGGTTTATGATAAGGAATTTTTGCTATCAAAATCTAATTTGAATGACGAACCAGTCAAAGTAGCATATACTTTGAAAGATTCTGAAAAATTATATTCTGATGAGATTTTTCCAATAAGAAGTGTTAAAATCGAAATGATTAAAAAGGTTTTCAAAATTACAGAAATTAATATTTCTGAAATAAAATATTTAAATCTTTCTGGAAAACCTAAACAATACACTTCAAGAGATAAACAGAGAATTAACAAGAAAATGGGTTACAATTGTGGTTATAGTTTTCAAAAGAAACCAAACCATAATAGTAATGTCAAAAAGAAAGGTCTTGGATTTAATCAACCGAAAAATCATAAAAATGAAAAAGTTTATAAACCAAAAACTGTGTTTGTTTCAGGAAAATCTTTAGAAGATGAGAAAGAGCAAGCGTTCAGAAAGCAGACAAATCAAGAATTCCTTGCAAAGAAGCAACAGAACATGAAGAAGAGTGTTGCCCAGAAGACTACAGATACGAGAACCTGTTTTCAGTGTAAAACAGTTGGTCATATTGCCAGGAATTGTCCAAAAGCAATACAAACAAAACAGGGAGTCTCTGGTAAATTGAAAGAAAAGGTTGTTGAGAAAACTGAACTTACAACCAGAAAATTTACAGGTTTTGAAAACTCCACGTTTGAGGTTGGAGAATGTTCAAAGAATGTGGTAAAACGAAAAGAAAATTTGAAAAATCAAATATGGGTTGTTAAAGGTTCAGGAAACAGTTCTGGTGATGAATCTGATTCCACAAAATCAGAGGAGCCACGTGTTGAAAGAAGAATTGAGAAATCAGTTCCAAAAGTGGATGATGTGAATTTTCCACCTTTGCGAGCTGAAAATTTTAAAAAGAAAGTTGGAAAAGTTGAAATTTCAAATCAATTTTATTCTGACAATAAGAAATTTGATGTTGATAAGGTTTTCAACAGAAATGTGAAACACATTTTTGGAAAAATGGTTGATGGTAAGGCCAAAGGAGTTAAAGAATTTTATGCTTCCAAAATGAATGTTTACAAGTCTGTTGAAAGTAAAGATGAAGGTCAGGCTTGGGTGGATATATTTTTCAAAGAGTAAAAACCTGACTTGCCGGAGCTCCCAAGTTGGTAATCGCGGAGCATGAATTGGCATTATTCTTGAAAAAGTTTTTGGAATTTTAAATTGAGAAGTGTGAATTGCCGGAACTCCCAGGTTGGTAAGTGTGGAGTAGGTATCGGCACATTGAGAATTCAACCAACAGATGATGATTGGTTGAAAATGTTTGATATTTGATCTTACAAGTGGTTAATCAAGGTCATTAAGTTGAACTTGATTTAACTATTATTTTAAAAGTGTTGGTAAACAATGTGATGAGTTTTTCCCCGAATCTACAAATGGTAAAATCAACAAAACTAATTTTCCGGAAAAACCATTTTGATTTAAACAAACTTAAGTGTTTTGAGATCATAATGGGAAAATAGTTTGTTGCGAGGGGGAGTTCTGATTGTTTATGCCAAGTGGATGGAGAATTGAGGCAATTCGATATCAGTTGTCATGTTCTTGTACAGTTTGTTTTCAATTTTCTTTAGATGTATTTGTATTTTAGGGGGAGTATAATTTCAGAAAATCCAAAAACATTAGAAAATTTGAAAAAGCCAAAAACATGATAAAACGAAAAATGAGTTTTTGTTGCATAAAAGAGGAAATGATAGTACATCAGTGGACTGTCACAACACGCTAAAGAAATGGAGAGTTAAAATGTGATAAACGATCTCACTAAGGATGTGACGGTAGGCTCAGCTAGATTAGTAGATTTGCGATAACGATACAAACTTAAATGAAAAGGCCTAGTTCTAGTGGGAAACATGGTCGAAAGCATAGTACTTAGTTTTGTCCTTCTTGATTGTGTGCCTACTCAGTAATCGCTGATTGTCGAAAGACATAAAACTGGTTAAGTTTGTGAACTTTCACAACTTTGCTAAAAAGTCGTTGTGATTGTGCATTTCATTTTGCAAAGATTTAAACTTGTTTTATTTCTTTATTTTGTTTAAGCATCGGACATCCTCTGCGTATACGTGAGTATCGACCTGGATGTTGTTGCCTAAACGTTCTGCTTTATTTTCTTTGGTGTTTCGTTTAAGCTTTGGACCTCCTCTGCGTATACGGAAGTATCGACCTGGTGGTTAAAGCCTAAACAACTTCAACTTGTTTTATTTTTCTTATTTTGTTTAAACATCGGACTTTCTCTGCGTATACGGAAGTATCGACCTGATTGTTAATGTTTAAACATTCTGCTTTGTTTTCGCACAAATCACAGTTGATAAAAGTTTAAAGGCACTGCTTGAGATAGTGTATTACATGATGAGGGGATATGCTGAGATCGTGGGGTCCATAAGAACTTAGTGCAAAATTAATATACCTTAACATATCGGTAAGCATTTCGAAAGTTTTTATATTGAGTTTAAGTGGACAACAATATCGTCAATCAATATGAATCGTTTAGAGCTTAAAATGAAATCAAGCTTAACGGTGTTGGTGATTGGTCTCATAAACTGATATGATCCTCTTGCACGAACTCACAAAAATAGTGTCTGTAAATATTTCATTTTCTGCATTTTTGTTTCAGTCAAAAATTCAAAAAGATTTTAAGTGTGTTTTAGCATAAATTTTGTAAAAAACCAAAAAGATTTTTGACAACTGTTGTTGGAAGGCTGACGTTCAAAATTCCAAGTGCTAAACTTGACGAACAGGTTTGGGAGAGAGTGTATGAAGAAGTTTTTACAAGTGATTTGCAGAGAATAAATCATTTTTTTAATGTTTCGTGCAAATGGTTTCTAAATTTTAAAGATTTAATCTTTGAGAAACTTATGTGTGTGGTAGAGAATTGCAGATATGAAGATTAATCAAAGCCAAATTCCGATATCTGAGCAGATAATAATTTCCAGACTGCGATCCCAGCTTAGTGAGAGGGGGAGTCTGAGGACATCAACAGAGAGCTCAGAGCTAGATTGTGATTCTAGAAGAAAGAGAAAGAGATTGAGTGTGGATGCTTACAATGGAGAATACTTCTGGGAGAAGCACAAAGACTGATAAAGACTGAAGGTTTGACAATCGAAGACTCGACATTGAAGACTCCGTCAACATCTGAGGGGGAGTTTGTTGGTGCATCCGTCTGTCACCTACGTCTTGTATCGAGTCTTGTATAGATTTAGGGCATGAGAATCAAAATAGTGATTTTTAGGGGTGATTCCGCTCGAAATGACACCTTGTCATTTCGAGCTAAATCACATAACTTTCTGATTCCGCTCGAAATGTTAAATCCTGATTCCGCTTGAAAGTAACATGCTAATTCCGCTCGAAATGACACCGTGTCATTTGGAGCGAAATCAGAACACCTATAAATAGATCATTTGGGGCGAAATCAGAGAGGAGTTGTGTGTGTTGTCTTCCGGTGAGCCACGAAGTGCTGCCGAAGTGTCGTCGTGATTGTAAAAGGCTTTTATATCAATAATATCGACAAGTTAAAGTGAATACGGCTGAAATTGTACCGAAACACTTGTTTCTGCCTCTTGTTTTGGTGAAAAACTCTTCTTATTGACTCGTTCGGGTCCGAATTCGATCCTACAAGTAATGTGCACAATACCCCACTTGCCAGTGATTCAAGATAACCAAGACTTAATCCCTGTAATTATAACTGGAAAACATTTGGGTATTGTAAAACACTTTTGATAAAAGAGAATGACTCACTTTGCAAGTTTAGTTGGGCAGAGTTTAGCCTACTGATAAGCCTTGTAACCTAATTTAAACAACAATGCATACGAAACTAGGTCAGTAACTTAATGCAACATTTATGATAAGCTCACGAAATCAAAACCCTCACGACGAATGACAAAGTATAGCCTTGATTTGGGCAGCACTTAAACATCCATCGGATCGGTTTCAATCAATCGGACATTATATCGTAGCAGTGATCGAGTTAATACCCTGTAATCGTAGCAGCATTTCCCTACTTGGAAATTCGAATTTGAGCAGTTTCTTTCGTTTTTTCATTGAAATTTTGAACACAGATGAACTGCTCATGCACCAGCAATTTATAGCAAACTTTTGGGTTTTACGCGGCCCGTGTGTGACACGTGGCCCGGAACACTTATCCGGTCAACTTTAAGTTGACGCGGCCCGCGTAAACCTTACCTTATCTCTTACACGGCCAGCGTGAAACCAATTTTCTTGTTTTCTTGGTTTTTCATGGAGATTAGGGTTTCAGGGGTCCGGGTTTTCACTTACGGGTCGTTTATGGTCAATTTTGCAGGTCCTTACAGTACCTCATTCAAAACCACCCTCCAGAACTCATACAGCTCGCAAGAGTGATTCTCATCACTCAACAAATCAGAGGAGTGTTCCGTCTAAGAAGATTGAGCTCAAACAAGAACCACGTGATAAGGGCTGGTCTTATAAGTATTTGGTCTCCTGCAAACCTAGAGACTTCACAGGGGAGAAAGGAGCCATCGGTTGTATGACTTGGCTCGATGAAATGGACACGGTGGTTAATATTAGTGGTTGTGCAGAGAAAGATATTGTGAAGTTTGTGTCACAATCCTTTAAAGGAGAAGCTCTAGCGTGGTGGAGATCACTGATTCAAGCTACAGAGAAAGTCCACTTGTATAGCATGTATTGGGAGCAGTTCATTGCTCTAATCAAAGAAAATTATTGTCCTCAACATGAAGTTGAGAAGATCGAGACTGACTTCTTGACCTTAGTCCTGAAGAACTTAGACTGCCAGACTTACGTCACCAGTTTCAATACCATGTCTCGATTGGTTCCATACTTAGTTACACCGGAACCAAAACGTATCGCTCGTTTTATTGGGGGTTTAGCTCCGGAGATCAAAGCTAGTGTGAAGGCGTCTCAACCTACTACTTTTAGGTCAGCAGCTGATTTGTCATTATCCCTTACTCTAGATGCAATCAGGCTGAGATTGCTTAAGATTTCTGAAGAAGGAAAAAGAAAACGTGAGGATGATAACTCACGTCGTTCTGAAAAGAAACATAGGGGGAACTTATACCACAAGAAGAATTCTGGGTCTAACAGGGGTATCCAGGAAGTGGATGAGAAGCCTAAATGCAAAACCTGCCAGAAACATCATTTCGGGAAATGCAGATTTGAATCAAAGTCGCAGTCGCAGTCAAAGCCGATTGGTTGTGGAATCTGCAAGTCCAAAGAACACAAGACTTTGGATTGCAAGAAGTTGAAGGATGCGACCTGTTATGGTTGCAATGAGAAAGGGCACATCAAGACCAACTGCCCAAAGTATGCGAAGAAGCCTGAAGAAGGCAAGAAGACCAATGCCAGGGTCTTTCAGATGAATGCACGGGAAGCAGTGCAGGATGATAACGTGATAACAGGTACCTTCGTTATTAATGATGTTTATGCAAGGATATTATTTAATTCGGGTGCGGATAAGTCATTTGTCGATGATAAGTTCTGTAAATTGCTAAATCTGCCTGTTAAAACCCTAAGCATGAAATATGAAGTAGAGTTGGCCGATGGTACCATAAAAACCGCCTCAACTGTGTTAGATGGATGCTTTATATCCATTAGGAACCACTCATTTGCGTTATCCTTGCTTCCCTTGAAATTAGCTGGTTTCGACATAGTGATAGGCATGGATTTGTTATCTCATAACCAAGCCCAGATTGTTTATGACAAGAAACAAGTGGTGATTAAAACTCCGTATGATAAGCCACTTACCATACAAGGAGATACTCAGTATGGGTTGCCTAAGCAAGTGTCTGTGCTTAAGGCGTCAAGGTGTATGAAGAAGGGTTGTGTCATTTATATGGCACAGGTGACTATTGATGAACCAAAGCCCAAGATCGAAGACATCCCTGTCATTTCTGAATATTCAGAAGTATTCCCTGAAGAACTGCCTGGTTTACCCCCAGATAGGAAAGTGGAGTTAAGAATCGACATAATACCTGGATAAGCACCTGTTGCAAGAGCACCTTACCAGTTGGCCCCGACTGAGATGAAGGAGTTGAGAACTCAGTTGGATGATTTGTTGGCAAAAGGATTTATTAGACCTAGCTCATCTCCCTGGGGAGCACCAATTCTGTTTGTAAAGAAGAAAGATGGATCGATGTGTCTATGCATCGATTATCGCGAGCTTAACAAGGTCACTATCAAGAACAGATATCCATTGCCCAGGATCAACAATCTGTTCGATCAATTGCAAGGGGCAAGTTACTTCTCCAAGATTGATTTAAGGTCAGGTTACCATCAACTGAAAGTTAGAGATGAAGATGTGCACAAGACTGCATTTAGAACTCGCTGTGGTCACTACGAGTTCTTGGTGATGCCTTTTGGGCTCACTAATGCACCAGCAGCGTTCATGGACCTCATGAATCGCATTTGCAAACCCTACTTGGACAAGTTTGTCATCGTCTTCATTGATGACATCCTCATTTATTCAAAGAATCAAGCTAATCATGAGAGGCATCTTCGTTGTATTCTTAAACTTCTTCAACAAGAAAAGCTTTACGCCAAGTTTTCAAAGTGTGAATTTTGGCTTCGTGAAGTCCAATTCCTTGGACATATGGTTACTGAGCGTGGTATCCAGGTGGATCCCGCTAAGATTGAAGCTATCATGAATTGGCAAGAGCCGAAGACGCCCACAGAGATTCGCAACTTCTTAGGCCTGGCAGGATACTACAGGTGTTTTATTGAGAATTTCTCAAGGATTGCAGCACCCCTAACTTCGTTGACTAGGAAGAATATTAAGTTTTATTGGGGTCCTAAACAACAAGAATCGTTTGATATACTTAAGCAGAAACTGAGCAATGCTCCTGTGTTGACATTGCCTGAAGGGATTGAAGAATTTGTGGTTTACTGCAATGCATCACACACTGATATGGGGTGTGTACTCATGCAGAAAGGCAAGGTCATTGCCTATGCTTCCCGACAACTAAAAGTGCACGAGAAGAATTACACCACCCACGATTTGGAGTTGGGCACCGTTGTGTTTGCGCTCAAACTTTGGAGGCATTATTTATATGGTACCAAGTGTGTGATCTATTCTGATCATAAGAGCCTTCATCATCTGTTCAATCAGAAGGATCTGAACATGAGGCAGCGTCGATGGATGGAGACATTAAATGATTATGATTATGAAATCCGATACCATCCAGGCAAGGCGAATTTGGTCGCCTATGCCTTAAGTAGGAAGGAAAGGGTGAAGCCCTTAAGAATCAATGCCAAGAGCATTGAATTAAAGAACAGTTTGAATGAAAGATTGTTAGCCGCTCAAAAGGAAGCCGTATTAGAAGCTAACTATCCAAATGAAATGCTGGGAGTCACTACAGAACAGTTATCATATGGTAAGGATGGAATCCTAAGATTGAATGGATGGATATGGGTTCCAATCTATGGAGGACTTAGGGAAGTGATCCTTTAGGAAGCCCATAGTGCCAAGTATTCTATTCATCCTGGCTGTGACAAAATGTACCAGGATTTGAAGGCAAATTATTGGTGGATAGGCTTGAAGAAGTCTATAGACACTTATGTGGCCAAATGTCTGACATGTGCTTAAGTTAAGGCAGAACACCAGAAGCCGTCAGGTTTGCTGCAACAGCCTGAACTTCCCACCTGGAAGTGGGAAATGGTAACAATGGATTTTATCACCAAGTTACCGAAGACAACGTGAGGAAATGATACTATTTGGGTGATAGTGGATAGACTGACTAAGTCAGCCCACTTCCTACCTATTAAGGAAACACACAACTCAAATAAGTTAGCTCAGCTGTACGTGGACGAGATTGTATCTCTACACGGAGTGCCAGTTTCTATCATCTCTGATAGGGATACGAGGTATACATCGCATTTCTGGAAAAGTTTCCAGCAATCCCTAGGCACTCGATTAAATTTCAGCACTGCATATCATCCTCATACGTATGGTCAAAGTGAACGTACTATACAGACACTCGAGGATATGCTACGAGCTTGTGTCATTGATCTAGGTGGAAGTTGGGATGATCATCTTCTATTAATCAAATTTTCGTACAATAATAGTTATCATTCCAGTATACAAGCTGCACCTTTTGAAGCTTTGTATGGAAGAAAGTGCAGAACGCCTGTTTGTTAGGCAGAAGTTAGAGATGTCCAACTAACAGGACCTGATATAGTCTTGGAGATGACAGATAAGATTGTACAGATACGAGATCGTCTCAAAGCTGCCAGGGATAGGCAGAAAAGCTACGCAGATAAAAGGCGTAAACCTCTAAAGTTTGAGATTGGTGACAAAGTATTACTAAAGGTATCACCCTGGAAAGGGGTAATGCGATTTGGTAAGAAAGGCAAGTTAAGCCCAAGATACATAGGACCATTCGAGATCATAGAATGTGTCGGAACAGTGGCTTATAAGTTAAACCTGCCTGAAGAGCTCAGTGGTATTCATAATGTATTCCACATCTGCAATCTGAAGAAATGTCTAGCTGATGAATCACTAGTCATGTCACATAAAGATGTGCATATTGATGAGAGCTTAAAGTTTGTTGAGAAACCTTTGTCGATCGAGGATCGACAGGTTAAGAAGCTTCGAAGGAAGCAGGTACCGATTGTAAAGGTTAAATGGGATGCCCGTAGAGGTCTCGAGTATACGTGGGAGGTAAAGTCCACAATGAAAGAGAATTACCCTCATTTATTTCAGTAAATCTCGAGGTCGAGATTTCGTTTAAGGGGGTGAGGATGTAACACCTCGTAAAATCATGACCAATATAATGAAGACACGTGTCATGAGCTTTAAACGTATAATGGATTGAATATGAAGGACTAAAGTTGACAAGCAAAGAAAGTATGTGTGTAAAAGGATTCAAAGTGTCAACATTCGATAATTATACCTTTCAACAACCCTACACGATGTTTATACCCTTAAACGAATGAATTATGAATCGTATGAAGTCGTTTGTGGAAGAAAGTGAGTTTACAAACCGCAAGGGTTAAAAGTATCAACATGTTTAATTTATACCTCTGAGTGACCTTTTAATGAACCCGAAGCTTTGTAACGATTAATTATGTTCACTAAAATAAGTGATAAAAATTTCACAAGGCTTCGATTTCGTATGAGGAAGATACGCTAACATTTGTAAGTGAGGGGTTAAAAGCGTCAACGTTGAAATTCAGGACTAATTCGGTGATCGTATAACTAACCGAGGACTTAACAAAGTTTGTTTATGTCTTGGGGTCCTTAAAAGTCAAGTTGGAGGGTTAAAAGTGCAATAAAACAAGTTAAAACAACTATTAAAAGGACCAGGGACCAAATATGCAAATTCTGAAACTTGTTTGACCTGATCTGGGCCTCATACCGGCCGCGTAAGACCTCTCTAGTCTTTTACGCGGGCCTCCTGAAAGGTGCCAGCGTCCAAAAACATGGCAGATACCAGTATCAGCCTGTTAAACCGACTTATTTGCATGGTTTTTGGATCCAGGAGCGTGGCCAACAGTTTTTGCATGCATAGGGACACTTGTTATGCATTAGGGATCATGCATAGACTTTGTTGTAAGCATCTTATGCAATTAAAGTCCCTATATAAAGAACACTTGTTGCAATAATTTTTGGCATTCACTTGAAATCATTCAAACACATTTTCTGGAGCTCTCTGGACCTCAAACAAGATTCCAATACCTTCATTTTCGTACTAAGGACTTCAGTAAGCTTCCTTAACCTTTCTAAATTCAGTTTTACTAGTTTAATGGCCTAAAGTCAAACCCATCGTAATTAAGGTTTGACTTAGTGATTAATCACTAATGGTCCAGTCAATTCTTGAATTGAAAGTAGCTATGAGTTGGTAATTATGTGGGCAATAAACCCTTAAAAGGGCACCATCTGATTCCCACTCTAACTATGTCAATTGTCGGGTCAAACTTAATTGTAAAAAGTCAACAGAAAGATAATTTTCAAATAAACACATAATTAACAATGTAGAAGCCATGAAACCTGTTTTATCACTTATATAACTTGGTAATTAATGTAAGAACATGTCTCAACATAGTCAACCTGACAATTTTCAGTTTAGGCTCGGTTCGGAACCGAAAGTCGCAAAAGTAGACTTTTGCTTTGACTTTCAGTTCTGGCCCAATGTAGCATATTTTAGAAATGCCTTAGAGCTCTATTAGGACCAGGTTATAGGTTAGTGTAACCCTCTGAGGTTATACAACTTGGTTCCTTAGTTATCCGATTCATTTGCATGTTTCCGTTATATGCCTAAATGTTGACCATTATGCCATTTTGACCTTAAAAAAAGATTTTTGAAAATATGAGAGGATAAAAACCTTTATTACTGATTTATAAACTTGTCCTAAAAATTTGACATCAGTTTGAGGTCTAGATTAGTAGTTATGCTCAATATCGTAATTAAGAAGCTTTTTATTAATTAAACGGCGTAATTAGCATAAAGCCTATCTAAACCCAAATTTTGACACCAAACTTTTTACCCACTGATGTAATATAATATTTTGGGATTTTTGAAGATTTTTATTTATTTTTAAGCTAAGTATAACATAGGGTTCTTGCTATAATTCGGTAATTGTCGGTTATAACCTTTTCTTGAATATAATGAGTTTTACATAACATATTGATACCAAACTTTTTTCTACTGATTTTATATAATAAATAAAATATTTTGAACTTTATAAACTGATCAAAAACTCAGATTTCCTATTTAAACCCGAAAATCACTTAAAACCGACTTTTACGCGTTTTAAGCGCATAGTATGGGTTAAAACTAATTTCGGCATATAAAACTTAATACCTACTGATGTTTTAAGTAAATTTTTATAATTAAATAGTAAGCAAAAGTTTTGAACTCAGAATTCTAATTTTGACCTTTAAAGCTTATGTGAAATTACCAAAATGCCTCTACGGTGCATAGTTTGGTTATAAAAGATAATTTTAACATATATGCAATACCCTACTGTTATGACTTATAAAAATAAACATTTTTACTGATTATATCACACCAAAAACTCAGATTAATATTTAAACTCTTTTATAAGCTTTAAAATGACCAAAATACCACTACGGGGCATAATTTGAGTTTAAATCCATTTTGGGCATAATGGAAGGTATCCTACTAATATCACAACATATTTAGGGCATATTAACTTAGGAAACCTGTTCATGACTCATTTGTTTACCCGTTATGCATTTTTCGCGTTCGGTACGGTTTATGTAACTAGTTTGCATAAATTAACCGAAACGGGTCAGACCTTATCATTTTTATCTCAAAATCCAGAATGTGTTTAGTTTACCCATATTATACAATTCTTCGAACTTGTCTGGTCTGAATCACATTCTCTTCCGGTCTTCGCTTAATCATGCGTTCGAACCGTGTATCTTCCTTTAAAACTAACCGGTCTAAGTTTAGACTTAATTAAGACCCGTTAGGAATCTAATAGGTTATTAAAACCTTCGTTCCAGATTAGGAGACCAGTAAAAGATACTTTCACTCACTGATTGTGATATATACTTGCTCAGGTAAATACTTTTAACTTATTTTCCGTTATACGGGCTTGGGATACGGTATTATAATACCGCTTGGTCGGGTGTGTGGAATTTAAATCGGATTATGATTAATATATTTGCATACCCCGTTTTAATCTGTTTTGTTTGGTATATGGCTCTTGGGGGGTTAATGACCGTGTCCTAGATATCCTTGGCTCATTCATTGAAATGGCCACGACTTAAGCACGGGGTGTAGGCATACACCTGACAATTGCGTATGTAAAAAGGTATCCCACAATAAGGAATTTCCTTGTGGGCATTATACCTGTGGTGTGTCAGTTAATCTTGCTCCAGCTCTTCTAACCGGCCCTGACGGACGGCAAACATATAAATCTGTATACAAGTTTATTTTTAAAAATAATTATCCCAAGTTATAAAAGAATATTTGTGCCTTGTGCATTTAAATCAATTTTCATAAATGTTTTCTAAAGAGTCAGTTAATTGTATTTACCAGTGTAAACAGACGTATTTTCCAAAAGGTTAAGTGCAGGTACTAAACGGAATAGGCTGGCTACTCCTAGCATCAATAAAGAGTCTTGCAAGCTTAGATGTTATAAATCTGCTGAATAACGTTTCCTTTAACTTTGATCCGCTTGTGGATCTTTTACAACCGTTTTGTAATAAATGATATTACTTTCATTCGGTTTGTAATGATTTTATCTTTCGACTTCCGCTGTGTATATAAACTATGAATAAGTTGTCTATGATGATATCAACTACGTCACGATACTCCCCACCGGGCCCACCGGTAATACGTGGAAATATCGGGGTGTGACAGTTACTTGGAATGTCTCGCTGAGCATCATTCCTTCCGCATGAATATCATGAAGGATAACCTGCAATTCTTGGACTTGGCTCATGACAGTTTTTGAGTCTATCATTTTAAAGTCCAAGAACTTTGCCACCATGAATTTCTTAGTGCCCGCATCTTCTGTTTTGTATTTGCGATCCAAAGACTCCCACAATTCTTTGGCAGTCTTGGCTTTGCAATACACATTATACAATGTGTCCACCAAACCATTCAAAATAAATTGCGGCACAGGAAATCCGAATGATTCCAAGCATGCATCGCGCTCACT
Source organism: Helianthus tuberosus (assembly GCA_030545235.1). Classification (NCBI taxonomy): domain Eukaryota; kingdom Viridiplantae; phylum Streptophyta; class Magnoliopsida; order Asterales; family Asteraceae; genus Helianthus; species Helianthus tuberosus. The sequence continues at coordinate 65,472,333 of CM060377.1, read as the reverse complement.
GTTTGAGCATTCATATCCCCTTCATCAACTTGGGGTTTAGGTTCAGTCAAGAACCTTGCCAGATTCAACGTGGTCAGATAAAAGAACATCTTTTGCTGCCACTGTTTGAAATTCACACCACTGAATTTCTCTGTTTTTTCAGCATGCGACACTGCATTAGGCAGTGGTGTCACCAGACCGGTAGTGACAGTAACAACGGAAGTCATGACCGCAGAAACAACACTGGTCATGACAGCAGAAGCAACAGTAGTCATCGGCTGGGATGCCATTCTGAAAAGAAACAGGATACAGAAACAATCAGTACGATAATCCGTTTAAGTTTGTTAGAAATTCCGCTCCTGATCAGAACTACAAAATTAATCTAAAACAGAAATAACAGAGAATAAAAAATGAAGAAACAATAAACGAGTGAACTGGGCTTGTGTTTTACACAATTCCCTTAAACAGATTCGCCGTCTGTTCTCAGGGTACGCCGGTTCGAAGCAGTAACAGCGCATTGCCGAACTTGAGCACTTGCCTGAAAAGAAACTGGAAAGATGTTGTTTGCAGAGATTGAGAGAGAAAAGAGAAGTTGTTTGAAGGTGTGTCTGAACTGTTATGCTTGGTCTGGTTTTATAGCCAAAGAACCATAACCGATCTCTGGTCATTATTGCAGTGAATTAAGACCAAATAATGGTCATTAGTGCAGAGAATAATGATCATCATAATGATTTTCAAAACACTGTTTAAAACCGAAATCAATACCATTTCAGTTTTAATTCTGTTTTAAAAACTCATTTAAAGGAAACAGTTATGAGTCTCGAGTGCAAAAAATTGCCCCAATCGGGCCCGGGTTTTCGAAGCTGCATTCCAGTTCCGAAACCCAATTTTTTGCACCCCCCCTGCGCACGCGCGGGTAGGACTTGTGGTAAAACATGTCATAAGACTTCAAATGCTTAGTCAAGCTTTTTCCTTATAACTAGCATTTTCTTTTGTTCCCACACCAATGTGAGACAAATTAGTTTACCACTTGAGACATACATTCACACCAAACTTCCAACAGTATTTGCCTGTGGAAAACTCTTTTAACTGTTTGGTAGCATCAAATGCGAATTAAGTTTTTAAGAAAAATGCTTTAGTGTGGGTGTTGTAGGCTAGAGGTTATGTAAAATAATACAAAAGTTTTGCACAAAGTTAAGAATTTTCACTTCTCATATATTAATACTAGAGTAATTTGTAATCAATATCCCGCCGTAACGTGCGGGGTTAGAATCAACTCGTATCTATACAAAAAGTAACTTAGGGTGCCTCACAACACCATCACAACCCTTCATTAGAAAAAAAGGCATCAACTCACTCTTTCACAAAAGACTCCGATTCATTCATACATGTATAATGAAATTGAGTTGCATTTCATACGTCACGTTCTTTCCGAACCAACTGTTAATTAAGGCCACAAAAACTAACAAAACATTGTTCAAAAGAAATTCACACCGTGTAGTTTTTTTCTCCCGCCACGTGTTCCTTTATCAAACACAAACCGTTTCACTTCGGTCAATAAACCGACTCGACTATTATAGTAACAAAATAACATCCAACCCACTTCATTTAGATAAAACTCCCGTCAATAAACCGACGCGATCAATATCCAACCATGTAAGGGATAACAAGGAGACAAATCTCTTTGGCAAGAACGGACCGGCACCCATATATAAACCAACCCACAGCGCCTGTTTATTTTCTTCCCATTCCCTCCACGTTGTGTTCTTCATCACCAAAATATAAACCAAACCCAACGACGCATTTTTTTTCAAATCAATTGCTAGATAACCATCTGTGCAGGGACGGAGGTATTGATGATATTTTCTGTTTCTTTTGAACACCGCTGATGCCACTGTCGTCAGACCGGAACTTTTTATCGTCCGCCTGAGTCATCTTAACTTTTCGTCGGACATCACCGGAACGCCGTCTGAATTGCACGACCGACGCCACCGCTCGGATTTCTCTCTAAATGTCTTATCTCTCTGACTCTCTCTAAAGTGTTTATGTGCGTGTCCTGTGTACACTGATACGAATCTAAGTCTTCATGTGTGTGTTGTGTACCTTTTACAGTAGAAAATGGTATTATAAATGGTGGTGTTGATGGTTTTCAAAACCGTAGTCTGTTGGTTTTGAAGGAAAAAAAGAAAAATAGAGTAGAGATACAATTGTTTAACTAAAATAACGTTATTATGAATTTTAATATGAAATGAAATAAATAAACAGAACGCTCTACATAAAACTTGATTTTAGAACAATATTCTTTCTGTTATAAACTAGACATTTTAGGCCCAACCCATTACCTATGAGCTTTAGGGTTTATAGCTATGTTCATCTATATATTGTAATGTTGAATAATGAAGAATGAAGTTTTATCCCTAATTCTCTTTGGTTTTTATCACATTATCAGCACCTCTGCTCTAATACTTCTTTGATTGTTGAAGATCCCTCATTCTCTAATTTGGTGGTTTGCTGGTTGTTGTCCTTGACGCCACTATTTCCAACATACGTTTAGTTTTTTTTTATTCCAGATTCATCCATCCAGAAATATGCATGCTAGCTCCAGTAGAGCTATTATTAGTGATGAATGTCTGGTAGATAGCGGTAGTACTAACACTATTCTCAAAGATATGAAATTTTTCTCTGAGTTGTCTCTGGCAGAGACACCGATTAGTACTATATCTGGTGTCAGTAATCTTATCGAAGGCTCCAGCAGAGCACACATAACATTATCTTCGGGTGCCAAAATAACTATTGATAATGCATTATATTCTAGTAAATCCAGAAGAAATTTACTTAGCTTTAAAGATATTCGAAAAAACGGTTACCACCTAAAAACAATATCTGAAAATAATATTGAATATCTTCAAATTACTTCAAACAAAAATGGACAAGAAACAATTAGAAGCCTTATCCTCTGGATTATATTGTACTAATATCAATCCTATCGAATCATACATGGTGAGTAACCAAAAGCTGTTAGATAAAGACATATTCAATATATGGCATGACCGTCTAGGTCACCCTGGTAACATAATGATGAGACGAATAATTAAAAGTGCAACCGGGCACCCTCTCAAAAACTTAAAAGTTTTGCTTCCACAAGACTTATCATGTGCAGCATGCTCTCTGGGCAAACTTATAACTCGACCCACACAAACTAAATTGGTACATGAAACCCCAACGTTTTTAGAAAGAATTCAAGGGGATATTTGTAGGCCTATTCATCCTCCGTGTGGACCATTCCGCTATTTCTTGGTCTTAATAGATGCATCCTTAAGGTGGTCACATGTGAGCCTTTTAGCTACTCGAAATGTAGCATTTGCCCGACTTTTAGCTCAAATCATACAATTGAGAGCAAATTTCCCTGATAATCAAATTAAAAACATCCGGATGGATAATGCGGGAGAGTTCACATCTCAAGTTTTTAATGACTATTGTATGTCAATCGGGATCAATGTTGAACATTCAGTACCTCATGTTCACACACAAAACGGTTTAGCTGAATCTCTGATTAAGCGATTACAAATAATTGCTAGACCACTCTTAATGAGATGTAAATTACCATCTTCTGCATGGGGTCATGCTATTTTGCATGCCGCTGTACTGATTAGATTGAGACCAATTGCTGATCACGAATACTCCCCATTGCAACTGGTCTCCGGACGAGAACCAAGTTTGTCCCACCTTTGAATTTTTGGTTGTGCGGTATATGTACCAATACCGCCACCTCAACGTACTACAATGGGACCCCAAAGAAGACTGGGTATATATATTGGTTTTAACTCCCCATCCATAATTAAATATTTAGAACCAATGACGGGAGATATGTTTACAGCACGGTATGCTGACTGTCATTTTGATGAAACAATGTTCCCAGTCTTAGGGGAGATAAGGGCAAAGAAAGACTGGTAACACAAGAAATAACATGGAATGCATTATCGTTATCAAATCTCGACCCCCGAAGTGGTCAATGTGAATATGAAGTCCAAAAGATCATACATTTGCAAAGAATAGTGAATGAATTACCAGATGCATTCACAGACACGAATTGAGTGACAAAGTCACATGTACCAGCATCAAATGCACCTGCTCGAATTGAAGTAATCCCAGAAGCGATTACTATACAACGAAAGCGTGGGAGACCAATCGGTTCCAAAGACAAAAATCCACAGAAACGAAAAGAGCAAAGTAACCCAGTTGGTGAAAACTCACAAAAGATTATAAGTGAAACCCCGGTAGAGGTAAATGTCCCAGAAGAGACAACTACGAATCCAGAGGAAAATGAAGTTTCAGAAGAAACACCGGTACCGAACGAAAATGAGATCTCTATTAATTATGTACAAGATAGTACAATGTGGAACCGGAATAAAACACGTGTTGATGATATATTCGCATATGCTATAGCAACGGATGTAATAAATGAAAATGATTACGTACCTAAAACTTTAGAAGAGTGCATACACAGGAATGATTGGCCAAGATGGCAAGAAGCCATAAATGCCGAATTAAATTCGCTTGAAAAGCGACATGTTTTCGGACCTGTAGTCCGAACGCCCATAGACGTCAAACCAGCAGGTTATAAATGGGTGTTTGCAATAAAGAGAAATGAAAAGAATGAGATTGTACGATATAAGGCTCGACTTGTAGCACAAGGGTTTTCCCAAATCCCAGGAGTTGATTATGAGGAAATGTATTCTCCTGTAGTGGATGCGATAACCCTTAGGTTCCTAATCGGCCTCACAATCTCTGAAGGACTTCATATGAGACTAATGGATGTCGTCACCGCATACTTATACGGGACACTTGAAAATGACATCTACATGAAATCCCTAAAGGATTAAAATTGCCTGAAGCATTAAAATCAACACCTCGAGATATGTGTTCTATAAAGCTCCAAAGATCTTTATATGGTCTCAAATAATCTGGTCGTATGTGGCACAATCGACTTAGTGAATATCTCGAAAAAGAAGGATACAAGTCTGATGTAATCAGTCCATGTGTTTTTATAAAAAGAACACTCTCAAATTTCACTATAATAGCAATCTATGTTGATGATATCAACATCATCGGATCTCCTGAAGAGATAGAGAAAGCTGCTCAGTTATTAAAGAAGGAATTTGAGATGAAAGATCTTGGTATGACAAAAGTATGCATCGGACTACAATTTGAGTATCTGTGCAATGGAACATTTTTCCATCAATCAAACTACATCCAGAAGATGTTAGTACGTTTCAATATGGATAAAGCACATCCGTTTAGTGTACCTATGGTTGTCCGACCGCTAGATCCACACAAGGATCCTTATCGCCCTCAAGAAGAAGGCGAAGATGTACTTGGTCTAGAAGTACCGTACTTAAGCGCGATCGGTGCCCTTATGTATCTCACAAATAACACAAGAGCTGACATTGCATTTGCAGTGCATGTACTAGCGAGATACAGTTCGAATCCAACACGTAGACACTGGAATGGCGTAAAACATATATTCTGGTATATTTGTGGGACACAAGACTTAGGTCTTTTCTATCAGAGAGATCAAAAGTTCCAACTTGTTGGGTATGCTGATGCCGGATATCTATCAGATCCTCACAAAGAAAAATCTCAGACAGGTTACGTATTCACATACGGTGGCATAGCAATTTCTTGGAAGTCAACTAAGCAAACACTTACAGCAACATCATCAAACCATGCCGAATTGATAGCACTATATGATGTTGGTCGAGAATTCATGTGGTTGAGATCAATGATTAATCACATACAAGAAGCATGCAAATTAGAACAGATCAAGAAGGAGCTGACAATTTTTTATGAAGACAATGCTGCTTGCATAGCTCAGATCAGAGAAGGTTATATCAAGGGTGATCGAACAAAGCACATCTCACCAAAAATTTTCTCAACATATGACTTGCAAAAGGAAGGGGAAATCGATGTTCGCCAGATTAAGTCAAGTGAAAATCTAGCTGACATGTTCACGAAATCTTTACCAAGAAGCAGTTTCGAGCAACTATCACAGAAGATCGGTCTCCTCAGATTGAAAGATGTTTGTTGAATTCAGGGAGAGAATATTATACACGCTGTACTCTTTTTCCCTTAACTAAGTTTTGTCCCACTGGGTTTTCTTAGTAAGGTTTTTAATGAGGCAGCATAGCTGATCCAGTAGTATCAGTTTATTTATTCAGGTCCTGAAGTACCTATTTAACATCATCTTGAAGTACGTTGTTAAACTGTGTATAATTCTAAATGTCTGAGGGGGAGTGTTATAAACCAGACATTTTAGGCCCAACCCATTACCTATGGGCTTTAGGGTTTATAGCCATGTTCATCTATATATTGTAATGTTGAATAATGAAGAATGAAGTTTTATCCCTAATTCTCTTTGGTTTTTATCACTTTCAAATAATTTTCAAGTCTAATTATAAATCTTTATATGCTTTAAAAACATGCAATGTGTTTTTTAATTATATATCTTTATATGGTTTGAAAATGTAAGTTGATTTTTTTGGTGTTGTAACTGATATTGTTTTCATTCTAAAAAAAATTGAATTTACACATAATTGTTTTATAAACTTCAAATGCAAGAGTTTTTCTCTTAAACACAACACTATATTATAAATTTCAAATGCACGAGTTTTCTTTTAAGTATCAAACACAACACCTTATTTCAAGAATTTGTTAATTTAAATTTCAATGGCATTGAAATCCAAACTCTATTAAATAGTTCCATTTGTATGTATACAATATATAATAAACGAGTTTATTACATAGTTCGTCCCTTTGGTTTGCACAAAATAACATACTTAGATATTAATAATTTAAAATCACATTCTAGGGTATTAACTTTTTATTTTGTAACGTTTGGAGGTATTAACTACTATGGTATGAACATAGTTAGTACTTGTGGTTTGCACAAAATAACATACTTAGGTACTAATAGAATGTGATTTTAAACCTACAAATAAAGTTAATACCTCCAAACGTTACAAAATGAAAAGTTAATACCCTAGAATGTGATTTTAAACTATTAGTACCTAAGTATGTTAGTTTGTGCAAACAACAGGGACTAACTATGTAATTAACTCTATAATAAACTATCGATTTAAAGGGTTGAGTTATAATACAAAGTATTTAAAAATAAGAAGGGTAAGAAGCCACCAGAGAGTGACAAGTGTCCTAGGAGGAATTAAATGGAAAAGGTAATTTTGTCTACAAGAGGAAAGAGAATATGCACATGCAAGTCACATGTTATTCCCCCCCCCCCCCAATTTTTAAACGTCCGTAACTTTTTTATACATCATTTGTTTTTTAAAAAAAATTATACCATAAAATCGAGCGTTTTTTATCTTTAATATGAGTACCATATTGTTATATTTTTCAAAAAAAAATTCAAAAACCCAGTTGCATATTACACAATGGACATGATGTAAAACACAATGTAAAGTAGATCAAAAACACAATCAATGACAACAAATAAAGACACAACGGACAACATACTAAAACACAATGACCATAACGTATAACACAATGGCGATAACATATAACACAATACGTATCAGACTAAATAAAAACACAATTGATGACAACAGATAAAAGACACAATTAATGACAACAGATAAAAGACACAATGGAGAGCAGATGAAGACACAATGGAAAACAAACTAAAAACACAATACACAACAAACTAAAACACAATGAACAAAGATAATAAAATAAATTAAACAAATTATTAAAACACAATAGACAACATATTAAAACACAATGAATAACATATTAAACACAATGACCTGAACTAATAACACAATTTATAGAAAACCCAGATATAACACCATCTTCATTGTGTCATTTATAGTGTTATAGGTTCTTATAAAAACGCAATGGATAGAACCCAAATTAACATTGTGTTATAGGTTTTGATAATAACACAATGTATAGAAACTCTACTGACCAAAACCCAGTTAAAAGACACAATGACTTGAACCTTTAACACAATGCAAAAAAAACCCAGTAAAAATGAATTTTTTTATTTTATTTTTATATGATAATATGGTACTCATATTAAAGATAAAAAACGCTCGTTATTATGGTGAAATTTAAAAAAAATGTCGTATGAAAAAGTTTTGGACGTTTTAAATCGATGGGGGAATTGGCATGTGCCTTGAATGTGAAGAGAGAAAATCCATAAATATATGATTCCTTCTATTATCTTCTTTTCCCTATAACTAATCTCAACCCTTCAAACCTAAGATCAATGAACTAGAATCCTTCTTACCCTTCTTATTTATTTTATCTTTTGTATTTGATCCTAACCCCGATTTAAAATTGTATTTTGTTTTCTTCACTTCTTTATTTTCCTCTCACGTTTCCATTTGGTGAATATGTATTGTTTTTTAGGGTGTTAGGAGTGGTTAAACACTTGAGAGTGGCAAACTAAAAAATCAACCAATCAGAGTGCGCCACGTCAATCAGTGAAAAGTGTTTAAACTTTGATGAAAAGTGTTGGCAATGGTTTAGACATTTGGTGAAGTGGTAAACTTTAAAAAAAAGGAAAAATGTGTGATTGGTTGAGATTGGAATGGACCTCACCCCACACTATGATGTGTACTTAATAGTCAAGAAGTCAACTGTTGTTAGGTTAATTGATACGGATCAGTAGTTTGATACAGATCAGTAGTTTGATACAGATCAGTAGTTAAAGGGTTGGTCAGCAGTGGATTGGGGTGTTGGTCAGTAACAGGGGATTAGTCAACAGTGGATTGAGTTGTTGATTAACAACAGTGGTTTGGGTATGGGTTAGTAACAGGGGATTAGGTTGTTAGTTAGTTAGGCAGTTACGGTGGTAGTTGGTTATCAGTTGTGTGAGTTGTTGTAAACTGTGTATAAAAGAGATATGTTGTAATAGAATATGGTATCTTGAAAATAATAACAAACTCTTCTTAGTCTCTCTTTCTCTCAACTGCCATTAACGACCTCTCGAAGCTCATTCTTTCCATTGAGCTTCCTGAACGTTAATAGGACTTGACCATTGTTGATTAAATCTCAAGTTCATCCTAATTCAATACTTATCATTGGTATCAGAGCCATTGTTCCTCGGATCTTCATCTATTCTATCAAGTATGGCGCATAATCACAACAAAATTGATGATAATAATCAATTACAACAAATAATTCTCACAATGGAGAGGTTGAATCAAAGACTTTTTGAAATCCATGGTGAGACTGTTGCGATTTCAGAGACAATCAGTAAAAAATCTCATGTTCAATCAAGATCAGAAACATGTGATCAACTTCTACACCAAAATGCTTCTGTTGTTATTAATAGGAAGGAAGAATTTGAACCAGATTGTTCTTCCATCAAAAAACAACAATTCAAGTCAGATTTGTCAAAACCCACTTCTCAAGAAATTTGTTCTGTTTTTAGTGATATTAGAGGGGAAATGGGATTAGGTGGTTCATCAAGATTCATCAGAACTGAGTTTGCTCATCAGGTGTTTGATGAAATGTCTGAACCAATTAAAAATGAAAGAAAACATGAGGGGTTGAGGGTTAATGAGTCATTAACAAGAAATGATGATTCTATGATTGGGAATGAATTACCAAAACAATTTGGTAACGTGAAGGAGTATTATGATTCTTTTAACACAATCATTAATCAATTGCAAATTTCACAAGAATATGCATTAAAGTGTTTCTTGGAAGGATTGAAAGAAGACATTCAAATTAAGGTGAGAATGTTTAATCCTACGACTCTTTATCATGCATATTGTTTAGCAAAATTAGAAGAGGCTGTTTTAGAATCAATTTTAAGATCTCCATTACTTGAGGTTGCAAGGGAATCAAACAAAGTAGAAGAAACTGAATCAAATGATGCCCTTGAAAAAGTTTATATGGAATTTGTTGGAAATGAAACAGTAAGTATATGCAGTGGTCCTGGAAATGAGGAAAAAGTTGGTAAAAAATTGATGGGGATAGAAGAGAGTTTCAAGATGTTATTGTTGTTGATGAGGGTGAAGAAACAAAAAATAAGTCTGATTTTCCACTTATGAAATCACGAATGTCAAGGCTGGTGAAAGCTCAAACAACCCAAGTTAAAAGTTTTACTAATCACAATAAATCAGATAGTTGTGGGTGGGATTCAAGTCATCCACACAGTTGGGTGGCCAAGAAGATTAAGAACTTGACAAAAACACATGTTGAGGAGTATTTGATGGAGCTACAAATTGCAGAACAGAAACTGTACAACCAACAAAGTGAGACCTTAAAAGCAGTTTACAAAAATTCTATATTGATTGATGTTGCTTATCAGGTGGTGACTAATGTGACTTATGTTCCTGAATTTCCTAAAAATCAAAGCAAAGAAAAAACTGGTAGTATGTGTTGGAAATTTTAGTGAAAATGAGTTTTTCACTAAATATTTTGGACATCAATAATATTTATATATGTGTTGTATAAATAATTATTTATGGTTTGTGTTCAAACTATGTCCAAATAGAGCTAAGATGAATGAGATATCGAAGCTTGAAGTTGTATGTTTGGAACAAACAAAGATAAATAAAATGGATTAGTTTTGTCAACTTGTCCCACATAGGTGGGATGACAAAACTTAAAGTGGTTTATAAGGAGGAGCACTCCATGTAAATTGTTTCCTTAAAGACAAACACTAGTGGGGACCAAAGGGTGCGCCGCACCCGCACACATGCGCGAGAGTATGGATAGCGCATGACCAGGTGGCGTCCTGGTATGCGCAGTGGGATCCGTGTGGCGAGCGACTCCACATCTAATATGCGTGCATGTGGTGCACTTTGAACTTCGCACTGCTTTTGTATTTTTGCCCATGAGCGTGTGGTCAGATACATGGCAGGTCCGCTTTGACGCACCCTTGGGTGACTTAGGCGGATGATGTGGCGCAGGCCTCTCAGGCACGCGACAGTTCAAGCGCGCACAGGCGCACTGGTCTGCATACCAGGCGCATACGCAGGTTCCATACAGTGTGGCGCACGGACTGAAGAGACACTTCAGGCGCGCGCACATGTTTGCAGCGGAAACAAAACAGCTGGTTGGACTTGGTCAAACTAGCTGTTTAATTCTGTCATGAATGAGTATGACAGTTTCGTTGACCATATTAATTCCATTTTAATATAATTAAATCTTGTTTATTACAAGATTTATTGCCTCGTTAATTGGAGAATTAAAGGCAATGTATGTTTCAATTTTGTGAATGTGTGTATATATATGAACCTTAGGTTCATATTTGGATATACGAAAAAGATAAGAGATGAGAGAATCTCATAAAATATATTAGAAACATTCACAACATATTTTTAGAGGAGTACTCTAAAATATATGCAACTTCTTTCTTTTTTTTCCACAACACCAATTTATATCCGGCGTAATCTCGGGCGCGAGAGCCATCTCCGGCAGTACAACTACTGCTTCGGTTGTTGTATCCTGGAAACAGACCGTCTGAGAGGAGACGCGAAATCTGTTTTAAGGGCCCGTGTCTAACACGATCCTCAACCAAAACCGTCAACAATAGTTTGTTCATTCTCGCAGCGGAGGTTCGTACAAGATGGTGCGGTTGAAGTTCTTCCAAAGACGTTGGCTTGAATCAAGATTGGTACAATATATTTGTATTTTATTTATTGTTCATATAGTCTTGTAACCGGATTGTACTATCATATTTCCTACGAATAACGAGAGTCTCATTATTATTTATTTTATTAATATTTTTAATAAAAAGTGAACCTAGTTCCTACAATCTTAAAACAGACTTTCGTGAAGATTGTTGCTACAATCTTAAATCCCTTCTCTACGAGGATTTAGGTTCACGAAAGTTAAAATATTTAATGGGATTTTTGTTAAAATCTTGTAAATATTTTTGGGGAAATATTTTTTGTACAATGAGTCGGATTAATTTTATGATTGGAGTACAATCTTTAATCCGAATACCGGGTTGCAAAACGACTTTTTGATTCAAGTTTTGGAGTTCATGGTTTTTGTTCGTGTTTAGATAAACCGAACAATACACAAAATAATATGTATTTCAATAGGTTTTGAAATACTAAATTTTCTAATGAGCGTATTAGAAAAACTTTAATTTGTAACCCCTTACAAAGTGTTTGTAACGGTTATTTTCTTTATAACAAGCTTTTAGTAACCATAATTGTTATATTAATGTTGGTTTTAAAAGTCTTGATAATTTTATTTTCTAATTAGCATATTAGAAAGTAATTATTTTAGAAAATAACAAGTTTTAATCTTTTCTAACGAGCGTGTTAGAAACGTTGTTGAAAGAATAACAACATTAAAACTTTTTATATCTCTAACGAGCGTGTTAGAATTTTATAGAATAATAAGTTTTAATATCATCTTTTATATCTAATGAGCGTGTTAGATACGATGATTGTGTAAAACTAACTTGTGAAAAGACGATTAGATTTTCTAACGAGCGTGTTAGAAAATATACGTTTAGATTTTCTAACGAGCATGTTAGAAAATATTATTATTTCAAATAATTACCGACGAGCGTGTTGGAGACAATTATTTTGGATAATAAACCTTGTAACGATTTCGTCTAAACTATTAAATTTCTAACAAGCGAGTTAGAAACGGTTTTTTCCACATACGTTTAAACGATTTTTATTTGTTTTGAGCGTATTAGAAATAGTTTATATTTTTTAAACTTCGAAACAAATTTTGTAATCGATTATTTCTAACGAGCGTGTTAGAAACGATTTAAAGAGTTTGATAGTTGTTTATTTTCTAACGAGCGTGTTAGAAACGATTTAACGACTTTGTCAATTGTTTAATTCTAACAAGCGGGTTAGAAAGCGTTTATTTTATATAAACCAAAAACGGATTATGGCGATAAATAATCGTTTAATTTTCTAATGGGCGTATTAGAATTAGTTTATCTTATAACCAACTATTTTAACGATGTGCAATCGTTAATTTCTAACGAGCGGGTTAGAACCGGGTTAACTATGATAAACTATTTAAGATGATTTGTAATCATTTTATATATTTTCTAACGAGCATGTTAGAAAAGGTTTATGTTTATTTCTAACGAGCGTGTTAGAAAACGTACATTTAAATAAACCAAAAGTGAATAAATGTATTCATTTTATTTCTAATGAGTGCATTAGAAGCGGTTTACTTTATAAAACCGAATAGTTTGAATGTTTGTTCAACATTTAAATTCTAATTAGCATATTAGAATTGGTTATCATACAAACCACTCTATTTAACGATTGGTAATCGTTATTATCTAACAACGGTTAGAAATGGTTTGAATATGATAAACCATTTATTAAAACGATGTGTATTCGTTTTATTTTCAAACGAGCGAGTTTGAAATTGTTTTATTTATTAAACTATTATAAGGTTTATTGTCTTGATTTGTAATCAAAACATAAATATATAGTTTAATATTAAAACACTTGCAAAAACGAGAAATGTTTTGAACATGTCTTTGCAAAGTATAACGTCTTGAACCATATAATAGTCTTGGAGAGACTATTTGGTGAAAAACAACTTGATGTTGTTATAAATATAATAAGTTGCTCAACTACTTGCGAGTAGTTAATTGTAAACAACTTTATATTTTCGACAACTGACGAAACAAGTTATACGCGAGGGAGTACCTCAAAACATGACACCAAACGAAATAATTGCGTTTATTTTGGTAAAAAAGTGTTGAAGATAATAACACTTTGGCTTTTGATGTTTAGATATCATTGGGGTATCCGTTATTTTGGACTACTAATAAGTTGTCAAAAGGATACACATTTTGATACAAAGTGTAAAAAGGAATTTACACGAACACAACGAGCGGGTTGTGATCATGACTTATGTAATAAGTCACAAATCAAACATCAAATTCATAACGGCGTCGTGAGAAACGTGGTGTATGGTTTGAGATGGAATACACGAAAACGAGATATGTCATCTAATGTTGAGAGCATCAACATGGAAATGCACATGTAAGTTTTCAAAGAATATAACATATGAAATAAATATATGTTATTATTGTAAATGGTTTTAATAAATTTAGCAAATTTATTAACGGAAATTTACAATAGTGATGGACTTGTAGATGTTTCTACCACCATCAATGTTGTTTAAACTATGTGGAGGCTTGGTCCTCAATTTGGGAGAGTATCCCAATACATGGTATTAAGGAAACAACAATGTAAATGTATATATCACTATAGGCATACGTGAATGCCTTGTTGTTGAGAGTCAATCTAATTGACTATATCTCAAGACTCGAGTGATTTTATACAAAGATCTTTCATCAAAGTGACTTGGATTAAGACTTATGTTTAAGTCTTCAGGAAGTCAATGGTGAAGCCTTGGAGATAAAAAGGCAAATGAGTTATGATCCTAATGGATGGAGTTAACTATGGTTTTGAGGCCTTCCTAAAAACCGATGGTTTTGGAATGGTGAAATAAAATTTCATTATTGTGTCTAAACTAAGAAACGAATGTTCGGAAGAGATAGTGCGTTAACTCTTAAGGCTGTGAAGAATCAGAATGATGCATCTTCTGTTCACATGCTAGAGTATTGTGGTCTAAAGCATGCTAGACTAATACTTGTTAATTTATATGCTCGACGGAGATTAAATTAACTTTAAACATTCAAAATATGTGATGACATAAGAATGAATTTTGTGCTAAACAAAACTATAATAACTTCATTAAAATGCAAGCAATGTGGGGGGAGGAGCCATTTAAGAAACAAACCCTTTAGGGTATGTGGAAATGGTTGTTGAGAAGTTTTCTCAAACTCGAAATGAAAGGGAGAACCTTTCATCACCCCATTTGGATGTTATCCAATTACACTTAAATGTGGGGGTGACTTGCATTTGAATGTGGAAATGGGAGTTGAGAAGTTTTCTCAAACTCGAAATGAAAGGGAGAACCTTTCATTGCCCCATTTGGATGCTATCCAATTACACTTAAATGTGGGGGTGACTTGCATATATTGCAAACGCTTGACCAAGTGGAGTACACAATGGTTATATGGAGTCAATCGAGTAGATTGGACTCGAATGTCAATTGGTTAGATTCAAAATCTAGTAAGATGTCAGTCATGACACACCAAAGGCATGGTGAAAACGTGTCTAGCCATGAATCGAGTTTCATGTCATTCTAAAGACAAGGTACATAACTGGATCCAGGTTGAGATCATGAGTTATAAGTCTTATGAATCGACTAAAAGGCAAAAGTGACTAGCGAGTCAAGAAACACGTTAGAACAACTGATCTCAATTTAAATTGTCGTTGGTGACTTAGCGAAGTCAAAGATAATTTTGGATCCAACAACCAGTGGGTTGATAAGAGATCAGGTTGTGGAATGGGACTAAAGCCATGGATAAAGGGACATGAGGGAAACCTAACCTAGTTGACTGGAGATCCCAAGATCTAGGTTCAATAGGGCAACTTAATCATGAACCGAAGGGTAGTCTCTGTGGGGGCGTAGCTAATATATATGTTTATATATAAGCTAGTTTATATGTTTCATATATCCCCCTAAATACGTCCTAGTCCATTCCTATAATATTCAGTGACATTGTTGTGAGGTTAAGCATAATATGTGGTTTTATGATTTGTGTAAATCATAGTTAATCATAATGCTTTTAATGATTTAAAGGGAAATCACCTATGTTGGAGAGAAGTGTGGTCGCTTCGAATGGAATTAGGGCATAATTCCTAGAGCTCCCGCAGAACCAGGAAAGTGCTCCATGACCATTATTGGAGACATACATGAGGAGATGGCCCGGCTAGGGAAAGTATTGTGTGAATGTATATTGTCGTCTACACAAATGGGGGGTTGTTCAAGGACATCACGTCTACAAAACCCTAGGAGACTAAGTATGCTTCACAAAGGAAGGTTCAAAGGCTTTACCTACCTATCCTGCAATACTCGACTGTCGAGTTTTCATCGGGGAATTTTGTGTGTTTTAATCGATCTCCATTCATGTGGGGGATTGTTGGAAATTTTAGTGAAAATGAGTTTTTCACTAAATATTTTGGACATCAATAATATTTATATATGTGTTGTATAAATAATTATTTATGGTTTGTGTTCAAACTATGTCCAAATAGAGCTAAGATGAATGAGATATCGAAGCTTGAAGTTGTATGTTTGGAACAAACAAAGATAAATAAAATGGATTAGTTTTGTCAACTTGTCCCACATAGGTGGGATGACAAAACTTAAAGTGGTTTATAAGGAGGAGCACTCCATGTAAATTGTTTCCTTAAAGACAAACACTAGTGGGGACCAAAGGGTGCGCCGCACCCGCACACATGCACGAGAGTATGGATAGCGCATGACCAGGTGGCGTCCTGGTATGCGCAGTGGGATCCGTGTGGCGAGCGACTCCACATCTAATATGCGCGCATGTGGTGCACTTTGAACTTCGCACTGCTTTTGTATTTTTGCCCATGAGCGTGTGGTCAGATACATGGCAGGTCCGCTTTGACGCACCCTTGGGTGACTTAGGCGGATGATGTGGCGCAGGCCTCTCAAGCACGCGACAGTTCAAGCGCGCACAGGCGCACTGGTCTGCATACCAGGCGCATACGCAGGTTCCATACAGTGTGGCGCACGGACTGAAGAGACACTTCAGGCGCGCGCACATGTTTGCAGCGGAAACAAAATAGCTGGTTGGACTTGGTCAAACTAGCTGTTTAATTCTGTCATGAATGAGTATGACAGTTTCGTTGACCATATTAATTCCATTTTAATATAATTAAATCTTGTTTATTACAAGATTTATTGCCTCGTTAATTGGAGAATTAAAGGCAATGTATGTTTCAATTTTGTGAATGTGTGTATATATATGAACCTTAGGTTCATATTTGGATATACGAAAAAGATAAGAGATGAGAGAATCTCATAAAATATATTAGAAACATTCACAACATATTTTTAGAGGAGTACTCTAAAATATATGCAACTTCTTTCTTTTTTTTCCACAACACCAATTTATATCCGGCGTAATCTCGGGCGCGAGAGCCATCTCCGGCAGTACAACTACTGCTTCGGTTGTTGTATCCTGGAAACAGACCGTCTGAGAGGAGACGCGAAATCTGTTTTAAGGGCCCCGTGTCTAACACGATCCTTAACCAAAACCGTCAACAATAGTTTGTTCATTCTCGCAGCGGAGGTTCGTACAAGATGGTGCGGTTGAAGTTCTTCCAAAGACGTTGGCTTGAATCAAGATTGGTACAATATATTTGTATTTTATTTATTGTTCATATAGTCTTGTAACCGGATTGTACTATCATATTTCCTACGAATAACGAGAGTCTCGTTATTATTTATTTTATTAATATTTTTAATAAAAAGTGAACCTAGTTCCTACAGTATGTTGGGAAGAGAATCTGGTACTTATTGGCTACACAAGATTGATGTCAGGTGTAAAAAAGAATATGTGAAAAGATGGCTTATTAAATGGAAGTGGAAAGATGTCAAAAAGGGTGACCTGGGTGTGAAGGATAGGAGTATGTTAATATGGTTAGTGCAGTGGAGTTTTTCATAACTTGAAGATGCCACATGGGAAGATGCAAAACTGCTGGTTCAAAAAGTTTCCTACACTAATGCAATATTGTTGGTTCAAAAATTTTCTACATTTGATCCTTGGGGTCAAGGATCTTTTAAGGGGAAGGTATTGATGTGTACTTAATAGTCAAGAAGTCAACAGTTGTTAGGTTAATTGATACGGATCAGTAGTTTGATACAGATCAGTAGTTAAAGGGTTGGTCAGCAGTGGATTGGGGTGTTGGTCAGTAACAGGGGATTAGTCAACAGTGGATTGAGTTGTTGATTAACAACAGTGGTTTGGGTATGGGTTAGTAACAGGGGATTAGGTTGTTAGTTAGTTAGGCAGTTAGGGTGGTAGTTGGTTATCAGTTGTGTGAGTTGTTGTAAACTGTGTATAAAAGAGATATGTTGTAATAGAATAGGGTATCTTGAAAATAATAACAAACTCTTCTTAGTCTCTCTTTCTCTCAACTGCCATTAACGACCTTTCGAAGCTCATTCTTTCCATTGAGTTTCCTGAACGTTAATAGGACTTGACCATTGTTGATTCAATCTCAAGTTCATCCTAATTCAATCCTTATCACACTACCCTCTCTCTCTCCTTCCTCACTTCCCCGCGTCGGCATGCACCCACCGAATCAAACCACATTTCGTCAAACCTTCATGCGGCAAGGGGCTCGGCATTGGTTGCCGATTGATGAAAGATCGGTGCCGGGTGGGTTTTCCGCCCCCACTCCGGACACCCTTAGATAATGTATTGTACTTATTTTGTGTTTTTCGCTCTTGATATTCATTTAATTATTGCTATTGATATTGATTTTTATGTTTTTGGTTTGAATATTTTTTGATCATATGACAACTTTATTAAGTTTTGGGTTTTCCTTTTCCGATTGTAATATCAAGTGCAGAACTGTGTCATAGCATACGAGGACTATGACAAGCCAAATCAATACCAGCTAGATTCCCATCACAGCACATAGGAGATTCGACTATAGGCCCCATGACATCATCTCCATGCCTAATAACCGTCAAAAGAAACTTGAAAATTATTATTTTTTAAGAAGGTTGCAAATGTTGTAGTTTTAGTAGCTTTTCGTAATAGAATTATTTATGATAATAAACCAATTATTTCGTGTTATATAAATAAAAAAGTGATTCTACTACTACAAAAATAAAAATCAGATTGTTTTGACTGTGTTGATTCAACGGAAAGTCAATAATAAACTATTTTTTTAGGATAATCGTTGTTATAAGAACAGTCATATTTTATATTCCTTTTTTCAAAAACAAAATTTTAATATTTCAAAATAAATATAATAATAAGTTTTGTTTGGAAAATAAAATCAAAATAAGTTTTGATTCTAAAGGAAGATTAATAAATATTAGTTTTGACGGTAAAGAAAAGTCATAATTATTTAAGTTGCAAGTAGGTTTGTGTAAATTGTAATTTGATTTAGGTGATATCCCAATTTTCTTCCATGAATCTTTTGTTAAATTTGATGTCTAAATGTTAGTTGGACACCGTGCTGATGCCTAAACATGTAAATTGTCAATGGATTCCATATTTGTCAATGGTTTAATATGAGAATACATCAATACTGATCTATTATATATAATAAACTAGGTTATCACCTGAGACTACTTCCCGGGTTGGAGAAAGTTATATATGTTATACTTAATGGTTAACATCTTAGTTAAAAAAAACATAACTCATACAAATACATATATTAATGATGTGAAAATAAACAATAAACCAAAAAACAATTGAAAATGTTGAAATAGTTTAAATAAAAAAGTACCACAATTACTAAAGAAAAGATAATAATGTTTTCTAAACATTAAAATTGGTAATAACGATTTTATGAGATGTCAAATTTCTTGATCTACTGCACACAAAAGCTTCATTTGGCTCTTAGAGCTTTTGAAAACAGCCATTTTGTCCCATGGAACGATCTGTTGTTTCATGACATCAACCCAATCGACGACATTATACCTATAAGAAACAACAAATAATAGTTTGAGATGACAAATAAATAAAAGATAAAACATACACTACAAATAAATTAAAAAACCTTGTTGTTTCGAAATTGGAATTGTTATGTAAACCGGCAACATTGGCGATGTGTTCATAGAGCCACTACAACATTGTAAAAAAAAATATTAGCAATATTAGAATGTAAATAAAAAAACATAATAAATTAGAATGTGCCCAAGATTCTACTTGATTCCTTCAATTTTGATCTCTTTATTCCCTTAACAATCAAACAAAGATACCTCAACACAATGGACTATTACCGACGGACAATTTAGTCGGCGAAAGGTTGGATTTGATGGTAAATAGTACAATTCAAGTTGTTCCCAAAAACCAAAGGATTTTGATTCTAGACAAATATGCAATTGTAAAATTACTTCCTTGTGGTTAGAAGTGGAAGACATACCACACAAAAAAATCCACAATTCAAGGAGATAGCATGTTAGCAACGGAACTTAAATCATAGACGAAAACATCATATAGTTTTAATGAGTTATAGTGATTAGTGTACCTAAATTCTGAATCAGAGGCCTTCAATTTCGTTACAACTCACCAGCAGCGACCTTCAACAAAATAAAGATTAATTGAAGCCTTCTTTAAAATAGAGAAATCGAATTCGACTGGGATGAATTGATAATTTGGAATTTGAACAGAGAATGATGATGTTGGCAGAGTTTGATTTCAAAATCGAACATTAATACAGAATGATTTCGAAGTTCAAAAACTGATGACTAAACACTCCATCCCCAAAAAAACTGCAATAAAAGATTAGAATATAGTCATTGTTGCCAGCTTACAGCCTCCTGACTATTCTTGTACCCAAAACTTAGTTGTTGTTGTCGCAGCCCGTAATAACCGACTGTGTTGTTGCCCTGTCTAGCGAGCCGAGTAGTGACGTACAACAATAAGAAAAGAAAGTGAAATTACAGAAAAAAAGACAAAGGTTTCCATTACTTTAAAAACAAACAAATTACCAATTTTGACTCAAATCCGTTAGAACCATCATCTACTCCACCCAACCCTTGTTTGTTTTACTCATGGTTGTTTCTTGCATGAGCACGGTATGTACGACTCTCACTCTCCGTTTATGTACTAATTTCACCTTGATGTGGGAGATGTGAAAAGCATCCACATCCAAACCTTTGACGTACACAACAATTAATACCAAACATAAACTAAAGTTATCAGGTTAATATATCATTCTAATAAAGTGCGTGTTACAAAATAATAGTTTACTAAATACTAAATTTGAATAAGAACAACTATGTATTATAAAAGACATTTTGGTCTACTTTTAAACCTTTTAACTCGTTCCCCTCTTCAGCTAAATTCTTTTATTAGACTCATTAAACAATCTAGAACCAACCATTAATACGTAGATAGCTTGAAATTGCCAGCTATTAGGTCTAAAAATGTGGTTAAATACACAAACTCTTTTTTCCCTTTTAGAAGACCACAATTCATTATAAAAAACATGGACTAATATTTTTTTTTGAACGTCCAACATAAGAATCGCCGGGTATTCCGTACGCGGCACCCATTGGCCAAAAGGTAGCCCGCGGCATCCCAACCTGCACGTACGGAGCCCCAAGCCCACCATGCCACCAGTTCCGGGGAAAACCCGACCCTACACCCGCCCGAGGGCACGACAATGCAGAGCCGGTAAAACCCGGGTGGATCAGGAATCGAACTCGAGACCATTCGGTCAGGAGTCTTCTTTCATTTCCATAACCACTGAGCCAAAGCCCAGGGTTAAAAAAAACATGGACTAATATATTAGACTTATCTTTACCTTAGCTATGATTTGGTGTTGGAAAAGCCTCTGCTTGATATCCATTTGCAAAAGTTGCTCCACATTTAGATTAGTTTTTGCACTCTACAGAAAACAACAGTATGACAAACTAATTAGTGCTCATTTTTATAAATCTTAGACAACTAATTGAATCCTTGAAGAAAAATGATATATTTGGCAATTTAGGTATGATTTCAAAGAATTTAATGTCGTATTCATTTGCAAGTGCTTCCCCCAAAGCAGCAGGTGCAACCTATCAATAAAGGATTGTGACCCTTTAATATTCCAATTTTTGAAGCATAAATGATAGCATCAAATACTAAATATAAATATACCTGTTTGCTTTCATCCATATCAGCCTTGCTTTAATCTAGATTAGCCTTGTTTCCCAGCAAGATCCATGCTTCAAGTAGTCTAACTTTAACATTTGGATAAGATAATGTAACCAGGTTAAATATGCATTGTAAAAGATCATGAACTGATAATAGAATACAACATATTTGA
Organism: Helianthus tuberosus; assembly: GCA_030545235.1. Lineage (NCBI taxonomy): Eukaryota > Viridiplantae > Streptophyta > Magnoliopsida > Asterales > Asteraceae > Helianthus > Helianthus tuberosus. Next base: position 65,450,440 of record CM060377.1, on the reverse strand, counting down.
TCTTAGATAACTTACTTTATTGTAAAAGGGGTTAATTGTGTGATAAGTCCTCCACATTCTGTGAGTCAAAATCGAAACTCAAAACCAAAACTGATACAAAAACAAAATAATAAACATAATATATAACACTAAATGTAATGAAATACAAAAACAAAATTGGGGAGATCGAATAGGGTTTCAAGTTTGATATTCAGATAAATTGTACTGAAGACAAATTTAAACCTCATTCTATAAAAAAAGAAAGATAATCAGTAGCAAAATCATACCTTGAGACAATCGATTGAAAGCTGTAAAATGAACATCTAATGAACTGTAGAAAAACGATTGATTGAACACTAACCTAGAAATAGGATAATTAGTACATACGGTATCATCGAGTTGCAAACAAACAGAATAGAAACGAAGGATGAGTAGCTTATCAATGGTGTCTCTAGTGAATCGATTGGATTGCAGAGGCTTCAAGCATAAGGAAGAATCGTGAAGGAGAAGATGTGGGTCTAGGGTTTGAGAGCATGAAGAAGTGAAGGAGTGTGTTGTTTAAATAGGATCCGAATAATGTTGTCGGGTCGGATAACTTGAAACGGGGCTTCACTGTCAAAATAATGACCCACAGTTTTCCCGCCAAAAACACATCCAGGAAGCTCTGATCAAGTGACAAGTGTCCCAATTTATTTTTATTTATTATATATAATAATAGATAATAGATAATAGATGTGTTAAATTTTGCTGATGTGTCAAGCTAGGAGGCCTCTAAATTGTGCATTTTGGCGGGAAAACTTTCGGGTATCTTTATTCATTATATGGGTACACACGGGATCCATTTTATGACCCGCTATTTAAATGTCTGAAAACCTAATTCTCTATCTCTTTCACCGCTCCGCATCTTTTTGACCTAAATCTTCAGCCGCTTCCATTCTTCTCCTTCACTCTTTCACTTTTCTCCAAACCTAAATCATGTTCTTCAATTCCGATCATCGAATCTGGATCCTCAAATTCATGTAATCTCCATCATTTGCCCCATTGAATTCACAGAAATCCGATACAATTAACGATCGAATCGTTCTGTTAGGGTTCGGTTGTTCTATATCTGTTATTTTTTATCATCTTTTTATAATCATCCCGTTAAGAAATAGGAGATTTGAAGTTAGATCTGCTTCTAATCTTGCTGGAAAAGGTATATCTTTTTTTTATATTTTTCTATTTGGATTTGAATATGATTTTGTTTATGTATATATAAGTGGAATCGTCATACATTTTTCTTCAGTCTTCTAATTTAGCTAAATTGTATACAGTCTGAGAAAGTGTACAATCAAGACTCGTATTACAACAAAACCGTCAAATATGTCGGTGAACCAATGAGCCACGTGGAATCTATTGCTTCCTCTGCGGTACAGTAATCAACATTTTTCATATTTTATATAATCCATGGTTTTCTTTTTAATTAAATTGTGGGAGTTGAATATAGGTCCGTGCTGCTATAAAGGTGAAAGCATCGGTTATCATTTGCTTCACTTCAACTGGAAGAGCTGCAAGGTGTGTATGTGTGTGCGTGCTTGTGTGACAATACAGTTCATAAAAATGTTTTAATTTCTGATTTAATTAGAAGATACATGACATGAAGTATCGTCAAATTTGCAGGTTAATCGCGAAGTACAGGCCTACCATGCATGTGCTCTCTGTGGTGATACCACGCCTTAAAACGAATAAACTTCACTGGACAACTACTGGTGCTTATGAGGTAAATACAATACATTGTTTTCATTAAACTGTTATCTGCTTTTTTTTTGTAATGAACAATTATGAAAAACTTACTTTTGATTCTCTTGTGGTGATTTGTATGAGAAGGCAAGGCAATCGCTTATCATAAGAGGTCTTTTTCCGATGCTTGCAGACCCTCAAAACGCTGTAAGAACTTTTTAACGAATGCAAAAAACATCTATTTGTTTTGTAAAAAGAAAAAGAAAAAGTAATGGATGGTTTTGTGCAGGCTGAATCTACAGGTGCTACAAAATGGGTAATTCGGTTACGGGTTGGGAATTGTTTTTTTAAATTCATTATTGGTTTGGGACAATGCCGGATTTTGTTATCACTGAATGGTGCAGCCTCAAGCAAAGGAGAAAGCCAAGAAAGAAAAGTTCAAGATAAGTGTTCAAAGACGAGTTTCAAGGCGAACACAAAAGCATTGGCCGAGAATGAAGGGGAGGGTCTTGCCAAGGTCTCTTCCCTCAACTTCTTTATTAATTAATTAATAAATAAGAATACTGTTGTGTTGGGTCACACTGGATTCATCTATTATCTATTATATATAATAAATATGAAAGATATGGGCTGATGTGACAGCTTGTGGTTCAATCTCACAAGGTTTATGGGCGGGAAAACATGTGAGCAAAATGGGAGGCGGGATCCGTTTATAATCATTTTTGTTAATTAGTGGATTCCTCGAGAGCTTGGCATATTGAAACATCGTATCCTTTTTTTGGTATATTCGTTTTTGTTAATTAGTGGATTCCTCGAGAGGCAAGCAAACGAGAAAGGATGGAGAAAAAAATATCCTTTTTGTAGTAATTGATGGAACTTACTCTATACTAATCTAAATTTAGGGGTGTTCACAGCTCAGTTCGGTTGGTTTTGACAAGGGGGACGAAGTGGTTTGAATCGCCTCCGCTCAGTCGCTGCAACTCCTCTGAATCGTGCTCTCTCTACTGGTCGTGAATTAATAGAGGTGAAGATGGAGTCGCAGAGGTCCTTCTATCTCACAAGTAAATTTATTAGTTACTGTTTTTCATGGGGCATTAAACTAAAGTGTTATTTGGTTCCATGAGAGGTTCGATTCAGTTATATATATCTTAAGTTTACAAACAACACAAACCCTTTTTTCTGTACGTATCCAAATAAACTAAAGTTTTATTTGGTTCAATGACATAAAACTTTTAAGGCTCAACATATATTGATATATATAAGAGGGATGGGCAGCATGTTAAATTCTGGACAATTATGTACATATTTTCATGCTAAATTCTGGACAATTATGTACATATTTTGAATTTTTGATACATATATCAAATGGTCGGTTAGTTATCTTAATCTTTGATTTCATTTTAGGCTGAGGTATTGTCTGAGTTTATAAATTTTGTAAAAATGTAGACATTGGACATGTGGAAAAGTTAATTAGGATTGAGCAGGTATGATTGTTCCTTCTTGTATGTTTTTTTAAATAGGATAGCTAGCAATCGACTTCAAAAGGAGCTGGTAGAGTGGCAGGCCAATCCTCCTCCTGGATATGCACACAAAGTCACTGGCAAACTTTAAAGGTTCCTAAATTTCCATTTTAATTTGATTTTGTTTCTAGGCTTTATATTATTTAGTTTTCTTTTCGACAACTTCGATCTTGGCACATCAAAGCTCTCCTAAAAGCGTTTTCTTATAACTATTGGCACATCAAAAGGGAGATGGTTTCATAATCTGGATTGATGTATAAATCTGGTTGAAGATTTTATCGAATTATCATTCTTTGTTACAACCACTTACTAATTGTTTAAAACACACATTTCTATAGTTTTTTTACACTGGTCATGGAAATTATAAACGCGCAAAGTGTGATCAATAATATTTCACTTACATATGTAAGAATGATTATGGGTTATAATAACTTCTACGTATGTAACCTATATTTCAAATAGTAGAGGCATTCCTATACTAGGTAACCAGTATTGATACAAAATACGCTACGACTTATGTGACCCGAACTGTTTGTTTATATGCAGGTTTCTACAACATCTGATGTCAGCACAAATGATGTGGTTTATTCAAGGTTTCCTACACATCAACCAGCTTAGAGGTGAAATTTTAACTCGGGTAACCATCATCTTTGTTTCTTTAGTTCATCTAAATTCAATGAGGTTAAAGGTTAAAATGGCTCAATTAACTGAATTATTTCTAATTGAGTTAGTCAGATGGCCTAGGTTAAGGTGTTTTTTTTTATCTTGATGTTCTCCAATCTATTAGATGTTCTAGCCTAACTATTGATATTTGAAACTACACATGGTTATCTGCAATAACATCACGGTGTACTCAACTAATTATACTTATAAACTTAATAATTAAATTTCATACAGTAGGGATGAGCAAATGGTATCGGATACCCGTTTGGAACCGATACCGAATTTCTCAAACTGACTCGATTTTCGGTACCGGTTAGGTACCACTTTTTACCTTCAAATACCGGTCTATACTGGTACCGAACTGTACCGTAATTGGTATTTTCGGTACCGGTATCCATTTTTGGATTTTCGGTACGAGAACCGGTTGGTACCAACCTCATCCCTAATTCACAGTAAAACCATAATTCTATGTTTTACTATTTCGTGTAGTAGAAATCGTATATATTATACATCTAACTACGGAAAACGTAGAGTACAATGATCAAGTCTATCTAAATTTCAAGTTTTGATCCTTGAGGTTTTAAGAAAATATAAATGACGGGTTCAACAAAGATTAGGAATCTAGGGAAATAATCGCGTGGTTCTTTGATCATGGGTATGGGTTTGCTTTAAAGTATATATCTATGGTTTTAGTTTAGTGGTCATTTACACATAAACGGGTCAAAATAGCCACCTGTAATTGAAAAACTTATAACATCAAAAAGAGTTTTTATTAATTATAGAAAAAATACCCAAGTATGTAAAGTTTTTTAGTCCCGTTGAAACATGCACATCAATTAGTACACTTTTCTAAGATGGTGGTAAATAGTGATTTTAATTGTGCTTGCCCTTTATTGAAACAAAGAGTAATATTAACTTTGTTATCTTTATTGCCAAAAAAATATTGTCCTTTTGCCTTTTCTTTTTATTGTTTGGTTTTCTTTTTTCCTTAAGTTTCGGATTCTCTTTGTTTCTTAATCTCTTTTCTTCTTCGTAGATGTTGTTACTTGCTGGATTTAATGAACATGTGCAGTATTTTTTTATGCTTAAAGTATATGGTGAAATGCATCAGCGAATTGAATAAACAATCAAGTTAGTTGTTAGTTATGTTATCTGAATAACAAAAAAGCATGTCAGTATCCAATTGACCATTTATCCTTTCTTTCATTTATGTTAACTTATTATGAACATCCTGTTTTACTTAACATTTAATCTTTGATTGGTTAGGCGAGATCTCGGTTACTTACTTTTTGGGTATGTTAGAAGCAAGCAATGTTTTTGTTAAGTATTATCAAGCTTCATGGCACAAGAGGAACCAAAGTCTCTTAATTAAGTATCAAATTTTCTACGGATTGAAATTTCTACGCGTAAGGAACCGAAACAATACCAACCCTGCAACACCTACTCGATGTTGACTGGCGTAACAATTTCTTATTTTCAATGTGTTGTAGTATCGGATTAAAATTGTCTTAAGCAGTTTGATGTTTTTATTCGTCTATTTACTTATATTTATTATCGTATTCGTTTTGAATACTCTTTTTTTGTATCTAATACTTTAACTAAATTTTCAAATTTTAAGACATAGTAAATTATAAACACAAATCATAAGCAATTAATAAGTTTGCCTACAACTTCACAACCCGGGATTAAGTTTATGAGAAGTTTATAAATCTTCTTACAACGAAGGCATTAATATGTCAATCTTTTTGTATGGTTTTAAGTATGTATTAAATAATGAAAAAAGTTACATTTTAAAAACCTCATGTGTTATACGGGTTGACCACATGTAATTTTATACACCAAACAATAAAAAGTTATATCTTTATAAACCTTATGTATTATATGGATTGAATAAATCTAATTTATATACTACATAATGAAAAAGTTATATTTTTTAAAAATCCGGTGTATCACACGAGTTGCATAAATGTAATTTTGTGTAGTAATATCTTTAAAAAAATTTAACGGATATACTCAATATACTATACGATGAATGGGGTAATTGCGGTGATAGTTCTTATAAATGTCACGTAAACAAAGTGATTACCGTATTTGAGTTGAGACTTGAACACGGAAATAAAAGTATAGAACCAATAAACATTGACTAATATTTTTGTTTACCCCTTATACACATTTTCGAAATAGGTTCTATCCTTAACTACTTTAGTTTAATAAAATAAATAAATCATTTAAATTATATTAATTTATATCGAAATGATTAGTCCAAGCGTTATGTGATGTGTTAACCATATGAAAACGCACGTTTTGACGTATCCGATTGAACTCAATATATCCTATAGTTGCATTGCGATTGGATCAAAACGTAACATAAATCGAATTTATAGCGTACAATCATAACGCATTATACGCGACCCAACTAACTAGAATTTATATCGTCAAGGCAAAAACTCTTGATGGGGTCAAAGTGGCATTTACAAAGTTTATAAAAAGTTAAGTGGTTAAAAATTGCATTTCCTGAACTTAAGGGCTAAGAAAGGGTAAAGATAAAATTTGATAAAGTTTAGGGGTAAGAAGGAAACTATAACAAAGTTATAAATATTATAAAATATTATATTATCTCTTATACAAAGAATTATAGCTGCATTAATTGTTGATTAATTTGTATAATATGTTTTAACTTCGGAAGTTTGAATGTCATTCTAAAAACTAAAATTTTAATTCAACTTATTTTTTAAGCTTGCAAATTTGAAGGATGTTTCTATAACTTTTAAAAGATTCAAGACTTTTATGGTCAATATAATTAATGAGTTTTAATCATTCAATCAACAAATACATACATATTCAATTGTTTTGTAAAATGTTTCAATCTACTTAAATAAGAAAACAATAATGATAGTAATTTTGATTAGTTTTCAATTTTCCCTTTTTAAAAATACACGTTATTGAACTATAATTTTAAGGGGGTGTTTGGTGTCGCGTTTTCAAAATAGATTATGCGTTTTCAAAATAAATTTTGCGTTTTCAAAACTGCGTTTTGAAAAAGCATGTAGGTACATGCTTCTCAAAAACTGCGTTTTGGAGGTAGATAATCACTTTTTCATCCAAACAAGTTTTTAGATTATTTATGTTTTACGAACGCAATAATCAAATAATCATTTCAAAACGTAATCCCAAACACCCTCTAAGTGTAGAAATTTCGGTACTTTTTGTAATTATAGTTATTTTTTATAAATCATTACCAAAAAATAAATTAAGAAATATAATTTACTTTGCATAACATGGTAACAATATTAGGTAATGATTTTGAGACCTTTTGTCACTCCATGAGGACCTCTAGAGTTGCGTTTTGCTGCCAAAACTACCTTTCTTACTTTTGATAAGGTACCGTATTTATGATATTGTGCATTTGGAAATTGAAATTGCATTTTGGTTAGTGTTTTATTGAATATTGCTGCATGTCTAACAATTTTTGTAGGTTTGTTGCAGAAATTTTTTTCATGACTTGCATGAAGAAGGGATGACGACTGCTGGCTGCTCATGGCCATGGTCTATTAATAGGTGTTCAACAATTTAAGTCGGAAATCCCTTTAATTGAAATTTGAAAGGGCATTTCTATCCAAAACATCCCATTCAGCCTTAAATGAGTTGATCAATATCATTTCTTAGTTAGTGGAGCTTTTCTTAAGATAAACTATATCATTAATTTAATATATTTTTATGTACGATTAACATTGAATTATTGAATATATATCCTCACAAGTTTTATAAAATAAACTGTTTTAATAAAATTAATAAAATATTAATATCCTTAAAAATAGAGCGACCCGTGGGTACCACGGGTTATAACCTAGTTTTGTTGTATATATATTGAGTTGATTGCTTTGGTGTGGTATTGTAGACCGGGAATAAAGTATAAGAAAATAATATTTTGCATAAGCTTAATAATTCCCTATCTCATATCACGATATTAAAAATTTCATAATCAACTTCCCGCTGTAACGCTGCATCAACTCGTCTTTTATAAATTATAATCAGACCGAGCCATTTTTTAATTTGGGCATTGGTACAACTAATTGACATATTTGAATACGGAATGCCACTCCTCCATTGCTACAAGTTAAAAGAAAAAAAAAATGCTAAATAGGCTTTTCATTCCTTAGATCTGGTAAACATATTATAATTTCCATTCCATTATTTGAATAGGTTAACTACAAAAAATACAAGTAGGGTACAAGTGTTCTATAAAATAGTTTCTAATTTGTACTCAAGTATTTATTTTTTGACTTTTTTAATTGTTTGTTCCACATTGGTAATTGGTAATTATAGAGCAAACCACTGTAAATAGAGAAGTATGCTGCTTATGAAAATTGAACCATGCGTTTCATATTGTTTTTGGCTAAGTTGGGTAAACAATAAGTTTAAAATTTAGCGTAAATTACAGTTTTCGTCCTTTATGTTTGTGACGGATTACAATGGATGACCTTTAAGTTCAATAATTACAATCACAGTCCTTTATTTGGAAAACTCATTACACCTTAGGTTCTTTAGCATTAACTAGGTTAAAATTTTAAGTTAAATCTGATCAATAAATGGTAATTTAGTAATTTTACCAATTAATTTAAAGAAAAAAAATAAAAACCCACGTATCTCTTTATCTTTTTACATTATTATTTCACTTTCCCTTTCTTCCTTCACCTTCACCACCACCAGATCCATCACACCACAGCCTCCATCTAGTTCGTGACTTAACCGCCACACTCAATCTGCTACAGTACAAAGGGTTATTTTAGGTATTTATCATATTTTTAAAGCAACGCAGGCATCCACACGTCTTCATCTGCTCACCAAAAGCCAGGTAGAGAAAGAGAGATGGGCGGCAGAGGTCTTCCCTAAGGCTTGGGGGTCGTTTGACTCCGGTGGCGGTGAGACAACTATTTCTAGGGCATTTGTACTTGTCATTATACCAGTTGGCTAGTCCTAGAGCTGATGCCACCCCTAAATTACACAAACCCAACTCTTTTTATCATCTTCTTCATCTTTTTTTCATGAAATATCCTCTCTCATCTGATGGGTGTCGGTTTCACTGATTGGTGGAGAAATAGCAGCTGTTGATTGAAACTAAATAGGTAGGGTTATGAATAGGGCTGTAAACGAACCGAACGAACACGAACAAGACCTTGTTCGTGTTCGTTTGTTAAGAAATATATGTGTTTGCGAACCGTTCACGAACACTTATCAAACGAGATTTTATGTTCATATTCGTTTGTTAAGGAAATGAAATTGTTCGTGTTCGTTTGTGTTTGTTTGTTAATTTTAGGCAACGAACAAAAACGAACGTTGACGAACACAAATGAGCACAAACTAATGTTCATAAACACAAATGGAAACAAACGAACACAAACAATCGTTTATAAACAGAATATATAATACACGGACACTTATTAGATATTTAATTTGTTGGAATTTTGAAGTACTTAAATATATATAAAAACTAAAAACACTAATGAACTATCGAACACAAACAAACACGTTACCGAACGTTCACGAACATAACGAACGAACATGACCTCTGTTCATGTTTGTTCATTTAACTAAACGAACGAAATTTCTTGTTTGTGTTCGTTTGTTTAATAAACGAACGAACACAAACGAACTTCCCGCCAAACAGTTCACGAACTGTTCGCCGAACGTTTGGTTCGTTTACAGCCCTAGTTATGAATGGTATAAGATTTTTTTTTTCAAAGACATTGGATCTATCTATATCATTCCACACGAAAAAGGGCAATTAGGCCATGTGTAGTCATAACGCCCCTTTGTGGGCGTTATGCGACACGTGGCGCGCCACGTCAGCGTGGGGCGTTATGGGGCCTTATGCATTTTAAGGCCGTAGTCATAAAGCCCCCGTCTAATCATTACTCAATTATTAATTTCTAATTTTTTATAATTATTTTCTAACTTTATAAAATTAAAATTCATTTCATTAAATTAAAAAACATTACACTAAAATAAAAATAAAAACATTACACATGAAAAAAAATACAGTAACATAAAAAAAAACGGTTCCAAAAAAAAAAGTTGGACTAAAAAAATAAAAAAAACAACACTTCAAAGATTAATCTTCTTCGTCTTCGTTCTCTCCTTCTTCCTCTTCGTTTTCTCCAGCATCCAAACCTACGTCTTCAAAGTTCCCGTCTTCGAATTCCTCAACCTCTTCTTCCTCGGAATCTTCTTCGTGTTCATTGTTGTATCGAATTGGGCGAATCGCCCAAGCATGCTCAACCAAATCTGCCTTCAACGTGTTATGTATGTCCCTAGATCGCAATAGTTGAGCATTTGCGAGTCTCTCTTCCATTGTTGCTTGGGTTCCTTCGACTAAATCTTCCGGAATGTAGTTTTGGCATATCGCTTTTCCATCATCCTCAATGATCATATTATGCAAAATGATGCAAGCATACATGGTCATTCGTATTTTATCCTTATGCCACATGCGACAAGGATTTCTGATAAAATGCCATCGTTGCTGTAGAATCCCAAAACACCTCTCGATATCCTTTCTTGAAGACTCTTGTAATTTTTTAAAATAATTTCTTTTCTCATCGAACGTTTCAGAAAACGTTTTAACAATAATCGAATACTCCGGGTATATACCATCGCCCAAATAGTAGCCATGCTCGTAGTCGTTCCCGTTCGCATGAAAACCGGCCTTTGGTATAGTTCCCGAAATGTAGCTCTCTACTAATGGTGAAGCCTCTAACGTATTAATATCGTTAAAACACCCGGCTACACCAAAGAAGGCCGACCAAACCCAAAGGTCGTATGACGCAACAGCTTGTAATACCAAAGTTGGCCCTTTTTGATCACCCCGTGTATGTTGACCTCGCCATGCGGTTGGACAATTATACCAACGCCATTGACGACAATCCAAGCTACCAATCATGCCGGGTATTCCATGCTTTTCTAGATGCACCTCATATATTTGTTGAAGGTCGTTCCAAGTGGGATTTCTCAAATAACGTTTTCCATATAACTGGCATATACCTAAAATATAATTTAATATATAAAAGTTTTACTAGTAAGGTACTAAAAAATCAATATATAAAAGTAAGTAAATAAATAAATAAAAGTAACGTTTTCCGTATGCTAATATACGTAACGCGGATGTGACCTTTTGAATTGAGGTGAAGCCTAAATATCCTCGCGCGTCCATTCTTTGCTTAAAGAAATCATACTTATTTTCCAAATCATTAGAAATGCGCAAAAATAACCTTTGGCTCATACGAAAACGCCGTCTAAAAACATTGGGTCCGTGAACCGGTGTCGCATCAAAATAGTCCTTCATCAAACGCGTGTTCGCGGCTTCACGATCTCGCAAGATATAGGTGCGCCGCAAGATGGGTCGTGGAGGGGGAGTAGGCCGAACGTGCTCAAGTGCTTGTATCATAAAAGTACACACACTCGTAACCGCTTCTTCCTCCTCCGCATCTTCTTCGGGTGAAAAAAATCTTCGGTAAATATCGGTGAACGAATCTTCCGACGGGGAACCCATTTTTTTTTAATAGGATGGGAGTAGCTTCAAAACTTTTAAAAAAATATATAGAGAAGAGGAGGGTATTTGAGTATGATTTGTAAAAAAAATAGAAGAGTGGGAGTTATTTATAGTGTGAGAATTAAAAAATTGATTTTTTTTATTAGATATGACCGTTTTGTAACGGTCAAATTATTAAATAACCATTTCATCAAAGCGCTATACATATCGCGCCTCCTTCCTTTTTCCGCTCGATGGCGCCCTCTGTGGCGGTGTGCCGGCGCTATGAGGCATACCGCCCCCTCACATACCGCCCACTACACATACCCTTACAAAGAATGGCAGGTAGTCGGGCAACAAGTTGCGCCGCCACCCCCTTTTGAATAGATCGATGTTGATTATTCAGTCCGAATTTCGTTCAATCAATGATGAGTTAATTTGACTGGTAAGTTTTCAGTGATCGCCGTTCGTTGTATATCCGTTCCGTTTGTCGTATTCCGGTGGCCATTATTAATCGTTATCCTCCGACGTCACCGTCGTAACTTTTGGCGATTTCACTTTTAATTTATTGTCTGGCGGCGGCGCCATAATCCCTTCATCTTCTGTCTTCGATCGATGGTGAAGTGAGTGGAAACGTCCCTTCGAACTCTTCAAACTTCTCTGAGTATCATCCATCTGGTAAATTACTTTACTTTGATATTTGGAATGATTTCTATTGTTTGCTGTTGACTTTTTAGTCCTCATCGTTTTTGAAATTGTGGTTATGGTTGATTGAAGTGTTGATTGTTTGTTGTTGTTGTTGACATTTTAGTCATCTTCTGTGATCTTTGAAATTACAGAAGTTAATAATATACATATTGTCATCCTGGAGCTACCCATTTAGTTTTTGATTGATAGTGGTGTTTTAATTTGAGAATTTGGTTGAATATTGAGTACAAGGCTACGAGCTAGATGGAGTGTGGTGGTTAAGTCACGAACTAGATGGAGGCCGTGGTTTGATGGATCTGGCGTTGGTGGCCGCGAATTTGGTGGTGATGGTGAAGAAAAAAGGAGTGAAATAATGTCAAAAAGTAAGACATAAGTGGGGTTTTTAATCTTTTCTTTAATTTAGTTGGTAAAATGACTAAACTACCCTTGACTGGTCAGACTTAACTTAAAATTTAACGTAGTTAGTGTTAAAGGATCTAGGGTGTAATGAGTTTTCCAAATAAAGAATTGTGAATGTAATTATTAAAGTTAAATGTCATCCATTGCAATACGGTACAAACATAAAGGACGAAAACTGTAATTTATCCTAAAATTTATTAGTTCTTTTCACCCTTAGAAATTGGCTCGACTATGAACGAGTTGAGCCGGCTTGTCTTGGTTTGTAAACAAGCTGAGCTCGAGGCAGACCCAGCTGTTAGCTTGACTTATTTTATTTTAATTATTAATTTTAAAGCAAACCACTATACGACTAGGATACAAGTGTTCTATGCAATAGTTTCTAATTTGTCCTCAATTATTTATTTTTTGACTTTTTTAGTTTTTTTACTTTGTTCCACATTGGTAATTATAGAGCAAACCACTATAAATAGAGAAGTATGCATGCCTAGGGCTGTAAACGAACCGAACGTTCAGCGAACAGTTCGTGAACCGTTCGGCGGGAAGTTCGATTATGTTCGTTCGTTTAATAAACGAACGAACATGAACAAGAAATTTCGTTCGATTAGTTAAATGAACGAACATGAACAGAGGTCTCGTTCGTTCGATTGTGTTCGTGAACGTTCGGTAAGGTGTTCGTGAACGTGTTCATGAACATTCGTTGATTTGCGTTCGTTTATGTTTGTATGTTTGTGTTTTAATTGAAGATTTTTGTTTTTTTATATTTTATTTGTACTTTTTATATTATTAAACTTTTATTTATTTTATTACCCTAACAATTAAACTAGGAAACCCACTTTCACCTTGTTTATGCATCATTTTCCTTTCATTTCTCATTATTTACATCGGCGAATACTATCGACCTCCGTCCCACAATAAGGGATTCAAGTTCGAGTGCTACTCTCTGGGCCATCTATCTTTATCCTTTGTCGCGTTCGCCAAATTTATTTGTGTTTGTTTGTGTTCATGAACCGTTCGCGAACACACTCATTTCCTTAATGAACGAATACGAACATAAAATCTCGTTCGGTAAGTGTTCATGAACCGTTCGTGAACACATTTATTTCCTTAATGAACGAACACGAACAAGGCCTTGTTCGTGTTCGTTCGGTTCGTTTACAGCCCTATGCCTGCCTGCTTATGAAAACTGAGCCATGCATTTCATTTTCTTTTTGGCTAAGCTGGGTAAGCAATAAGTTTAGAATTTGTTAGTTTTTTTCATCCGTTGAAATTGGCTCGACTATAAACGAGCTGAGCCGGCTTGTCTTGGTTTGTAAACAAGCTAAGCTTTGTTTGCTTGACTTATTTTATTTTAATTATTAATTTTATATTTACATAATAGGTATTTGTTCTCAAATCTTACATCTACAAACATAGTTTTAGTAAAGAGGATAATGACATTTTCGCCTCTGTGGTTTGGTTACTTTTACGAGTTTCGTCCAAAACATTTTTTTTTGCATTTGGGTCACTGTGGTTTCAAATTCTTCCATTTTCGTCCAACTGACTAATCCATCGATAACTGACTAATCCATCGATAATATTTTACCGTTAATTCAGGGTCAAATTTATCTTTTTACACCTTTGTTTTTAACCTCTTTTTAACCCCACCCACCACTCTCTAGTATCTCTTTCTCTAGCAATCCTCAAATCAATACCATCGTCAACACCACAGCTTCGTCACCTGCAAATCTAAACCATCTTTAAACAAAACCCAGGTATAAATATACAAAATTTCACAAAGCCCAAATCGGATATGAAGCTTTGAACAAAACCACCCAGTTATTAAAATACAAAATTTCAAAAATCCCAGGTATAAAAATACAAAACTTCACAAAACCTAGAATGTATTGAGTTTTTTTTTTTTTTTTACATGGTAATCATTTTAAAAAAGAGGGTAATGATGATGCAATTAAGAGCATGTGTAATGGTTAATGCCCTCTAAGGGACATTTTTCACCACATCAACATTATAACGCATCTGCAAAAAATGTGTAATGGTTAATCCTCATTTCATTCAATACTTACCATTTTTTTCCTCCTCTTCGGGCATTATTCAAGAAATGCCCCCCTCTTTTCATGCCCCTATAACGCCCAAGGGGATGCTGCTAGGGGCGTTATCAAACTCTTTCATGCCTCTATAATGCTCATTACGCATGGTCTAATAAACTTCGTTTGAACAATAAGTTTGAAAAAAGTTATAATCACCCTACCTAACAGATAAAAATAATCATCCACATGACAAGTTTTAAGCACTGTTTTTAAGCTGTAGGCAAATAAGGAAGACCTAATATTTTACGAAACCATTAACTTCTCTTACAATTAAAATTGACAAACATATTAGTTACAGTTTTAATTGCGAGATTTACTTTCATTAATTTTATTGTTTATTTTCCATTTTCATTTTTATTATTAAGGAAAATAAAGCTAATTTCAAAAAAAAAAAAAAAAACGTAAGAATTAATAACGAAATTATATTTTATTGATAATAGATCATTTACGAAATTTACCTTCATTAATTTTTTTGGTTACTTTGTTTTTCACTTTTATTGTTATTGAAAATAAACATACTGTAATATGAAAATCATTTATTACTATAAAAGTGAAAAGCCGTTTAAACATGAAAAATCTTACCTTGTTTTATTAAATAACACATTAAAAATCAATAAAGGTTTGAACTTTATATTTTAACTAGTTTTCTTGATGTCGCGTGTTGCGACGAAACCGAGCAAATGATAATGTAAACAAACGTGATTTGAAAATAAAACATATTGTTTAGAAAGCCAAACGATTAGAATGGTTTAGTTTATCATCGTACCATTTTATAATACCAAATAAATACTTTATTTTGATTACAATTCGTTTTTAACAGAACTTATAACGGAATGTCATGGAAAAAATCAAGCACAACCACGTATTTAAGTTTTTAGCAAAAAGTTACAAACGTAAATTATTAGAGAAGTATTAAATTAATCGATAAATTAATATATGTTCTAAACAAAGAAAATAGAATTATTAAAAAACGGTAAATGAAATATATGGTTTTAAAAAGGTAAACAATATTAAAAATATGTTATTAAAAGTAAATATAATAATAAACTATTATAATATACTTATGAGATAAAATATAATAGAAAGCTATACATTGTTATAAAATAAAGTTACTATTTATCGTACTTCATCAACGATATATATATAATACTAATTTTTTTATATACATTCATTATATATGCTTGCTACTAGGGGTGTTCAAAACCGGATATCTGATAATTTCGGATAGTATATTTCGCTATCCGTATCCGAAATTCGGATATCCGAATTTTCAAATGCGGATTCGGATAACAAGACGGATATCCAAAAAATATGAAAAATATAACTCTATTCCATTTTTAAAATAAATTAAAAGAACATCAGATTTTATCATCGAACAAGAAGGCTACATAACTAGGTTAGGTTTCGCTATTCAAAAGGGGGTAGCGGCGCAGCTTGTTGCCCGCTTACCGGCTATCTTGGTGTAATTTGTTTGACCTTATATATAATTACATATTTATCAAAAAAAAAAAAAGAAGGCTACATAACTAACAAAAAAAGAAAAAAGAAAAAAAAGAAAACAAAAATTACCTATGAAATAAACTACTCATTATTGTAAAATATCATCAAGATGGATTGATATAAGCAAAGGATATTAGGGTGGGCGGGGCACCTTCGGGGAGTTCCTGCGGGGACCGGTTTTGCCGATTAGGGGGGTGCCGCCATCCAGGCGGTGACACATTTCGGGGACCAAATTCGGTGGAAAGTTACCAAATTCGGTGGAAAGTTAAAGAACAAAGTTGGTAAGCAAGAACATGCACAAGATTCATGATAGCAAAATATATTAATTGGGTATTGATTAATGTAAAAGTGAACGAATTTAAGATATTAAAGTTCAAACCTGGAAAGAACCATACACAAAAGAGGTTTCTTTTGATATCACCAAAAATTTTGAGCAAGGAATGAACGATGCCAAGACTGAAAAACAAAACAAATACACCTAATTATAAAAGAAGATCTTGTAGAGCAGATTAAACATTGTAGATATCGAACATTTGAATGATGTTTTCACTCGTCAGATCTAGATCTAGATCATAGAGCATTCACAATAATGACCCTAAAAATATGTGAGTGGGTTTAGTTATATTATAAGAAATGATCGTTAGTATAACAACCCTAATGAATATTTTTCCGACACCCTAATATATTTAAAATATTCCAATATGTCCAAAAATACACCCATACATGAAAACGGACTCCGAGTACCTTAAATATTATTAAAAATAATTAAAATTTTATATTTTGGGTTTGTCGCGGGCCGCGTAAACCTCTTAAAGGTCTTACGCGGGCCGCTAGAGATCAAAGGTGTGGCGCAGCCCGGTGTTGACACGTGTCATCATCGTGGCAGGTCTAGTCGATGACCCGGATCAGCTACGCTGTTGACCAGCGTTGACGCGGGCCGCGTAGCCCCTTGTCTTCCTTTACGCGGGCCGCGAGAAACTCATAATCAGGCCCTGTATAAAGGAGGCCTCGGATCTTCAAACAATTCGCTCACTTTCTTTTCTCAATCACGAAAATCTGATAGTAAGGTATAATATACGGGTATTATACCCCCTAATTAGCGAGGTTCTGCTCCGTTGTAAGTATTATAACCCCTTCGTATTAGATACGCTGCCCGATTGATTTAGGGTTCCGTAACAACTGTCGTGGTTCTGCCCGACGTAGTTGTTGGAATACCGTCTCGGTGAGGGTATCGTTAATATAATTAAAGGGTTATTATACTAATGTATGTACATTTGTGTAAATTATAGATTAATCCCAGGAAACCCTTACACGAAGTTTAAGATAGCAATGTGAGTTTATCCGCTTTTTGTAAACCTTTTTGTGAACTATTTTACAAAACCTTAAATGCTTAACAACGTGATTAAGCAGTGATTGAGTCTTTGTAGTTCTTCAATTACTGCCGGTATGTTAGGGTTTTGTATACAAAATGTGGAACACGTTACCATTGGACGACGAGTTAGCCAATGTGTAATATGACCCACCAGTCAGGATTGACAGTACTGAATTAGTAATTGTGTAGAAATAAACAATGTGACCGCTCTCAATACTGTATTAATTGATAAAATGTTTCTTGATTAAACTGGGATTCACTCACTAGTATTTTCCAATGACAAATGTTTTTAAAACGCGTTTCAGGTAACACAATGTGACAGCCAATTAGTAAAAAGTCAGCTGGAGAGCACTGACAGCTTGGAAAAATGTGGCTATAAAAGTTACAAAAAAGACGATGTTTTAAATTCAATAAAATAGGGTTTATCCCTATAAACGTATTGTAATAAAGAAACTTGGGTTTGCCCATGAGGTTATTATTATAAAATATGGTGGTTTTACTCTGATAAACAATTTCCTAACTACGGTCCTGATGTATTTTCCGCTGCCAAATTAATAATTAAAAGAACTGATACCACCACAAACGAATGTTCGCGTCCGCCCGTTCCCGGGACAGATAAGGGATCGGGGGTTGCGACAGAAGGTGGTATCAGAGCCAAGCCACTGATTCAGCCACAGAAGTGTTCTGCTGACATCAAAATTCAAATTGTTAGGAAATAAATTCTTAAAATACGTGAATATATGTATTTTATTGTTATGTGTTATTTGACTATTTGTTAGTTTACAGTATGAGTGATCAAGGACCCTCAGACGTGTATTGTCAATTTTCCGATTCACCTAGGAGTGAAGGTACTTCTTCCCAGCCTACCCTCTCTGGGTATTCTGCTGATCAGAAAGAAGGGATATTTGCCTTTAAAGCTCAGTCGGAAGAGTCATTCCCTCAGAAGAAGAGATGATGGTTTAGTAAGGGAGACTTTGAGCGTAGAAAAAAAATGCGAAAGTTGCAACAGCAAAAAGTCCTAGCAGCCGTTAAGCGAGAATCAGATGCCCATACACAGGATATGCTTAATAGAAGCCTAACCAATTTCCATATCCTAGCAACAACTGCTGCTGACCCAAGTTTGGAACAACTAGTAGCCCCACAACCCTTACCTTTAATTCCCACTCAGCCAATGGAGGTAGAAATGCATGATTTTAACCCTGAGGAGATACCTAGGATACCAGCCCTTAATCCTTTAGACCCAAATTATGATCCATGGTTTGATGATCTTAGGGATTATGTGCCACGCTACCATCTAAATGACGAAACCTTGCCAAACATAGCAGCGTATCCAGGTTTGGACCCTCTAGATCCCTACTATAACAACGATGAATACATTAGGGAAATTTTAGAAAATCCGTACCCTCAGGAGAATCTCAAGCCACAGTTTCCAGATCCAGTACCAGCCCCTGCACCCCCAATGAGTGCAGAGAACTTGCAAGAACTCCGAATTTTCGGAGAAGAAATCATAGAAAGTAGTGAGAGGATGAGGTATGTAGGAGAGCAACTCGTATGGAAATACCATGAGCGTCAGATGGATTTCGGGGGAAATCCATATCCGTGAAAGTGATGGTGAAATTGGTAATAATAAAATAAATAAAATATATGTGGAATAATAATAAATCTATAGTAGTATAGACCACTTTGTGGTTAACGAGGCATAATAGTATTGTAATTTTAAATTCCTATTTTAGTGTGTATTTGACGCATACTATACAGAAAAGAGTAAAGTCGCAATGCACGACGTTTTTGGACCAATATGTGTATTATGTGGATTGTTACTTAAACTATTAATTACTCTGTGATATTAATAAATGGCAAATGTTTAAATTCAGATGGCCGACGAAGTAAATCCAGGAAATCTGAATAATGATAACCAGAGTAACAATAACTCGGGTAATGAAAATCCAAACAACAACAATGGAAACCAAGTGGATAACAGTGCCATCCAACACATAGTAGCACAAGGAATAATAGATGCGATGCCATTTATTCTTCAAACAGTTAGAGAAGCTGGAAATCAAAGTAAACATGATAGCAAGCGACCCTCTGAACCTGAAAACAGCGTGAACAATGGACCTGTACTTCAAATGCCCATTCCCAAAAGGAGAAGAACCGTATCTTACGGTTGTTCTTATAAAGAATTCTGGTCTTGTAAACCAATGGAATTCTCGGGCAACGAAAGGGCCATTGTAACCCCACGCTGGATAGAAAAGACTGAGGCAGTCTTAAGGATAAGCAAATGTGTAGAAGAAGATAAGATAATGTTTGCTTCCAATTTGTTTAAGAATTCAGCACTAGAATGGTGGAATACTATTCTCCAGACTAAAGGAAGTAATAGAATTTACAATATGGAATGGAAAGAGTTTAAAAACATGGTAGAAAGGAAATTCTGCCCTCCAATTGAAAAAGAACAAATAGCAAACAAGTTCTTAAACCTTAGAATGACTGGTGTGGATAGTAAGGGATACACTAAGTTATTCTTTGAATATGCTAGAATAGTGCCAACCCTTGCTTCACCTGAACCAGTGTTAATCTCCCGTTATATCTGGGGATTAATCGGGGAGATAAGACATGTAGTCAAGGCAGCTAGACCTCAAACCATAGAAGAAGCTGTAGAACTAGCCAATACCTTGACAGATGAGTTAATCCGTACACGAGAAAAAGATCAAAGAAGGAACCTAACCCAGAAACTCACACAAGAATTTCGTTCTGGAAATTCTAACCGTGGGAAAAATATAGGTTCTACCTCTACACCCTACTGTAAGAATTGCAAAAGGAAGCATTCAGGAAGATGCTCCATATACTGTAACTTTTGCAAAATATTGGGACACAAGGAAGAAGACTGCAGGAAGAAAGCTAACAACAGGATATGCTACAACTGTGGAGAACAAGGTCATATCAAGCCTAATTGTCCAAAATTAGCTCCAGCTACAAACAACAAGAATACAAAAAATGCTAGAGCATTTGTTCTTACTGCAGAAGAAGCAAAGATGATCCCGGATGTGATCAGTAGTACGTTTTTAGTTAATGATATTTTTGCTAAAGTATTATTCGACTCTGGTGCAAACCAAAGTTTTATTAATACTTCATTTTGCAAACTTCTCAATCAATCATTAACTAAACTTTTCACAAGAATGCCTAGTAGAGACAGCAAATGGGGAAACCATTAAAATTTCTGAAATCTTGCAGGGAGCAAGAATAGAAATTCTAAATCAGAAATTTATTGCAAACCTTTACCCCATGAATCTGGCAGGATTTGATGTAGTATTAGGAATGGATTGGTTAATAGACAACAAAGCCAGTATTTTATGTGATCAAAAGTCAATACAAGTAAAATCACCAAAGGGTGAAAAGATCACAATTAAAGGATATAAAACCTCTAGATCCACTAGATTCATCTCTGTGATGAAAACAACACGTTACATAAGAAAAAGGATCATTAGTGTATTTGATTTCTATAATCACTAACACTAAAGGAAAAGAATTAAAAGATATTCCAATAGTATCCCAGTTTTTAGATGTATTCCCAGAAGAATTACCAGGGCAACCTCCAGATAGAGAAGTTGAATTCAGAATCCATTTAATACCAGGGACAG